>ML685780.1:1367617-1438418 GCA_007922175.1 Pelusios castaneus
GACTTTAAGTCAACTTAGTTAAGTCGACTTAGTTAAAGTCGACTTAGAAGTGCAAGTGTAGACATAGCCTTAAAGACTAACAGATTTATTTATCACATGAGTTTTTGTGGGAGAAAATCCCACTTCATCAGATGCTTTGAAGATGAGAAACTTACAGAATGGGAGGAAATTAAATGCAGGGGAGTGTATGACATAGGAACAGGTCAGGCTGTAACAGCAAATCAAAATAGGTGTTAGGAAATTTCCTCCCATTCTGTAAGCTTCCCATCTTCAAAGCGTCTGACGAAGTGTGATTTTCTCCTACAAAAGCTCATGCGATAAATCAATCTGTTAGTATTTAAAAATGCCATAGGACTCTGTTGCTTTTCTGCAATAGACTAACATGGCTACCCTTTTGGAACTTCAGATTACTAATTAGCCAGATGAATTCCTATAGAATCCACATGTTTTGAGGTCCTGAAAAACATTTCTTAGAAGGCATATATAGATAAGCTTCTTGTCACAGATCCCAGCATGTCCACCAGAGACTTCATAGGGGGACGAGTGTAGAGACAGATAAAAGTGGAGAAAAAGGCTCTCTTTTGGCCCTTCCTGTTTGGCAATGTAGCAGGTTCTGAAAAGCAGGGTGTACAAAGCAACTTTTGTATAACAATCAAATTCATTCCAAGGGATACAGGTTTTATAGCAGAGTACAAATATGTGTCTCTTTTAACTGATTATATTTAAAATCAGGCACTTGAAATTCAAAATCACATCCCCTAATTGCTATAACATGACAAAAACATTTATCTTCATGGAGATCATGATCTACTGCATGCACATAATTAACTAGAAGCATAAGGCGTCAGTGTCTAAGACACACAGAGTGATCAGGTATATACAGTAAAACCTTAGAGTTACGAACACTTCAGGAACTGAGGTTTGTCGCAACTTTGAACAAAATATTATGGATGTTCTTTCAAAAGTTTACAACTGAAACTTTATTTAGTACAACTTTGAAAATTCACTATACAGAAGAAATATACTGATTTTAGTCATTCTAATTTAAATAAAACAAGCACAGAAAGAGTTTCCTTGTCAAATCTTTTTTTAAAACTTTTTTTTTTCAGTTTACATTTAATACAGTACTGTACCATATTTGCTTTTTGGTTTTTTGTTTCTTTTGCTGCCTGCTTGCATACTTCCAGTTCCAAATGAGATGTGTGGTTGACTGGTCAGTTTGTAACTCTGGTGTTTGTAATTCTGAGGTGCTACTGTACACACAAATAGAGTTTTTAATCATAAATGTGTTAGCACTATGGGAGCATTTTTCTCCAGTGGCTTTTAAACACAGCCTGTAGTTTCAAGAGATTTTTGTTGCATTCATATTCAATTCTACGTTTTTAAATAGGCTTCAGATTTTACTGTTTTTCAGGTTTTTTTCCACCACCCATAGTCTACATGTATCAACCCAGTGTATTTATTTTGTCTGCTAGCACTTTTTCCATGAGGTTGGTGTGGTTGTCAACAAAGTGTTATGGAGTCTATGCTTGCCAGCATAGAACAACCCAAACCATGACACATTGTCATTTTTTGCTTATTTCCATTCTCCTATTTACTTTGTCCAAATCCAAAACTTTCAGACGTGAGGCCTAAATGAGTGATCTGTTCTTCTGGGATATTGGAATCAGTAGTGATCTCAATGACAATGTTCACTTTATATTTCCTTGCCATTCGTGGATAGTCTCCCCATGCTGCAGACACAACAGGTTCCTGATTCACAGCACCAAAAAAGAAAAAGAACTAAATGCCCAGCAACAACAGCATACAGGTGTGCATTGTTTTCAAGATCATGCAGCATTCATATGGTTAACAATCTAAACCACAAAGCAGAACAAACTTTCCCCTCCCTGGCTATGTCTACACTTGCACTTTTAAGTCGACTTTAAGTAAGTCGACTTAACTAAGTTGACTTTAAGTCACCTTAGTTAAGTCGACTTAGTGCGTCTACACTTAAAATTAAAGTCGACTTACAGGGGAACTTACAAAGTCGACCTAGAGCGTCCACACTGGATGCTCTAGGTCGACTTTGTGGGGGTTGGGAGACCTTGGGCAGGTCCACGGTGGTGGTGGGGGGAGTACCCCCTGTGTACAATGGGGCAAAGGGGGACAGGGACCCTGGCAGGGCTGAGTCCTGTGTGTGACACTGACACTGTGTGTGACACACAAACATTGTCTCCTTAATGTTTAGGAATTTTCCAGGTAGAATGGTCTCAGGGAGTATCCTGATGAGCCATTAAGGATACAATGGATGTATTCTTTATGTCCTCAATGGCTCATCAGGATACTCCCTGAGACCATGCTACCTGGAAAATTCCTAAATATTAAGGAGACAATGATTGTTCACACCCTCCTGCCTAATGACACAAGTTAAAGTATGGATATAACATCAAATTCTTAACTTCTCATTGAAATAGAATCCCTAGATATAAACTATATAATCATTCCCAGCAAATTACTGCCTTTCTATTGATACCAAACATGACATAGTTCCTATGGATTATAGCGTTTATGAGATATCCATAGAAAATAATATCATAAATGCTTCCCTAAATCTAGACAGTGTCACACTGTGCCCACATGCCCTGCCCTTTGGGGGGCATGCCAGGCCCCTGTGCCCCCCCCCCCCGCCAGGGAGGGCATTGGTGTAGTCCTGGGATAGCCCTAAGTCGACTTAGGGCTACCCCAGGGCTACACTGGCTTAAGTCAACTTTAGAAAGTCGAATTAAGCCTTAGGTCGAGTAGAAAGGTGGTTTAATAAAGTCGACTTAATTTTCCTTAAGTTGACTTAAGCAAGCTGCTTAAGTCGACTTAAGCAAAGTGTAGTGTGGATGTAGGGCACATTAAGTCGACTTAAGCCAAGCTTAAGTCAACTTAATTTACAAGTGTAGACGCACCCCCTATGTGGGAGATATCACTAAAAAAATTAGCAAAGTTATTAGCTTTTACTCAGCCATGCCAGAGTCCCGCTTCCTGCGCCTTATTTTTTCCCCAGGAGGGGGACTCTTGAACTTTTGGTTGTGCTTTGAGAACCCATGTAGGGCTCAGCAAATTAGTCAACCCTGGTTTGGTAAGGGCTTTCTGATGTTGGAGACATGACTGTTGTTGATCTTGCCAGAGAATATACGTTTCACTGGAGTGTGGACAGTTCTCAGTGACCCATGAGATATTTCCAATGCTGCATAGCACAAGATAGTGCTAAAACCTTTTCACAGGGAGTAAATCCCCTCTCTACTTCACTTAAAGTTTTGGAGGATACAGGGCTCTGACTCAGCACAACTTTCATCCCTCCACCCTTTCTGTAATTGCCAGCTGCAGCACAAACACTGTTTTACCCTGTTCCCTCCTTCAACAATTCATGCAGCAGGGGTGCCTGCTCCGAAGATTCCTCTATGAAATCTCAGCTTCATTCTCTGCTGGTCAAAGGAACACCCCTCGAGTCCAAAATCACTCCAAAATAATTTACTTCTTGGGAGCACAGCTGAGCTTTCTTTGGATTCACTTTAAACCCATTTTCCTGAATCTTTTGAAACACTTTGTCCACTACCACCAGATTCTTTCCCTGGTCTGAGTGCAAGCCAGCATGTCATTCACATAAGAAATCACACTACCTCTTCAGGCAGCCCATCCCACATCTTGATAACATGGGCATGACACATTAGCAACATTGTTCTAGACCCTGAAAAAATACAGCTGCTTCTCTTAAAAGATAAAATAAAATTTATAATCACTACCCAAATGAAAAGGGACAGCAAAGAAGGCATTGGACAAAATCAAACCTTAAAACCATTGCCCATCCCCTCCACCCCAGAAGCCTTCTTGGTTCAAAGCCCATCAATTGTTTCCTTGATGCTAGTTTCTGCTTCCTTTGGATGTTGATACGGTTTCTGGGGTAGGGAATCAGGCCCTGTAACTAGGATTTCTGTGTCCATTTTATCACATTCTATTTTATTTTTAGCATACATCTTCTGGTCTGTCTCTGCAATTGCTAGGACTTCTGGAGTCCATGAGGGCCATTCTAGTTCTTCAGATGCTTTAAGAACTGCTATTTGATAGCTTGCTGAAATTTCCACAGGATCCCAGGGTGTGTCGGTAGGCTTTTCCCATAGGACCTTATTAGAAAATCAACCAGCACTCTTAATTCTCTTTAGACTTCAATTCCAAGGACCCTTTCTCCTCTTAAATTCATTGAACCAAATTGCCCTTTATTTCTCTTCTTTCCTACCTGATATGCTTTTCTGTAAAGTTCCAGTTCCAGTGCTCATTGATTCTTTTCTGCCTAATGCAGTATCCCTCTGTTTAAACACAACATCCAACAATTTTAACAACAAGACAGCCAACACAAAACATAAACATAAAACCAACATAAAACACAAAAGATAATATTTGTTGCACAATAGATCAATGGGGTTGCTCTTCAGCTGGTGCCAGCTTTTCCAAAGGTTTTGAAAGACAAAAGGACATTTTAATACACCCACCCCCACCCGCAGGGGGACGGGCAGGTTATTGCTTAAAATGTCCCTTCCTTTCACAAATCTCTTTCCTGATTGCAGCCAAAATGGAGGAATTGCCTCCATATTCTCCTGTGCTTTTGTAGAAAAGGAGTAGATTGTAATATTTTTTACCTTTTAATGGTTCATCCATCCCTCTCCATATCAGGAATAATTTGTTTCCTCCAACCTTCCTTTCATGGGCTATGTCTACACTTAAAAAGTTAAGTCGACTTAACAAGTCAACTTAACTTTTCAAGTGTAGACAGAGCCTTGGCTCCTCGCTGAGAAGGGCGCCATGGCTCCTTTCTCGCTGGGACCCACGTGGTAACCAAATGGACACCATTTGGCTCTATTCTTGCATTTGGTGAAGCCCATAAAGCGATTTGTTGCAATCTGGGAAGATATTGACAGTTTTGTCCTAATAGTTGGAAATTATAAGGACAAAACTACTCTAAGTGATGATACAGCAAACGATGATGTGCTTGACCATGTTTTATAAAGTTACTGCACAACAAAATAAGTGGGGCTGTGTTCACAAGATTGAATGAACATTATTATTTATTACTAACCAGAAGGATATAATTTCCCTTTAAATTTATGAACAGTTGTAAACCTACTGAACTGTTTAATATACTACGTTCAATTAATATACTTCTAAAAGGATTGTTTATACAATATGTTCCATAGAGGCTTCAAAACTATTGTGAACAATAATGACTACAGGTCATGAAATAAAAACCTTGAGCAATTAGGCTCTGCAATCATTATCATATATCATTAGACTTTAAAAATAATCAATAAAGGCACATCTTTGCTCTTGGTAATAGAACTGAAACAATACCACCTAGCGAGAAAGTATTGGATTGTGTTAATTGAATTAATTGTTGTATTTTTGCCTCTCTCTGTTTGTTTATAACATGGGTCTTGCCTTAAAAAAGGCTTTTAATGGAAATGTTTATCAGGCTAAGGAAATAAATAAAAGCATCTAAATCTACAACAATTCCAGTTAATGATAGGTTTCATCATAGGAAAAATTGGAAGGAAAGGCCTGTTGTAAAAGGCTATATCTTCCAGTTTTCAGGAAAGACTCTTTGTTGTTCTTATAGTTTTCATTCTCTCTGAATTACCAGCCTCTACTGATAATCTAGCTGGAGTTGTTTTCCAGTAAAGTTGAAGGTCACTGACTTTATTCATCAGAAGCAGGTTTAATTCTCTTGTACAACTAAAGATTAATTTATACCATGGAATTCCTTCCAACAAGAATTTCTATCTGAAATAATGCCTATTATTCATTGGTAAAAATGCCATGCTTAACTCCATATTGTAACTAAATATCCATTTTGAATGGTTTGCTTCATTTTGTAATGCCCATCCTAAGTTTTGCTGAGACTTCTTTAGATGTAAGAACTTAGTGTGGATGAGTGAATGAAGGGTCTGTGCTTGATGGGATCAGTCTCTAACACTAGCTTGTCATGATAACAAACTGCCAGCACCACCTTATTGGCTGAACAACAATGCAGACAAACCCTGCAGAAGCAAGAAGAATCATCCTCAAAAGAAAGAGACAAAAAACCTCATCAAGAACAAGAATAAAGTCACATCTGCCATTAACTGGTGACTCCAGTACCCTGAGGCTGCGTGACACAGCAAGATACATGTACTAAAAGATATAAAAGGGGGGTGAGACTGCATAGCTTTGGGTAATGTTCTGCACAGCATCCAAGAATGTCAATACATAGCTGTGTACCCGACAGAGATAGGTAGCCGCCATGAGCTGTGAACACCAGCCACAAACTCAAGCTATGATCACAGGGCAACAATCAGGACTGGTAACTACATGACCAACAGCAGAACATCTTGTGCTTGGTGGGGTGGGGGTGTACTAGATATTAGCTATTAACATAATTGTATTTTTTTGTATTTTTCTCACAATAAACAGGGCATATTACCTTGTCTCCCGAATAAGATCCTGCTAGTATTTTCATTTTCTAAGTACACCACTGTGACTTGAGCCAGACAATTTTTAATGAACATTTAGTTCCCCTGCTTGAAATACAGTAATAGTACTACCTTTTTTGGTTCTGCCTGAGTTCTTTATTAACAGGGTTAGCAGACATTGGTCTAAAAGAACCTTTAATTAGTATCCTGATTCAGGGATTAACAATTCTAGTGATAACATTTTAAAAAAGAGTTTCCATGATCCAAATATGATTTTCATCATTCAGATAATTCAGAATGTCCTGTCCATAGCTGTAGCTTATCATAATATAGCTGTACATAAATAATTAATTTGAGTTATAAAATGTTCTTTTTGCATTCTCCAAGTGTACAACCACTCTCACTAGGAGGGTGGTGAAGCATTGGAACAGGCTATCTAGGGAGGTGGTAGAATCTCCATCTTTGGAGGTTTTTAAGGCCCAGTTAGACAAAACCCTGGCTAGGGTGATTTAGTGGGAGTGGTCCTGCTTTTTAGCAGGGGGTTGGACTAGATGACCTCGTGAGGTCCCTTCCAACCCTATTGTTCTATGATTCTATGATTCTAATTATAAAAAAACATAGCCAGGATATAATAAAGTCAATTAACACATTATTATTACGGTATTATTAAGTCAAGGAAGCGTTTAAGTCAACTTAATAAAAGCCCAATGCGGACGCAGGAGTCTGTAGGTCGATTTAACCTTCCTTAAGTTGACCTAAGGCTCCAGTGTGGATGTACCCTAGGTCTATGTCTACACTATAGGCTCTGTTAAGTCATCTTACAAAGGTCGACTTTAGGTTGACATAAAGTCGACCTTGTTAAGTTGATTTAGAGCGTCCACACTAAACACTCCAGTCGACTTCCTGCATCCATACTGGCAGGTGCTAGGTCAATGGAGTATTGTGGGGGCCTGGAGCTATGTCCCCTCTAAGCTGCGGGTGCGTGGTGGCCCAGAGGCCGACACACACAGACGCACCTTGCACAGCCCAATCCCCGCTGTGTCCCTTCCCTTCTCCCCAGCCCCCGATCCCCCGTCACGTCCCTTCTCTTCTCCCCAAACCCTGTTCCCCACCATATTCCTTCCCTTCTCCTCAGCCCTCAATCCCCTGCTACGTCCCTTCTCCCCAGCCCCTGATCCCCTGCCACAGCTTTCCCCAGCCCTGGATCACCTGCCATGGCTCTCCCCACCCCCAATCTCCAGCCCCATCTCTGCCACTCCCCAGCCCTTGCTGTGGATGTCCCCAGTACCTGAACCCTAACTGCAGCTTTCCCTAGCCCCTGATCCCTGACCCTGCCAGCAGGTAGAGGATCTTGGGGAGCCGCTGCCACACACACACACACTAGTGAGGTTCAAGTTAATAGGTGTTTTATTGGGGGTGAACAAGGGTAAATGGAATGGGGCGGTAAGGTATGTAGAATTTGGGATGGAGGATATGGGGCAGTAAGTTATGGAGGAATTTGGGATGGAGAAGGGTCTCCCTATAAAACAGTATAGTGTCACAGTGGGATAGTATAGTTGTAAATGTTATGATAAACCAATGTAAATCAATGTGAACCAATGGAAACCAATGGGGTTTTTTACAAGTATAAACCAATACAATAAAGGTAATGACTGAAGTTATATAAAGCAACTGTAACAATGAGAGTCGGAGCCACTGTATCAATGAGAGGCAGAGCAACTGTATCAACGAGAGACAGTCAGTAAAAGTAAGGTTAGGGGAAATGACCAGGGAGTATGGGCAGGCAATAGCAGAGGGATAAGGAGAAACACAGCAGCAGAGGCTGCAGTAAGCCTCGAAGCCCTGCAGGGGGAGACTTTAGGTAGTCTGCAGGCTAAGTGTGGAGGCACCCAAGATGGGCTGGAGCGTGCTTGGAGTGGAGGTGAGCAGGGGAACAGACCAGGGAAGCAAAACTTAGAAGGTGGGGGCAGGATAACACGTGGAGGGAGCGCGTGGGGAAACCAGGCAAGGGAATGGAGGTAAAAGGGAGGTCTAGGGTGGATCTGGGCAGTAAAACACAGGGGGTGAGGGGGTTTGAGGGGAAGACAGGGGTTTTGGGCGGCAGAAAAACGGCGGCAAAGGAATGGAAAGAGGGTTTGGGAAGTTCGGGGCAAGAGGCAGAGGGAAAAGGCAGTGAGGGAATGGACCCGGGAAAGTCGGGGAAAGCGACGGAAGGCAGCAAAGGAAGTGGAGAGCGGGTCTGGGAAAGTCGGGGAAAGTGGTGGAGGGAGCAAAGGGAAAATGGCAGGGGGGGGGGCAAAGGGAGTGGAAAGCGGGTTCGGGAAAGTCAGGGAAAGCGACGGAGGGCAGCAAAGAAAGTGGAGAGTGGGTCAGGGAAAGTCAGAGAAAGCAGCGGAGGGAGCAAAGGGAGAGCAACGGAGAGGTGGACAATGGCAAGGGGGTTCGGAGAAAAGCACGTGGAGATGGGGAAGACAACGGCCAGGTGGCAAAGGGCTCGGGAAAGGCACAGAAAAAATCTTAACAGATCTATAACAGGGCACAATAGTAAAAACTTAATCTAAAACTAAGGAGAGAAAACCGACAGCAAATCAGTAGCAACAAACTTACAATGGTAAAACTTAACACAGCTAAGGAAAAAAACTGGTCAGCAAATCAGCAGCAAATCAGCAGCAACAAACTTACAATAGTAAAACTTAACACAGCTAAGGAAAAAAACCGGTCAGCAAATCAGCAGCAAATCAGCAGCAACAAACTTACAATAGTAAAACTTAACACAGCTAAGGCAACAAACTTACAATAGTAAAACTTAACACAGTGTGAGGTTGGAACGGCTGGGAGCAGGGAGCTCCGGGCAAGGTCCACAGAGGCAGACGGCTCAGCAGCGGCACGGCTTATGCTACCGCGGCGGAAAGGAATCGCGGAGCAGGAAGGGGTCTCCAGTACAGACCCCGAGGTAAATTTAGAGCTAGCCCGCTGGGGAAAACAATCCCAACGACCTAGGGCAGAGAGAATCTGAGAGAGAGGGATCTTACTAATCCCCAGGAGAGCAGCAAGGACGGAAGCAGAAGCAGCAACAGCATCGAAGAGTGCAGATAGGACTCGGTTCAGCTCGTAGTTTGTAGTTCAGGAGATCTCTAGGAGGAAATTCGTTGTTCGTGGGAGGGGAGTTAAAACGGGGATACGCTCAATCAAAAATTAGCCGGGAGTGGAGAAAGGGTCCCCCAAAGACCTCGGGTTGATCAGGCCAGGAGGCAGTGCAGGAACCTATTCTGGGGTCTGGCCCCAAAAAGGTCTGCTTTTATAGACAAATTCAGTTCCCGCCGGTAATTCTGATAGACTCCCTGAATTACAGGGGCGGAGAGAGGGCAGGGAAAACTGCGGGCAAAACAAGGAACATGTCTGGGCAGAGTCTTGGGCTGCAGGTATGTGACTCATAGTCACAGGTGTTGGTGTGTGACTCATGCCCTTTGTGAAAAACAAGCCACTCTGGTCTTGCACTCCTGGGCATTGTCCACCCTAAACTGAGCCAGGGCTGGAACAATAGTTAAGGGGCCTCCTCCCTAGGCAGGGCCATGGCACCAAAGAAGCTGTAAAAAAGCCACTCCCATGAGCAGCCTGGGAGGGGTGGCCACACGAACAAGGAAGACAAAAACTGGCACAGGGGAACATCTGTCAGGGACAATCCCCAGCCCCTTATCCTCGTTAAGTCAACTTAAGTTGCAAATTTAGACATAGCCTAGGAGAATACTGGGCCCACTTTAGGAATACTGCATCATTGGGGGGATATCCATCTGCATTTCCTCTGAAATTTCAGGGTATCAAGTCTTCGAGCAAATAATAGTTGTAAGCTGGTGTCACCACATTATAGCACCAGCTTACAACAGGTTTGAATTTTTCTCTAAACAAATTGTTCAAATTGACTGGACTATTGTGACAGGTTCCCCTGGGATGTCACTTGGGACTGGGATACCATTGTGCCATCTTAATTTTTCAGACTGGATTCTCTCCCATTCTTCTTTGCTACTGACACAGCTAGGTTGCATAAATGCTCTCAGAGCCACCCATTAATCTTACAGAGAAAGGCTCCAGACAATGGTTCGGCTTCCCGAACTGTGTGGGCATTGTGGAAGCCACCCACATACCCATTCAAGACCCGGAACACTGTGCTAGGTACTATATTAATCAAAAGGGGTACTCCTCTGGGGTCCTGCAGGCCCTGGTGGACCACCGTGGGATCTTCCAAAATATCTACGTCGGCTGGCCGGGGAAGGAGCACGACGCGAGGATCCTGCAGAACTCCGCCCTGCACAGGCACATGCAGGAGGGCACCTTCTTCCCCGACCACACCATCACCATCAGGGACGTGCAGGTGCTCATCCTGATCATGGGAGATGTCACCTAGCCCTTGCTTCCTTGGCTTTTGAAGCCGTACACGGGCCGCCTTGACGACAGCAGGGACCTCTTTAACCAGAGGCTCAACCGGTGCCGCAGCATCATCGAACAAGCCTTTGGATGCTTGATTTAAAGTGTAGCCACTCTGTTAATTCGACTTAACAAGGTCGACTTTAAAAGTTGACTTTGTTAAGACTACTTAACAGAGTCAACCTAACATTACAAGTGTAGACATAGCCCTACTGCCTGTCTTAGAAGGGGAGTTAGTTTGGTGCAACACTAAGTTCCCTTACTGCATACATGAATGGTCTCCAACCTTTCGTCAGCAGATGGTGCAATGCTCAGTGAGAAGCTTGATGTTAAGTGCAACTGTTCAAGCCTCTGGTTAATAGTGACTGACTGGTTGGAGACCACTGGCACACACCTTGTAACTCTATTTTAAAATTATCCTTCAGTATCTAAGGGCTGCATTTAATATGCCCTGTACATTTAGTGAATGGAAATATTCTTTATTTTGTTGATGAGGGAGGTATGACACACTGCACCCCCCCATCCCCGATTCCCCTTATAGTGTAAATGCATATTCTTTTAATGCATAGTATGTCATGCAAGATGTTTCTGGAATGCTTGTGAAGTTCTATGCACTGCTTGTTGTAACATCATGTGTATAGTTATGAGCGTTCTCTATGTAATGTTCCCAAAGGCATATTTTATAGCTTGAAGCAGATTCAGGCAAAATCCTTTGAGAGCAGAGAGGCAGTTTGCACCTCACTAAGGCATGCATAAAACAAACCACCTACTCCAGGAACAAGGAACTGGACTTGGTATCAAGAAATAATGAAAAGGACTCTCAAATGAGTTACCCCACTTTTCCTTGCCTGGCTTACCAGGATAAGGTACTGCTCACCAACTTAAGACATGGATGAACCCACACAAGAACATTATTTGTCATCTGACCCTGAAGGGTGGCAGGGACGTCCCAGGAAGAAACATTTAAAATGGAGAGACCTCTCTCTCTCTCTCTCTCTCTCTCTCTCTCTCTCATACACACACACACACACACACACACACACACACACACACACACACACACCTCTATCTGCAAACACCACCAAGCAACTTAAATGCTGATTACAGTAGGAGGGCCTGACTGGAGGCAGACAAGTCAGCCTGTGGTGAGAATCATCTGATCTTGTAAGGTTGCAGAAAGTGTTAAACCTTGTTTACAATGCAACTTCCCTTTTATTTACTCTTGATCAAATCTGATCTTCTTTCCTCTGACTTATAATCACTTAAAATCTTTCCGTACTTAATAAATAGGTTTGTTTGTTTTATCAAAGGTTGTTCATTTGGTTTGAGGTATATCAGAGACTCCACTTGAAGTGACAAGGCTGGTGCAGATCAATTTCCTTGATAAATTGATGAACCAATGAGCTAGCAGTGGGCAGTGCTGAACATAAGGAAAACATCTCTAAGGCTACGTCTGGTACTGGGGGTGTTTGCTGGGGCTATTTTATTGCATTATATCATGAGTGGCTGTCTAGAGGCACTCGCTCATTTGGGAGCAAGTTGTTTGCTGGAGGCTGTGCGTGATCTGCCCAGTAGTCTGAGTTCACACAGCAAAGTAGAGTAATTCGAGCTACAGGAGTGGGGCATCGGGGTAACACAGCGATTCATCAGTCTAGATCACAGAGAGGAAAGACATAGGAGGATAGAAACAGAAAGAAAAAGACTGACTAAATCATTCATTGAGAGAGCTCTAAGCATTTTAACCTCTTATTTCATGTGCATTTTTTGTCTTGCTCTTTTTCAAATCTAATTTCCCTTTGATGAACAACATGTGCCCGAGACCCATGCTGAACTAGGGTTTATACTATTTGCTGATGACTATGGTGGAGCGGCCCCAGAAAATTTTGATATGGTAGGCACAATCAATCCCTCTGGAGCCACCACTGCCCCAGTGCCTCCCCACTGCATCAATGTCATGCTCGGTCCTTGCCTTCCAGCCCAGCCTGCCCAGGTGCACTGCAGGTCACCCCCCATAGCCAAGAGGGGACATAGACTGCTGGAAGCTAAGACTAGGCAAACCACTGAGGAAAGGGCCTGATGCAACAGCCAGTCCAACAACAGTGGCAAAGAGGAGCAGAACCAGTAGCCAGATTTCACCCTCCCAGCCCTTGATTATAGATGGACTACAGGGTCCAAACTGAGCTGCAATCCTCATGCACCAGATCCAAATTCCACTCACGCAATTTTCATCCCCTAATGCTCTGCACCCTGGTTATGACAAATGGGCCAAAGTTCAAACTTGAGTTGGCAGTGGGGCAGACAGCACTGCTCCTCTTCATCCCTGCCAATAGCTACACACTGAATTTCTGGCTGTGGGTGCCATTGGACCACAGCGTACACACATGGGTGACTGGGACCTGGATATGTCACATAGGCTATGTCTACACCTAAAAATGCCAATTAGGTCGACCTAAGGCATCCTAACCAGGTTTAAGTCGACCTTAGATTGACCTAATAGGCAGGAGTTATTAAGTCGACTTAAGGACACCCGTAAGTCGACTTAATGAAAGCCTGGTGTGGACCTGGACTAAGTTAGGTTGACTTAAGCCTCCTTAAGTTGACCTAACTTTCAAGTGTAGACATAGCCATAAACATTACTGTTTGGGGGTATGCGAACCAGGCCACCTCCTGGCACACAAGGAATACTTCACTAGAAAACAGGCTATGATAAAAGCACAGAAGAGTGAATGTTAGAAAGGTATTCCACCCTCCTGCTCCAGAGCTGTGCTAGAGAGGGATGTAACCCTTTTGCTAGTTGGAGTTGGGAGCAATAAAGCCAGGTTCAGTATCCTTTAATGCACCTCTACTTTTACAGCATCCCACTCATATGTGTTCTCCTTACTCAGGGCAGACCCAGAAGCTAGAGGTGAAGCTGTGAAGTCCATGTCCTACCCTGTTTGGAGGTGGGAGTGGGGAGAGGAAGAAGGCACCTTACTTACTCCATTATCTGGCCAGTATGTCCCAGTCACCTTTACAGGAAGTGCCCATACATTCATTATTGGGCTTCAGTTAGAATTTGAGTAAGAAGTCTTCAGAAAACAATTTTTGGTCATCAATTCATATTGCTCTGTTCCTTTCTGGCACATTCATAGCTCTTGGATATCTTGTGGAAAGGCATCCGAAAGTCTTAAGTAAACATTTTAACTAACATGATATTGAACACAAATTAGCAGTTGGTGTGGACAAGAAAAAATCATGTTTAAAAATATGTTAACTGGCTGTGGTTAACATGTTTTCTATGAGGATTTGTTTATTCTATGTGAATAAGAGTATAGATATTCCCTTGGGACCTTTTGAAACTTTTTTACTTCCCAGGGACTGTGTTTACACTTCAAGCTTGGATAGGTCTGTAGTTGATAATACTGTGTATTACAAAATTTGGTCCTATTCTATGCTCTACTATAGACATCCCTTAATAAGCTTGGCAAGTAATTTAAACTCCTTGGACTTCAATTTATCCATCTGTAAAAGGGATTTATGTTTGGCTGAAAAGTCTTTTTCATCTTCATGAGCACCCTATATCTAATCCAATTAATTTAAAGTGATGGACATAATTGGGGATCCACATATTTTGTAATTCAGTGGATAAAGATTTAACAGTAGAATTGATCCTTTTTGCAAAACCATGCTCCAAAAAAATATCTAGCCTTTACCCACATAGGAACCAACTGCAGACTAATGCAAAAATCTCTGCCTATGTCTAAATAGAAATCTTGAATCAATAACATTAAATGACCCTGTTTATTAAATTGAGTGTTAACCTAGGACAGCTACTTTCCACTGTAACAGTGGAACTGCCAACCTGATGCATGTGACTTGTTTGTATGGGTAACCAAGCTTTTTTCAGCAACTGGCCAACAACCACAAAGCTTGTTACTTGTAGAGATAAGACACATCACAAGTCTGCGTTTAATTCCAGTGTAAAACCACTTTTTTGAAGTAGGGTCCCTGTAATGAAGCCGAAAGCAAAGCGCTGATTGTTTTCTATGTGAAACGAGAGGTACTGAGGTTTTTTGGCATGTTTACTTTTATAATTTGTGAGGAACCCACATGCCATGTCAGTGGTGACAGCACAAGTGTCTAGAGGTACACAAATAAGGGAGACAAGGTGGTTGTGGTAATACATTTTTATTGGACCAACATCTGTTGGCTGAACAGACAAAACTTTTGAGCTTCGCAGAGCTATTCTTCAGATCTGGAAAAGGTAACCAAAATGTCACAGCTAAATTCAAGGCACACAGGTAGAGTAGCTTGGTATCCATGTATCTTACTTCATAGACTCATAAGCTATGTCTACACTTGTAACTTAAGTTGACTTAATGACACTTAAGTCGACCTACACAAAGCCGCGTTGACACTGGGGCATTTATTAAGTCGACTTAAGAGCTGTGACTGGGAGAGCTGTGGCTGGGAGTCGGGGGCTGGGGAGAAGGGAAGGAATGCGGTGGGGAATTAGGGGCTGGGGAGAAGGGAAAGGGACACAATGGGTATTGGGCTGTGCGAGGTGCATGGGTTTGCAACAGCCCCTGGGCTGCTGCATACCTGCAGTTGAGAGGGAACATAGCTCCAGGCCCCCACAACACTCCTCTGTGGACCTCGCTCCTGCTAGTGTGGACGCAGGCAGTCAACGGGAGTGTTTAGTGTGGACGCTCTAAATAAATTTCACACAGTTGACTTTAAGTCGACCTAAAGTAGACCTTGTTAAGTCAATTTAACAGAGCCTGTAGTGTCAACATAGCCATAGACTCTAAGGTCAGAAGGGACCAATATGATCATCTAGTCTGATCTCCTGCACAATGCAGGCCAGAAAACCTCATCCACCCACTCCCATAGTAAATCTAGAATTCTCGCCTGCCATATAAGTGGTCAGTTGTTTTTCTTTCCTTTCTCAGACTATACCATTCTTATCTTTACACTTTCCCCCATTCTTCTATAAGTCATGCTGTTGCTAAGCAAATTTGAGGACTGCAAGGTTTGCTTCTACAATTGTCATAAGCCTTACTCTTTATTACCCAAACATCTTGGTTTTTTAACTAGAGCTACATGATTTTTTTTCAGTTGAACCCTAAATTAATAAAAAATGTAACTTTGAGGTGACTGAAACTATTCACTAATTAGGATAAAATGTGGTGGAGTATGGCCAAATAGAATATGTGTAAAAATATGTCTGAAAAATCTAAATGAACCATTTTGAATTATCATTTCAAATTTATCTTTTGCTTAGAAACTAACCACTTCATTTCTAAATGTCATTTTGAAACAATGTTTTAAATGTTTCATTTGACGCAAATTAGTGTGTATGTGGAGAGAGAGTATCTGGTGTTTGTGTGAGAGAATGAGTGCAAGAAAAAAACAAAAGAATTCTGCTTTAGTGCCAAGTGAAAATTTTCTCAGAGTGGAAGCATGAACATTACCTACTGGAATTTTTTAGTATTTATAAAACTGAACTTTTAAATATTTGTTTTGTTTCACTGGCTTCATTTATAAGTGGACAAATCTTTTTTTAAAATGTCAGACTCTTTTCTTAAAGGTTTCATAGAAGTATTTATTTTTCCCACTTAAAGTTTAAACATTTGATTTCCCAAAAGTGTTGCATTAAGTGAGCTATGAATCAGCAAACTGAAGTAAAAATTTTTGATTTACACCAGAATGTACTGAAGGGCCATAAGTAGAAAACCAATGAGCCATATGTCAGCATCACAAACAGGAAGTAGAAATCAATAGAGTATTAGAACTGCCAATGATGTTGCAGGATTATTTATTTATATGAACTGAAACCGGTAGAGGACCTGGACAGAAAATTTTCCACACAAAGCAAATGTTAGATATTTGATGAATTAGAGTGAAATGCTCCCATTATGTTAATACAAGGTTTATATAACCCTTATGTCCTATTTTCAGGATTTATGTGGAACATGGGTTTTGTGTTGGCTCTCCACCCATGGGGTGAATTTCATTCTTTGTGAGTATGAAAATATTTTGAATTCATACAATAAAATGTTTATGTAGCATCAGGATGACAATTCCCTTCCAGAGGAAAACTGTTGAAGTGTGACTGTTCTCTGAGAGGTGACTGGATAAATATTTCATTCATTCTATCTATGGATATTTCTACACTAGCAATTTAAGTTGACTTAAGGACCCTTAAGTTAACCTAAATTACTCCATGTCTACACCTGACTTTCATTAAGTCGACTTAAGAAATTCCTTAAGTCAACGTAATGAAAGCTTAAGTTGACTTAATAACACCCACCCATTAGGACAGTGTAGATGGGGAGTAACCCTTAAGTCGACTTAACAAAGTTGACTTAACTTTTTCTAGTGTAGGCATATCCTATGACTCTCTATGCAACATGCTTACTTTACAAGTAAAATATAAGGGATTTTCACCCCTAACTGCTAACCCTGCAAACTCAGCAGTGGTTGTAAGGATCACAGGGGCTGTGAACAGAGAGTTTGACTGAGCCTTTAGGGTTGTGGAGGAGTCCTGGGGGAGTTGTAGTGCTTGTTATTTGTATTTTTGTTTGTTTCTTTTTTTCTCTCTCTTGTTCTGTTTGCAGGGGCTGAGCGGTGGAGAGAGATCAGCTGATCCCAGTGTGGGGGGGGGGGGGGTTTTTGTCTGAGGGGGCAAAAAAAGCAGCCCCTCCAGCAGGTAGCAGCACACAGGGGCAGTCAACAGGGCTGTGAATAGGGGAGTTTGGAGGGGGAGTTTTGGGGAAGGGTGGGTTTCTTATATTGCTTTTCTTGCAGTGTTGGGGTTTATTTTGTGCAGACTGGTAATAGGAGAAGTGCGATGGCAGATACAGAGGCAACCATAGTAAAGGGGGAGGTAACAGCAAGGATGACAGGATGTGGAAGCTGCGGGATGTACTTGATCTTGGAGGGATTGCCTCCAAGGACCTATATGTGCATGAAATGCTGCCTCATTGGGTTGATGGAGGAGAACATTCGAGGGTTAGATATGCAGGTGGAAACTCTCATTAAGTTTAGAAGGGGTTTTGAACAACTGATGGAGCCGACAGGTGAGGAGGTTTTAAGAGAAATGCCAGACCTGCAGATGGAAGCAGGACCATCAGACTGTGAGGGCAGAATACCAGAAGATGAAAGTGGCTGGTGGAAGCATGTGACTGTGAGAAGTTGGCAGAGGAAAAGATGGGCTAGTGAAGGAGAAATAGAGCTCAGAAACAAGTTTGCTGTGTTAGCAAATGAAGGAGCAGAGCATGTAGTGACTGATGTTGGGAGTGCAAGGAAAAAGAGAAGAGCAGCTAGTCCTATCCAAAGAGGGGATGAGCCAAAGGAGATTCCTCCCACTAAGAGCCCTAGAAGGACTCGGGAGTGGATGCAAATGATTGCAGAGAAAAACAGGAGGACTCAGGACTTGAGACCGGAACGAAGTGGGGATAGGCTAGTGAATAGCACTGGTGCCAGGAAAAGGCAAGTCTATATGATTGGGGACTCCCTGTTGAGAAGGACAGACAGGCCTATAACCAGAGCTGATCCCGAGAACAGAAGAATATGCTGCTTGCTGGGTGTGAAAATACCGGAAGTCAATCTGAGGCTGAAGAGGATCTTAACAGGAGCTGGAAAGAATCCTTTGATTGTCCTTCATGTGGGTACAAATGATGTAGGTAGATTCTCACTGGAACGTATCAAAGGTGACTATGCCAGGCTGGGGAGGACTCTCAAGGAAATAGAAGCTCAGGTGATCTTTAGTGGGATTCTGCCTGTCCCTAGAGAAGGACAACAAAGGTGTGAGAAGACCCTGATGATAAACAGATGGCTCAGGCAGTGGTGCTATAAGGAGGGCTTTGGCATGTATGGTCACTGGGAGGCATTCATGGATGGAAGACTGTTCTCCTGGGATGGACTGCACCTGAGTAGGGAGGGAAACAGACTTCTGGGAGGGAGATTAACACAACTGATCAAGAGAGCTTTAAACCAGGGAGTCAGGGGAGATGATTGGGACATGCCTGAATAATCTCCACACCTGATATTAGTGTTGAGAAGGTGGAAAATGAAATAAGAAAGGACACAGAAATAGGGAGCGGCATGAGGGTTACAAGGAGTAATGTAAATACCAGTCTAGCGAGTGATATTGTCTGTGGAATGAGTGTGCCAAATCAGGCAAAGAATGTGAGTGAGGCCAAGCAGCACAAACTAAAATGTTTATATACTAACGTAAGAAGCCTGGGTAATAAAATGGAGGAACTGGAGCTACTGGTAGAGAAAGTGAGACCAGATATTATAGGGGTAACTGAAACATGGTGGAATAGTAGTCATGACTGGTGTACCGGTATTGAAGGCTATGTGCTCTTTAGGAAAGATAGATATAAAGGCAAAGGTGGGGGAGTGGCATTGTATGTCAATGAGGAGATAGACTGTAGGGAAATTCAAAGTGATAGAATTAACAAGCCAGAATCAATCTGGGTAAAGATCATGTTAGGGAAAAAAGCTACTAAAGTTTCTCCTGAAATGGTGCTTGGAGTGTGTTACAGACTGCCGGGATCTGATTTAGACATGGATAGGGACCTCTTTAAGGCCTTTAAGGAAGTTAATACTACTGGGAACTGTGTGATTATGGGAGACTTTAACTTCCCAGATATAGACTGGAGGACGTGTGCTAGTAGTTATAAGAAGGCCCAGTTTTTCCTGGATGTGATAGCTGATGAATTCCTTCTCCAAATGGTTACCGAACCAATGAGAGGGGATGCCATCTTAGATTTAGTACTGGTGAGTAGCGAGGACCTCATAGATGAACTGGTTATAGGGGACAACTTAGGTTCAAGTGACCATGAGCTAATTCAGTTCAAACTAATTGAAAGGATAAAGAAAAATAAATCAGCGACCAGGATCTTTGACTTTAAAAAGGCTAACTTTAGAAAATTAAGGGAATTAGTTGGGTAAGTGGACTGGACAGAAAAACTCAGGAATGTAAAGATAGAAGAGGCTTGGAATAGCCTCAAATCAAAGTTGCAAGAACTATCTGAAGCCTACATTCCAAGGAAGGGGAAAAAATTCATAGGCAAGAGCTGTGGACTAAGCTGGATGTGTAAGCATCTCAGAAAGGCAATTAGGAGGAAGCACAGAGCCTACAAGGAGTGGAAAAGGGGAGAGATCATCAAGGAAGATTACCTTTTGGAGGTCAGAACATGTAGAGATAGAGTGAGAAAGGCAAAAAGTCAAGCTGAGCTGGACCTTGCGAAGGGAATTAAAACCAATAGTAAAAGGTTCTTTAGCCATATAAATAGGAAGAAAAAAAAGAAAGAAGAAGTGGGACCATTAAAAACTGAGGATGGGGTGGAGGTCAAGGATAATCTAGGCATGTCTGAATGTCTAAATAAGTATTTTGCATCTGTTTTCAATGAGAGTGATGTTGAGCTGGGGGATAGAGGCAGGGAAGCTAATGGGAACGAGGTCATGAAAGTGGAAATTACCATACCTGAGGTAAACTCTATATATCACCACCAGCGAACATAAAAGTTTGGAACACCAAATGAGGTTCATAATGACACCTATAACAACAAGAGTCTAGGGTATGTCTAAACTGGAGGCTTTGTTAAGTCGACTTAGAGAGTCCACAATGAAAATTCCTGTCGACTGCCTGCATCCACACTGGCAGGTGCTAGATCGACGGAGGAGTGGTGCATTGTGGGTAGCCCTGGGAGGGGGTCTGGAGGCCAATTAGGTCGATTTAAGAGCACTCCCTGTCCACACTGGCTTAAGTCTACTTACTAAGGTTGACTTAAGTGTTAAGTTGACCATAAGAGGTGGTATTATTAATTTGACTTGAGGAAGCACTGAAGTCAACTTGATAAAAGCCCAATGTGGATGCAGCAGTCTGTAGGTTGACTTAGCCTTCCTTAAGTTGACTTAAGGCTCCAGAGTAAACATACCCTTAAAGAATGACAAATTTCTTTGAGCATAAGCTTTCGTGGGCTCCAGATGCATCTGACAAAGTGGGTTGGAGCCCACAAAAGCTTATGTCTGGAGAAATGTGTTAGTCTTTAAAGTGCCAGTGGACTCTCGCTTTTTGTTGTATACAGACTAACATGGTTACCCATAGGAAATTGACACCTATGCAACATAAGAAGATCAAACAAGATCATGATTGCAACCTTTGCTTCATGAGAATTCATAAGGTTGCACAAACATAGCTAATGGGGACTTAGCAACAGTTCTGTTGTTGATACAGGAGCAGCAATAGAATCTACCACCTTTCCTTTTAGTGCCATTGGCTATGTCTACACTAGAAAAGTTAAGTCAACTTTTGTTAAGTCGACTTTAATAAGGTCGACTTTAAGTCGACTTAAAATTGACCTTATTAAAGTTGACTTAACAAGTGGCAACACTTTAAGTCGACTTAGTCCACTTTGATAAATCGACCTAACTGCCCTTAGGTCGACCTAAGGAAGAGTTAGGTCGAACTAAGGAGGCTTAAGTCGACATAATGAGTGGTAGTTATTAAGTCGACTTAAGCAATTTCTTAAATTGACTTAATGAAAGCCTAGTGTGAACGTGGCTTAATTTAAGTCAACTTAAGCCTCCTTAAAATAGCTGTGTAAACTGCACCTTGACGTTGTGACACAGGCAGGAGCTCATGCTCTGAAGTTTAGGAAGGGGATTGGATTTCAGAGTATGTGTCTTACACATAACACTCTTGTTAATACATCCTAGATCTATAATAATCTTTTTCACATTCACATCACACTGTTGGCCTATTAAATTTGTGATCCACTACAACACTCAATCTTTTTTCTGAAGTGCTACTTCCTAACTAGTGATTCCCCACTGAGTATTCCCCAATGGTCCTAAACAGAGATGTGAAGGGAGGATGAGGACAGGGAGATGTTTCAGCACTTCTGTACTGTGGTTTGCAATATTTCTTACTGGCACTCACACTGTTCTGTTTTAGAAGCCTTTCTTTGTTATATTTTACATTCGCTATATTACACAACACATATCCCTCCTTACCATCCAGCCATAAATGAATTACCTGAAAGCTTTACCCAGACATTTAAACAAGCAATTCATATCTATTACTCCACATAAGGGTAGCTGGTGACACAATTTTGTCCCATTTTAAAATTTTCTGAATTAAATATTTTGATTTTTTGTTTTGAAATGATTTTTCATTTTGAGTGTTTTTTAAAAATTGTATATATCATATAAAATGTTAAAAAGTCAAAATGAAACATTTTGATCAATCTTAATTTTTTTTCAGAATCTTCTTAGAGAATTTACATATTTGGGGGTTTTGTAAATTCTTCTCAGAACAGAATTTCTGTCCAGCATATAGTTATAGCTACATTCAAGTTTGCTCAGCTGAAGTTCCACAGTAAAGAATGCTAAGAACATGGAGCCTAATGCTGAGCGTAGTTTCAATGGGACTATCCATATCCTTGAAATGAAGGATGTGCATGTAAATCGTGACAGGATTGTGGTATTAATGTTGGAAGAATTAACATTTACTATGAGACTTGTAAAACATGCTGTTAATGGACTTTCGAAGGATTTCACAAATGACATATTTTGGGGGTATTTTTTTGAATCGTAGCTTTTTTAACATAAATGGAACTCAAATTGTTTTAATAATAGTTGATTTTATCTAAATACATGATTCCAGCTGGCTTTTCCTTTTGTTTATAAGGACGCTGAAACAAGAAACTTAAATTTCAGTGCAACTATTCTATGGTGTCCTTTTGGGTGAGAGCTGTTTATGTGGCTGTGTTCTTGGGCCATTCAAACATCTTGTTAGATTTAATTTTCTTTTTTCAGTGTCGCACAAATATACTATATGGGCTACGCTTTCACTGTATAACAATTTAGCCACAAATTTATTATGTCTTTTCATGAGGCCCATGCAGCCAAATTGCCATGAACAGCCCTGAAAACGTCCCTTTTGGGTCTGTATCATGATTAGTTTCCCCAGAGGTTAATTCTTGACTAGAGAATATAGTTCTACTGAAACATTAAAGCACTCCTTTCTAGCAGTTACTTCTTACTTTAATGTGACCAGGAACTTGGATGTCATTCTGAATTCTTTTCTGTGTATGCACTTTCAGTTATTACTCTTATTTCCCTGTGGACTCTTAATGCAAACTCTCAAATCTTTTGCCTTTTTACTAGTTGCAAACATCCTCTTCCTTGCCTTTTTTCCCCTCTAATTTACAATGCTTCTAAAAACAATTTCTTGGAGTCTACATAACCACCTTAAAATATGTTATTCCTCTGGGAACTTTTCTTATGAGAGCTTTCTCAGCACACTAGTTCCTCAGCACACTAATAGGCAGTGGGAGTTTGTTTGTTCTCAATATTTCTGATACCATACCATGAACTGGTATGGGAATTTTAATATTTCACATTTAGGGAAATGTACTAATAAAATTATGATGTAGTCAGCCCAGTCTTTATGGGTGAATTTGATATTGCTAACTTTGCCTTTTCATTAGTTGGTTTCATTCATTGGCTCCATCTACTTATGGGGAGGAGTTCATGCTTTTGGGGGGAGGAGTTCATGCTTTTTTTTTTTTTTTAATTGCCCTGCAAGTGAGTTTCAATCCTACTTTTTAAAGGGCCATCTGTAATGACAAAAAAAAGTTAATATTTTTCATTTTATTCACTGTACGTATTCATTGAAATACAGTACGTGGTCTTTCTACTTAGAAGGTGTCAACTGATGGCAAACAATGGGTTCAAGGATTAAGGTGGCTTCTGTGACATGGACATCTGTCCACTAGAAATTGAGTTGAAGTCACCAAATCACTTTGCATCGAGCACTTTGCAAACATTTTGGCTACTACTGATCTGAGACAGATTTAAAACTCTGACCTATATGTGAAGAGTTTGTACATTGGATATACTGGATCACTAGTATCCCCAAAGTGCTGCTTAGGTTTGAGCTTCCAACACTCTTTTCCAATAAACAGTGATGGTAGGAAAGTGCCAGAGATAGTTGGAGCCAGGTCATTTTAATCATTTTAATGTCACATTTTTATAATGAACAGAATGATCTAGACCTTGGTCCTGCTTTGTTGAGGCTTAATTTGCTACCCTGGGATTCCAGCATACTCCCCAGTTTAAGTAGGGGGGTCTGGCCAGGACATAGGCATCCATGTGCAACTTAGAGTATCCCCAAGGCAACTCTTGGATGCACCAAGGACTGAACAAGGCTGCCAGCCAGCCCCAGACCTCAAAGCTATCATAAAACCATCTTTCACCTAACTCCAGCCCTCCACTAAGCCCAGCTCTGTCTGGAGTCTCCTGCTCCATTGTCCCATGCTGTTATGAACTTGAACAAAGAGAGTAATAGATCTAGGGCTGCAACAAAGTTCAATGGTGACTAACAAAGCATTGTAGATTAGTGGAGTAATAATAAAGTTTGCTAGAACACTGTGGAATTGATCCCAGTGAACTCCTATACAGGTAACAGACGCCATGTCTTCACTGTAAATACTGCATCAGTCCCCAAGGATTGATTCAGTGGGATAGATTGAGCAGTCAGGGTAGACCTGCTCAATTGATCCCAGAAGCTCTCTCCCATTGATGCAATAAATCCACCCCTCCAAGTGGAGTAATGCTGGATCAAAGGGAGAGCCCTTCAACTTGATGCGGCCGAGTGAGGACCCAGAGGTAAGTCAAAGTAACCAAGTTGATGGGAGATACGCATTCTGTGGCATGCAGATTGCGTATCTCCCACCTACTTAGTCCTCTAGAGTAGATGAGGCCTAAGTCTTACTTGTTCTCCTGCAGCTGAGGATTCACATAGAAACTCAGTTCCATCTACAGAAGTGACATCTTGATTCTATTTTGATTTGCTGTTACAGCCTGACCTGATCCTATGTCATATACTTCCCTGCATTTAATTTCCTCCCATTCTGTAAATTCCCCATCTTCAAAGCATCTGATGAAGTGGGATTTTCTCCCACGAAAGCTCATGTGATAAAAAAATCTGTTAGTCTTTAAAAGTGCCACAGGACTCTGTTTGTTTATCTTGATGACTGGCACCCTTAATTACATATTTTGTATAGCTTTTCTTTACAATAGACCTATTTAAACAATCACACAAGCCTCTGACACTTTGCTGAATTATTGAGCATCACACAAAGTAACATTGGTACAATGATGTCAAGGATTTGTCAGAGCTCATATGTTAGGCTATGTTTACACTTACTAAAATTAGTTCGAATTAGTTAGTTCAAACTAACTAATTTGAACTAATTTTAGTTAGTTCAAATTAATGTAATTCGAACTAGAAAAAATTAGTTCGAACTAAGCAAGTGCCATTCATGGCACTTGCTTAGTTTGAATTAGCGATTTCCATTGATTTCAATGGGCTGATTAGTTCGAACTAAGAAATTAGTTCCAACTAACATGGCCACATTGGTTAATTCGAACTAACTAGTTAACCCTTACTTCTAATATCCTATTCAAAGTTATTAGTTCGAATTAAGGAAGCCCTTAATTCAAACTAATTAAAGCCTAGTGTAGCCGTGGCTTTAGTTAGTTAGAATTAAGCTTCCTTAATTCGAACTAACTTGCCAGTATAGACATAGCCTTAGAATCTCTAGGTAGATAATCCTGAGACCGGAACAATACTAGAAGAATTTCAAGAGAAACATAAAAAGTAGGGAAGATTTCTCAGAGATTTTAGCAGGATTATAAATAGTTTGATAAAATTTAAGAAATTATTTAATCCAATCCACAATGACGGTGTAATAATTACAACTATGGAATAGCATGAGTTATCTACATAGGGAACTAATAGCTACAAGAAATCTGAGAAACTGTGAGGTACTCAAAGAAAAACATTTGTGCACTGGTTCTACAAACATGTAAAGCACCTGGGGACCTGAATCCCCTGTCTCCCATCCCATCACTAAGTGACCAATTAATACAAAAAGAAGCAAATACTGTTACAAGATCAAGAGTAGGGTGCTGGTTATTAATAAGTGGCTTTCATGAGGTTCATTCTGCAGAACAGAATCAAGAGCAAGACAAGAAGCTTCCAGACATGTCTCCCCTCTGGAAGCAGCTGTCTTGCTAACCCTTACTGGATTGCAGCGTTACTACTGTTTAGCACTTACAGGAACAGCTTTTGTGCCAAAAAAAGAGCATCAGTGAGATGGAGTTTCTGGTCTCTTATCAGTCTGTCTTTTCGATTCCTAGGCAATTCCTTTCTTATTGCTGTTAGATTTTTTCCCTAGAGGGTGCATGGATATTCCTTTTGCTACCCAGCTTGCCCTGCTATGCTGCAGGGCAAACTGAACTTATCTGGCATGAGACTATATATAGCCCTGTCACACAAAGGCATTGAATTGACTTTGTATTCAATGACAAAACTCAAATTCAAAATGGCAGGATTCAAACTCCCTTCAAAGATCTTTTTTTTTTTAAATTCTCTTCTTATATTTTATAGGTGTGAATTACACTCCTATGGTCAATCTCTTATGTCTTAACTATTAAGCATTGTTATCATTACAAGAATCAGAAGTCATTAAAGAGGACTTTAGCAAACCTGATAGAAATAATTGGATCTGAAAGCTGCTTATTAGTAGCAATAAACTACAGGAAGAGTAACTAATAGTATGCATTCAGACAATCTGATTGAGATTCAAGTGAGATACTTAAAACTGTACAACACTTAATTATTAAAATTGTAATTTACAGTTTTCTCTCACTTTAGGGACTTATGTCTGGAGCAACTAGCATCATGGCAACTAGTGATACACCTGGTGTGGAGGAAGCTGGACTACTTAGGCCATAAGGAACTTTGCACTAATCCAACAAAATCAGTGTTATGATTTTTCTGTTGAGGATAAAGTTTTGCAAAAGTCTCATCTTACATAAATGGTTATTTTGAAAAAATGATGATAGAAAAACTTAAAGGCTGAGCACTCTTTGCAAAATGAGAAAAAAAATATTCTCTTTCACAGGTTTCTTCCTCTATCGGACAATTTTAAGAATTCATATGTGAAGCCCTGCCCTGTTGGTCCTTTCACCTTGGTACGGTGAAGTTCATATCAGTTGTTTTCTTACAGTAGAACTACCCACATAAATCACTAGAAGATTTCAGAAAAAGATCATCCCAGTCTGGCACTTACCCAGTGTCCTCTTTGCTCTCCCACCAATATGAGGTCTTTCACTACAAATTTTCTCAAGCTGTAATCACTTAGAAAATATTGTGCTGCCAAATATGTCAGAATCTCTCACTCTCACTGACTTTACTTATACTTCTTGTGACCACACACCTCAAATGGATAAGTTTGCCTGATTTAAATGCCCACTATCCTCCAATATTAATTAAGGTATTTGGCCAAAATTGAGATTTAGGCAACTATAACTCTCAGGAAAGTGTCATATTCAATCATTAACTGTGGGATAAATTACACACCAGGAATAAATTGGATACAAAGGAAAAGATAAAGTAATGTAACTTGCACCAATTTGAACTCAATCGGTGTACAACATGATTATCAGTTAAATGGTGAAGGATTAGAGTGGGAAAAGCAGTTAAGAGGAAAATTCAAGGTAGATACCAGCCCAGTTTGCTGTCCCATTAATTATTTCACTTCCTACATACATCTAAACTACTTTATACCCTCTTACACTCAAAGTGTAGCTTACACTATCTTATAAATCATCAAACGTTCCCCTAACATCCACCTCAGAGAAGGGCTTTTGGAAGACTCAGGAACTGTAACTTGTTTAATTTAAACAAAAAAACCTCTCTAAACTCTGAGTCTTTGCTTACCAAGGACATCCCACAATGAGCAGGGCATGGGTGCTGGAACTATGAGAGTGGGGGGTACGTCCAAGTGGTTTCCATTATATCCAGGGTTTACAGTTTGGTTCAGTGGCTTCCAGCACCCCTAGAGTGGGGTGCAGTGGAGGGAAAGGAGAATGATGATCTTGGGATGTTCCCGTCTGCAATCTAGACTGAGAATTGCTGTATCATTCCAATTCTTCACTCCTGAAGCTTGTCTTACCCTGCTTAGCTGTGAGACTCCTGGGCAGATCCCACATAGCCACCCTATAGCATGCAAGTTGCTACCAACTCAGTGAGTGATTGCCTCTAGCGAGCCACTCATGAGATTATGCAATGGTCTGACCCCAGCCAATATCTCTAGTCCTCAAATGCAACCCTAGGAACTGCCATCGTACCATGTTCAGTGTTGCCTACTGAACACTGCAAGCTCACACGTTCATCAATTTGATAGGCACCAGTCTTGTCATTTCAAATGGTGGCTCTAATACATCTTAAACCACATGTGCTGCTTTAGATCAAACAAACAAACACATTTATTAAGTACAGAAAGATTTTCACTGATTATAGTCAGAGGAAAGCAGGTAAGATTTGATCAAGAGAAAATAAAAAGCAAGTCACGTTACAAACTAGGATTAACTTTCAGCAGCCTTACAAAGTCAGCTGTTTCTCACTACAGGCTATCTGGATTCTTTTCCAACCAGGCTCCGCACCACACTCCCCCACCCTCTGGGTCAATACTTCATTTTCTTGATGGTGTTTACAGTTGGAGGTGGAAGAGTAAGAGAGATTGAAAAATGTCCCTCCTTTTAAAAATGTTTCTTCTCCCTTCTTGGCCTTCACCATCCCCCTTCAGGTGACAAACATTGTCTGTGTATGTCTCATTTCATGTCCTGAGTCAATGTGGTCCTTTGTGGATTTGTTTGTTTACATCTGGGCCAGTCCTTGTTCCTGGAATGCTAATGTGACCGACATGCCTAAAAAAAGGCTATCTCTTTAAGAGACCTATTGAGGGTGGGTTACTGTTGCTGGGCAGATTAGCTACCCACAGCCAGAAACTTCTGGAAGCAGGGAGTGGTAGCATTTTGAGCATGCTTCACAGGATGCCCTGCTGGTGTGATGTGTTGTGGTTAGTCAGATGACATGAGAGCAGCAGTCTCTGCAGACAGCAGGCTAGAGCTGCTTTGAGAAGAGCCCATGTGCTCAGTTTTCAGGAGAGAAGCTGAGCCAGGAGTGAACAAGATGTTTTCTCACTCTAATGGCGTCATCTACCACAGATTTTGCAGACATGCATATGGGTCTGAGTGCTGGTTGCAAAGGAGAAGGAAAAGCCTGCATGGAATTCCACAGAAGATTCCTGCAAAGAAAGACGAAGGGGACAGCTATGTCTTGTCACTCAAGCCTCTACACTGAAGAAAGACTGTAGCTGAGAGATGGGTGAACTCCACCTGGACTTTGGGACTCTTGGGTATCTTTCATGCAGGGGTTTGTGTAGGGATTGTTCTTGGTTTATTATATTTTGTTTTCTTAGGATAAGGTTTATTTAGTTAGTAGTTAATAAAGTTCATTGTTATGTTTGTTTTTAGTAGTATTTTAATGTGGGGTAGTAACATTGAGCAATCTTTGCTGTGAGTCCCATACAGACTGGATCCTGGGTCTCCAGCTGCTTGTCCTTAGGAATTGGGTTAAATTTTCTATGTGGCACTGGAGAATGGCGAAGTGTGGTGAACTCTAGCCCACCTGAAGGTTACACTAAGCTGGGTTTTCTATACAAGTCCCAGTGAAGAGTGAACTGCCCTTCAGCTCTGTAGAATTTTACCTAGATATTTTTCAAGCCATGGGACACATATTTGGGAATATTATATAATGAAGCCTCATAATGATATACATGATGTTGAAACAAACATATTACTATAGCAATAATGTTCAGTGTGCCATGAGCATTCCAGAAACATCTCACATAACATAGTTTGCATTAAACAATACACAATTACACTATAAGGGAGAACATTAATGATAAAAACTATACCCTAAGAGTGTATATGCGGTGCAGTGGGGTGCAGTGTGTCACAGCAAAGCACACTGCCCAATGTAGTATGGGGTTGGGGTGGTTTATGATAGCAAACTTTTAAATGTGGTTGTGTTGTTTTCCTAAATTAATGCTTGGTTCCCTTTCTGTTTTAATAAAACTTCTTGTTTGTTATTGACAGACTCAGTGCTTGTGAGTAAGGAAGTGTTGCTTCTTACAGTCACGTAGTGGTAGTATTAAGTTTTCCCAGATTACTTAGTGGGGGCTAAAAGCCAATTCTGTTTGGTATGGTTAAAGGCAATCCCTAGACATTTAATCCAGCCCTTTCTGTTGACTTCACCTGGTAGAAGGATGACAGATTATTTGGAACCGCAGCAAACCAAAAAATCACACACTCCCAACTCTCCTTGAAATAATACCTGTGAGCTAGGTATGCAAGCATTATTTCCCATATTTTACATCTATCAAAGAGACAGAGAGATAAGTTATTTATCATTTGTCATAGATTCTCCTTGTAAGCACAAGATTTAGAATCCGGGGTTACTAGCAACCTACCTTACATTCGACCATGCAGTTTCCCTGAAAGATTAAAAAAAAAAAATAAAAAAAATTGCTGCATGATTTAGCATGTATAGCTTCTATAAACCTACCATACCACAGTTCCTTTCTGTCTTCACCTGCTCTACTGCTTCATAAATAGAAAGTTAAACAATTTCATTCAGGCTTTGATGCAGAACTGGTATGAGTCATTGGCAGAGGTACCCTTCCCTGAATAGGATTACATTTCTGCTTGCAATATTCTGGTGAAGAAAAACAATGCCTGTAACTTGGTGGATGTTCTTAGGCCAGCCACCTAATAACCTCTAAGTATTTAAATTGAATTTAGCCTCGCTCCTGGACTGCAAGCACCTAACCTCATCAAGAAAAAAAAATCCTTCTCCAATGCAATGTTAAGGATTTGGTAAAAAGTAATCCTTTCCCATAGGGCTTGGTTGCAGATACACGGTGTTATTAGCTGGATCCTAGAAAGAATTTTTCCTCTGGACATAACATTTTTCTAATGGGGAATATTCAGCTACTTGAAGATTACACTAAGCTGGTAGCTATGTCTCTTTTCACAGCTAAGAAATCCATCCTGATTAAGTGAACTTCTGATTCAGTACCTATGGTGTCTCTCCGGATATCAGCTTTGTTAAATATTCTAACCATGGAGAGAGAGTCTGCTTTTATGTATAATATATTAAAGGATTTAAAAAAAAAAATGGACCCATTTATCAACATTTTTTTTGCCCATTTCACATGCTAGTCTAATAAAAATAGACCAGTGATTTTCATTTGGGACATATATAATGCTACCGGCACATAAACTTGTTTGTTTCAGGGACAGCTATCTGTAAAACTTGACGTTTATATGTGATTTGTAAATTTTTATTTATAGGCAGAGTTAAAATTGTTATATTGGGCACTACTCAAGGTTTATGCAAGTACTTTCCTTTTTAGTATATTCATTTTACTTATAGTATATACTAAAAAGTAAATAAAAATTAAAAAGTAGCAAAAAGTATTTTGTTTAACCCTTTCACTATTTTTTTAAGTGTTGAGGTTTCTTTCATACAATGATACACTGAGTGCCCAGTCTTTGCAGCAGAACAGACTCGAGATTTCAAAATATTCAGCAGAAATTTAGTTAATGTTCAAGTTTCCTGGATTGGCTGATCTTCACTTTGCAAAATATTTAATATTTATAGTATTTATAGAGGCTGACTTAGTAGTTACAGTTAGGAAAATATAGAAGAGCTACACACAGTATATACCGTAACTAAATCATACCATACAAGAGCTCAGTCTTGACAAATGCTGAATGTCCTTGACTCCTATTAACATAAATGTGAGTTGAAGGCACTCAACATCACCAGAAATTGTCCACCTCTTTCAGGATCAAAGCTGAAAGTGTCTATCTAAACATTTCCAAAACAATAAATATGGGCATCTTCTAATCAGTGAACAATTGTAATGTCATAGCTTAACTGTTCATTGGTCTGTAAAGCCCAAATCTGCTTTTTCCACCTAATCTTCCTTTCTCTATATACCCACTGTGGTTGTACATGTAAACCAAAGTAAGATTATTCATGCTACAATACACTGCTTCATGAATCAGGATTATGTTAACTCCTATGGCACTTGGAAACCTGACTTTAACTTCAGACTCACTTCCCATGGCTCGTATGAGTCCTCTAGGAAACAGGCCTAGGCTTTACTAGCTAGAATCTAGATATTAGCCATAGGCATGTTACTTTCTTGGTTGCTGGGTCTGCCTGCTTCTTCTCCCGCACATGCATTTTCCTATGCATTCTAATGCCTCCCTTTTTTTGAAGCTGAATGTTGAAGCAGGCAAAGCTGAAATGGGAACCTTGCTGGCTGTTTTTCCAGCCCACTGCTCCTTCTTTCATGGAAAAGCTTGCAAGTGGAAACTGGAAGAGGAGAGGAAAAAGGCAGCTAAGAAAGGGACTGTAACAGGGGCCAGGGCTTTTCTGTGGACTCACCCTTTTGACAAGTACCAAAATCCTTCATAACAGTGTTCTCAGAGGCCTATGGAGATTCCACCTCCCCGCTCACAGCAGGCCACTGCAGCAATGGGTGGAAAGGGTGCATGAGGTACAGAGATCAGTTCACTAAACCAGCAATTCTGATGGATTCTCCATCTGAAGCACCCAAACCAGCAGTACCTACTTGCACCTTCAAGAAAGATAATCTTCTGTTGATCCAGGGAAAAAGGCATTTGGTGAGTAGTAACTAGTGAACAATTGCCTGGGTTTCCATAGTTAGGAGAAAGTGGGCTGCAGGAAATAGTGAGGGAGTTTGGTGCTAAGCAAAGAACTCCAAGTCTGTGATGGTTGGCCTGAGGGATTAAAAGGAATGAGTGAGTTCAGAAAGGGATGAGACTTTGAATGGGGAAGAGAAAAAGTAATGAGAGTGTATTGGGGCTGGGAGGTGAAGGATGAGTGAATAAATGTAAATGGAAGAGAAGAAAAGAGAAGGCAGCTCAAGGACAAAAGGACAAAGGGGAACAAAGAGTTGGAAGGAAGAAGAAGCAAAGAGGGAACAATGACTACTGGAAGAAATTGCAAAGCTAAACCAAAATACAATAGAGGAAAAAGGGAATGAAGAAAAGGAGAGAAATTATATGTATATGTGCATGTAGATACATAATAGAATATTGAATGGCAGTACGTAGCAGCAGAGAGACAATTTGGGTGAGGTAATATTTTTTATTGGACCAACTTCTGTTAGACTTTGACTGAATGGACCTCATCCAACTTGTCTCTCTAAAATCCATGGACTGTCATGTCTACAACAACAATACTGCATAGAATATGCAGCAATAACAGAGGAGTGACTCTTGTAGCATTCATATATATTGATAGACCAATTTTCTTGCAATTCCAGGGAAGGCATCAAGAATCTTTACCTGTCACTAACAGACTTCAATTCATTCTCCTTTCTGGTGCTCCTGTGACCCATCCCTCTGATGTTTTACAATCAATAAGATTTCAGAAGAACAGGGTTTCTTTATTTTGGGTTGCATGCTTGTTTGGATGTTGCATTCCAAATACACCAGAAAGCTCCAGAAGGCACACTGCTCTGGAAATACACCTGAGTCTTGCACCTGAGTTTTATTTTTCCTTCCCCACATATACACATTAATCAGCCTCATGAATTTGCAATGTCATGTATAATCCTCTTATGTGATATGGGCAGCAAAATAGTATAGCTTCTTGAACTTAGAGTAGGTAACTGACTTGGTGGAGTAGGCAGCATGTGATCATTGTCCCCTACCACATTAAGTGCATTTAGGGCCTGATTTTTCATTTGGAATGGCTTCCTGTGTTATGATCTTTCCCTTTCACACTTGAAAAATTGAGGTTTCTGTACTACCTCATCTAAGGAAAGCACTGAGAAATAGCACTGGATATTGCTTATATCAGTTTTAAAGAATAGAATATTTTGCATCATTGTATCTTGCTACCACATATTTTTCCAAGTATAAAGCACTGAAATAGCTTTTATGCAGGGTTTCTAAAACACCAGCAAGAAAAAAGCCCTGGTACATGATACTTGTGAATAAGCTTACTTCTTCCATAGCCCAAAATAATGTGTGTGGGTTTTTAAAAATCATTATTGTAATTACTGTCTGCCTGGAGCCTCTACCTCCTCCCAAGATTAAACGTTAATATATCCCTTGTCTTCTATTTCCGCTCATTATGTGCTTCTATTTTATGTGAATAGCCAGTTTTATCGTTAGTAGGTTTAATGAAGAAAACAGACTTTGTTCTACCTTCTAACTGTGTTAGGCAGTAGATTTCCAGTGCTATTAAAATATATATTCTGAATGCTAATACTTACATGATGGCATCTCAAATAGAAAAGAGACATATTGCAAGGTGACAATAAAATTATCTTTTCTGTGGATAGCCATCATAAATCATACTTTTAAAATACAATCAGAAGTTCAATGCTTGAGAAAAAATGCTTTTTCCTTTTAATCACTAAAATGACTCTTTCTAAAATATTGCTATGATGTTTTTCTGAATATTCACCTTTTGGCTTTGGTGAAAACCTTAAGTTAACATTTTATAACCTAATGTTCATCACCTATTTTTTTTTTTATTTAAGCACTTCAATAAATCACATGATTTCATGAGATGTTGAGAACATACAGGTAATTGAGTCAATGGGATCTGGAGATGTTCTATATCACTGAAAGAAACAAGCCTTTCATTTTAGGTGACTAAATATGAATTAAGGTGCTTAACTTTAGTCACACTAGTTTGAAAACATTAGCCTACATTCTCTTTGGAGAAGGTGCATGTATCATGGAAAGGTACTGTTTAATGGTGAGGTATGATTACCTTTTGGTTAGGGAGAGGAGTGTTAATTGGTGAGAAAGGAAATGGTCTAAACCTCAGATCTCAAACTAAACTTCAATAGAAAAGAATATACTGCTTATTAAAAAATGGTCAAAGTCCCTCTGAGACATGGACTTCTCTGACTGACAAGATTTTCTTTAACAAACCACAGAAGAGTGCAAATCTTGAGGGAAATCTGGGTTGTACTATTACCTATTTACACTAAAATAACTTACAGGAGAATGAACAGATGTTCCACCATTTCCTCTTTGCACTGTCGTCTTTGTTGTAAGAACAAAACATCAGGATTTAGAAAGCCCATGTGATCTGTGAAAGACCTACCTCTAGGACATCAGTTCTCAATCTTTTTTGTGTCGCAACACGGTTGGTGGCATATGCAACTGTGCACAACATAGTGCCCCCACTATCAGAAGAAACCTGTTGCTATCTGAAAACCCCTGCCACCAAAAGAAAACCAGGTTAATAATGAATTATTATTAATTATTATTAATGGTTAATAATTATTAACTTTATAGCATTTTCACTCACAGCTCATTAGTAATATTGTCTGAACAGGTTTCCCCCTCTCCCTCCGCCCTCCTCCCCCTCCGCCCCCCCCAGTCCGGACAACATTATCTCTGACCAGCTGACCATTTAATCTATAGAACTATTTTAATCCCTAGATTTATTTTGGATGTCAGATAGATGAATAAAGTGTGAATAGGCAAAGGAACATTGCCTGGTGATTGGACTGCAACTAAGTCTGATCTAAAGGGAGAAATTTATCAGAAAAATTATATTACTATAGTTATACCAAAAAACTCCTTGTGGGGATACTCTAATTCCAGAATAAATTGTCAATAATCCCTAAAGATAGATTTTTGTTTTAGCAATTGGAATAATTCATCAACATTGTTTTGTCTTAAAATACTAGAAGAAGTCTATATTTGAAGGTGCAATGTAACTGTAATAATTTCTAATGTTTACTGTAATAAGTGATTTGATTTTTTTTCCTTTCAGAATATGAGTGATGGTAGCAGACATTCATTGTATGTAACGTGCCCTTCAGTTTATTATCCTGGATGCTTAAGCTTTTGGAAAACACACAACATACACTCATCTCAGAAGTTTGTTTTTCTAATCCAAAAATGTCTTAAGTGAAAGTTTCTTGAAGTTGTATGAACAGGTTGAAATGAATAGATACATTTTTACAAGTGTTCATGCTGTGCAACTGTAATTATTCCCTTGTAGCAACTCCCCTGTGTTTCTCACAATTTCTCAGAGTGGTAATAAGCTACTTCCCCTTCTTACACAGGTGTTGATCTGGGCAGAAAATTAAGCTGTTCGCCCTATTTCATGATGTACTGTTTTACACAAGAAAAGTCCCCTAAACCAGATACTCTACTGCCTTGCATGATGTGTGGTCATTTATACGTATGCAAAAGTTCATGTAAAACACAACAGACCCAAATCTCCTTTCTACTCTGCCTGCTCTGACAGCCAAAATAAGTTGTTAAGCTGGTGAAACTGGCTCCATGGAATGCCTTCTAGTCTAAGTGGTTTCCATGGGTGGTCCAGAGACTGAACAAAAGATCTATGTCATCCTCCATACTATTTTCTGTGTAAGGAGTATAGCTGCAAGAAGGGAGTTCATCAGGAGACAGCTGCACTCCTGCTGTTCTCTGCTGGCTAGACAACCTATGAGGGTGATTCATACAATCATAAATTAGAGCAGACCTGAGGCTCTTGTAACTTATGCCAGGAGCTGGACTGAGGATATGAAGAGGTGCAGAGTAGGTCTCAAGCTAACTTTGCTCCCATCTCCTGGATTTCTGTGTCAAGTAGGGTATTTGGGTGGGTCTATCATCCTGATTGGCTTTTACATCCATTCTACATTTATGCTATGTAGGAGCTAATGACTACACAAGGTGCATAGCACAGGAAAATCTGACTTTCTGCTCCTAAATGTATAGGTTTTGGTAGTCTAACTAATGTATAGGTTTTAGTTGTCTATTTATGGAATTAGCTGTTTTCAGAAATGATATAAAAATATGGGTATTTGTACACAGTTAAGAATTATTCTGATAATCCTGCACTGATCAACCAATTTGAACTATCAGTAATTTGAAACCACTGTAGACTAGTAATGTCAGCCTCAATGTTTACAGTTCTGGAGACTTATTAATTAATTATAATTATTATTATTACAGAACCCATAATATCTTCAGCCATATCCAAATAAACTAGAAGACATCTTCTGCCCAGAAGAAAGAAAATTAACATGCAAAGGGTGGGGATAAGAAGACAATCAACGTATTGTCATATACATGTAAAATACACACAAACAAACTATTGCTTAAAAGTTTCCATTGCTAGTTGGACTTTTTGTAGGAATCACAAAAATAATGCTTCTTGCAGAGGAATTTGAAGGATAGGGAAGTAGTCTATAAGGCTATGTCTACACTGGCAAGTTAGTTTGAATTAAGGAAGCTTAATTCGAATTAACTAAAGCCATGGCTATACTAGGCTTTAATTAGTTTGAATTAAGGGCTTCCTTAATTCAAACTAATAACTTCGAATAGGGTATTAGAAGTAAGGGTTAATTCAAACTAGTTAGTTCGAATTAACCAATGTGGTTTGAACTAACCGGCCCATTGAAATCAAAGGAGATCGCTAATTCGAACTAAGTAAGTGCCATGAATGGCACTTACTTAGTTCGAACTAATTTTTACTAGTTCAAATTAAGTTCATTCAAACTAACTAAAATTAGTTCTAATTAGTTAGTTTGAACTAACTAATTCAAACTAATTTTAGTAAGTGTAGACATAGCCTAAGTGAGTTCAAGGAGGGCATGCCATCATGTGGGAGCCTATGTGAAAGAGATTTCAGAGTTGGTTATGGAGAAGGAGGCAAACTTTTCAAAGTGCCCATGACTCTTTTGACATGAGGTCTCTTGCTATTATCTGTTTAGGCTCCCATTTGCAATGTTTTGACTTTCCACAGATATTCTTGCAAATAAAAACCTCACACTCCAAATGATTTCATCTATAAGCACATAAAAGGGGCCATGAATACAGTGGAACAAATCGTTAGGCTTTACTCAGAACAACATTCACCAACCAGCTATAGTTGCAATATACCTGGTAATTGAATTGGTGTTTATCTCTACCATCTGTAATCAGACACCTGGCAATGGAGAGAAATCCACAAAATCTCTGCACTCTGCTACCCTTACTGATTATGATTTCAAAGGGTCCACTACTCGATATCAATAAGGTTGTCAGAAATGAGACCCGAGTAAATAAAACTTCCTTAACTCTACAACAAACCCCTTTCTCTGAATGACTTTACAATGAAAACTCTATGGCAAGATGACACTGCTACACATTGTTTAATAGGAGAAGAGTGAAATATTTACACAAGCTCACCTGAGTAACATTTTCTACATTCATCACAAAGAGACAGCTGGGCATTGTACATGAGTATTTTGACTGGTTTCACATGCCTACACTGAACACAATTAGATACAATCCTATGCACTGCATTTGGAGAGAGGTATTTGGAAGACAGTAGTTTTGATGGTGTAAACCCAGCTGCTGCTGCTCAGTTTTTTATTAAAGTTTTCCAATATGCTGCCTGTCAGAATGCCAAGAACACAGATCTGCTGAGCTAATTAATTTTATTTTCATATAATAAGATGAACTTTGTCTCTGTAAGGGGGATATATAATTAAAAAAAACAAAAACAAAACCAAAAAAACCCAAAACAAAATATGTGCTCTATCCCATTTAAACATCCTGTAAAAAAAATAAACCTACCCTTAATTATATTTGATCAACAAAAACACACTTATTCAGCTTTCAGGGCATTTATTTCCATTCTATTCCATCATATTATTTGTCTCATCTTTTAAAACCATAGCCATAAACTCTGACTGCACTATTTGCTGAGAGGTTTTTTTTCCATATTTGGGCTCTACTTACCCATTCTCTTTCTCCAGCTGAGTGACAGCCAGGGAGAATCTGTACTTCATATTGTATGTATTAGTCACTAGATATATGTTCACCACCTCTGCAAACCCATTGACACAGTACCTAAGAGAAGTCTGATGCTCTATATTTGGACTGACAACACACACCAAACCTGAGTTGCTGTGGTGCTTTAGGCAGTCATTCATAAGCTATTGTGGATCCTCACCGGGCCATCCCAAATATAGAGGCCCCAGAGCCAGTGAGTCAGGCTTTTTATAAAATATGTTTTATTGGATATATTCACAAGCACAATAGCTATTAAAATGATCTATAATAGTGCTTCTGAATGATGTAGGACTGTTTTCACCAACCAATTTTCATCAGTATAAAAATAAATAGAGGTAACCTTATTCAAAATTGATTCTGAAGCAACAAGGTATCCTGAGTACAAAGTCATTTTTTCTTAAATATATTGAACTAAGGGAAGTTGCTGGTGTTATAAATCATGGATATGTAATTTATAGTTTGTTAAATATTAATAGATACTTATTCAACAAAACTGGGATTCTCAAAGATACCTGTGAGAGTTAGTCACCCAGATACTACTGACATTCACCTTTAGATGCTTTTAAGTATAGTAAACTCTAGATAAGTCACATCAGTGACTGGGATAGTCATTGAAGATAGCTATTTTTTGTGAATTTGCAGGGAGCTAGACAGACCAGGGATAACAGATCACAAAATACACCATATATTGTGAACTTCAATTTTGTTTCAGTTACTTAAATTACTTCACAACTTACTATACAAAATTATTTAAGCAATCATGTTTGGTAATGATATTTATTGAGAATATTCTGCTTTAAGACCTCAATTTGGAAACTTAGGTGGCTAAAACTAATCTCTTAAATCTGTATTTAAGCATTTCAACTGAGGAGTTCTCAAATGTACTAAGCATCCAGGAGCTCTCTCTGACCTAGATGCCTATCACTTTTCGAACATATACTCATTATTCAGGTGCCTAGATATGCATTTAGGAAATTAATTTTAGGCTCCTATTTTTGCAAAACCAGAAGAGGGATGCGGCCACTATTTTTTGGTGCGTAGATTGTCATTTGCCAAAGTTATTTTGCATTATGGATTCCGTGCACCTCTACAAGTTAGGAAAAAAATTGTGTGTGTGTGTGTGTGTGTGTGAGAGAGAGAGAGAGAGAGCGAGAGAGAGAGAGAGAGAGAGAGAGAGAGAGAGAGCACCTTTCACACTGGTCAATCTAATTGCATTTGATAATCTTTTGAAGATTAAGGTTTTAAAAAATAACTTTGTAAAGTTGTTGGAACATATCAGCTGGCTCAGAAACAATAAAATGCCTTTGAGTCAGCAAGTTTTCACCAAGATTTTTTAATTCAGTGGTTACAAGTAATATATTTTTATATAAACTGAAAACAAAAATAAATCCTATTAAACTAAAGTGTGGGTGATCAGTTATTTTACCTATTCGGATTACTAAATATTTGTACTCAATGTTTGTTTTTATAGAATTGTCTACTTCTGAATATCTGAGTGGACTTCCAGTCCCTATTCAGCCCCATTTCATTACTCCACAATGAATGCCTGTTTGAGACAAGAACAGGAAGTTAACTTCCAACCTGCTCGTAATAAGACAAAGTCTTTTTACATTTTCAGATTACTAAAGAAGTTCTGAACTCAGGAGCAAATTTACCTGACAGATTCATATGGAAGGTTTTTCTAGGGCTGAGTTTCTTTAGCTATGTCTACACTGGGAAGTTAGGTTGACTTAAGGAGGCTTAAGTCAACCTAACTTAAGCCCTGTCCACACTAGGCTTTCATTAGGTCGATTTAAGAAAATCCTTAAGTCAACCTAATGAAAGCTTAGGTCGACTTAATAAGAATCACAGGGTATTTGAACTAACCCTGAGTAGGTTGACCTAACCCTTCCTTAGGTCGACCTAAGGCCAGTGTGGACGCATAAGTCTACTTTCTTATGTCGACCTAAGGGAAGTTAGGTCCACTTACTAAATCCCGTTTAAGGGTAAACACTTCGTTAAGTCAACTTAACAAGGTCAACTTTAAGTCAACCTTATTAAGTCGAATTAACAAAGTCAACCTAACTTTTCCTAGTGTAGACATAGCCATAGATTAGTCATGAAGAAAACTAATTTCCCATCTTGTGATTTCCATACCATTGGACCTGGTGAAATGAGGATTTTTATGTGTGTGTGTGTGTGTGTGTGTGTGTGTGTGTGTGTGTGTGTGTGTTAAGGAATTTTGAAAGCAGTCTCTATCTTGATACTACAGTAAATATGTCTGTTATATTATCTTTTTAAACCTATAATTATGATATGTAATGGTTACTGGCAAACAATTAGGACTTTCTTTTAAAATAACCATCTTGGATTGTTTTGGATTAATCTTTTAATGGTCTAATTTCTGCACTCACATAATTATTTTGACATGGCATGTCAGAATGTGTCAGTCACACACCATAATATACTACATGAGGTGACATGATACAAGATGAAGGACACAATTTAAACTGACACATCACAGAAAGACGTATCACCTGAAAATCCAAATGGTTTCTTCTTCTCAGCAATTGGGATTAAACAAATAAGATTCTTAGAAGAACAGAAAGACAGTTTATTTTTAAAACATTTTTAAAAAATAGACTTTGATATTGAATCTGCCCAAAGATTTATGATAGAGCTCAGGTGATTGGGCCACTTAAATATTCCTGAGTATGCTTCATAGGAATTCCTGTTTCCTAACTGGAAACAGAGATGTTTATGATCTGGTCCACAGCTGTTCACCATGCCTGAGTTATTTCCCGAATAAATATTCAAATAAGTGGGAAGATAGCCTCCTCTGAATGATTCCAAACTTTTGTCTCAAGCCATTGACCAGATCTCTAGCTTCAGCCAGCAAGACACTCATTTATTAATTCAATCCATGTAGACAGTATCAAAAAAATAATAATCACACATAAGCAGGGGGATTTCATTGTGATGTGTGTGTGGCATTTCAAAGTCAGAACAGTCCATTTAGGCAAACAGAACACATGTATTTCCTAACCTTGTAAATGTGATTCCAACTGACCAATTAATCTTGTTGTCATCAATAAAAAGAAAAAAATAAATGGGTCTATGTGCTGTTGTCCATTTCCAGAATGAGTGTGTGTCACTGCTTGCCAATAGAGAATAGTCTTGTATTGTCAAGATAAGCATATTAGGCAAAAGACCATTTATTTTTATTGGGTCAGCAATGTCTGCATTTTTTCATGCTAAAACACAGTTTTAAAACTGTACATGTGCAATTAGTATTGGATTCAGACAAAGTCTGGAGGCAAACTGTAATTAACATAAACGACTTTGGGCACATCCCCCTTTTATCTATATTTACAAATAAAATGTGTTTATGGCCTTTATTCATCAGATAAATATGATGCAGTGTTCCCAACATGGAAAATATAATAAGCTTTATACTAAAAGTAGATCTTGTGACTTCAGGGGCTTTTTAGTTTCAAAGGAAATGTAGTTAAATGTAGAAACTGCAGTGGCTGGCTGAGAACTGGAATGAAAACAGCATAAGGGCATGGGTGAATCTGGCATCAGAATAATGATAATTCCTTAGTTTGGTGCAGTTTTGCAAAGCAAGATTTAATGGAGTCCAGCTGAGATATAACAATAATGGGATGCGTTGTTATGGTGTCGTACAGTATTTCCTCAGTGCTTTACAATTCAGCACAATTAAGAGCAAGCTTCAAACAGCTTTTTTGGTAGTTCTTAAAAGAGAAGATACAGCCCTCTGAATTTTAAAAATCAAGTTACTTTCAAACAGACACAGAGTGGCAACACTAATGGCCCAAATTACAGACATGTCTGAATTATACTCAGGGCAAGTCAATAAATAAATAGAGTTTTGATCTTTCAAAAAAAATGGCTAGCTAAACATGGGACAGGCAAATCAAACAGCAATTGAGGCACGGTGTCTTTAAGCGCTTACATCTAATCAGCAACACTCCAAGATCAATGCAATACCTCACTGGGAACTAATGAAGATGTTTTTAATTCATGTTAATGTAATCCAATACACTCAGACCTCAGTAATAACTGGAATTGCAGCACCGTCAGCCACAGTTTCCAAACAGAGGAGGGTGGAAGAAGAGTAAATAATTAGTACAGGGATCAATACTAGAAGTGATGATAACATTAAATATCCTCTTCATACACTTGGGGATTATGTGTAACTCTCCCATGCAAATGCATGGTTTACAAAGGCTGAGAGCATCATCTCCATCCAGTGAGGAGTTAGAATTATGGAGTTAATCTGGAGATCATGTTTAGTAAATCCCAGTCCTTTCTCCACTGTCTAGTTGACACAGGGAATGGAAGGGTGCTGCTTTAATGGTATAAGCAGGAGATTAGAGAAACAGCCCCACAGACTCTGAGGTTCTGCTGAGACTCTGCATGTGGAAATAGGGGGATTCCTTTCTCTAACTTCCCCAACATTATAGCATGAGGGATGGGGAACACAGAGTTGTAGGAAGGGCAGCTTCTTAAACTCTGCCAAGGAAGGGAAAGCATGGTTAGTTTCCTAAGAAACCTACTTCCTTCCCTGACACTTCTTCTGGGCAGCTGCTTCCAAAGCTTTCACTTACCAGCCTCTTGTTCTATGCTGCTTGCTTCATCTTTCCTGCACCTCAAACTTGTCTCTGGTTCAGAAGAGTGAAAGGCTAGGTGGATGTGGGATCTTGGGGACTTGGCAAGCCATCACTTTAAGCGTGTGTGTGTGTGATGGTGATGATGGTTCCTGGTCCTGCTTCCAGGCTAAATGACTCAGTAGCAAAGCACATAAATTGCAATTAGTGAGTCTGGGAAAAGCTTGTTTAAGGCAAGGTAGAGTAACTGTGCTTGTCTGCCCTAGAATGAAGACTGTTATTTCCGTGTGTGTTTGGGGGTTCTTGTTAGTTAGTATTTTAAATGCTAAGAAATAAAGGAGTATTATGATGCAGCCTTTCAGCAAAAGTGTGTGTGTGTGTGTGTGTGTGTGTGTGTGTGTGTGTGTGTGAGATCAATATAACAGTAGGTAGCAGCTGGCAAAAGACAGAAAGGTAGATACTAAAAGATCTGAAAGCTACCGGTGCTTGTGGAAAGACAATAAAGCACTTATGAGATTAGACACTCTCTTGCTTTTCCAGCAGACTTGAAGCAGGTGCCAGAGTGACTGAGAAGCAGCCAGCTATTAATGCCTTTCTCTTCCGTTACCAGTATTCATGCTCTATGGATTTTCCTCCCGCATAGGTCATTGTTCCTCCCTGCCACCTCCACCCCCTTTCTTCACAGGCCGAGGAAATCAGCAGGGGGTGGGAGTGGAACACAGTCTGGCACTACATTGTGTGCCACTTGGGTCTTGTCCACACTGATGGCAGCGTGTAGGGTACGTCTAAGTATATACCATAGTGAAAAGCTTCATCCACAGTGTGATGTGCTACACGTCATTGAAAGGCTCTGGCTGGGTGGTGCTGCCAAAGCCTTTTTCATCTCCTGGAGTCTTTCCCTGCTGTGGGGAAAGGCCCTAGCAGCAGCTCCCTGTGAGAGTGAAAGGCTACAGCAATGGGGAGGTAGTGGGACACTACGCTGCTAAAAATAGCAGTGTAAATCAGGGAGGTGCTGCTTAGGTGTGTAAAGAGCCATGTAGGATATACACCCTAAGTTCCTGGCATGTCTTTACTTGTCCAAGCCAAGCCTCACTGCCTGTACTGCTCTTTATACATGTGCAAGGGGGGCATTCATTGTCTAAACTATATGCCTCCGTTCATGTAGACATAGCTTGGATATGCTGCTTGTGATATTATCAGAATATTAATCTCCCAAATCCTACCAGGAAGTGCTGCAGAAAGGTTTGGATTTGTTGCATTCTATCACCAAATAATTAATTTTAAAATGTAAAATACAAACCAAATACCTAGCTTTCTTCTCCTGTTCCCTGAAGAGTGTGTTCCTGGTGTAGCTTGAGTCTCCGTTTGGTACCATTATAGAGTTATCTTTTCAAACAACTGATATGGTGATAAATGTAAATTTCTTCCTAGTATCACAGAAGTTTGAGTTTGAAAAGGCAGATCAGGCTAGCTACTCTGACCCTGCTGGGGTAGGACTATTTCCTACAGAACATTTGATCATGCCACTCACTGCTTCCTTGATGAAGTTATTCTACAGCCTAAGGGAGCTCATAGGAAGATTTATTTACTTTCAGCCTAAATTTCTCTTTCTTAATTTCATCACATTACCCCCAATTATTACTGCCTTCTACCAATGTAAATATTTGCTCTCCTGCCTTGTAGTTTAGATCCTGGACATAGTTTTCTGTGTTTATATCCTTCCTTTGTCATCACTTACCTTTTTTTAAAAAAAAATCTTCTCTTACAATAAATCAGTCTTTCCAGTCTCTAAGTTTTTTTGGTGCACTTCATCCCAGTTTTTCAATCTTTCTGAAGAGGTACTTAGAACTGAATACATCATTCCATGCACAGTCACAATAGGGACAATCACTAGGCACAATGCAATTCAAAGCTATCTTGATCTTTCTTTTACCGCCATTTCAGATGCAGACTCATATTCCATACCTCTTAATACATTACTGGTTCCTAATCTATTTAGTAAGGCAGAGAGAAAGACAATGACAGGTGTCTGGGCCAGAGTGATGAATGGAAGGCCACAGATAGAATGGAAGGCGAGAGAAAGAGGAAGAAAACAGCAAAAAAGAAGCAAGAGGAAAATACAAAGAAAAAGAAAAGGAAATAAAGGTGGAGTTGCCTATGATGGACATCAAACTTCTTAGTCACCTTGCTCAGGAATCAGAAGTTAAACATTAGGTGCCAATTGTAGAAGTTAATTTTACGAAGGAATGGTTTCTAAAGTCCTGAGGTAAAACTGAAATAATTCAATGGTGACTCAAGCCCATAGTATTTAAGGAGTGGTCCCTGGCTTTCTCCCTAACTTTCTGTGCTCCAGAAGGTCCTGCACTCCTGTGGATCTTACATGCAGCTGAAGAAGGCAGTCTCATGACCGAATAAAGCCATTTGAGGACATTGCTATAAATATAATTTTGGTCACAATAAAAATTCCCTTTACAAAACTACTGTACAGGGAAACAAATGTCAATTTAGGGAAAGATGTGTGTTTAATTCAGAAAATGAAGATTGGCAGCAATGCACTGAAAGACTGCATTGTTGTTTTAGTGCAGAAGATTACATAAAGGGACAAACAAATTAATCATCCTCATATTGTCTCGGGTAAAAAAGACCTTTTCTCTTAAAGGTGTACTGGAAGGTGTGCGGGGGGGGGGGGGGGAGCCCTTTATTGTTCCTTTATGAGGCATAGAACAGCTCCTAGTTCTTCCCCACCCCCCAAAAATATCAAACCGATATATAAATTTCCCATTTTTTGCTTAGTTTTATAGCTTAATAATGCAAAAGGAAAGTTATTTTTTTGTAATTAACCCATACAAGGGCTTATGGACAATTTGAGTTCCACATAAGATGTGGCTTAAGTCAACCTAACTTATAAGTGTAGGCATAGCCAAAGACTTTTGCTGTTAGAGATGGATTTTATTTGGCAAAATGCAGAAGACTTCAGAAACAGCAGCATAAAACTGTGATGCAAATACAGTCAGTTAAATAAAAAGAGACAAATCAATCCAGAGTCATCTTAGATTTCATCAAAGCATTTCTGGTGAAAAGAGGCTCGTTTTGCAATTATTTGTAAATTTAGGCTGGCATAAAGCAACTTGGCCAGAAAATGCTTGAGGCAACAGAACTTGGAATAACAGTCTCAAGATGCTGATCCATCTAGAAATATTTGAAAACATGGAAGCAAAGAAAGTTTTGCTTTGATTGGAATAAGACAGGAAATAATACACTCTAGACCAAACATGTGGTCCACAGGCCAAACACGGCCCATGCAACTTTTCCATCCAGCCCATGACTGTGCTTCATGGGACCACACTTTCTCCTTAAGAGAGAGAGAAAGTGTGGTCTCATATACCCAGCGCTCTGCAATGCTGCAAGTGTGTCAGGTTTCGCAACATTGTGGAGCACAGTTTCACATACCCAGCTCTCTGCAATGCCACGAGAGTGCCACAGTATTTCGATTTATGGTATGTATAGCCCACTTGAAGTACATTTATGTCAAATCTGACCCACCAAATGTGTTTGATACCCCTACACTAGACCTTCCAACTTAGATGTCAGAATTTAGGAGCATAAATTTCTGTTTAGGGTGCATAACTAACCATTATGAGCAACTTAATGCTAATTTAGGTACCTAAATAGGAATTTATATATATTCCAATTCCATAGGAATAGTCTTGGTTTTGTTCCTATGTAGAATGAAAAAATTTTTAGAAACCTCAACATTTCATTGAAATACATTTATTTTTTTCAGCCTACTCTACAATTGACTTCAGTTGAGCAGTTCTAAATTTATTGTAGTGTAAGAAGGAAATTAGGCCTGTGGTTTTATAACATGGAATTTTAATATGTCAAGGCTTGCTTATGTCCCATAGTATTTGATGTTGCAGATGATTCTGGGGTTTTGTCATTTACTGTTGCTGTGATTATCTGCATTTCAAATAAACCAGCATCATTAGGTTTCAATTCCAGGCTGAAAAAAAGACATGTGCAGGAATTACTGGGATCTGCACATTTTTTTTACACTGACAATTCCCTTTTACAGAATGTACCTTTTCCTGTTTTCATGCATCAACTCTTCCAATTGTATATAGTTTTCCCTGTCAAACGCACACAGAGTGACATAGCTACCTGTGTTTGATTACAAGAAAACAACTCAACAAGGACTTTGTTTTCTTCTAAGGAATTGCTTAGAGAACATTATGTTATTGAGTCTTTCCAAAGAACTAAAGAAAAAAAATAGGAATGCATTGCTCTCCTGGAATTACAGAAGTCTTTACTTAGCACTTAAATGTTTTAATCTCATTAGATAGAAGCCTTTAAATTGGGTTTACTGAGTTTATGCATATTTCTTCAGTCACCACATCACCATTTTAAATTTTCCAAACACAGCATCTTTGAATATATATGCTGACTGTTACTGACTGCTGCAACCTATAATCTCCTAAATACAATTATTACTCACACTATGATCCCTAACAGACTGAGTGCAAATGATTTTGTAGATGTAGATTCAGAATGTCCTTGCCATTGTGTGGTGACATAGGTGGGATATGAAGTGGTGAAAGAAGCCTTCCCACCTGACCACTACACATCCCATGCAAGGACTATAGACTGAATTTTCTGTGCACCACCAGCGGTACCCATTGCCACAAGTGGAGAGGAACTCCCAAGTGCAACTGGACAAAGTCATTGAGGATATCTCTTAGGCATCAGAACTGTCACTCAACTCTCACTTAACTCAATGAGATCAAATTCCAAAGGGGTAGCCGTGTTAGTCTATTGCAGAAAAACAACAGAGTCCTGTGGCACTTTTAAAGATTAATGGATTTATTTATCGCATAGGATCTATTTATTGCATGAGCTTTCGTGGGAGACGCTTTGAAGATGGGAAACTTACAGAATAGGAGGAAATTAAATGCAGGGGAGTGTATGACATAGGATCAGGTCAGGCTGTAACAGCAAATCAAAATAGGTATTAGGATTCAAACACTGGGGAACAGCACATAGAGGAAGGTGAGGTCCAATCACCTGTTGTAATGAGAGAAAATAGTCCATAGTCCCTGTTTAACCCCAAGGCAACTGAGTCAAATTTGCATATAAATTCGAGTTCTGCAGTTTCTCTTTGAAGCTGTGATTTGTTATTCATCTGTTTCAACACAGCTATTAACAAGTCGTCAATGGAGTGAGCAGCGAGATTGAAGTGTTCCCCTATTGGTTTTGTAGTGTTGCAATTTCTGATGTCAGATTTGTGTCCATTTATTCTTTGGCACAGAGACTGTCCTGTTTGTCCAATATATAAGGCAGAGGGGCATTTCCATAAAAGTGCCACAGGACTCTGTTGTTTAACTCAGTGAGAAGGAGATACAAGATCTCAGTTTCATCCACACAATGGAGACACCACTAACCAGTTTACCATAAACTAAACACATTGAAAAGGAGATTAATGAAATACAGTGTTGTGGAAATCCCCGTGAGAGAACTGTTGCCCAAAATAATTCTTCAGAATCGGCTATTCAAGTGATTTCATACTCATATGTTATGGTCTGCAAATGTAATTTTCACCTCAACATCAACAATAGTGAGGTAGCAGATAGCAAGGACACCTGATTTTCATCCATAGCCCTTTATCAAGGTAACCAATGCAATCTCTTTAGGCTATCTTCAAGCCTAACATCAAAATCACTAGGAATAAGACCACCGGACAATTAGACATTAGTGTGATTGCTTCAACATTATTTTATTGATTCTCTCCACACAAAAAAACAAGGAGTCCTGTGGCACTTTTAAAGACTAACAAATTTATTTATCGCATTTTGTCAGACACTTTGAAGATGGGGAACTTATAGAACGGGAGGAAATTAAATGCAGGGGAGTGTATGACATAGGATCAGGTCAGGCTGTAACAGCAAATCAAAGTAGATTTTCCACAAAGTGGAAGCACTGGACAATGACTGGAGATTTTGTCAATATCAGCCATTGTTTTCTGGAGAAAAGATTTAACTACCATTTATTAACAGAAATGGATCTTGTCCATCCCAAAGGAGTTGATGATCAACTCTAACAGAACCGCTACACCTTTCCTGCTAACTTTTAGCTGTGAAGAGACAGTAGATATAACCTGTGTATTGCAGTGCACAAAGCTCTCATGCCCCCCAGAGTCACAGAGAGTGGCATCATCTGAAACTCAAGCAGTGGAAAAAAAAATCTGCTATCATTCACTCACCCTGGATTCAGTTCTGCTACCTGAGTCTATGTCTACACTTGTGAATTTAAGTCGACTTAGCATGCCCACACTTACATTTTAAGTCGACTTTGAGGGGACCCTACAAATGACTCCTGGGGATTCTTCCCTGGAGTTCTTCAACAAATCCCCAAATCAAACACCATAAACTTAAACAACTTTTGCCCTTCTTGATCTTGAGCAAGGCTTCCCTGATCCTCTACACTTTTTTTTTTCCTCCCCTTACCAGATGATTCACAGAGAGTAGGAACTCCTGAGCTTTCTCCCTTTAAGGGAAACCTTACTCCTTTCCAGATGGCCTTACTAACTAACTTACTTAATACCCTCCAGGTGCCAAAAGGTAGGTTAATTGAGTACTGACGTTTCCATTAACCTTTTCCGCACCACTGTGGGGAATACACCTCATAGCAAAACAAGCATTTTGTTCCAAACTTGAGCAAAGAACCCAGTATTTGAACTCTTGCTTTTAGAATTTTAACATTCGACTACAAGACAGACCTTAAACACTTTTGCACAGGAAAATCAAGTTGAAAGGAATTCTGCATGTGTATATTTTATTGATTGTGTGCATTTATAGTGTCCTAAAGAGTAACATGCACAGATGGACACTGACTTTTTAAACATTTTAAAATTATCCCTCAACATCTTTTTTTTTTAAAGGATAGCGCTATTTGAGCTGTCAAGCTAGTGAATGTTTTATGTTCTACATTCAACAATAAGAAAACTTAGTACATTAAAGATTTTTCTGTTGCAAAAGATGTCAATATTTTGTAGCTTCTGATACTCGAAGCAATGTGTGACATGGAATGTCAATTCAAAGATGAGAGACTACAAACTGGTAAAGGTTTTCTTCTCCTGGATTCTGTGGCAATACAGCAGCAGTTTAGCCCCCTTATTGCACTAAATGTTTTCAAATATCCATTGTTTCAGGTGCAATTTTGGCTCAAGTTAAATTAAAGATCCCCATTGGAAATAGAGGGGAGGAAGTTGCAGGATTTTACATAGCTAAGAGTAGGCTTCATGGGATTTTTTAAAAATTCAGCTACCCAATATCTGTGAAAATTGCCTCAAGCTATTTGCTCAGCCACCAACTCCCCTATCAAGACTCTGGAAAGCATTTATGACTAAATCAGATGCAAATTTCCTGGAGATCTTGGCTACTATGTCATAATTCCAAAAGAAATCTAGTGCTGTTTAAGCTGATCTACTGGAGGGAAGGAGAGGAGAGGTATGACCATGTGTCATCCTTGACACCTTTGTGGAGCTTCGTATGAGTGCAAGGACTGATTTTTTTTCAGACCATGCACAGAATGTGCATACAGGGATGGAGGGCAGTATCTTTTGCATTTCTGCTGTCTTGTACATTCCCTTGTCTGTGTGTGTTCTTCATATGGCTCTATAATCATCACAGAGACCCTGAGTTTGTTTAGGTCCAAGACTAGTGATCAGAGAATTAGGTAATGAGTGGTCTTTTCATTATGGTTGAGCACAACAAACTAATGTGAGCTGTGGTTTCTGGAAATCAGAAATCTAGAAATGGTGACTGAGCATGTATTTTGAGGCAGTGATCACAGATATAGTGAAGGGTGAATTTTCAAAATGTCCATGAAGCCTACTCCTACCTTTGAAAATTCTGACAATTTCCAGTGCATCCAAGGCGAAGGGATCAAATTTCCTGCTACACACTCAAACTGTCTCCTTTGACTACATCCCTGTATCTATCGAGAGACGCTGAAATTGCGGGTCTCACAGAAATCTGAACCTTGAAAACAGCCCAGCATCAGACTAGAGGAACCGAGCCAATGACCTCACTGAGGCCTGTCCCCTGTCATCAGAGCAGTGAACTCATCTTTTCTCAGTTATCAGCTGATCAAGCAAGAGGTGTTGAGCCAGTAAACTTACAGAACTCTAAGTCTTCACAGAAGCATGCGAAGTTCACTATAGCCTTTATATTGACATAAAAACTAGAGGTTAGCTGGTACTGAATGAATCCTCCAAAGGCCAAGACTTGACATCACTCCAGGAAGCTAGACATCACTCCAGGAAGCTGTTCCAATTACTGTTCATAAACTTACAACTTCCCATAAACTTTCAACACTAGAGTAGCTGAGACAAAGACACCACAAAGGCCTGGACGCCGATGTCAGCCCAAACTAATTTTGCCAAAGCTGTGAACTACACACAAAGGCTTGAGCCTTTACTTCATCCTAGCAAACTCGGATGTTACTTCTGAGAAGAGAACACAAACTCTTGGACCCTGGGTGAGGAGGATCTTGTGTCTGAGATACCAGAAGGAGGGGATAGGATAACGAGGGAGAACTAATAGTGCAAGAAATGGTGGAAATTAATTATGTAAAACTGGATTTCAATTGAACTAGCAATTTTAAGGAGAGTTTAAGTGCATGGAAGACAAATCTGGATAATGTATGGACTTTTCTTGCTCTGGGAGACAAATCCACTACGCTGATATGGTAAACAAAATCCGGACAGTTCTAGAACTACATCTGTTCCCAAGACATATGATTATGAGGTAATTTAGCTACTCCCTATATCTTCTGAAAAGACTTACCAATGCAATTTTTGTGAGGCCATCATCAGCCACCTTAAAACTTAGAGCTCATCAATTACTTTGAAGTCTAAGAATATAAATTGTGGATATCACAGAGAGTGCCAGGGCCGGATCAAGGCTTGGGGGGGGGGGGCTCTAATTTAGTATTCACAGTCAGTCACAGGTTTAAATTTGTTGTACAGCTATCTAATTTTGGAGTGCATATTAATAAATTGAGTAGTTTGATATTAGGTGTCTTTCATTTGTGCCTAGAAAAGTACACAAGATTACATGTAAAGTTCCAGCCCTTTTTTGAAAATGTGACCCTTAGATGAAATGGAAATGCTTCATTCAAAAACAGAACAGAAGACTATTAATTGTGGTCATTCAACAATTATTTTTCTTCTTTATTGATACACAGTGAGAGAGTTATTTTCAGATATTTCTCTTACATCCACTGTAGTTTATTCTTCCACTATCTCTATTAGTAACTTTTCTGTAGGGTCGAATTAAACAAGGCACATGAAAATTATTGCTGTTCATATTTAGATATGTTTCAGAGGCAAGTGACATTTCATGACATGTCCCACTAGAATGCTAGTTCGAACTAGCCATGGCCATGCAGGGCACTTGCTTAGTTCCAATTAGTCAGTTGCAGGAAGGTCAATCTGCCGATTAGTTCAAACTAAGCAGTTAGTTCGAACTAATATGGCCACATTTGAGTTAGTTCAAATTAACGGATCAAATTAACTATTAATTTGAACTAAGCAATTGAATTTTTTAGTTCGAATTAAGGAAGCCCTTAATTCGAACTAAAGAAAGTCTAGTGTGGCCAAGGCTTAAGTTAGTTCGAATTAAGCTTCCTTAATTCGAACTAACTTGCAAGTGTAGACATAGCCTATGACTCTTCTGGATGTTTGATCACTTGATTTAATCTTCTAAGTACTGGTCCTTCATTCAAGTCTGAGTTTTCTTGTTCCCTGACAGTTCCTTCATCATGCGTTGGGGATGTTGGATCAGTCAGGGGAAATATACCGGAATCTACCTCAACTTCCACAGTGTTGGAACTATCTGGGATAAGTCATAGATCCTGTTGATTGTGTCGAAAGGTGTCTCCTTGGTCTGTCTGGACCACATAAGACCGTGGATGCAGTTGTTTTATAAAGGTACCTCTCCGGCCCCAAGTATTTGAGGTGTGATTCCTCACAAGCCCTTCTGTCAAAATAATACTTCTGCTTCCACTTCTGATTTTCTTTCATCTTATGAATGGTAGCATTGTTCTGAGATCACAGCAAGTTATCCCTAATAGGTAAATTAGACCCGATCCTTTTTCCCATTAACAGCTGACCTGGAGAAAATCCCTTCTCCAGGGGTGTACATTGGTAGATCAGCAATGCTTTATACAGATCACCCCTGCTGTCAAAAGTCTTTTTCATCAGGTTCTTTGCAGTCTGTTTAGACCTTTCCACCAGTCCATTTGATTGGGGGTAATGAAAATCCCAGTCTAAGGCACATTGCCTAAGCTCTGCACTTGAAAACTGTGGCCCATTGTCACTGAAGACTTCATTAGGAATTCCATGTCTGGAAAAAACTCCTTTCATGCCAGTGATCACTGAATTATTATTAGTACTGTGCAGAGCGGAAATTTCTGGATATAGAGAGTAATAATCAGTGACTATTAAGTAATCTTTAGAATGCCAGGTAAATAAATCCACACCTACCTTCTCATAAGGCCTCTGTGAAACAGGATGGGGTCTCTGTCTCTGCCTATTGGCATGACTTGTATTTCAAGCATGAAAAGCAGTTTTTACCACATTGGTGATGTCATGATTGATCCGTAGCCAATACATGACCTCTCGTGCTTGTTCTTTGCTCTTCTCAATTCCTAAGTGACCTTCATGGATCTTTTGTAGCATTTCTTTTCATAGGTTCCATGGAATTACAGCCTTACTGTAATGGAGCAGTAGCTCGAATCCAGTTAACAAAGGGTTAACTGGGCAGGCAAGAGTTAAAAAGGGGCCTGGCACAGCAGCCAATCAGGGGTCAGCAGGCAGTATAAGAAGGCAGGCAGAAGGACACAGCTTTCAGTTTGCAGGGACAGCCTGAAGGGAGAAGGTCTTTCCTGGGCCAGGACTCTGGAGAGCTCCGAGTGTGGTGCAACAGTGGGAGCCTAGTGGAGCTGAAGCTCCTGAAGGGAGCGGACGGTGGCAAGCGGCTGGAGCAGCGGCCTAAAGGCAGGGATCCGAGAGCAGACGGAGGCTGGATCCAGACCAGTGAGGAGTGGTGTGCAACTGGGGCTATGGGGAAGTGGTGGGAGGCGGAGCCTCTGAGGAGGCATCTAGGGTCCCTGGGCTGGGGCTTGCTGTAGAGGGTGGGCCCTGGTCTCTCCCCACTCCCCAGGATGCCAGGAGTGGAGCGGGTGGCAGGAGAGGCACAAGCTCACTGGTCCCTAGACTGTTTTTAAACTGTGGGCTGGAACGGCAAGCTGGACTAAACTGCAGGAAGACGGTAAATGGACTAGACCTGGCCACTGCTACAAAGTGGGCCAGAAACCTAATGGTACCCTGGAAGGGTTGGACTTTGGGTCTCGGCCGGCGGACTGAGGTCCCTGCAGAGGACTTAGGGCGGAGTCTGGTGTGTGGAAACAGGGCATGGTCTGCCAGCAGGGGTACCAGTTGATTTAATTCCCCAGAACCATCACCAGGAGGTGCCCTGCTGGTGGGTCCTGTGCACGGAACTGCTACACTTACCATCCTTGAAAATCACCTCATCTACCAAAGTCAGTTCATGTCTGCAGTTTCAATAATCTCTCATATTTAGACAGCAACTGCTTATTATTTCAGACCACCTCTTCATTATCACTTCTTTAAGGATTCCCAACAACTTATCTTTCTCCATCTCTTCTCTTATTTGTTGCAGTCTCCTGTTAGGTATGGGAATTGATCTCGCAATCATATTGACATAGGCTTGCACCTCTGTCTCCAAAGTTGTCTCGGGTGCTACTGTTTGGGAAAGAGCAGCTGCTGTGAACATAAATTTTCCAGGGGTATAGGTCACCAGCAAATTTTATTTCTGCAATTATATCATTCTTTGAGATAGTCATTTAGTGGTTTGCTAAATAATGAATCAAGGACTTGTGATCTGTTTAAACTTCCACTGTTTGTCCACAAACATACTGATTGAATCTCACAGGAAAACAAGATTCCTAAAAGCTCCTTCTGAATCTGTGCATATCTAGTCTCTGGATCAATCAGTTATTTCAATGCATATGCCACAGGCTGTCAGCAATTCTTGGGTGCATCTACACTTGTAAATTAAGTCGACTTAAGCAGTTCCTTAAGTCGAATTAAGAAAAAAATTAGCTTGACTTAGTAAATCCTCATTTTACTTGGCACTAACCCTTAATTCGAACTAGTTAGCTCAAATTAAGTCCATGTGGCCATGTTAGTTCGAACTAACCAGCACATTGAGCTTACCGTAACTGACTAATTCAAACTAACTTTGGTAAGTGTAGACATAGCCCTTGTGTTTCTGTAAAATCATTGCACCCAATCCAGACACTGATGCATCTGCTGAAATCTTAATAGGCTTTTCTGGAGCATAGACATTCAACACTGGTTCTTGTATCGAGTGTTTTAAACCTTGCCATGATTCCTCCTATGTAGCATCTCAAAACCATTCATTTTTGTCCTTTAGGAGTTGTCTCAACAGTGCTGCCTTGGCAGAAAGATTGGGTATGAATTTTCCGAGATAGTTAACCATTCCCAGGAGCCATTGGACATTGTTCTTTGACAGGGGATATGGCATCATTTCAATGGCAGAAATCTTCCTCTTATCAGGTTTTACACCTTCATGGGAAATAATGTACCCTTTAAAAGTCAGTTCTAACTCCTAATACACATTTGTCCTTATTTAGTTTGAGGTTTGCAGCTCTAGTTGCATCCAACACTTGCCAAAGCCGATGATCATGCTCCACTTTTGTAAAGCCCCAGATATGATGTCATCCATGGAGGTGTCCACACTGCTAATAAGTTAATAGATCATGTGTATGGTTTTGTGATACACCTCTGGTGTGTAGATATACCGAAGGGTAAATGTAAAACCTTTATCTTCAGCATGGAGTATTAAATGTGCGTAATTTTGAGCTTTCCTCTGTTAATTTTAGCTGTCAAAATCCTGAAGATGCATCCAATTTACTGAAATATTGAGCATTTACAAACTGAGCCATAATATCTTCTCTAGTTGGTAGTTTGAAATGTTCTTTGTATAGCTCTGAGGTCTCTGGGATCTAAGCATGTACATAGCTGGCCAGTCCTTTTTTCCACTATGACAAGGGAGCTCACCCATTCCGTTGGCTCCTCTACTTTTTGAATTACGTGCATTGCTTCCATCCTTTCAAACCCAGCCTTGAGTTTATCACAGAGTGCAAATGGCACCTTTCTACATGGATGAATAACTGGAGGGACCTGCTTGTTTATGTGGATTTTATGTTCACCTTGCAAGCAACCCAATCCCTGAAACAGGTCTTGATATTCCTGAAAGAGTGCCTCATAGCCGGATACAGTATAATCTTGTAGTGAGAGCACTCTTTTTACCAAATTGAGTTTCTCACGTGCAGCCAGGCCCAAAATTGGTGTCACAGCCTGTGGCACTACAATGAAAGGCAGCCTGTACATGGTGTTCTTATGGTTAACGCTAGTGAAGCAGCATCCCTGCACTGGTATATTTGTTCCAGAATACCCAGTTACTTTTAGGTTTGTTGGTCCCAGTTTAGGTCTTATTCTCAGTCTCTCATAATCTCGTGCAGACAGAATATTGACCTGAGCCCCTGTGTCTAGTTTCAGTGGAATAATGTTCCATTCACTGTCAGAGGCAGTATCCAGCCCCTCTCGTTTGACTTGCTTGATCCCAGTACATCCACAAAACACTCAGTCTCGTTGTCAGTAACTAAATGCACTTGATTTTTATGCCTTTGGGATCTGCAGCAGTTTGCAAAATGATTAAGTTTCCCACAGTTATGAGAGTTTCCCATAGGCGAGACACTGTTTGAGACCATGTCTTGATCCACACTTACCACATGACCATCTGGACTCAGTCTTCCCAATAGCAGGGGTTGGTTCCACATTGTGATATGAGCCACTCTGGCTATATGCTGTTTGTCTGAGTGCATGGACTGTCCTTCTGGTGAATTTAGCTCTTTTTTTACTTTTGTTTTTACCATTTCAGTTGCCCTACATATTTGGAGGGCTTCATTCAAAGAGATCTCCCCTGCTCTGAGCAGTCTGTATTAACACATTGTCTGTAATGCCACAAATGAGTCTGTCTTTGATCAGAGACTCTGTCAAGCCACCAAAGTTACTGCTTTTACTGAGTTTCCTTAATATTGTGACATACTGCTCTATGGTGTTATCTGATTTTTGTATGCATGTAAAAAATCTATTCCTCTCAAAAGTCACATTAGTTTTTGGCATGCAATATTCCTCAAATTTAGTAAGTATTGTATTTGAATTCATGCTTTCACCATCTTGAAATTCAAAGTTTATTTTAAACATCCAGTGCCTCCTCCCCAACAACATGTAAAAATATAGATGATTTTTGGTTTTCATCTTTATTCTGCACTCCAGTGGCAGACAAATACAACAAAAATTGCTGCTTCAACTTTGTCCAGTTTTCTGCAATGTTATCAGACACTTGGAGAGGGGAAGGAGCCTGTAACACATCCATTTTTAGAGCCTGCACTTACTTGCTAAAGGCTTCCTTTATTTTCAGAGTTCCCCAGTGTTTGTTTTTAGTTGCAAATGCAGGACTCTTCCTCCAAGTCTTTAGTTTCCAAACTCACTCACTGTCTTCTGACACCATGTAATGATCTTGAGGGTTCATTAAAGACCAGACTATTGAATGAGTGAGGAATAGAACTTTAACACATACAGGAATGATTCCCAGATATGCAGCTGGGAGCAGCCATGTTAGATGACCTGTAGGGTACATCTTCCAATTCATAGAACACTGACTCATGTTAGGGAGTATCTCTAAAATCATAACCTTCTACAAGCATCTCTCTACACTATGGACTGCACATTCTAATTAGAAAATACATGAATCAATTGCCATCTCTGAAGTGTAATAACTCTTGTAGGGGGGGGATGAAATCCAGTCATGCACAGATCAAGACATGAGCTGGCAGGAAGTAAAGTGGTGTCATCAGGAATAAATGGTGGTTTTTGTTATGGATTTGACTTGTCATTGATTGGTAAATCTCTTTTATTGAATCTTATCCTAACCTCTCACATGTGTCATGGATGACTGACAGCTTCTTGCCAGAATACTACTTGATGTCTAATGCCAGATTGTTGCTGGATAGATGTCATCTCTTCTGATGTTTAATGAGGAAGCTTATAATTTCTGACAAAAAATGTGAACCTAAAAGGCACAGTTGCACCCAAAGAGGGGTGCCTCATGTCCATAATGGCAAGTACTTTGCCAGTATTTGAAAATCTCAAAATTATGAGAGAAAGAAAAACAGGGGCTTTTATTAGATATTGTATGTAGGAAATGTAGTCTGCATGTGACTATGTTGACACTTGATTAAAAGGAGGGATGTGGCTCATCAGAGGCATAAACACAAGCTCTTTATAACATGCATGACCAGCACTCAACCTGTGAAATATTAATAAATACATATTTGACAAGATCACTTTCTTTTCATTGCTATATGTGCCTTTCATCGGGATGGATACCAGTCAAGTAGGGTTTACTGTAGCTATTTTACAGAGGCACAAAGTGATTTACTATGGTTTCACAGGGTGCGTCTACACTTGTAAATTAAGTTGACTTAAGCTTGGCTTAAGTCGACTTAATGTGCCCTACATCCACACTACACTTTGCTTAAGTCGACTTAAGCAGCTTGCTTAAGTCGACTTAATGAAAATTAAGTCGACTTTATTAAACCACCTTTCTATTCGACCTAAGGCTTAATTCAACTTCCTAAAGTCGAATTAAGCCAGTGTAGCCCTGGGGTAGCCCTAAGTCGACTTAGGGCTACCCCAGGACTACACCAATGCCCTCCCTGCCGGGGGGAGTACAGGGGGAGCCTGGCATGCCCCCCAAAGGGCACGGCATGTGGGCATAGTGTGACACTGTCTGGATTTAGAGAAGCATTTATGATATTATTTTCTATGGTTTTCTCATAAATGCATAAATCCATAGGACCTATGTCATGTTTGGTATCAATAGAAAGGTAGTAATTTGCTGGGAATGATTATATAGGTTATGTCTAGGAATTCTATTTTGATTAGAAGTTAAGAATTTGATGTTATATCCATACTTTAACTTGTGTCCTTCTGGAGAAATGTCTTAGACGGAGGGTGTGAACAACCATTGTCTCCTTAATGTTTAGGAATTTGCCAGGTGATATGGTTCCAGGGAGTAAACTGATGAGCCATTAAGGATACAATGGTTGTAGTCTTTATGTCCTCAATGGCTCATCAGGGATAGTCCCTGGGACCATTCTACCTGGAAAATTCCTAAACATTAAAGAGACAATGGTTGTTCACACCCTCCCATTTAATTTCTCCAGAATGACACAAGTTAAAGTATGGATATAACCAAAATAGAATTCCTAGACATAAACTATATAATCATTCCCAGCAAATTACTACCTTTCGATTGATACCAAACATGACATAGTTCCTATGGATTATAGCATTTATGAGATAGCCATAGAAAATAATAGCATAAATGCTTCCCTAAATTCAGACAGTGTCACACACAGGGCTCTGCCCTGCCAGGGTCCCTGTCCCCCTTTGCCCCATTGTACACAGGGGATGCTCCCCCACCACCACCACCGTGGACCTGCCCAAGGTCCCATTAGCCCCACAAAGTTGACCTACAGCATCCAGTGTGGACTCCCTAGGTCGACTTTGTAAGTTCCCCTTTAAGTCGACTTTAATTTCAAGTGTAGACACACTAAGTCGACTTAACGTCGACTTAGTTAAGTCGACTTAATTAAAGTCAACTTAAAAGTGCAAGTGTAGACATAGCCACAGTGACTTGGTGTGAGACTAGAACTCAGAAGTCCGGACCCTTGGCTCCCCTACTTTAAAGCCAACTGAAATCAATGGGAGACTTTCAGCTGACTTCAATGGGCTTTGGATCATGCCTCTTATCAGAACTTCATCCTTGCATTTCTTCCCCAATCCAAACACAGTACAGATATAGCAAAAGCTATTATTTAGACTTCATATTACAACTGGTTAATGTTGAAAATCCTTTGCATAGATATTTTGAGTAGAAGATTGGTTACAGCACTTTTCTATATTTCACCTTTTAAAAAACCCAGCTTAAAATATACTTTAGAGATGCAAACCATGTTTTAAAACTCAGAGAAATAGGAACCTGTTGGTGACAGACTTGGAGCTGCTCTAACTTCTCTGGGTTGACATGGTTATTAGGGTGTTTATTTCATGACTGAGTTAAATTAATAAGCTTGCTGGGAAAGCAAGCAAAAAAAGGCAGCAATGGCCCAACACAGGCCACACCACTGTAAAGGAGAAGAGGCTTGTTAAGGAATGCTGATAGACATTGGCTCTGAGGCTTTGCAAGGTACTGAGCAGAATTCCTATCTGACTGGTTTTGGCAAGCTGGGCCAAGAGGTGAAAGGAACAAACATACTGTGGCTGAATAAAAAGACTTTCTCTGCCAGTGAAGGCAGTTGCTGGGGAGCTGTGTGGAAAACAGGCTGACATAGGCAGAGGTATGTGAAGAAGCTTGGCCTATCCTGACTACCAACATAGGATGGTAGGGTTTTCGATAGAGACAAGCTATTGCAGTTGGTTTGTTCTAAAATACTTTTATCTAAATTCTTTGCTCCTACTCAACAAATATTTTCCCTAAAGAAGGCTGTCTGGTTGTTGTTCACACCGTTAGAAACAAACTACATGTGATCCTGAAGGGAAGAACCATGTGTTTGAAACCAGCTGAACCTGCTGGGTAGACTTGGTTGTTGCACAAGATACTGAAGCCCACGGCCTGATAAGAGTGGGAATACTGTAAAATTCCACCCCAGGAAAGATAAAAGCATGAGGCCTGACATCCAAGTAGAACCCTCAAGGACCCCCAAGGGGACAAAAGTTTCAATATTCTTGTAACTGTGACACTGACTGGATATGAATTTTCACTAGGGTAATATAAGAATACTAAATATTGGTGACTCCTTACAGAATACAGTTACAGTAATTGCTAAATAATAATCCTGCCCTGAGTCATGTTCACTGAATAACCTTAGGTTGGGCTGTAGCAAAAATAAACTTAGGACTGCCAGGGAAAACCCAGAATTTAAAAAGTTGCTGATTTTTAATTCACAAATCATGCTTGGTTTCTGTGGAAAAAAGGAACTGCTCTATCCTGTTAAATGTGAAACCCAAAGGTATATAGTGAACAAATGTTTTGGATATACTGGTCCCTCCAGTACATCTTATATTTTCTCCAAACCATTACCATAATAAGATTTCATCACCTTTTATAAAATACAGTTAACCAACTCCAGGGAATGACTCGTTTGACTTCAGGAGACTTCTGCTTCTGTTTTACAGATGGTGAAATTGTCTAAGTTAAATGGCTTGTCCAAGACCACAGGGAATTCTATATCTGAACTGGGGTAAAAACTCTGGAGTTTTTGGCTCTTGGACCTGCGATCGCAGCATTAGATCACAGCACACTCTACTAAAAAAATAAAGCCACAAGGTTTTTTTAACTGTATACACATACACTAGTATCACTTTGACATCAGTTGTCAAAAATGGCAGATTGTATCTGCAGCCATAATGAGCACATGAAGGAAAAATGTACTTGCAGTAGTGTAAAAATGGCACACAGGGTGCGTCTACACTAGTAAATTAAGTCAACTTAAGCATGCTCGCTCATTTTATTAAGTAATTTATTAAATCGACTTAAGCCAGTGGAGAGGGGGATTAGTGCGTTGGTGGAGCTTATTAAGTTTACCTAAAACATTAAGTCGACTTAAGGTCAAAAAGGGGCCATGTCTACTTGAAAAGTTAAGTTGACTTTAGGTCGACTTTATGAAGTCGACCTAACTTTTCAAGTGTAGACATAGCCATATTGAGCAAGATGAATTATTTTAAAAGATAGTGGCCTTGTTAGGACAAGGAAGGCATTTTAGTCTTGAGTGATGAAAACGTGGATTAAAGCCAAGATGAGCAGAAAGACAGGTCAAGTTATGCCTAGTGAGAGTTGTAATTCCATTATCGTCTTTTTGCTCCATCATTTTAGAAAATGACAGGTATTCTCACCAGTACTAGTCAAATGACTAGCCCCGTTTCACCCAATTTCTTAGGCGTTAATGCATCACAGATAATTTGTTCATTTTCCCATGGTTATAAATGGAGAGCAGAAAATGAAGAGGAATGAATGTGATTCAGTTCCATTGCAAGTTTCTCATATGCATCATGTGTCACAAATGGTATACATGTATTGTCCTTGCTGTTCAGGGTTAAAAAGTAGCTTCCAAAAAGGAATAAATAAGTCATCAAATATCACTCTGGCAAAGAATATAATCACTAGCTATGAATTCTTCCTTTGCACATAATGGATTCAGAGTATTATTAAAGTATGACAGCTACAACATGTGCTCAGAACAATGCTTGAAGATAGCAGACTGTTAATTCACAGTCCAGTCAGTTGTCATTCCCAAATTTATCAAAAACAGGAGACTGATTTCCATTTATCTTTATGTATTATAGTGAGTGCTGCATGTCACTTACTGGGAGTTTAAAAAAAAAAAAAAAAAAAAGAGATTTCCAACTTTGTTTTTGTTCCATGCTGGAATGAAAACAAGACCTTTCAAAATTTTTCATTAGAAAAAGCATGAATGAGACTAAGACACTAGAGAACAGCCAATAGCCTGTTGGTCAGGGCCCTCATCTAGGATGTAAAGGAGCCAGGGTTCCATGCTTGGCCTGATTCAGATCAGAGTTTTGAACCTATGTCCCCAGTGATTGTCCTGGTCATGTGGCTATTGGCTCATTGGAAAGTGGGATGGGTTGGGATGCTCCGTCTCTCACTCACTATCTTCCCACATTCAATCCTGGACCTTAAGGTTGGCCTTCACTGAAAAGTTAGGTTGACTTAGCTATGTTGCTCAGGAATGTGAAAAATCCATGTATTTGAGTGACATAATCAAGCCACCCTCAGCCCAGATGTAGATGACATTAGGTTAAGAAGAACTCTTCCACAGACCTAGTTGCAAACTCTTCAGGCGGTAGATTAACTCCAGTGATAGAAGAACCCCTGCAATGAGTGTCTACACTAAAGCACTATACAGGTGGAGTTTCAGCTGTGCTGCTATAATATTTTAAGGGTAAACATAGCCTTAGAAACCTTCCCAATGAAATAATCTTGAAACTTTCTTTTCCGTAGAAAGTTACACTTTTGACAAATAGGAAATTTCTGACAGAAAGAAGGTTAGCTGAAAAATTCCCAGCAAGCTCTAGTGCTCACTGTAGGTGAAGGGATCCACTCTTAATTATACACCTCTTGTTTTATGTAGCCAGAACATTCTGAAATGTTTACCTTCAGCAAGTTAGTTTTCAAGTTTCAGACTTCAACCTTGGGGAAAATGGGCCTATTAAACTATCATATATGTCAGAATAGCCCATACCCCATGAATATGTATTAAGCACACCACATTAAAGTGCAAAGTAATATTATATACTTTATATCACACATGGATTTTGGGTAGTTGTGTTAACTGACTTTCATTATGATTTCCCCGGACTATTGTTCTGCTCATCCTAATGTAAATATCCCATGATACTTTGCAAAGCTGAATTCAGCTCTTGTCACAGGCAAATACAAACCTATCTGAGACAAGACACATTGGTACAATGTCTTGGCACAGGTAAACAGGGTTTCATGGCCCCATGGTGCCTGGAAAATGCTATCCAAAAAAAAAATGGGAAGGGAATGTGTCGATATAGAAAAACAAGACAAAAAGCTGATTGGTGAGTTAAGAAGACATGGGTGATATATAGAAAGGTCTTGAACTAAGAAATAACCAGACTATGTATAGAGCTATTTATGAATATTGTACATCTTTTCAGAGCAAAACTGAATACTGCAAGACTATAGTCTTCAGATCAGTAATATATTAACTCTTTCTGTAATTTTATTATTTTGTCTTTCATTAATAAATTGGAATAAGGTGGGTTATTTTGTCTCCTGAATAATTTCAATATTCAGGCAACAGGATAGTTAAGCAATTGGCTATAGTTGTTTGTCAAAGGCTTCAATTAATGATTTTGCTTGATTTAAAAAAAAAAAATAAACTAGATTTAATTCAGGTATTGCACACAAAGCATGAACATTAGAAAATTTCCTGAAGTGTAAAGATGAGCAGGTGAACAAGGGCCTGTTGTAGTAACTGGGCCTACATTTACTTTAATTTTGAGATCAACTGTAAAAAGTACATGAAAGTTCACAAGATGTCACAATGTACAGTAAAAATATTGATGGGGGAAAAAGGTATGAAAGAGACGCAGAATGAATTAGTCTAAACAAAGGCCAACTGGTATAACTCAGGACTGTGTTAAGATCATGCCTAGTAAACAAGAAAACATGGGTGTGGAAACTAATGAGCCAAATTTGATGTGTTGGTTAATGAGGGAATGGCCTTTTTCTGTCCATCACTCCGTTTTGGGGTCCTTACAGAAAAAGATATTGGGGAAAATATATTTAAAAAAAAAAAAAGATGAAGGTTACTGAAACGAGCTTTACCAATTCATGGTTGCCACTGCCACCATTTCTTTGGGCCCTGGACCATCTTTCTCCTAATTTTGAGAGATGCCCTGACCAAAGTGGAGCAGAGAGAGTGGTCCAGAAGTTACATTGTTATGGTCATCACTTTTATGGAATTATGATAAATCTTGTACAAATCATTGGAAAAGGCATAGTCTGTTGGGTATTATTGTCCTCTTAACATAGGAGAAACTGACCTCCCCTCGCTTACAGACAGCCCCTCCAACCTTAAGCAGATACTCACCAGCAACTACAGACCAAGCAACAGAAACATTAAAGCAGGCACATATCCATGCAACCAACCACATTGCCGACTCTGCCATCATATCTGCACAAAAGACACCATCACAGGACATAATCAAGCCAGCTACTCCCTCAAGGGCTTATTCACCTGCTCATCCACCTGTGCCATCATGTACTAGAAATGCCTCCCCCAACCCCCGCCTTAAACATTGGACAAACAGGACAATCTCTGCAAAAGAATAAATGGACACCAGTCTGACAACAGAAATAACATCAAAAAACCAATAGGGAAACACTTCAATATCCCTGTTCACTGCACTGATGATTTGTTAATAGATGTACTTAAACAAATGAATAACAAATCAAAGCTTCAAAGATAAACTGGAATTAATATGCAGAGCTGACACTGCTGCCTTCGGGCTAAACAGGGATTTCGGGTTCTTTTCTTATTAAAACAGATGATATGACCTCACTTCCTTCTATATGTTGTTCCCTACTATTTGAATTTAAACAACTGCTTTGATTTGCTGTAACAGTCTGACCTGATCCTGTGACTTGCACTTCCTTGCATTTATTTTCCTTCCATTCTCTCAGTTCCGCATCTTCAAAGCATCTGACGAAATGGGCTTTTCTCTCACGAAAGCTCATGCCATGAATAAATTTGTTAGTCTTTAAAAGTGCCTTATTTGTTTTGCCGAATTAAACTAATATGGCTACCCATTTGGAACTTGTCCTCTTAACTCTATTTACAGAGATGATACACACATGTTATGAGATTTTGCCATATATTTGCTATTTAGATATTCTGAGTCTGGGGAACCCCCACCAACTATCTCTTTAGAAATAACAAAAGAACTATAAACAAAAGACTAGGTGGAATGTCATCTCTAGAGACACCCTGTGACAGGCTGCTCCCCAAATCCAGTCTGGTGTGCTGCTATGACCACTTGAACCCCGCTCCTGAACCCCAATTTACCCCGCTCTGCTGGGTGACCACTCACTCCTGAGTCAGTCCACACCAGCCACCAGCATGTAATTGGTCCCAGGCAGTGGGTGTAAATCCACTAACCACACAGGCGTTGGTCCCCAAGCAAGCACACCCAGCCCCAGACTCTACCCTGGGAGCCACTGCCTTACAGGGATTGGGACCCACTCCCAATCACCTTAGTCTCAAGTCCGTCCACTTAACAAAGAAGTGGATTGTGCCCAGCCTCCCACATCCACACCCTCTAAAGACCACACAGCTTTAGGTAAAACAACTACTAGTTTATTGATCAGAGTCTGATTTCAAGTGAGAACATGGCCAATCAAGGCAGAACCATACTATAAATGAGTCAGGAGTGACCACTATCAAATAAAAGGTATAAACCGCATACTACTCTAACATCTTCACCTAAACTGACCTCAGAGTCCAAGATTATGCGCCTGGTGTTCGGCTGTTCGATGTTTTACAGCCATTCTCTGCCTGTTCCCAGGCAGGGCCCCGATCTTGCTTGAAGTTGGTTGCAAGATGGTGTCTTCTCAGGCTGAAAGCCTGCAGCTTCTCCCCCTCACAGTCTCTGTCTTTGTTTTAACAAACTGCTGACAGTCCCTCCCCCTCACTGTCCTGTTGTGAGATTTTCTTCACTCCTACCTGAGCAGGGGAGGACATTAGCATTCCCTTTGATGTGTAAATTTTCAGCCATTGTGCTAGAGACAGCCCTGAGAGTCTGAACCCTGTAACATGCTTCACATCTATACATACATGTCGCAGCAGGGAACATGGCACCCTGGTAATCACGTGGCACATGTTCTGAGCATTCACAGAGGAACCTGGTATAGCGTAATTGTCATCAAATAACACAATTACACTGCAAAACTGAACAGAAAGATTATACAGGTCACGCCCAAGGGCTGCACAGATGTGCATCCCGTCACACATCCCAAGCTGCATGTATACAGAAGGTGTAAACAATACTTATAGGGACTGAGTGCAGAGTACACAGACAATGGGTTGCCTGACTCCATGACACAGCAAGGAGTTTTCCATTAAAAATGTCAAGACATAAAAAAGAGGACTAAAGGCCTTAGCCAGATCACCTCTCCCAACTAAATTAAAAGCAACAAGATAGTTTGGAAGACAGAAACACCATTGGACTGGGAGAGTGGTCCTAACTAGAAAACTTTCCAGTTAATACCAATTGCTGTAGACTTTTGGGTAGACTTTTTGCTTCAAATTTGACTTAGCTTGGTAAAGTTTATGAAACAGTTGGGGGGGGGGGGTTCCTTTCTTTTTGTTACCAATTCTGCTCTTTTGTCCCTAACCCATTAATAATCACTTAATCTATCTTTCATAGTTATTTTAATGTTCCTTCAATTCTTTTAATGTTTTATCTAAACCAGTCTGTTTTGTATTGAAATGACAGGGAAATCTTTTCTCAGGTGGACAATGACAGGTACATATGGGAGCAAAGTGGGGCTGTGTTGCGCTTCCTTCCTGCCCCTGTGGGGGCTGGCCCAGGTCCTGCTTCACCCCTCAAAATTTCTTTTACATACCCCTAGGGGCTGCACCTCAGAGTTTGGGAATCTTATGTCCTTAATGGCTCATCAGGTTACTCCCTAGGCCCATTGTAGTTGGCAGATTCCTTAACATTAAGGACACAATGGTTGTAGACAGCATGTCTCAGACATTTACACAGATTCTCACAAATTAAAGTATATATTAACAACCAAATTCCTAACTAAACTAACTTCTAATCCAAAAACAATTCCTAGACAAACTATATAATCATTCCCAGCAAATTACTACCTTTCTATTGATACCAAACATGACATAGCTCCTATGGATTATAGCATTTATGATATATTCATAGAAAATATAAATGCTTCCCTAAATCCAGACAGCATCACACAGGACTCTGCCCTGCCCTTTGGGGGAGCATGCCAGGTTCCCTCTGTGCGCCCCCCCCCAGCCGGGAGGGCATTGGTGTAGTCATGGGGTAGCCCTAAGTCGACTTAGGGCTACCCCATCTCTACACTGGCTTAATTCAACTTTACAAAGTCGAATTAAGCCTTAAGTCTAATGAAATCTAGGTTTAATAAAGTCGACTTTATTTTCCTTAAGTCGACTTAAGGAAATTGTAGTGTAGACACAGGGTAAATTAAGTCGACTTAAACAAGCTTAAGTCGACTTAATTTACAAGTGTAGACGCAGCCGGGGAGTGGGCCAAGTGGCAGCTCACACAGAAAAGCAGAGCATAGTGCACATTGCAGAGTTAAAAGGCACAATGATCCAACAGTCCAGATTATACCCCAGGACATGTCACAAGGACATTGTTCCTGACAAGTTTCAGCTGAATTCCAAACATCACCTGGGGTGAAATGAGGTCAGATTTTATTAACAGCAGCTCCAGCTCATCTCAACCAACTTCTTTTCTTTTTCCTGAAAGGACAGATATTACCAACTTTGATACCACCGATAGATTGTTAGACAAAGGGGGGTGAGCAGGATTCCTTCTAAAAACTCTCTCCAGCTAAAGGGAAAGGAAACAAGAAATGTTGTTAAAATGAAAGACTCATTTAATACTTTACCTTTCAAATGCTTTAACTATTTCTCCTTCTTTTCTGGATGTTTAATAAAAGATTAAAAGGATTTTTAATGTGTCCTCTGTGGCACTGAGTAGGCTGGGGTTTCTGTATACCAAATCTCAAACCTTGTTTAACAGTGTTTAATGTTGGACACTGACTGGGTTATATTAACACCTTTGGCCCATATATTCCACCTAAACACATACAACTGGCCCCATATTGCAAAGAGAGCCATGTGGGAAGACCATACATATACATGGAACGTCATTTACTGCAGCTTCATTGTGCGACTAATTATGAACATAACCCATCAGGAGCAGACAGTTTGGGTCACACGAATATGTAAATTCTGGTGATACCCATTGTGAAGATATATGCTGTATGGGGGCAAGGAGATGAATTTACATGCTTTGTGAGCACAGCAAGTCTGTTACATCCAAATTCCCCTTCCCATCATGTTTTTGCTCTTTCCCCCTTAAATAAATTCTTGAGGAAATTAAATTTAAAAACATTACTGCAACATTAAGGTTCAAATCAAGGAGTCAATAACCAGAACATTCTAGCAACTTAAAGTTGTTTCTGTACAGCTAATAATGCAACAGTGCTGCACACATGCACCATGATTTTTTAAATTCTTCTTTTCCTTATTAAATGTTTATATAGATGTATATTCCTCTATTGTAAATGCACAGAATGTGCACTGTGGTTGAGATGGTGTTGCCTGAATAACCTTGATTTGCCACACTTACTGACTTTTGAGTACTTGACTTGCACAATCCTAGCCATTAATTCAATTTTATTTTTGTATTTCATTGTGCTTTTCTGTAAAGACTACACATTTAGCATGTGTGTGCACAAAAACACATGCTTTGTGTGCATTATTACTGCAAATGCATGTGAACTTAATGTGGTTGGAGCACAGCTATTCATGGTTGCCCATCCTAAATTTCCTTCTGTGGCTGCTGTTGTTGGCACTCTGGATTCTGGAAAGCAGCTATTAAGGGACTACCTGATTCTAATTTATCTTCATTCTGCTTAGCAAAACAGGTTGTAATTCCTTAGAAGGTTTCCTTGAGCTCTCACTGGTTCCAAGCTAGTGCCAATGTAGGCCTAACTTCATTAATACCAGAATTCACATGCTAGTTATATTCTATAATCTCAAGCATGAATTCCAATTTACATTTAACCAGGGCAAAACTAACTTTCCTTAGACTGCCATTTTCTGCTATGGTAGTGGGGGACCTTCCTTTTAAAATTTACTTGGTTAAGTATTATATTACAGCTTAGTCTACCTCTGAAGCATCAGCAAGTACCATCTACTAATAAACTAATCAAAGTTGACGTTCACTAATACTAGATTTTACTCAGAGCTTATCTGAAATGTCAGAATGCCTGATTGGCACACCTATGTCTATACTGCCTTTTCCAGCATCAGCTATAAGTGCAGGTTGTAGAACAGAATGGCTATGGAACTGTGATGCTCATGTATCACCACAGAAACTACAGAATCCTATTAACTGAATTTGTTTCTTAGCTTTGGAAATACTCAGGTTCATCTTCAAAATCTCAGCACTCTGGTCATGTTCTGTCTGCCTTCTAGGAGATAGTGTATCTAATTCTTTATTTAGTCTTCTTCCAATAAAAACAACAATGACCAAAAATCTAAACAAAAAAGATCAAATTTATGAGAAATGCTGTATTTTCCATCTCTAAGTCTACCTGTTACTAGATCTCCAGTTTGTCTTCATTTTTCACATATGCATGTTGATTATTGTATCATATTTAAAGCCTGATTTTGTCACCTAGATATGCACACATTGACACCTCTAATTTGTATCTAATTATTGAGGTTGCACATGAAAATTGGGTTATATGGTGCTCCAATGCACAGTCACACATCTAACTGCCTGTCTGTGTACAATTACCTGGCCTATGTGTATGTGCAATGCAGGAACCACACATAGGCTATGTCTACACTTGCACTTTTAAGTCGACTTTAACTAAGTCGACTTAACTAAGTCGACTTTAAGTCACCTTAGTTAAGTCGACTTAGTGCGTCTACACTTAAAATTAAAGTCGACTT
>ML685780.1:1443418-1455423 GCA_007922175.1 Pelusios castaneus
CCTGAGTTTTGCTTTGAGCAATGAAAAAGGCGAGAAGTGAGGAAAGTAAATGGGGAGAGGTTACTCCCCAAACATGTTTTTTCTAAGCAGAAGCAAGTCTCACTTAGCAAGTTACAGTGGGAAATGAAAGAATGTGATCAGCAGATCTGAGAGGGAAGTTTGGAAAAAACAGATGGACCTATTGAGAAAAAATAAAGAAAGAAAATAAACAAATTGGTCCAAATTTTGTCCCAATAGTATTGCACCAGATGTAAGTTTAAGTCAAAGGAGTGCCACACCATGTAAATCTATGAATTTGGCCCATAGTATTTAAAATGCACTGTAAAGTGTTGAAAATGATCAACTTTAAGGTTTTCTTCAGTGCAATAGTTTAGCTGGGTTTTGTGTGTGTGACATTTAGAAGTTGTGTTAGTTAAACTACATCTGTTTACAACGGTATTTCCAATGGTAATTAGAGATCGTTTCTTTTAATTTACATGCATTAAACAACACACACTATTAAAACAACTAATTACATGGTATTTGATCAAAAATTGCACAAGTGAGAGTTAACCAGGAAATTCATGCCTCTAGGCCAAAGTGGTTAAAAAATGGCTTTGCAAAGAACAAACTGTGGCATTCTCTAACACATTTGTTTTCTGCTACTGCAACTGTTTGCTAGTCAGTCATGTCCTAAGTATGCCTACCAGAACATCCACATGAAGACCAGGCAATGCACATAACTCAGAGAAGGATGTGTCTCTTTAGACCAAAGTGTTGTATAACTTCTCATTAGGAGAGCAAAATTTTGCTTTAATATCCTCATCCACCTCCTCACTCCCTCTTCTCCTCCCCCCCCCCCGGGGGGAAAAAAATCCTTCCATTATTAGCAATAGTATCGTCTGGAATTTCCCTGGATATTATTGTCTGACTCTTCACTGATGTTAAAATATTCACCGTATCCAAATGCTAAGCTGCAAGCAAAAATGGTGATACAGCTAACCGTTGCTTTTGTGAATATCATAGTAACTAATAATAATTTTCCTTATTCTCTTTTCTGCCCCATAAATTTGTACTTATTATTCTGGTTTGAGCAGTGTTGATTGCAGACATGGAGCCAGGACTCGGGGTTGTAATTTCATTCTTGTTTTTTTTGTTATATGCAGTTGTTGCATACAAGGGAAAGAATGAAAAGACACATAATCAAAGTATGTAGGAGCATATGTAACTCCTCTTTGCATGAGCCTAGGTAATATATGGTTTTAAAAGTTGGCTGCAATTTCATTAGCTTTATTGCCCTTTGGAAGCAGTGTGTTCTTCTCTCATGCATACCTTGTTGACATGTTGTTTAATCTAGTTAGTCTTTGTTAACTCATGGATGTTTAAAATTCCATGGATGGAATTAGTTTGTGCTCCTTAGTCCTCTAGCACCAGATTCTACCATCCTTATTCACATCGAGTGGTACTTTACTAAAGACTAATTGATTTCAATGGGACAGAGCAAGGCTTGACCCAAGATAAGTGAGCATGACAGAATCTGACTTCTTAGAACTTAACATCCACCAGTGGGCTTTCCAAAGCATCAGCATTGATCTAACTGTTCTTCCACTCATCTCAGTGGTAGCTGATTCAGCCTAATTCAGAGCAATTTTGAAAATCTTGTCCCAGGTAAGAGAAGATGATAAAATAGGAGAATGGGAATTAACTATACTTCCTTTTTCCAGATGTGCCTCTATAAGGCTGTTCTAGTACAGTTAAGAGGTAAAACCCTTGCTAGCATATATAAAGTTCTATCAATATAAAGGTGCTTTATACACTTATATCTCTTCCCATATGGGAATGGCAGTAATTATACTGGCATAATGCATCTTTATGCAGTCCACACAAGGGTGTTTATTGGTATAGCTGTGTTGGTTTAAAAACAAACCAAAAAAACAAACCCTAAACAAAGCATTTGACAAAGTGGGATTTTCTCCCATGAAAGCTCATGCGATAAATACATTTGTTAGTCTTTAAAAGTGCCACAGGACTCCTTGTTTGTTTTGCTAACCAAAATAGTTATACTGGTCATACATTTAAAATCATAGAAGAATTTTCTGACACAACCTAAAACTAAACTCAATCTCCTGAGTCACAGTCACGGGCTTTAAATCACAAGACCATGCTTCCTTCCCTGCCTTGATTTCCACAAATAAAAATCATGTTACAGAGCTTATGTGGGTATAGATGTATATGAAGGCAGACTTTCCTCCTCCTCTCAGGCCTTATTTGAATGTATTGCATGGGTATGTGGGGCTCCTATGCTCTTCGTTCTATTACAGTTCCTGCTGCTCCTTTTTGATGTTCTCTGGCCTTCAGCATTTGCATTTTTAATTCCAATGCCTTTGTTAATGTATGCCACTTCTTTTCTTCTCTCCCCACAACTATTGAATTTATTTGTTCTCTATACTGTGCCTTCCACCTTGTGATAAATCCCAGTTTATGGCACCTGTGACTATGCCTTTACATTGTGTGTTATAGACTCTTATTTATTTTTCTCCTGGACACTCTGTTTCTGATTTCCTGTACTATTCACACCCCTTTCTGTTATAGCAGTGCTTTGCCTTGTGATTAGTCATTTCAGGCTCACTGATTTCACTCATAAAATTATTTTCCCGCCCTCCTTTTAAAGGCATATTCACACATTTATTTCAGCTTTGCATTGTTACTGTCCTTGTAGCTGGACAGATTATGTTTTGATGGCATTTTAACTTCTTCTGTGATCCTTCAGAGATGCTCAGATATTTCTCTGAACCTGATCATGTGTTTTTGGCTCTTTCAATTTCAAAGTAAGATGGTTCTTCAGTTCTAATGTAGTACTTTGTGCTCTGAAGCATTCTGGAATATGTGGGACTCTCAACATTTCAGCTGAATCAGGCTGACTATGCCACAGTACCATCAAGACAATGTTCCCATAGGAAGAGAGAAAGTGATCTCTTGCACACGGTCACTTCAAATAGAGCTGGGAATGTGGCAGACCCAAGTCTCAAGAACACAGCCTTTCAGTCTGAATACACCTCATTTATGTGGCTGACTACTGTTCTTTAGCTGGTATTCTAGCTACCTGATCATAAGGTGCCATAAACACAATTCAGGAATCTTTTTTTATTAGTGAGCAAGCAGTTGTGTGAGCCACTGTTCTCGTTATTTGCCATGCCCTGTTCTAGTTATTAGTCCAGTAAGATGATAAAAGTCCATGTTGGGCATTAGATGTTCCTGGTATCAAACCCAGCTGAAGTACCACATGAGATGTCTTTATATTTGCATAGGATGGAATTTATTGTTAAAGATTTTTTTTTCCCAATAAAGAAAATTTGAATACACAAAGTGAGAATATTTGCCTTAAAAAAGGTACATGTAAATGCAGGTAATAGCAACATTTCTGTGGAAGCATGGCCTGACAGGAAAGTAGCAATTTCATGTTCTGAAGGTGCAGTGATTTGTATACTCAGACTTCAGTAAAACATTCAGCAAGGTACTTCGTGGCTTGTTTCAGTGCTTGCTAATATCTCATAGTCTATGTCTACATTGGCAAGTTAGTTCAAATTAAGGAAGCTTAATTCAAACTAACTAAAGCCATGGCTATACTAGGCTTTAATTAGTTCAAATTAAGGGCTTCCTTAATTCAAATGAATAACTTCTAATAGGGTATTAGAAGTAAGGGTTCATTCGAACTAGTTAGTTTGAATTAACCAATGTGGTCATGTTAGTTTGAACTAATTTCTTAGTTCGAACTAACCGGCCCATTGAAATCAATGGAAATCGCTAATTCGAACTAATTTGTTAGTTCGAATTAAGTTAATTCAAATTATCTAAAATTAGTTTGAATTAGTTAGTTTGAACTAACTAATTCGAACTAATTTTAGTAAGTGTAGACATAGCCATAGTGAAGGTGCATCACTGACCTCATTTAGATATATTTAAAAGCCAGGCACTAAAAATCACTGGAGCAGTGAACAGCTAACTACAGAGTTTCTGTGGGAGTTTGGGGAGGATTCTCCCACCTTTTTTATTTCCCATAGGACTAGGATCTAGGAAGAGAAGACAATGATGGCTATGAAGCAACACTAGAATTGATCCAAGGGGGAAAGGAGCAAAGGACATGATCAGATGCAGAAGGTACAGGATATACATCATCCTTCAGTGGGTAATTTATGGAAGCTATATATACACAGATGAAATGTCACCTTGTAGAGCTCATGGCAGAGGAGATCCAAGGATTAGTGATACAGGTGGAGATGGCGATGGAATTCAGGAGAAGTTGTACCGACAACTCAAGATATGTAGAAACCTGCCAAACAAAAGGAGCTAGAGGGCAGACTGCCAGAAGGGTAGGGTGATGTAGGAATAAATGTGAACTGCTAAAAGTCAAGGTTAATTATCTCATGCCCAGAAAATTAAAATAAATAAAGATCTTTTTAGACATATTTAAAAATAGAATAAGAAAGGGATGAGGTTGGACTGTCATGCAGTATGGATGAGATGGAAATTCACTGAACCTAGTTATAGCCCCAAATGAAATGAGTACTTTGCCTTGGTAATCAATGGGGGTGATAATATGGAATGTGCACATGAATGCAGTATGGCTGATGGGTAGGAGTGTCTAGAAATGGAAATTACCACTTCAGAAATGTACAACAGACATCTTAATACACTCAGTCTGGGGAGAGGGGCTGTATAATTTCCATCCCAGAATATTAAAAGAATTAGTACATGAGATTGTTAATCCAGTAGCAAGATTTTAAAATAATTCTGTCTATTCAGGGGAATTACACTAGGAATGGAAAATAGTTAACTTTACAACTATATTTAAGAAATAGGGGGAAAAGGTGGTTCAGGCAATTATAGACCTGTTTAGTCTGACCTCAGTAGTATGCACGGCTTTAGAATGAATTGTGGAGGCAAGATTATTGAAATTCATGGAGGTAAGTGGTAAATGGTATGTAATGCAACATTGGTTTGCCAAAGATAGATCATGCCACATAAACCTGGTTTCCTTCTTTGAGAAAATTAGCATTTTTTTAGATTTGACAAATACAGTAGATGAATATACTCAGACTTCAGTAAAACATTCAGCAAGGTACTATATGGGAAATTATTATTTGAATTAAAGAAGTTGGGGATCAGAACGAGAATTGTATAAGGAACTAGTTAAAGGTGGAGTTCCTCAAGAATTGGTCTTAAGACCAATATTAATCAATATTTGTATTAATGACCATGACACAAAAAGTAATAGTGTGCTAGTGGAATTTGTTGATAATACAAAGTTTGGAGGCATTATCAATGCAGAGGAAAATTGGAATATTATTCAGGAAGATCTGGATGACCTTCACAATTTGAATTTCATCCCATTTCTGTCATTCCATAGCAAGGTCATGAACTTAGGATCTAATAAGAATTTGTGCTACAAGTTGGAAGTTCATCAGTTGGAAGTGACAGAGAAAAAGAGAGAGCAGAGTGTGTGGGTCAATCCAAGGATGGCTATGAGCTACCAAAATGATGTGGCTGTGAAAAAAGGCAAATATTATCCTAAGATGTATAAGGCAAAGCATTTCCAATAGAGATATAGCAATATTAATGCCACTGTACAAGTCTTTATTTGGAATATTATAGACAATTCTAGTCTTCAATGTTTAAAAAAAGATAAATTGAAACTTGAATAGGTGCAGAGAAGACCTACTAGGATGACCAGGGGAATGCAGGGCCTATCTTATGAGAGGAAAGTGGAAGAACTCAGTTTGTTTTGGCCCACAAAAAGAAGATTGAGAAGGGTTATGAATGCTCTTTATAAGTACCTCAGGGAGGTAAATAATAAAGAGTTATTTAACCCATATGACAATATTAGCACAAGAACAAATGGATTTGAACTTGCCAGGACCAAGTTCATGCTGGAAATTAGAAAAAAGGTTTGTAACCATCAGAAGGGTGAGGTTCTGGAATAGCCTTCCAATAGGAGTTGTGGGGCAAATAATTTAATTAGTTTTGAGAGAAAGCTGGATAAATTTGAGTGAAATTGTATGATGATAGGCAGAAAGGCTTAGCAGCCCCAGGACCTCACTTTCGTTTATGTTTTATGCTCAAAAAAGCTTGTGCTTCAGTGTTTCAGCTGGTCACTGCCTGGGGTCAGGAAAGGATTTCACTGCTGCCACCCCATATATTTTTGTATCTCCTTCCTCTGAAGCATTAAGGATAACCCAATTCAAGACAGGAGATTGGACAGAATGAACCAGTTCTCTGAGGTGGCAAGCATTCTCACTCACATGCTTATGGTGTAAGTAATTACCATACGTGGGGTTGCAAAGAATATTTACCCCAGTCAGATTGGCAGTGACCACAAAGGCTTTTTTTTAAACTTCCTCTGCAGCTTGTGGGTGCAGATCACTTGCCAGGATTATCTGGATTTTCTGCTGTTGATGCATCTTGGTCCCTCCTCTTCTCTGCTTGTGGCACATAACATTGGTTACCAAATACTGTAATATTTTGGTTTTATTTTGTTTGTTGAGTTTAATGTGCAAATGCTGAGTGGTGTTGGTGGCCAGTGATATATGGGAGGACAGGCAAGATGAGCTAGTGGTCCATTTTGATTTTAAACTTTGACCGTACTAGACCACCAGAGAAATGTCTCAAATTAGTGTTTTGAGACATTTTGTCCTTATGTGAATTAATCGAAAATTAACAGACATTCTTCCTATGTGAATCAATGGCGTAGCTACAGGTGGGCCCACGTGGGCGTAAGCCCACCTGGTTGGAGATCATGTCCACCCATCCACTGCAGCACCTGGCAGAGGTGCGAGCTTGTTTCCATGGCAGCAGGTGGCTGTGAGCAGCAGCGCTGCAGGCAGAGGAGCAGCCGCAGGCAGACGGATGGGGTGGCTTCTCCTCTACCCACAACTCTGGCCCCACAGCAGGAGCTGGCCTGTCTCTCCCTCTCCTTCCTCTTCCTGACACTCCATTTGCTAGGCAACTGGGGCATTGGCTGGAAGCTTCCAGTCATGTGACTGGAAGCAGGACTGGCTGGGGCCACCCTGAAGAGTAAAGGGCCCAGGCAGAAAGCAGGGGCTGGCTAAGCTCCTGATGTGAATTAATAGAAAAGTAACATAATTTCTAGGAGGTTAAAATAATCCCCCCTTAATTTGTATGGCTGTTACTCTGACATCATAGCCTAATATGTAAAATAGTTTTCTCTCATATTGAAAGGATACTGTCACAGGTCGTGCTCACTTCAGCGCCCCCTGGTGGCCAAAGTCCACATGATGTAAGTGAGGCAGGGGGATTCCACAAGGTTCTCAGGTCCAAGGCTAACCTGGAACTGTCTATATAAAAGTTAATTACCGACCCTGGATCCTGGACAGTATAGCTGCACAGCCCCAGAGTCAATACCAAAAGTCAATACAAGGCCCAGGGTCAGGGCAGTACGGCCTAGCAGCCACAGAGTCAATCTCAAAGACAATACACAGCCCTGGGGTCAGGGCAGTATAGCCTAGTGGCCACAGAGTCAATTATAAGGGTACCCACTCAGGGGATGCGTTACCCTGGGTAGGGGGGCTCAGGCCCTCCCTCTTCACTGAGCTCCAGCCCAGGGTCCTGTGGGTGCTGGGAGTACACCACCAAGTCAGTGGGGATCCAAACCAAAACACACTGGTTTAGAACTACCGGGGTTGTTGGTGAGCTCCTTCCTTGGAGCTCCAGGCTGTCCTCTCCTGTGGCCGGTGCCGTTCATTCCTCCTGGGGGTCCTGAAGTTCACTTGTAGCTTTGAGCTTCTGGGCATATGTCTCCAAGCAGCCTACAGGTAGTGGCTATTCCCCTCTGAGTTTGCTCCTGCTTTCTAGCAGGGGCTGGTGCAGCTCCTGTTCAGGTGCTTCCAGCACGCATCCTTCCTCCATGCTGGCAAGCCCCAAATGAGTTGAGCAGTCTCTTTTTATAGTGGGACAGCAGGTGAAGCATGCCCAGCAGGGCTTAAAGGGTGGGGCTTCCACCACCCATCGAGTCTGCTGGGCTTCTGCAATGTGGGGTGAGACTACCCCGGCAGAGGTACTAAACTCGAAATCATGATTTTTTTAATATAATTCTTTTGCATCTTATAGTCTCTGTGTCAAATGTATTGCTATATTGCCAACATTTAATTATCTTTATAATCTTTACATATGCTGCATTTAATGAAGAGACTTAATTTGTTTTAGAAGCAAATTCTAATAAACAGTATCATATCTAATTTTCATAATATTTTAACTGCATGTAGATATCGGTATGAATTAGTCCCATATTTCTATTGTTTTAATTGCAAAAAAAGGCAACTCTCTAATGGTGAAAGTAGTAGATTAGGGAGAGCTGGAAAGGCAGATAAAGTCTCTTAACTTGACCATTTGGAGCTTTCTCCTGTGTTGTTTGCACATGCACTTCCACTCCCTCAATTCAATTGGGGATACCCTGCAGTACTTCCTGTCCCCTACAAGGATTGTCCCATATAGGGATGACCTAGTCTATGCTAAAACATTTTAGCATTTGACTTAATTTGTCAATAGCAGGGATTTAAAGCACATGGATAAAACATTTTTGTCACTCAGGTGGGAGCTCTAAATTTGTGGAAACTAAAAAAGCTAAAAATGATATGAAACGGCAAAAGGTTAATCAATAATATGCAAATATTCCATTATTGAGAAAAGCTGGAACAACTTCTAACATGAATTAAGATGTCAATAGGTTAATTAATGTGTACTTAAATGTTACTCAGTATAATTGATCAGCTCTGTAACTTGATGCACATTTTTCCTATTGAGTAATAAACAAATGCCTGGTATTAAATGGCACTTACTTGGAGAGTAATAATGGTGAAACACTGAGGCCATGTACACACTAGATACAATATAGTTGACACAACACAATAAAGTTTCTGCGGGACAAGCAAAGAGTTATAAGTATAATGATACCCCCATTCACACAGTACTCCATGTAAGAAAAAGGAGCGTTCACACGCTCCTTTGAATTTTTGTTACAAGGAGCAGTATATGGCAGGCACCTATCCCACCATGCACTATAGAAGCAAGCCTTTGGGCTAGCAGTGGTGCTCTAGCCCCCGGGAGTGCTGGCTCCCCCAGAAGCGAAGCCCCAGCTCTGTTAGAGCAGTGAAATTGACAAGTATGACAGCAGCGGTGTCCCAGAGTGGCCTTGATTGGCATTTCCAGAGGCTATCTAAAGTGCAAGGAGCATACACACTCACTATACCACGGAACAGCTGTTCCGCGGTAAGCGTTACTAATCTTGTTTTAGTGCTTTGCCTGTTGCATGGCAAGAGGTCTATTGCCACACAACAAGCAACATTTAAGTGTGTGCTCTCAGTGTTACCGCATGATAAGGAGCCTTACTATGTAATGTGTATGCTGTAGTGTGTACAAGGCCTGAGGCAGCCCGTTGTTGTTAATACTTTATTGATTAACTTGGGATTTCAATGGCAAACATTTAACAATGGTGACCTCACCCCCTTCCTTTATACCTTCTTGCCTTATATTAAAGGGGAAGAAATGGTTACAATCTAATGGAATTTTAAAATATAAACGTCAGGAAGGAACAAGCTATGGTTTGCATAATACCATGAAAGAATATTTATTTCCAATGAAGGTTTTGGAACAAGTATACCTAAACTTATTAGATATGGGCTTGAACTAAAACTCTGACTGAGCTCAAGGTTTTGATCCTTGTGAGAGGTGGGACCAGAACTGTAGAGCCCTGTGTGGATACAAATAAGTGGATCCACATCTGATCTGCATCTGCAAGAAATGGTCCGCGGATATCAGTGTTGTATCCGCGGATGCTGATATAATGCGGCTATCCATGGATATCCGTGTATTTGCAGGAATCTAGCCATCCACAGATAAAAATACGTGGATCTGTATCCGATCTGCATCTGCAAGAAATGATCTGCGGATAGCCGCATTGTATCAATGGATATCTAATGTGGATATCAGTGGATTTGCAGGGCTCTATAGAACTGTTTCATTCAAGGGCCCATCTCTAAAGATACATTAGAAGACCACCCCCCACCCACCATGGCTTTTAAATGTCTTGACTCCTGTATAGTAAGCTTAATAACTTTAAAGCTGTATTAATGGAGTTTCTTGCTTTCTGTCTCCTTTTGCATTTTTTTTAAAGAAAGAAAAATAAGGTGAAAAAGGAACCTGCCCCATCCTTACTAATGTTGGCACTGAAATTGTCTGCACAAAGATTGAATATCATATTTGCTTTATAAAAGTGGATGGGATAGCATATCTGCTGATGATCCCCGTTTCACCAAGACAGCTCTAGGATTTACATGTTGTCCTGATCAGGGTCCTAAACCTGTTCACAACACAGGCATATGTAGCAGTGCTGTTTTCCAAGCACACCAGCACTCCTCCAGGCTTGCCAACTCTCCTGGCTGCGTCTCTCAACATCGGCAACTTCCACCTGCATTTATTCCCCTGTTAGCAGACTCTTAGCTGGGGTCAGCAGAAAAAGCAGCTGCCAAATACAGAACCATGTAGGCAAAGAAGATGTTAGTTCCCGCCAGGGGTGTGGGGAGACATAGTAGGGAGAAGTCATGGGCTAGGATTGAGTGGGATGCTAGACAGAGAAATACACAAAGAATGGAGACTGTCCCTAAGGATGCACAGGGTTACAATTCCAAATGCGTCTTCAAAATGTCTGACAAAGTGGGATTTTCTCCCAGGGAAGCTCATGAGATAAATAAATGTGTTTCAAAGTGCCACAGGACTCCTTGTTTAATTCCACATGAGGGTTAGATGTTTTGCATATGAGTGGAATAAAATCCATATGCAGACACACGGTGCTTGACAAGAGGTACAGATTTAGCTGTAGTGTGCTTAAATACGTTTTCTCTCCTCACTCAGCCTTCAGAAAAGTATCTGGAAGACAAAGCTGCTGCTGGCCGTCTCCATAGTGACACCCTGACAGTAACCTGAGAAAACATTTTTACTTCTGCATCTAATGTATTTGCCTCCTGAACAAAACCATTCAGTAAGTAAAGTGCCAGGAATAGAAAAGTCATTCATTGTGGTACACAGCTTATTGTGATCTGCTTACGCCTGGACTGTGATAAGTGATTTAGCATAGTGTTTAGAAGACGTGAAGAAATAGATTTTTTTTTCCCCACAGATTTGTTTAGCTTTCTGAATTCAGGGCTCATTTAAGTACAGATTTTGGTTTAAATGCCATAAAAGAGCATCTCATTTCTCTTACTTTCACAAATGAATGTTTTGCTTGGCATTAGAATTAAACTTGATTTAAAAGGGCAGCTATTTACTGGTGGAGATAGTTGTAATTTAAGTTACAAAAAAATACCAAATGTTTCAGAAATAAACACATGGGAAGTGCTCAGATGATGGATGTTTGCAAGACTTTTTTCTCCCGGTTATTGGTAGTGTACATCCTTCAGTTATAACTTTCAGTCTGCACTCTCTAAAAGTAGCATCTCATTCAAGCAGCCTTAAAAGTTTCATCTTTCTAAGAGTACAGACAAGTAAAAGTGCATCTCATCTAGATGACCAAACTGATAAGCCTGGTTATCCTCTCATATAGTATTCTCTACTAACTTAGGCTATGTACACACAATCACTTTATTGTGCGGTAAGGGTCCTTACCACGCAATAAAGCTAGTAGCGTACACAGGATCAATTTCCCTGTTGCGCGGCAACACCCTCTTGCCGCGCAACAGTTAAACCACTCAAATTGAGAGTGGTAGCATTACCGCAGAACAGCTGTTCCACGGTAATGCTTGTGTGTACACATTTTGCGAGTTAGACAGCCTCCGGAAATGTCTGAGTGCCAATTGAGGCCACTCTGGGACATTGGAGCTGTCAAATATGTCAATTTCACTGCTCTAGCAGAGCAGTGAAATTGACTATTATGGGAGCTGCCGGGTTCGGCGGCTCCCCTGGACTGAGCTAGGGGGCTGGCCCGAACCGGCTGCCCATGCCGGTTCAGGCCAGCCCCC
>ML685780.1:1460423-1470423 GCA_007922175.1 Pelusios castaneus
CCCCCCCGCCACCGTGGACCTGCCCAAGGTCCCCCTAGCCCCACAAAGTCGACCTAGAGCATCCAGTGTGGACGCTCTAGGTCGACTTTGTAAGTTCCCCTTTAAGTTGACTTTAATTTTAAGTGTAGACACACTAAGTCGACTTGACTAAGGCGACTTAGTTAAATTGACTTAAAAGTGCAAGTGTAGACATAGCCTCTCAGATATCTGCCAAAATGAGGAAATGGCAGTAGATTGGCCATTCTAGAAAGATTTCTTTCACTTTTGGTCAAATTGTATGGGGAAAAAAAGCAGAACTAATATGATTTTGGCAATTTCCAAAGTGCAAGAAGGAATTTCTTCTTCCAGTCTCCTGGTTTTGGTTTCCACTTGGAACCAAAGTCTCCAGGACTGATCTATTCCCAGCTCTCTGAAGCCACTTCGAAAGTTAAGGAAAGAAGACTCATAGACTTTAAGGTTAGAAGGGACCAGTACGATCATCTAGTCTGACCTCCTGCAAAATGCAGGCCTCAAGACCTCACCCACCTACTCCAGCAATAGGCCACCACCTATGACTGACTTATTTACTTCCTTAAGTCATAATTTAAGGACCTTAAGATACAGAGAATTCACCGGTAGGTGAGCCATGCCCTGTGCTACAGAGGAAGGCGAAAACCCCCTAGGGCCCAGACCAATCAGCTATGGGGGAAAAATTCCTTCCCGATCCCAAATATGGCAATCAGTTAAACCCTGAGCACGTGGGCAAGTCTCAACAGCCAGTTACCCAAGAAACAATTCTCTGTAATAACTCAGAACCCACCCCATGTACTCTCCCCTCTTAGGCCACTTGTATATCCACCACATGTAGCCAAATATCAGTCAATTTCCAAAATAGGCTAATCATACCATCTCTTCTATAAATTTATCAAGCTCAGTTTTTAAAGCAGTTATAGTTTTTTTGCCCCCACAACTCACATTGGAAGGCTATTCCAGAACTTTAGTCCTCTAATGGTTAGAAACCTGTGTCTAATTTCAAGCCTAAATTTCTTGATGGACAGTTTACCATTTGTTCTGGTGTCCACATTGGTGCTGTACTCAAATAATTCCTCTCCCTCCCTGATATTAATCCCTCTGATGTATTTATAGAGAGCAATCATATCCCCCCCTCAACCTTCTTTTGGTTAGGCTAAACAAGCCAAGCTTCTTGAGTCTCCACTCATAGGGCAGGTTTTCCACTCCAGAGACCATCCTTGTAGCCCTTCTCTGCACCTGTTCCAATTTGAATTCATCCTTTTTAAACATGGGGGACCAGAACTGCACACAATATTCCAGATGGGGGGGTCTCACCAGTGCCTTGTACAGTGACACTAACACCTCCCTGTCTCTACTTGAAATACCTCTCCTGATACATCCTAGAACCGCATTAGCTTTTTTCACAGCCACATCACATTGGTGGCTCATAATCATCCTATGATCAATCAGCACTCCCAGATCCTTCTCCTCCCCAGTCCGTTCCAACTGATGTGTCTCCAACTTATAGGAAAAATGCTTATTGTTTGTCCCGAAATGTATGACCTTGCACTTCCCATTATTAAATTTCATCCTATTCCTGATACTCCAGTTTACAAGGTCATCCAGCTCTTTCTGTATGGTATCCTGATCCTTCTCTGTATTGGTAATACCTCCCATCTTGGTGTCATCTGCAAACTTTATTAGCACATTCCCGCTTTTTGTGCCAAGATCAGTAACAAAAAGGTTGAACAAGATTGGTCCCAAGACAGATCCCTGGGGGACTCCACTGTTAACCTCCCTCCTCAAAGACTTTATCTTTGAACATCCATGTTTGTCTCATCAATGAAAATAAAATTACTTTACATCCAAGGAAAGAACAATTATTCATTTTAAAAAAATCATGAGAAAAGAAGACTCTTATTTTGAGGTATAACAGCATGATTTTCCAATGTGTTTTTTGAAAAAGAAAAAGAACTTCCCACCCCTCCCCCGGCCCCCCAACACTCCAATCTCCCCGGAAAACCTACAGAATTTGAACAGATTCCAGAAACTGAGTGAAACTACAGTGCACTGTCATATACAAAGCTCAAGAAAAATGGAGCATTTTCATTCTAAATTTCAACAGTAGAGGCCTTGATTTTGTAGGCTTTTTTTTAGTGTAGCAAAGTGTTCAATTGCCTGATGACAAAAGACAATAACCTGAGCCATTGTCCTGGAAACAGAACAAGAGGAGGGGTACCAAAAATCTAATAATCAGATAAAAGGTGATTTTTACCAGCAATGATATATCATAAATCTTAGGTATACAGTTAACACTCATGACTATTGCAGCTATTGTAATTAATAATTATAAACCCCTGTAAGATTAGTTTAAAAAAAGAAGCAGAATATGAAAGTTTCTGTTGTTCAAATTATTTCTTTCTATTTATTCCCAGTTCTGAGTATGAAAGAATGTTATTTATTTGAACCAGCTTGGGCCCAATGTCTTATAAATGCATATACTAAAGTATTCATTTGCTTTTGTGGTCCCTGATTTATTGATGACACAATCAGTGGGTGCATCTACACTTGTAAATTAAGTCGACATAAACGAGCTTAAGTTGACTTAATTTATTCTGCGTCTACACTACACTTTCCTTAACTCGACTTAAGCAGCTGCTTAAATTGAGTTAAGGAAAAATTAAGATGACTTCCTTAAACCTCATTTTAAATTGACTTTGCTGGCTAAGTCAACTTTAAAAGGTTGACTTAGCCAGTGTAGAAGTGGAGTAGCCCTAAGTCGACTTTAAGTTGACTTAGGGGGCTTCAGGGCTTCTCCACTGCCCTCTCTGCCAGGGTGGCTGGCACAGCCACAGCCTGGTGTGCCCCCCCCAAAGGGCAGGGCAGAGCCCTGCCCACCCTGCCCCTATACCCTGCCAGGGTCCCTGTCCCCTTTTCCCCATTGTATCAAGGTACAATGGGGTAAAGGCTGAGCCCTCTGGCACTTGGCAAGGGGTGCCCCCCCTGCCACCATGGACCAGTCCCAGGTCCACCTAGTCCCTTCAAGTCGACCTAGGCGTCCAGTGTGGACACTCTAGGTCGATTTCGTAGTGTCCCCTCTAAGTAGACTTAAAATTTGAGTGTGGACATGCTACGTCGACTTAAATTCACAACTGTAGACATAGCCAGTGAGTGGGAGTGAAGTCAGGAGATTTGCCTATCCATTTGTTATTTGCCAATGAGTGACTTGCATGCACACTTCAGATGTTGCAGAAATGCAGGTCCAGATGCACCAAAGTACACTTAAGATACACTCCAAAGGGTAACTCTATTAGTCTATTTCAGCAAAACAAATGAGGAGCCACAGGACTCCTTGTTTGTTTTGAGATACACTGTTTTCTCTCAAGGCAAGGGTTTTCCCTTGTCTCTAGGATTCAGCTGGTCTGTGCTGCCCTACTTTAGTAATATTGCATTTCTTTGCATATACATTTTAAGTATAATAATAAAACATCTCATACTAAAAAGTACAAGATCACTGAGGTGCTTCAAGGTATAATTAATTTTTTTTAAAATTTATAAAAATTTGCACTTGGGATATTAGTTTTCTATTTTTTCTTATTTAATTTCTTTTAAAGGTGATTTTAAATTAGGATTCCCCTTTAAGAATAGAATCCTCAGTCAAATAGAAAACTAGACATAGCCACAGTGAGAATATATGAATAGCTGCAATACACATCAGCATACTGAGACTCTGCTGAACAAACATCTGAACAAATGCACCAATTTAAACTGAACAATCCAGTACTATTCCTCTGCCATTTTGAATGGAAGGCAATCAACCCTGTACTTGAGTTGTGCTAAATGTGGGCGCAATTCAGATTCTTTACTGCCCTGCCAAGAGAGCTGTTCATGTTCATCAATAATTAACTATTGGGCTTTGATCTAGCAATTTGTGGAACCTAAAGTAGGAATCAATGTGTACTGTAATCCAGCATGGTATTAACTGGGCACAGAAGCAAAGGACCAAGTTACACTGTCTGAACTGAAAGTACAAAATGCAGTGTCAATGACAGAGCAGTGAACTGCACCAATTCCAGCATTCACTCAGAGAATGAAAGAAACCAGACCTTCCTTAGGTCTTCTAAAACAAACTCATTAGATCCAACTGATGGGAGAAAACTATAAAACTCAGGTGTGGTGCATATCAGTATTCTCAATTAACAGGTAAGACTTACATCTGTCTGTCCTTTAATCTTCTCAGGTGGGATGGTAAAGTATAGTCCAGTGAAAAGCAATAAAGGTAATGCTAATTTAGCATGAGAAATGTGTTGGTCAGTATGCCACTGAAGAACAGAGATAGGAGAAATGACATAATTCTTTTATTCACATTGGATATGTCTACACTTGAAAAGTTAGGTCAACTTTATGAAGTTGACTTAATAAGGTTGACTTTAAGTTGAGTTAAAGTGGACCTTATTAAGTTGACTTAACAAAAGTCGACTTAACTTTTCAAGTGTAGACATGGTCCCTCTTTGGCCTTATTAATTCGACTTAACGTTTTAAGTCGACTTAAAAAGGTCCAACTAGGCACTACTCCACATCTCCACTGGCTTAAGTCGACTTAACAAAATCAACTTAAGCGCTAGTTTGAATTAAAACAAGGTGTTATTAATTCCAGCTAACTTTTCCTTAATTCGACTTAAGGAGAAGCTTAAGCCGAATTAAGGAAAGCCCAGTGTAGACGCGGAGTAAATTAAGTCGACTTAAGCCTCCTTAAGTCAACTTAATTTCTAAGTGTAGATGCACACATTGAGTGTAACTGAATGCAGGTTACACTGAACAAGTAGATTATTAAATCCTCTGGATCACTCTGTCTGTGTGACTGAGTTTGTTCCATCTAACTTCCCATATTCCTCATTTCCACTCATGTCCCATCTGTTGACAATATATGCTGGCTAACATATGTACACATATTAATATGTATTATCCATATATATTAGTGTTCATTAAGCAAAAATATTATAGCACTTATATAGCCTATGATTTTTATGAAACCTCATTCTCTTACAGTCAGTAGCAGAACCCTGCATTCACTAAAGTAAGTTTTGGCTTGAGCAAACAAGGAAGCTGTCAACACCAAGCCAGATCTTTACTATAGCAACAAGGAAGAAAGTTAATCTCATAGGTGGAAATGTAGTGGAAAGTCCCAGGAGAAAAGGACAAGACGTATGATTGTTCTATCCTAGTAGAAGTTGTAGGAGGTGCCTTCATGCCCTTTGGTACCTAAAATACATGTGTTCAAACAAAGAGATAAGGAGTACACCATGCTACCCCAAGTCCCTCAAGCCCCAAACCAAAACAGCAAGGGGGAAAGTTGCTTGGTTAAATCTACTTTCATGTGATATACACAATTGTTTATTTGTAAACAGGTAGGGTATAAAAAGATACCATTTGGGAGCACACTTTCTGTGTTAGGTGAACATAATGACACTTCGTGAGACAGCTTCCCAGAGATTAGTATCATATAGAATATTCTTCTCTGTACTATAGCAATGAATATGATTGGCATTGCTTATTGGATCTCAAGTATATCTGTAGCAAGACAAAATGTGGTCAAAGCAATGGACTAAATAATTTATCAAGACATCCGTAACTGTCCCTCCAGGGAACATGGGCCCGCTAACTTCAGTTCTCTTGATCATAACAAATCTCTACTATTTTACAAATATTTTGACCTTAAAAACAAACAATTAATATTCAGACACCCACCCTGCTTTCCTTCAGCCCAATGTTGCTAGCACATAGCCAAGATGAAATCTCATCTTTACCACACACTTAGCTGATTACATAGAGATAGTTTGGTTTCCTCAACAGACGATCACTCCCAAAATGACCTCTCTGTCTCCCTGTCATCTTTCCCCATATCTAACAAACTCTGTGGAGTCTACTTCTTTCCTGTGGAAGAGAGGGAGGCTCCAGATGGTTCCCAATCTCTACGTTCTGTGGTGATCTCTGAAGGCTCTCCCTGGGTACAAAGGCGGCTTTTGGGGTAGGCAAAGCAGGCACACACCTAGGGCCCCAAGCTATAAGAGGCCCCCTTTCCTGTTCCAATAGCTATGTCTGCCTCAGTTGGCAGCAGCAGGAAGAGCTGGCCCCTGGGTCCAGGTCTGGTGGTGGGGAGCTGGGACTGCGGAGGGGGGCAGGGCCGGGGCCGGCAGTGGGGAACTGGGGCTGGTAGCAGGGTCCTCTGTGGGCCTATAGGGGACCCTCAGGCCTGTAGGGGGGGCCCACAATGGGCCTTCGCCTAGGGCCCCCAATAGACAAAGGCCGCCTCTGCCTGGGTATTGTGTCTTCTAGCTTGCAAACGGCACCTGTTTGGATCACTTGCCCCTCTTGTATAATCACCTCATAGAATTTAGATGCCAATGCATATCTCATGACTCCTTTAGTCAGTTCCTTCTGGTCTCTGTGTAATTGTTGGATCCTCACAGGAGTTCTTGTCCTCAAGGCTGGGTGGGTCCTTGACTGACTTGCTTTACTCTAGTGTCTGCTTTCCCATATTGTTGGCCATTGCCTCTCAATGGTATCTTCATCCTGCTGGCTGCAATAGGTCTCCCCTCACTGATTTTGGTCCTTTATCTCAACAGTGCTCACTCTGAACTGATTTGTATGCTTATGATAGGGTATTCCTGTGTGCCAAAAATGTTAGTTAGCCAGATGTCTGATTGAAAAAGAACAAGCTTATGTAACAGTCTCTGAGCTGTTTTCACAGCGGATTCCACTTTGCCTTACTCTTTGGGTATGCTGGGGTGGTACAGAGGTGTGGTGGTCAAGCTTCCATTTCTGTGAAAACTCCTTAATTTCTTCAGAGACAAACTGGGTTCATTATCAGTGAATGCAGTATCTGGAATGTCATATCTCACAAAGTGGGCCTTCAGTTTGCCAGTCACTGATGTGCTTCTTGCATTAGGCACATGCTGACCTCCCAGCAATTTGAATATTAGCCCACTAATCAAGTACTGATTTAACTTGGAAGTAAATAAGTCTGCTCCCACCTTTTCCATGGATTGGGTGGGCTGTGCATGTGTTAACAGAGCCCCCTTTTTAAGAGCTCAGCCAGTGGCTCTCACACAAGCAGTAAATATTATATCCTCTTATCAAGGAGATGAGTTGTGTATTCACTTCCAGACAGTAAACACATTCTTGAGGTGGTCTAAGACAGCTGACAATGCCCAGGTATGAGAATTATTTTTGCATGATATCTTTACATGATGAGACAGAGACAATAGGCTTTAGTCCTTGAGATACGAATCCTGCACATTGAGCTCATGTTTAATTTGAAAATGGTCTGTGCTACAGATGCTTGACTTTTGTTTTCTGGCCACTGTGCCGTAGTGATGCTCTCTGGACAACTTGTAATTGAAAGTTCTTTTCTACAGCCTCTTGGATTTCCATCAGCTTCCTTGTTGAAATGGGGAGATAGTGCAATATATGAATGGATTCAGTGTCCTGATCCCTTCCTCAACTCTCTTATGCTGGGTATGTATACCCTGCTCAGGGTGTTAGCTAACTCTAGTAATCATCCTGGACAGGATCTGATCTCTACCTGGATGTACATTAACATGTGCTCCAATCACCTGATTGTTTCTAGGGGGTTGTGATTTTATTGCTTTAAATAGAGGGTGGCCCAAGATGTTCTGATGGAATAACTACACTCCCACAACTACTACAAGAAACCCTTCTTCTCTTTGGGTGTATCTCTGTTCAGTCTCTGTCAACAGGAACAGGCAGGAACTTGTTTTCCTTTAAATGGAGTCATGAGCTCTTAAAAATTAATCTACCATCATTATAAAACAAGAGAATAATTTTACAGGAAAAAAACAATGCTTCCTGTATTCAGTTTGGAGAAAATTCGGACTTCATGCCTCCTTCTGTGAGGGTGGGTTATAAGAATAAGAGGGCATGAGGAATCCTTCTTCCTCTTCACCTTTCAAACGTCTTTGGTTAGGATATTAAAAGTGTTTAACATGCTGGAAAAACATTGTGTAAAGAAGGCAAGTTGCACTTCAGCATGTGCTAGACAGTTGAGTAGATGCTATGCCGCATGTTAGTGAGCCTAAACTAACCATCATGTGCTAAAAACTCCAGCTTTTATCCTAGTCTAGACATACCCTCTAAAGGCAGCTGTGCAGAATATAACCATAATTGGACTGAAGTGCTGGGAAGCAGAGCATAGGTTTGGAGGGATATCAACTAGTGCTCTAACAGTGGCAATATTCCCATATGAATGTGGGGGGAGTGTCAAAGCATGGCTGAGGAGAGACAAATGGTGCTTCAATCAGATATTCATAAACTACCATCTAGAAGAGAATATAGCCCATAATGGTTTTATAAGGAATTATATTCTTAGCAGCAAATATATCAACCACAGTTCATTAAAAAACATATCGCTAAAACAGAGATAATTAAAACAAATATAGTTACAGTTTCAACCTTAGAACAGGATACTAAGGGCTTGTCTACATGGTGAGGAAATGTGCTCCAAGAGGGTGTGATTTCTAAAATGCACCAAGGTGCTAAACATTAATTCATTCTTGTAAATCCTGCCACTGTGAACTAAAGATTCCCTCAAGCATTTTAACTTGGTACTGTTTCATACAGCCCTATGTTAAAGCCCACCAGCCGGGTCAATTCATGTGCAACACATTAATGCACTTTAGAAGTCATACTTCTGTAGAGTGCTTTACCACACCAGGTAGACAAACCTTAAGATACATGATATTCGTGAGGTGATTTAAAAACAAAAACAAAGGAACAAACAAAAAACCCCACGAGCCAGGCACATATTGGTATTCATCCCATTTTTCTAAATCCTTATGAGCCAACATAAATCTAATCCTGTGTAGGGTCTTTAAATCTACTCAAAAAAAAACAAAATGAGGAAATTTCCTCTTTCCAGGGGGAGGCTGTCATCACAAGAAGATGAAAAGCCCCCAAACAAATGGAATATGTACAGAATGCTGCCTACGTACTATAACTCACATGACACAAATATCTCGCCAAAGTTTTTAGCCACACTACTAGAGAAAACACCGATCAGTCTTATAGCTGGACTTCACAGGAGATTGATAAGTAGCTAAATTCCCTTATGAATTTTGTAAGTTATTAAAGCTCTTCATTCAGCAAAGTCAAATTGCTATTTTTTTTATTTTTTATTTTTTTTAGATGCAGAGAGCATTTGATTGGGTCAAGTGGACTTGGAGTTATCTGAAATTGTATTACATTTTTTTTCAAATTGCAACAGTACCCTTTCTAAAGAACCTTCCCTAAGGACCCAAAGGCTAAGTCGTTAAGATGAATATCACTCCTGTGTAGAGGACCAACAGAAAGCCTATGTCTATGAAATTAAGTGTTTCAGTAGTTTAAGTGGTACATATGCCTATCAGAGGTACTTAAGGGAATTTCACTCTAACTGCATAATGCATCACTGAAACATAACAGCTCCCAAAAGCTGCAAGTATGGGATATTCTCCAAATCACTTTGTGCAATATTGAACTTCAGCTATTGTTAGTATAATTTTTTTTTTTCTGAAGTTGATGCAAATTTCTTTTGTGAACATTTGCGAAAAAATTCCAATTCCATTTGGAGAATTCCTTCATAGAATTCTTGAGATCATTGCCATTTACACATCGGATTGAAATCTGACTCAGTTATACCTTTTATATTTTCTATCAATGCACAGATATAAAACACATAAAAAATTGCTCTTACTACACTATACTGTTGTGTTATTAAAGGTTGAACAAGGTGAGATTAAAGTCTCAGAATACAGTGCTCTAGAGAGCTGGAGCATGAGGAAGACTGGAGCTTAATCGCACTCCGATGCAATAAAATCAGAATCTCCAGAAGGCTTGACATAAACCAATTTCCAAGCTGGCTATAGATGCAGGCTAGACTGTCTCCTGTGCTTGCTCTTGGGCTTTTCTTCTCTATGCTCATGCACATTGCTGATCATTTCAGGAAAATCCA
>ML685780.1:1475423-1543154 GCA_007922175.1 Pelusios castaneus
CCCTGATTTTCATAGAAGTAGGTGTCCACTGAATCTGCACATCTGATGACAAATTACATTTGATAATGATTATCCTAGACTTGATCATTTTGCAAGGACCTGCAGTTGTAACAAAAGAGAGATTTTATATATGGCGCTCTGACATGGGACCCTTTCAAGGTACCTTTTATGTAAGAAGTGACACATATTCTTGGTTCCTACTTATATAAGAAAATAAAGCACAGGTCTCAAACTGGGGGCTGAGGCCATCCTTCCTTTTCTTTATGACTAAATGGTAAAGGTGGTTCTGAAACTTTAAATATAAGACTCTACTTGCTATATTGTGGAAATTGCAGATTCCACAATATTAGGCTTTCACGGCACTTTTGACAGTGGGATTGTCAGCCCTGAACAGCTGACTGTGGAAAATCATAGAAATGTAATGATTGACATTATTACCGCAAATATAAAAGTAATAATGGGCCTTATTATTTTTGGTAATTAAGTCCATTATTACTTTTCTAAGATTTTCCATTCTTTGTCCACAACTCAGCTTCAATATTTTGACAATCATCCAGCAATTCAATTCGGGTCTTAGTTATATTGTAAGATGGAGTTATAGCACAGAAAAGAGTTGAGAACCTCTGATCTACAGCATTACAGGATAAAGGAAAATCTAGAGAAACTTATATTCTATATTATTCTCTCTCAATCAGGACTCTGACTTTCAGAAGTGCTAGCTATGAGCCTTTGACTGAGTAGTAGAAAAGCTAGTAACAACATCATTGTACCAGCTCTCTGTCATGATGCAGAAGGAATTAGGGAATCTAGCATCCTAAAATAAATCTGATAAGAAGTCAGTTAAGATAAGAAGGCAGTTTGACAGGTATGTTAAGTTCCCTAATTCTGGTAACTCCAGTGAAATCAAGGCAAGGCATATGATTGAATGGCTGGTAGACTGATCATCTGCTACTACTTTGGTTAAAGTCAGTGTCTAAGTCCTAACTACCAGTAGGGAATATTTAAAGTTCCAATCTAATGCAACATCGAAAGAACAACTTCTTTCTTTTTCTTTTCTTCCAGTTTGAATGTTATAACTCCATTCTAGTCTCTTTCAGAAAAGCTACCTGACACCAGTTCTCAAACACGCTGCACAGTCATTTTATTGCAAATTCACCACTTTCTCCAGCCTTTTTAGGACTATAGGGAAATGCCTAAAGATCTGGAAAACAAAAAAAGAATCATGAACAGGAGAGCCAGTAATGGAGTATCAAGAGGCATCTGCCCAGTTTGTCATTCACTGTTTGCCCTAGTAGAGAGTGAATTATTTAGAAGGCCGATAACAGGTACAGAAATTGACTGCTTGTCCAAGGAACTGAAAAAGCATCTCTCTCTCAAACTGAAAAAGCATATATATATATATATATATATATATATATATATATATATACACACACACACATCAATCACTCTCAGAGCAAGATCTTCTATAGCTAACCCTCCATCAGGGAGGTGGTCCAACTGAGGCCAGGCTAAACACAAAGCAGTTTCCCAACACAGTTGCCTACAACTAAACAAAAAATCTGCAAGAAAGGAAATGTCAAGAGATGAAACTTCATAAGCCATATTTTAGAGGCATGATGTATTCTTCCATGCAGCTAGTCAAACTTGGTATCAGGTTGAAAGAAAGAAAGAAAGAAAGAAAGAAAGAAAAGCCTTAATTAGTGGGAGTTCCAGCAACTTTTTCTCAGGGTTAGACTACACTGTCGGTGGCACCTCCATAACATCGATTGTGCGAGTCTAATTGAGCATCTGTAAAGACATGTTCATCTGAACACCTAATTAGCCAGAGGTCAATTTAAGACCTACCCAGCAAGTAGTGCAGCGCTGATTTGATGGGAATGGGAAGGCATTTCCCATCAACTCAGCGCTGTGGGGATCTTGCAGTGAGTAGGCATTAGGCAGTTGAAGGGAAATACACAACTTATTTTAAGTAAGTTGCATATTTCCTTTCAACTGCTGCCTAAATCCCCCCACAGTGTAGACCAGCTCTCAGTAGAAGCTTATTTCCTTTTACTTACTATCATATAAAGAGAAAGGTGATAAGATAAGCCCCTTTTGGGGGGATATGGGGAAGGGAAATGAAAAGCTACAGTAAAGTCACAGGAGCAACAAGCGGGAACATGGTTATGTGTGTGAATATGCTCAACATCTTAAACAACATGGGTGAAGTAATACTTTTATTGGGCCAACTTCTGCTGTTGAGAAAGAAGCTTTTGAGTTGCACAGAGTTCTTATTTAGGTCTGGGAAAAATACTTCAAGTATCACACTTAAATGCAAGATAGAACAAGTTGTTTAACATAGGTAGTTTAGCATATATTCAGAGGGACCATTCAAAGTAAAGTAGCTCTTTAATGGGCTGAAAATTAAAACTGAATCCTACACAAAAGTAGAAACATGGACTAGTTGCTAAAGAAGAGTACAAAAGAATACAACAAACAAGGAATCCTGTGGCACTTTTAAAGACTAACAAATTTATTTATTGCATGAGCTTTTGTTGGAGAAAATGCCATTTCATTAGACACTTTGAAGACGGGGAACTAACAGAATGGGAGGAAAATAAATGCAGGAAATTTGTAAGACATAGGATCAAGTCAGGCTGTAACAACAATCAAAGAATAGTGTCAAACATGTAGTGACAAAATCAGAAAGGCTAAAACACAAAATGAGCTACAGCTAGGATGAGACATAAAAAGCAATAAGAGGGTATATAGATACATTTGAAGAAAAAGCAAGAGGAAGGACAATGTAGCCTCACTATTTAGCAGGCAAGGAATGTTCATAATGGAGGAAACTAAGGAGGCATCAGTATTTAATGCCCATGTAGCTTCAGACTCAAATGTTAATTGTAACCAAATGCTTAACACAATTATATTAACAATGAGACAAGGAACACAAGGTAGACTAGGGCAGGTTAAAGAATATCTAGATAAATTAGGTCTATTCAAGTCAGCAGGGGCTGATTGCAATTCACCCTAGGGTACATAAGGAACCAACTCAAGCAATCTCAGAAAAATTAGCTATTATCTTCATAAACTCACGGAGGATGGATGAAATCCCCGAGGATTTAAGAAGGACAAATGTAGTATATCTCTTTAAAAGAAGAAAAAAGGGGATCTACAGAATTGTAGACCAATCAACCTAAACTTTGATACCTGGAAAAGTACTACAATGACATATTAAACAATCAGTTTGTAAAGACATAGAAGATAATAGGGTTATTTGGAATAGCTAGTACAGATTTGCCAAAAATAAATTATTCCAAACCAATCAAATTTCCCTTCACAGATTTAGTAGCTTAGTGTATGTGGTGAATATGTAGATTGATGGATCTTAGCAAGGGTATTGACACAGAGCCACATGGTATTCTCATAAGCAAAACTAGAAAAATGTCCTCTAAATGAAACAACTATGAGGTGGATCCACAACTAATTGAAAAACTACTCAAAGAGTAGCAATTAATGGTTTGCTGTCAAACTAGAGGGATGTATCTAGTAAGATTCAAAAGGTGTCTTCCTTGAGGTCAGTACTATTCAGTATTCTCATTAATTCATTGGGTAATGGAGTGGAACATATGTTTATAAAATTTGTAGATGACATCAAAATGGGAAGGATTGCTAATCCTTTTGAAGACTGGATAAGAACTTGTGGCCATCAAAAGAAAAATGTGGACTAATTGGAAAGAGTTCAGATGAGAGCAACACAAATGATAAAATGTTTAGAAATCCTGATTTACAGGAGAGAACTAAAAAACTGGCCATGTGAAGTCTTGAGAAAAGAAGATTGGGGGGAGATCTAATAACTCTTTCAATATGTTAAGGACTGTTATAAAGAGAATGATGATCAGTTATTCTCCATTTCTACTGAAGGTAGGACAAGAAGTAATGGGCTTAATCTGCAGCACAGAAAGTAATGAACTTAATCTTAATCTGCAGCAAAAGAAATATAGATTAGATTTTAGGAGAAACTTTCTAATTATGTGGGAAGTTAAGTTCTGCAGAAGGATTCCAAACAAGTCCATGGAATCCCCATCACTGGAAGTTTTAAAGACACATTAGTCAAGCACCTGTCATGGATGGTCTATAGATATTTGGCCCTGCCTCAGCACAGGGGGCTGGAGAAGATGGTCTCTTGATGTCCAACCATCCCTATATTTCTAGGCCTATAGAATCCTATCAATGGGTGGATGAATCCTCCTCCAGCCTGAACTGTCATTTCTAGAGTCCCTTTGTGCTGCTCTGGCCCTTTTGTGTAGTGTAGAGAAGCTGAAACAAGGGTGAAAGGAATAGTCAGAAAGAAACTTATCGCTCAGAATCAGAGTTTGTGAATTTTTTTTGAACAACTAGGTCATCTGCCAACCCCTCCCCAAAAAAAAACAAACAAACAAACAAACAAAAAACAGTCTTGGGTCAACCTGTACCTATATTTGGGAGGCTTAAGGAGGCATAAGTAGACTTAAATTAAGCCATGTCCACATTAGGCTTTCATTAAGTCGACTTAAGAAATCCCTGAAGTCGACTTAATGAAAGCTTAAGTCGACTTTGTTACTACCACTCCTTAAGTCCACTTAAGGATGGTGTGGACATAGAGTAACCCTTTATTAAGTCGACTTAAGGGTGGTTAGGTCGACATAACAAAGTGGACTAAGTCGACTTAAAGCTAAGTAAACTTAGTACACTTTGTTAATTCAACTTTAATAAAGTTGACTTTAAGTCGACTTAACGAAGTCGACTTAACTTTTCTGGTGTAGACATAGCTCTACATTCTAGCTGAGTGCCCTAACCCTTGGGCTATAGGTAATTAGGGAACCATTTCCTCCCATAACCCTTTCTGTGAATCCGACCTTTTAAGGATGCCATGAAAAAAAAATTCTAGGTTTAACAAACATTTCATTTGATCTGAAATGGACTTTTTACAACATTTTTGATTGATCAAATATTCAGAACAAGTTTGAATTCAGTTTGATCCAAGTCGATTTTTTTAAATGATTACTTTTTAGAACTGCCAGTGCACTAACAAGAAAAATCAATTATTCTATCATGTCTAGTACAAACAGGTGTCTTAGGTGCTTTTTGAAGAATGACAAAAGTCATAGAGGCATCATTTTTAGATGTAGAGAGACTCTACTGACCTGAATTAAATTTCTTTAGCTTTTGAACTGTTTCAACTCCTTTCGTCTCTTTTTTCCCCAATAAAACTAACTTACTTGACAGATTATTTTTTCCATGCTTTGACAAGTCTACCTAAACTTAACTTAATACAGCAGAATTCAGTTTTCCATTCTTATGTATTTTCTCTCTTTTCCCTATATGACAGCTTACAAACATTGCCAGAGAAGGTATCTTTTTTGAAAAGGTAGGCTTTAATCAAAATCGCTTTAAAAGTAATCAGTGCTACATAAGTGGAATGGTATCTATACAAATCGTGGCAGAAAAATTATTTATAACACAGAAAGGAAAGACTAATAATTGATAGCCCTCTCTCAGGGGCAAAGATGGAAACAAGAAAATTACATGTATCTGTACTGCCAAGGATATTGATGGTGGCAGGGCAGGCAAATTGGAAAGCCTCTGTACTTGTGCAAGGCTTCCTCTATTTCTTAAGTAAAAGGTGTGTTCATTTTTTTGAATGATGCACCATCCAAATTATAAACAAAGAGGCACATATTTGCTGTTGGAAAAGCTTTCAGTTTGTTCATATAATGCACTTAAAGGAAGACAGACAGGATACTCCATAGTAACACTTGGTTCCCATGCGCCTCTTCATCCATAGATCTCAGTTTTACAGATGGGGAAACAGGAGCAGAAAGGTGAAGTGACTAACTAAAGGTAGATCCAGATATCTATGTGAAGAACAAAGACGTTAATTTGTCAAGTACAGGGGTCTGCAACCCAAAAGGTAAGAAGAGCCATTTTTGAAAATTCCTTCAATAACAAAGTGTTTTGAGAACCACAATGGGTGTAGCCTCCTGGTGGGAGGTGCAGGGAGGTGAGCCAGGATTTCTGCTGCAGGGTCCCCTTATGCAGGGGGGAGAAGCCTGGAGCTTGGTATGGGCTGCCCGTGGGGTCCCTGGTGTCTGGGGGAAGCCCAGAGCCAGGCATGGGCCTCCTGCAGGGTACCCCGGTGGTTGGGGGAGCCCAGAGCCGCAAGGGGGCAGCCAAAGAGCCGCATGCGGCTCCAGAGCCACAGGTTGCAGACCCCTGGTCAAGTAGCATCTTCCTATCATGTGAGAATTGGAGTTTCAATTCCATTCTGCTATCATGTCTCTCTGTTCTAACTGCTGTTTAATGTCTGGAAACAGAAAAATCATTTCTTATTCTGGCCTTGGATGGTCATAAATTGCCTCTGCTTTTTGCAGTAAAGGAACCTGAAGCCTTAGAATCTCTGATATTTAAAATTCAGCCATGACCTCCAATTTGCCAGGAAGGTTTTGTACTCAAGAAATGAGTTATTTCATTTCTGAGAGAAAGGACACTGGTGTCACTTGTTCAGAGTGTATAACTGAATTATGTATATTTCCTCAGGCACAGTTTTTGAATACACATATTACATAGAAAAAGAATAGATGTTCATCTTAATTCCAGCTTCCGCACATGCTTCAGTCATCACAAAATATACACATCTTTGGAAATTATAGCATTCACTTGCAATTGCCAGCATTCATTATTCATTTCCACAGCTCTGTTTAAACTCCTCCATCAATGCTTTGTTTTTTATCACTGGCTGTTATTTTTTTTCTACCTTGGACCCCCAAGCCAGTCATGATTTCTTTCCAGAAACCAAAACATTCAATTCCTTTGTGGGTGCACAAAATTTTGACTAACATAGTGGTCAGAACCTGCTCGCCTATGCCAGCACTTTATCATGCTTTGTTCATCTGGTTTTGTGATAGTATAGGATAGTAGCTTTAAAGAGTCTCTTAGGAGCTAGGGATGATAGCACTGTCTTGCTATGCTAGTGTGGGACCACACCTCCCATAGACCTCACTTTTCTTTATTAGCTCATTGCTGTAAAACTTTGCTCTGCTCACAGTTCTGTATCAGTTTAGGGATATGGTGACTATTTATTGACTGTCCAGGGGCTCTGGGCAGGAGTCCCCATAGACTAGAGTGGAAAACTCAGGGTAGGCTGCTAGGGTCATTGGGGATGATTGCTCCAGGAAGAATGAGTGGGAGAAGTAATCACATTGATGCATGTTCCTGAAGTGCCCAGGTCTTAGACCTGAATATCAGGTGAGAAAATCTTTTCAGGAAGAATAGAAAAAGTCTGGGAATTCCAAAGATCATTCTTGTTTTCACTACTGGCCTTCTGCCATGGTCCGACGCTGCAAATCGCTAAGGCTATATTTACACTAGAAAAGTTAAGTTAACTTTAAGTTGACCTAAAGTCGACCTTATTAAGTTGACTTAACAAAGTCGACCTAACTTTTCTAGTGTAGATATAGTCCCTTATCGATCTTATTAAGTCAACTTAATGCTTTAAATCGACTTAATAAGGTCAACTTAGGCGCTAATCCCCGTCCACATTGGCTTTAAGTCGACTTAAGGAGTCGACTCAAGGCTTAACTTGACCTAAAACTAGGTGTTATTAAGTCAACTTAAGCTTTCCTTAAGTCGACTTAAGGAAATGTTTAAATTGACTTAATAAAAGCCCAGTGTGGATGTGGCTTTGTTTAGGTCAACTTAAGCCTCCTTACGTTGACCTAAGTTGCCAGTGTAGACGCACCCTAAGAGCAAAGTGACAGTGGCTTGGGGGGATCTCATAGCGCTGATGCACTCTGTCTCCACCGAATCTTTTACCTCCCTTGTGAACAAGCCTTTATCAGATGAGCAAAGAGTGTCAGAGTTGAGGTGATTTTTTTTTATAAAGGAAATTCTCTTCACACAGTTTTGCCTCTTCCAGAAATCCTAAGAAAGGGCACACCTGATGGATGAGAGTTTTCTCCATGCAGCTGAGTGTCGATCAAGCTAAAATCAGTCACTTGAGCATAGAACATTTACAACATAAACCCTCATATAAGAGAGGGGAATTTAAATATTTGATAGCAAGGATTATTTGATACTCATTTGACATCAGATCAAAGGGACAAGTGATAGCTAAATAATAGGGACATTATTTCTCATTAGTCCCTGGTGTATAAATCCAGAAGGGTGCAAGTACAACCAGCTTCTTCAATCTGAGAAATTTTAAAGCTGGGAGGGCTAGATGCCAGAAAATCTCTCACAGATGAGGTTCCTCAATATACATCTGAGCTCACCACAGTGCAAGAAAAATGATCTTTTCTTCTTTTTTACCACAGTGCAGATGATAATTGGCCAGAACTAGAAGGTCACAAGAAGTTAAATTGTCATTACCTCTCTCCAAGATGCTATTCCAAGAATTTCTTTTTTTTTTCTTTTTTCCTAAATCATGACTTTTTTGTTAAAATTGGATTTAAAAAAGCATTAATAGAAAATATTTCAGGCAAACTAGAAAAAACAGAGAGACAAAAATCCTTTAAGTTGATCAAAGACTTTTCAGGGGAAGAAATCATGTATTTCTTGTTGCAGTACAATACAATTTAACATGACAAAGTTATAAACCCTAGAAAAAAACATCTGATCCTTATATATAGTCTTATTGTGGTGCTCTGCTATAAATATATATTGTGCATTGACAGGAAGAATTTTTTTTTTTACTAAAAGCTGCTCTCTAGCAACTTGCTAAGATACTGTAAAATGTGAGAACTAGTAAATATGGTCTTTATTTAAATTTAGAAGTTAATATACCCTTCCAGCTTGCTGAAGGTGTTTTTTGTTGAGCTACAGTTCAATCTGGCTCTGTCTTGGCTGGCGAGATAATATACATACTCTAGGGCTATGTCTACACTAGAAAAAGTTAGTTGACATTGTTAAGCGACTTAATAATGTTGAATTTGAGTCTACTTAAAGTTGACCTTATTAAAGTCAATTTAACAAAGTGGACTAAGTCTATTTAACTTTAAGTCAACTTAATCCACTTTGTTAAGTCAACCTAACCACCCTTAAATTGACATAAGGGTTACTCCATGTCTACACCATCCTTAAGTCGACTTAAGGAGTCGACTTAAGGGTTAAGTCGACCTAATGAGTGGTAGTTATAAAGTCGACTTAAATTTTCATTAAGTTGACTTAAGGAATTTCTTAAATCGACTTAATGAAAGCCTAGTGTGGACATGGCTTAATTTAAGTCGATTTAAGCCTCCTTAATTCGACTTAAATTGCCAGTGTAGACATAGCCTAGAAAGATAGCTGTGTTAGTCTGAATATAGCAAAAACAATGAGAGTCCTTTGGCACCTTAGAAATAAACAAATTTCTTTGGGCATAAGCTTTTGTAGGCTGCAGCCCACTTCATCTGATGCATCTTCCTCATTATTTTTTCTACACATACTCTGTCACACAATGCTACACTAATTTAGGGGACATGAATATTGTTAGCATGCAAATATTACTTTGTTTAGGCCTATACCAGGAATAATAGATAAACTTGGTAATGTAAATTTTGGTCACTTCATTTTCTAGATGAGATAAAATAAGATTGGGAAATCACAGAACCACTGGTTAAATGTTGTAAATTGATAGGAATGTGGTTTTTATTATATAATTTACTGTCTACATTGAAAAACTGTCGGGAACTATGTGGATTTATTTATTAAATTGATAAAATAGATTAATTTTGGAGATGGTGCTAAAGTTTTTTTAAATTGGGATACTTTTAGGTAAATCCCACAGAAGCAAATCATTAACTTCTTGATATATATAGTACAAAATTTATAACAGAAGTACAAAATTTGTAAGCATTCAGGATACCCCACTTTTGGGGGCTATTCGGCTCATTAAAATGTATTTCTTAGGAGAATTTGTCAGATATAGGACTTGTAATGCTCATTCAGATTGATAGGTTTATTGTTCATGTAGAATTCAGATCAGTTAAGACCAGATTCTGCCACCTTTACTCATGGTGATTAGTACTATAATTGTACAAGTAATTATACAACTATGTAAAGAGTAAGACATTATTTAGCATGAGTAAAGGTGTCAGAAACTCTCTCCTAATTAGTAAAGGCCAAATTGTTCCATGTTTATTTATAATGACTTCAGTAGCACTGTATGTGAGACCAAGTTCTATTCAACATCGGTAAAGATGGTAGAATCTGGTCATAATGTTTTTCCTTTTAAATCTAATCTTTACTACTGAAATTAAACTTTAAAACACATGATGGAATATCAGGAACAGAATATTTGAAGTGGTCACATTGTTTGCTTTGTTTTCTCTTGCAGAAAACTTTTTTTTTGGGGGGTGAGAAATAGAAAACTTGGATTACAAAAGGTTGCTGTGCGGCTTATCCCTTTATTTTCCTCAATGGGCCAGGCTGTCTGAAATCTGGTTAAACTGACGTCTCTCGTGGTATCCCCTCTGGCTGAACCATAACAAGAATCATCACTATCCCATGGCTGTGGTATATCTTGGGCAAAGTATTCTGGCCAGAAGGCACAGGGCGTAGAAGACAATTAGGGTAAGCACCACTCAAATGTTAAATCCCATGAAGCACTGCAGCACCATTTCCAAAATAAAGTTTTGGTTTTGGATTGAAAATATTTCAGTTTTCAAGTTCTCAGTTTTTCAATTAAAAGTCAGTTTTCTACAGAAAATATAAAGACATCTCCTCCTCCTTCAAACATTCAGTTTGGGAAGAGTCTAATATTCTCCTGAAAACTGCTTTGGTGGAAAATTGGTGATCAGTCCTACTGAATGTGCAAATCTGCGTATTCCATTGTTTGGTATACTTCCTCCTAAAAAATCTTTTTATTTTAAATACTCTTCGGTATAAATATACACTGAGTTGTCCATGCCGCTAACTGCTCTTTAAATAGTCTTGTTGTAAGCTGTTAGACCTTTGCAGTTTTTGTGTTTTATGTAAAACTGACCAGAGGATGACAATTCCATTTCAAGGCAACTTTTGAAGTCTTCATTGGAATACTAATACATTTTTGGAGGGTTAGATAAAAAATAAAATTATATTCAAGTGTTAATTGTGAAACTGAATGAAACCTGAGGTTTTCAATTTAGGAAGGTGTGTGTGACTTGCTTAGGATGTGGGAGACTTACGTTCAGTTCCTTGCTCTGCCTGATTCAGAGTAGAGCTTTTCATCCCAGTTCACTCCAATTAGACACAACAGGGACTTACACCTGGGACATCTACTTTTTAGCCAGTGTTCTCAACACCAGGCTAAGAAGTGTGAGCTAGTTGTCTCACTCTCTCTTTATCCATCTCAAAAAAATTGTTGATTAAAACAGTGTTGAAACTAACACCTCTCTTCAAAGTTTCTGCTTCAACAAAAACAGAATATTTCAATGATATTCCATGTAGTTGAAAATGTTCAAGCCAGCATTAATATTATCTGCATTTTTTGTAGTTCTGTTTCATATGAGATTGTGCCCATCAAGTTTTATTCCTATTTTGTGTTTACCTGTGCCAGAAACGTCAAGTGTTCAAATCATAGACAACTACTTGGTGTGTGGAACAGGAGCCACTCAAGCAACCACCCTGCAATTTATGTGGGTGGATTACAATTTAAAGCCCGTGGATCACCCCAGACATTGCCAGCTACAGTTCAGAGTCAGAACTGAGATCTAGAACCCTAATTTGTAGTTCAAGTAGAAAATATAATTTCCTCCCAATATGACACAATTTAGTAATGAGAAGGTGAAGAAGGAGGCAGCTAGGGAGGTGGCCTGTCACTGGGCTTGTTGCAGGGAGTTAGACAAACGAGGGATGAAAGGCTATAGAGATCTGTAGATCCTGAAATTTCCCAGGAGCATTCATGACTGCCGATGCTTACTTGAACTGTAATCCAAATCTATTACTAATTGTGTTTATTGTTTTTTAAGTATGCTCTTAGTTTACAGTGTTCTCATTAGTAAGGCCTAAAGTTATGATTGCCGAATCTTCTGTTGCTTGAGGACTTGAATTGGGAAAGGGTCAGGAGGACAGGATGTTCTCCCAATTGCCATCCTTTAGAGAAGACTAAATGAGATACCACTCAAAGAAATGTGTTTATGTCTTCAAAATACTGTACTCTATGTACTGCTAATTCCAATGGGCTCCTCAAACTTCCTGTGCAACTGTAATTCTGTACCTTAAAAAATATTTCTTAGGATATATTCTTTAACTACATGGCCATATATTTTTTTTTTCCATGTGACTCTTGACTTGAGTCAGTTAACAGGATGAATGGTGAATGAGGGCAAGTCTACATTACAAAATTAAGTGAATCTAAGATATGTCGACATGCAGCCACCATGGTAATTAAATCACTTTTGCAGGCCCACACTATGATCCTTGTGTTGCTGGTGCGCGCCCTCACTAGCAATACTTGCGTCAATGCAATACATCATGGATAGCTAGCTCACTGTGCAGCTTGCATGGGTGTTTTGAGAAGGATTTGAAACGTCTCATGGGGCAAATGAATCATGCAGGGATGACTGAGAACTTGGTTTCCATGTCCCATGATGTAGTTTTCACTGTTTTATAATTTTATCCACATCCCATAATGCTTCATACCTCTTTTCAAATGCCCCGCAAACCTACCTGTGCACCATCTCTGTCAGACACATGGATCCCACACAGCTCTGCACAATTGTGATGACTGTTGCCAGCACAATGCACCTGATCCTGCCACCAGAGAAGCTATGGGGAACGTGACGATGGAAGCTAACTTGCTGTGACACATAGGAAGAAACAACTCAAGGGTGCTGTTGGCATTTAGGGAACAACTGCAGAGGATGCAATGCTGGTTCTTGTTCAAGCATTGACTGGTGGGATCATACTGTTCTGTGGGGTATGGGTTGATGAGCAACAGCTGCAAAACTTTCAGATGTTCAAGGCCACATTTTGGGAGTGTATGCAGAGCTTACCCCAGCTTTCCAGTAGAACGACACCAAAATGAGAGCTGCAATGACAATGGAGAAATGAGTTGCAATTGCTGTGTGGAATATTGCAATGCTAGATTGCTACCAAACAGTCAGGAATAAATTGGGAGTTCGGAAATCCACCATGAAGTTTGCTGTAATATATGTGTGCAGGGCCATTGAAGGACTATAAAGGACTGTGACTCTTGGCAATGTGCAAGACCTAGTGGATGGTTTTGGCAGTGAGATTATAGATGGCCCTTATATTCTTTCTTTGGTATCAGACCGCCTTGCCTCAGATATATCAAAAGAAAGGGCTATTTTTGTATGGTATTGCAAAATCACCAGGAACATTTCACCAACATCAGCATGGATAGTCAGGGAAGCTGCATGACATGTGCATCTTTAAGAACATGTGTTTGTTCAGAAAATTGCAAACAGAGATTTGCTTTCCAGACCAGAGAGTTACCACTGGGGATACTGAAATGCCAGCAGTGATCCTCGGAGACCCATCCAACTCCTTACTCCCATGGTTCAGGAAGCTGTATGCCAGCCTTGACATAGCAAGGAGTGCTTCAACTACAGGCTCAGCGGATGCAAAATGACAGTTGAATGTGCCTTTGGCTTTTTGAAAGCCTGCTGGAGCTGTCTAGTTGTGAGGTTAGACCTCAGTGGAAAAAAATGTTCCAATGGTTATAGCTGACTGTTGTGTGCTTCATAATATCTGTGAAGAAAAGAGGGGGAAAGTTTCCAGTAGAGTGGAGATAGAATGGCTGTCTGCTGATTTTGAGCAGCTATATACCAGGCTATATAAAAAGCTCAGCAGAGAGTTGTATGGCTGAAAGGCTATGTCTACACTTGTTAATTTAAGTTGACTTATCATGTCCACACTCAAAAATTAAGTCGACTTAAAGCGGACCTTGCCAAATCAACTTAGAGCGTCCACACTGGATGGCTAAGTCAACTGGTAGGGGCTAGGTGGACCTGGGACTGGTCCACGGTGGCAGGGTGCACCCCTTGCCAAGTGCCAGGGGGCTCAGCATTTGCCCCATTGTACCTGGGTACAATGGGGGCTGAGCCAGACAGGGACACTGGCAGGGCATAGGAACAGGATGGGCAGGGCTCTGTCCTGCCCTGTGGGGGGGCACGCCAGGCTCTGGCTGTGCCAGCCACCCTGGCAGGGAGGGCAGTGGAGGAGCCCTGAAGCCCTTTAAGTCGACTTAAAGTTAACTTAGGGCTACTCTGCGTCCACACTGGCTAAGTCGACTTAATAAAGTCGACTTAGTCAGCAAGGTCAACTTAAAACGAGGTTTAATAAAGTCAACTTTAATTTTCCTTAAGTCGTCTTAAGATGCTGCTTAAGTTGACTTAAGGAAAATGTAGTGTGGACGCAGATTAAATTAAGTTGACTTAAGCAAGCCTAAGTCAACTTAATTTATAAGTGTAGACGCATCCAGGGAGGCTTAGAAAGACAACTTTAATGGTGAGCCACACAGTAATGTGTGGTGCTGTACTGTGCTGTGCCTAATGTTTGTTTTTTACACCTTGGTATGAATTTATAATGAGTGCTCTGTGTGTAGTAATATAACATTTATATTATCTGTGAATGATGTCAGCCACAGTCAGCATATGTTGTGAATTAATAAAGATGATTTGTTTCCATAAACAGAATTTTATTCCAAACCCATTCAAGCAGACATATTTTTAACTGAATGAAACTTCATAAGTACAGGGAAAGGAGCAGCCGAAGAGGAAAGAACAGACATTTTTCATTTCATATACACATACACCAACCATATATCTGACAGGTCAGTGTATGTGTGGCAGTGATTGTCTTTCCTCTCCCTTAGGGTGGAGTGGTATGGATAGTGAAGCAGACCCTGATGCCATGTGGAATATGGTGGAGGGATGAATATCCTTACCTTGAAACTGTAACTGGATTTCATCTCTGGCTCTGCCACATTGTTAGTAGATATTAAACCCCCTACCATTCTTTTATATAGTAACCAAAATCATTACAAACAAAGTGTTTTGTATGCATATAGTCTAGTTCTCTGTGCCTATTAAGATGAAAAGTTCTTTGTATTTAGGATAAAGCATAGTAGATGACCAAATGAAGGAATGTTGATAATCTTTGACTCTATTGACTTCTGGAGAATGGTGTCCACAGAACAAGAGAGACAACTAACAAAGGATGTCTGTCACTGCAGTTGAGGTTATAACAAATTTGTTGGATGTGATAGATAAGGGCTACTATTAATCAAAAAAAAATGTGGTCTTTGGTTGATAAGGGATATTGTTATTGCAAATGTTTTCTGTGCTTTGTGAAATAATGATCCATGGGAAGATATTTTTAATTCATTTGGAATTGCTTGTTGCCACAGATGCTTTTAGTAATCATGATTGTGTTAAAAATCTCTTTAGCTTATCAGTCACATAAATTAAGATAACATATGGAGCCTTTTTTATGGTATTAGGTAAATTGAGATATTAAAGCCAGAACGCAGGAAGGTCAGTTCTGGGGAAGTAGCTTTTCCTTCCCCACAGAGGAATCTCTTTGTCCCACATTCTATAAAAGGAAAGAGTTTTTGAAAGTTAAACTGGACATGGACAAGCTACTCTTGCTTCACCTCTTACAGAGAGTTCTGGAAAGTATGCTTTTCTTTCTGTATTCTGTGTTGTACTGTATTAAATCTTTGACTAATAATCACTTACTAAATAATTCCAATTCAGCTGATTATTTGGGAATCTCATATTTATTATAATAATTAAACTTAAACATGTAGAACACTTCAAATGAAATGTTCTGAAGTTGCCACTAAATGTACGTTCCTCATTTTCTAGGTGCTCATCTAGGACCCATTTTTCACACATATTTAGCACTCACTACTCCAAATGATTACATAGAACCTGTGATTTCTCAGAACATGGGCACCCAATTATTGATGCACCAAAAATTACTGGATGTTTTTGCAATTTTTTGCCTCAATCTGTCTCAGTTTTTCATCTGTAAAATGGGGATAATAGTCCTGCCTCTTTCACAGAGATATTGTGAAGATAAAATTACTAATGCTTGTGAGGAACTGATACACATACTATGATGATGAGAATGAAGAACAATTAAATCCTTATTTAACTCTGGGGTTTCTTATTAGATTAGATGCTCTCATGTCTTGAGTTATGAGGAAACCCAGTATTTCCACATTCACCTGTCTATTGTCAAATTTCCTGCACCTTTATATTCTGTTTCCAAAACAGTGACAATTTTCAGTGATTTTCTTATGTCATATGTTGCCCCCCTTTTTCTGTCTTCCACCAAGTAATACCAGTCAAGAGCCTGTCTAGAAATACGGCTTTGCTTCTTAGGTTGTTAGCTTTGGTTCTTGTTTGTTTGTTTTGATGTCTGTACAACATGCCAAAATAATTTCAGCCTTCTTTCTCAAATAATTGGTTATGAATAATATCTAATAAAATGTGGGGCCCCACAAAGATTTCTAGGTATATAAAAAGGAGAGAGACTAGGTGAGTGAGGTAATATTTTTTTATTGGGACAGCTTCTGTTGGTGGAAAGAACAAGATATTCAGCATCACAGAGTCCTTCTTCAGGTCTGGAAAAGGAAATCATAGTATTCAAACTGAATACAAGGTGGGGCAGATTGTTAAGCCTAAGGGGTTCACTTTTGTTGTAGGAGTCCACTTACAATGCAGTGATCAATTAACACCTTTGCAGTCTGTGGAGAGTTAGGAGGGAGGAGGATGTGATACATGGTCTTATAATAGTCCATAAAACCAGTGTCTCTTTTAAGTCCATGATTTTTGGTGTCCAGTAGAGTTGTGAATTTAAGTTCCCAGGCTCTTTTTTGAAAGGTGTTTGTGTAGGTTTCCTTGGTAAACTAGGACTGAGAGGCGAGATGTGGAGAGATCTTTTTATTCGAAAAGTGTTCAACCACAAGTGATACGGGGTATGTCCTTTATCATTTTTCTCTGCGAGCTCATTCAAGACCATAGTGATTGTCTATTTTGTATTGATTTGCTGCCTCACCATCTTGTGCACTGATGAGCCACATGTCATGTGATGGGATGGGGGGAAGGAAAAGTGTGCAAGCACGTATTGAAAGACAAGGGACAGAATTACCCCTAGAGGGGTAGCTGAGTTAGTCTAGTTCAGCAAAACAAACAAAGGCTATGTCTACACTGGCAAGTTAGTTCAAATTAAGGAGGCTTAACTCGAACTAACTAAAGCCATGTCTACACTAGGCTTTAGTTAGTTCGAATTAAGGGCTTCCTTAATTCGAACTAATAAGTTCGACTAGGGCTTTAGAAGTAAGGCTTTAATTCAAACTAACTAGTTCGAATTAGCCAATGTGGCCATGTTAATTCGAACTAATTTCTTAGTTCGAACTAACCGACCATTGAAATGAATGGGGATCGCTAATTCGAACTAAGCAAGTGCCATTCATGGCACTTGCTTAGTTCAAACTAACTTTTTCTAGTTCGAATCAAGCTTATTCAAACTAACTAAAATTAGTTCGAATTAGTTAGTTCAAACTAACTAATTCTAACAAATTTTAGCAAGTGTAGACATAGCCAAAGAGTCTAGGGGCACTTTTAAAGACTAACACATTTATTTCATGAGTTTTGTGGAAGAAATCCCACTTTGTCAGATCCTTGAAAATGGAAAAAAGTATAGGAAGGAGGCATACATGCAGTGAAGTAAATTTAATCACAGGTTCAGGTTAGATTACTTCAGCAAATCAAACAGGTTGTATTGATTCAAACTGAATGGCTAGGGAGGGTGAGAGAGATGACAATCACTGTTTATAATGAGAAAGCCAAGAAATATCCCAATTCAAACCTTAGTTGATGGTATCAAATTTGCATATGAATTCTAACTCTGAAGTCTCTCTTTGAAGCTTTGACCTAAAAAAAACCTCCTTAAGGACAGGCACAAATAAATCCATCACAGAGTGGCCAGGGAGATTGAATTGATTTTGAATCTTGTCATTTCTTATTTAGATTTGTGTCCATTTAGTTTTTTGCACAGACACAGTCCTGTTTGTCCAATGTGTAAGGCCGAGGGCCATTGTTGGTACATGATGGCATATGTCACATTGATGGAGGAGAAGAGGAATGATCCCCTGATGGAGTGATTGGTTTGATTAGGTCATATGATGGTGTCATTAATGTAGATTTGTGGGCAGAGTTGGCATCAAGATTTGCTGCAGGAATGTGTGCCTGCCTTAAGTGTCTCTGTTGTATGGTCTGAAGTTGCTGATGAGTATCCATTTAAGGTTGGGGAGCTGTCTGTAAGAGAGGAGATATCTGCTTGAGAGAGTCGGCGATCATCTTGAGAGAGTGAGGGATCATCTTGAAGGATAGGCTGTAGACCCTTGATGATGCGTTGCAGAGGTTTAACTTGGGGACCGTAGGTGATGCCAGTGATGTTCTGTTGTTTCCTTCTTGGGCTTGTCTTGTAGTAGTTAACTTCTGGGTATGCATCTGGCTCTGTCAATCTGTTTCCTTATTGCCTCAGGGGGGTATTGCAGTTCTAAGAATGCTTGATCACAGCAAATATGGGCTTGGCTTGTAGACAATGGATTGTGGACTTGGCTGTAGACAATGGATTGTGTGGTGTGTCCTGGATTGATTCTACCATTTACTAACTTTAGAGTGCTTGACTTTACAATCTTAACCTTTTAACAAGGCTTTTTTGCATTATTATATAGTTTTGTCATATTAATGCTGATGTCCATCTAGTGCTCCTCCTCCTCCCCACTTGTAGTGCTAGAAGCAGAACAAGCAGTTTTAAAAAGAGGTAGGAAGATTACTGCAGTTTGAAAACAAAATACAAAGGGAATCTCGGACATTGAAAACAATACATATTGTAGGCTGTAAATCTGAATCTAGCTGGAAATCAATTGTTTTCCATTTGAAGTTATACATTGCTTCAGATTCTCTTAAACTATGTCCCCGTCTTTCCAAAATATTAATGAATGTCAGTGTATCTGGGATGGTTTTGGTGTTCTAAACAAATGCTAAATCTTGTTTTTCAGATTTTGGTATGAAAGGTATATACAACACCTTCTGTATTTGGCAACTCTCTATCCTCCCAGGAGGAAATCATCCATTTGCAGCATGCATGATGTCTCCGTCTGTGTTCCTGATTTGAGTTTTTATTTTGAATTATCTTTCCTTCTGCTATATGTCATGACTCCCTCCCCCACTCTCCAACATTGCATCTTACAATTACACTTGGATGTGGAACTTTGGCAAAATGTACTTAGGAAATGTATTATTCATTTGGAAAAGCTTTGATGTCAAAATTGTGTTTTGAGGATCACATCAAATGATTTAGCCAGGCAAATAAAAATAGAGCGAGCTCAAAAATACCCTTTAAGCGGTAACACTATCTATAATTAGCTTCCACTAAACTGAAGGAAGTATTCATGTTACAAAACAGAGCTTTCTTTCACTTGATTATTTTTTAAAGTCACATTCAATTGCATTGTTTTTATATTTCAGTAACAAAACCATTAGCAAAAAATATCCATGGAAAACTATTAAAATCCAACACAATCTGCACGATTTCAAACAACCTGGAATGTTTCAGATATGTTGTTGGGTTTTTTTAAAAACTTTTGAATCTTTTAAAAGTAAAATCCTTTGCCATTAAAAATAGGAAAAAGCATACACTCTATATGTAACATAAAGATCACTTCCCCACTACTGAAATATAGTTTTCTCCTGGATGGAATATGGCAGCTCTCTGATAGGGTACAGAAGGGTTTTTTGTTTGTTTGTTTGTTTTTTGTTTTTGCAAAATAATTATGAAAAATTTCAAATTTTTGAAATTTTGTTTTTGTCCATTTTTTCTCATTTTGCCACCAAGTACAGTAAAGATATATAATGTCAGCGATTGATAAGATGGACCCAAACCCATTTTTCCCTGTTTACTTTTATATTTTTTCTCTATCCTCTATTACACCACATTGGAAAAGTCACACAATTGTAAATGGGAATAGTTTCATTTTTCCTTTGGCTGCATTGTAACTTTTCCAAAGTTGAGGAAAACACTGAAACATTACTGAATGAATAAAAGGAAAAAAAAAAAAAAAAAAAGGAGAAAAAAACAAAAAGAAGAAATGACAAAACAAACAAAGACATCCCCCACATTTAGACATTCATTCCTGTGTTCTGAGTATGAGATATCATACCATCCCCAGTCATCTGAAAATTCTCACAAATCCCTGTAATAATACTTTAACAATATTGACACACTGTACCCCAGGCCCTTATTAATTTCCTCATTTGCCCCCCATCCTGGGCAAAGATATTCAGCTATAGAAGCCTTTTATCTTAAAAGAGACTATTAACATCAACAGATAAATCTAATTATTAAGTGATTTCTTCACAGCAATTATATAATTTCAGTAAATTATCCATTTTATTGTATAGAAAAGCCTAATTTGGGGCATATGTTAGCTGTAGTTTACATCTAACATCTGGATATTTGACACGTCTCTTTAATGAAGCAGATTTTTTTTGTTTTATTCCATGCCCCATGATGAAAATTTAGTGAAATTAAATGAGATTATCAGGAAATTTTATTCATTACCATAAAAATGGCATTCTTCTCTTCGGCTATGTCTACACTTGTTAATTTAAGTCGACTTAGTGTGTCTACACTTAAAAATAAAGTCGACTTAAAGGGGAACTTAAAAAGTCGACCTAGAGCGTCCACACTGGACACCTAGGTAGACTTCTAGGGGCTAAGGGGGACCTAGGGGAGTTCCTCAGAGGCAGGGGGGGCACCCCTTGCCCAATGCCAGGGGGCTCAGCCTTTGCTCCATTGTACCTAGGTACAATGGGGCAAAGGGGGGGCAGGGACCCTGGCAGGGCATAGGGGCAGGGTGGTCAGGGCTCTGCCCTGCCCTGTGGGGGGGCATGCCAGGCTCCCCCTGTATCCCCCCCCAGCAGGGAGGACATTGGTGTAGCCCTGGGGTAGCCCTAAGTCGACTTAGGGCTACCCCATGTCTACACTGGCTTAAGTCAACTCTAGGGAATCGACTTAAGCCTTAGGTCTAGTTGAAAGGTGGTGTTATAAAGTCGACTTAATTTTAATTAAGTCGACTTTATTTTCCTTAAGTCAACTTAAGCAAGCTGCTTAAGTTGACTTAAGGAAACTGTAGTGTAGACGCAGGGTAAATTAAGTCGACTTAAGGAAGCTGAAGTAGACTCAGCCTTCATGACATTACACTGGTGGATACTACATTACATGAAGTCCTTAAAAAAGATAGAATGTCTTTCTAAAAGGGAAGCTTCAGCTCACTCAAAAGTTAGGGGCTTGATTGATGGGTGAAATTTTATGGCCCACATTATGCCGTAGGTAAAAGTAGAGGATCATAATGGACCCATCTAGCCTTTAATTCTATGAATTATATGATGACCCTCAAAAGCCACCACCCTATCCCCAACATTTGCTTGCCACTTCTTAGCTTCATTAGTGTTCACATAACTTCCACATGTTTATCCACATCTCTGATAAACTTCCTTGCTTCTTTCACAGATGCAGGAGAAAACGAACTGAAATGCTGATTATACAAAAATCTCACTAAAGTCAGTGAGAGCCCTGGTTGTCCAACATCTTTGAAAAAACAACTCACTGATATATTTCCCCTCATTCTGGGTATGTGTATGTGAAATGGGGATGAGGTGTGTATTGATAATATGTGACAAAAATTGCCGCACAAATTCTACCACATTCAGGGAGAATAGACACCTTTTCAAATAATTTGAAAATTGTCTCTATAATTTCTAATACAGGGAAATTAAAATGTAGTTCAGGAGGAAGAAGAATTTATTTCTATATGTCCAATGCTCTGAAATTCAAACTTTCTTTTATGTAAATGAGGTCCGCAATCAGTGGCCAGCTGTTTTGGAATGACTTTCAAAACTCTTAAATATAGCTTTATTCAGTTTCAAACAAAAAGTGATTTTTTTCATAGAAATTGTATGAAAACAAAATTTCTATTTTTATTGCAAAGAACTCGCGAGAAAAGTGCATCCCCTCTTCCCCCCCCCCCCCACATTCTCATTGCAAACTGTCTTATTTTCACCTGAAAATTGGCTTTTTGTTTTGGAAACTTTGCATTACTTATTGCAGGATGTCATTTTTCAGTCTGTAAGGAAACACAAAAATCCTTGGGCCTGATTCTCCCCAGGTTGTACCTTTTACAATTGTTTTGCATCTGTTCAAAGTAAGTTAAAGTGTTAGCATTCTGATTTGAATTCAGTTTAACTCTAAGCTGTCCAAGATGACAATCAAACCTCTGGATTTGGCATAAGGCAAGCTGTCTCATGGAGAATACAAGGGCAAATCTTACACAGATCGTGCTCAGCTGTTGATACATCACTTTTTCCAGAATAACTGACTAGTGCATAATTGATCAAGTGCTTTAGTGTAGACAAACCCTTGAGAAGGGGTACCTTACCATCACCTCCTTTCCTAGATTCTCTGAAGAATAAATAAATAAATTACAACATTTAGAGGTCTCTGAACTACATACTTTCACTGTCTCTGTAGGAAATGGAGTTGTGTCAAAATGAAAAAAAAGGTAACTAAGGCGATATGTTCCAACAAGCTTATATTATATTTCGCCTCTTCTTCCTCTTCTTCCCTCACTCCCTCAAATGCCACAACCTAAACTTTGGTTTTCTACACACTTCAGCTATTCCATTCAGAATGAAATTGTGATATACTGAATTGTGTACGATATTTCATTTCAGCATTCAAAATCTCATGAACACAGAACATAGGCATTTCTGACAACTCACTGATGTAAATGCTCATGTTTTCTTAGGGTTTGCTTTTCAAAGTGAGCCTAATGGAGGTCTTACAGTTAACCTTGAAGATGCAACAGTACAAAACACAAAACTAGATCTCCAGAACTTTATGGTGTCAGTTATTCCAAGTTTGCTGGTAGATTGAACAGTGTGCTTCAGACTTCAGCATATCCGCAGTACCTTTCCCCTTTCCTCACCTTCTCTGGACCATCTTTATGGCAGATGAGTGATTCTCTTGGTGCAAATGTCAGTGTAGATTTGAGGATTTGCCATCTCTAAGGCAAATTAATTCTTCTGCAGCCCAGGTGCATGAAGTCTGTAATTGCTATGGTACAATAGCTTGCTTGCCAGAGGCAGGCAAGTATTGTTATCTCTTCACAATGGGAGAAATAGATCTGTGTTTAAAGTCTCTCTGGGTGCGTCTACACTTGTGAATTAAGTCGACTTAAGCCTGCTTAAGTCGACTTAATTTACTCTGCGTCTACACTACACTTTCCTTAAGTTGACTTAGGGGGCTCCAGGGCTTCCCCACTGCCCTCCCTGCCAGGGTGGCTGGCATAGCCACAGCCTGGCATGCCCCCCCCCCCACAGGGAAGGACAGAGCCCTGCCCACCCTGCCCCTATGCCCTGCCAGGGTCCCTGCCCCTCTTTGCCCCATTGTACCCAGGTACAGGTACCCCCCTGCCATTGTGGACCTGTCTCAGGTCCACCTAGCCCCTAGAAGTCGACCTAGCATCCGATGTGGATGCTCTAGGTCGATTTGGCAGGGTCCCCTCTAAGTTGACTTAAATTTTGAGTGTGGACATGCTAAGTCGACGTAACAAAGTCGACTTAAATTCGACTTTGTTAAGTCAACTTAGCTAAGTTGACTTCGATTCACAAGTGTAGACAGCCTCTTAGTCATAAAAAGGTATGGTTTTATGGAAAAGTGATGAATGTACACAGTAGATCTAAATAGGTAGATACTCTCACAAACACACATAGATACATAGCAATATATACTTCTATAGCTTATATATGTTGAAGCTAGGTGGAATTTTGTATAAATATATATGTAACCACAGGACACCAATAGCAGAGGAAACTGCTTGTCAATAAGGTCATTATATCCAGTGGCATAACAAGGTGCGACCGGGGCCTCCTGGGATACCCTCCTGTCGTTCCCTACAAACTGACCAATGAGACTGAAGGAGAGAAAAGAGCCCTTTATTGAACACGGCCGTGGGGCTGCTCCTGCCCACCCCCCCCCCCGAGGGGACAAGGGCAACAACTACAAGCAGGAAAAATAGTGTAGTTATACTCTTTGGATACAGCGTATTTGACGTCATGGTCATAACTCATCTTAGACAGGTACAGGTGTTATTCCAACCACAGAGACTTTTTGTTACATGTGGTTTCCTGCCAAGTGAGGCTAACAGCACGTCCTTCTAAATGTCGCTTCTATTCTTATCATAAAGGGCATCTTGTTGCTACCCTGGTTGTTAAGGGTGAGGTTTGCTGCAAAGGTTACATGACAAAATGGAGTTAGTTTAGCTAACACTATAAAATTCTGTCTTTAGGCCCCACACTCCTAGACGTGCAAAAATCAGGGCAAGCTGCAAAACCGGGAGACAAACTCCCCAAACACTGATGGGCGGTACACAAACCAATTTCCCTATCAGTCACAAACGGGCTTCTGGCACTCCACACCAGGTACCAAGAAATCTGCCCAAAATAGAAACAGCTCCCTTTATTGCACTCCAGCTCTTCTGGCTCCCACCTAGCCACACGGTCCCTCAAAGAAATAGATTCTCCTGACCCCAAAGAGCCAGCCACATCACACAGAACAATATAGGTTTGGATCTTACCCAAAATACCACACTGATAGCCAATCCTCTAGCAACTACAACTAAAGGTTTAATATAAAATGAAGAGAAGCAAGTATGAGAGATGTTAAAGGGTCAAAGTGAATCACATACATACAAATGATTTAAAGTTCATGTAAAGCAGTTTGCAGGTTTCTTCCTCTGGAGTTTGCAGGCTTGTTCCTCTAGTAAACACCCAGCAGCTGGGTGGGCCTCAATCCTTTGTCCAGTCGCAGAGGAATCGTTCCAGAGATGGGTGTTGGCTGTAGACTGGAGACTTGAGACAAGATGGTGTCGGGGTGCTGCCTTTTATCACCTCTGGCCTTCTCCATGCTGTATGCAGTTCTTCCCAACCAAAATGGAGTTGAATCACATGTTCAAGCCCTAGTGTCTCAACAGGTTTCTCACTGGGGCCATTGTACCTGGGAGCTTCCTTAATGGGCCATTAAGGAGACTATGGCTGTAGACATCCTGTCTGGGGAGTTTCCTCAGAATCACACAAGTTAAAGTATAGATATAACAACCATATTCCTAACTTCTAATACAAATACAATCCCTACACATAAACTATATATTAATTCCCAGCAAATTATAACCTTTCTATTGATACCAAACATGACATAGTTCCTATGGATTATAGCAATTATGAGATATTAATACAAAATAATATCATAAATGGGTCCCTAAATCCAGATAGCGTCACATAAGGGTCTCCGTTACCTGGGGGCCAACCCTACATTTGTACCTGGTGCTGCCTGCCAAATGCCCTGAGGCAGGGGACCAGAAGTTTGGTGGGGTGCAGGCTTGATTCCACTGCTCCATCTGCTCTTACCCAGTGCATGGTGCTCACATTGGGTGTGTCTACACTTATAAATTAAGTTGATTTAAGCTTGCTTAAAGCGCCTTAATTTAATCTGCATCTACACTACATTTTTCTTATTTCAACTTAAGCTGCTTCTTAAGTTGAATTAAGGAAAAAATAGTTCGAATTAATAACATCTCATTTTAATTCAAACTAGCACTTAAGTCAACTTTATTAAGTCGACTTGAGCCAGTATAGACGCGGATTAGCCCTAAGTCGACTTTAAGTTGACTTAAAGGGCTTCAGGGCTCCCCCACTGCCCTCCCTGCCAGGGTGGCTGGCACAGCCAGAGCCTGGCGTGCCCCCCCCCCCCGCACAGGGCAGGACAGAGCCCTGCCCACTCTGCTCCTATGTCCTGCCAGTGTCCCTGTCCTGCTCAGCCCCCATTGTACCCAGGGACAATGGGGCAAATGCTGAGCACCCTGGCACTTGGCAAGGTGTGCCCCCCCATGCCAGTGTGGACCAGTCCCAAGTCCACCTAGCCCCTAGAAGTTGACTTAGGCGTCCAGTGTGGACACTCTAAGTCGATTAAGTCGACTTAATTTTTGAGTGTAGACATGCTAAGTCGACTTAAACTTACAAGTGTAGACATAGACAGAGAGTGCTCACTGTTGAGTAGGCAAGCAGCCACCACCCCTTTCTGCCTGCCCTCCCCCCTTTCCCCATCTGCTTATTTCAAAGAACTCAGATTGCTTCGTATGTTTGTTCCCCCCACCACCACTTTTGTGCCCAGAATGTGTGAGTTACTATTTAGTATAAATGCAAGAAACTGCAAGGCTTGTAAAATCCAATTGCTCACTGCTGTGAGAACACTTTGAGAATCTACTGATAAAAAGTATAAGGTTACCAGACTTGCAGAACATCGCTGTTGGACAGCCAATCAAAGAAAGCACAGCTGCCCTGGGCAGCCAGCCCAAGCCGAGCTTGAGAAAGAACTTTTCTGCTTTAAGATTTTTCTGCCTGGTAGCTAGCTGTATAACTTTTTGCCTGCCTGAGGACCCGGAGCAATCCAGCTCTTACAGAATCCTGACCCAGTAGATCCGCTCCTTTGTCCACCTTGGCACCAGCTCCATCGATGTCATGCCCACAGTGATTCTCTTGCTGAAGTATGAGAGAACCAGTGTGAATGCCCCCCTCCCCCCACAGTCAAATCACAGCCTAATGAAGCACCACTTTTATAACCCTTTGTTTGCTAACCTTTAATACATGTTGGACACCAATTCCCCTCTAACACTCACTGCTCATGCAGGGCCCAGCTTTGTTCTGCATTTTTGCAGAGGAGGCAGCATTAATAGAGATAATTCCTACTAGCAGATGAAAGCAGGGCAAGCACTTATGGTTTTTGTTTATTTAAGATTCAAAGTCACATTTGAGGAGTGAGGAAATGCTTTCCCTCGATCTTTTTTCTTCTGTGCTGGGCAGCAGGTGGCCATTCCCATTGCATCCACAAATGGGGTGAGGGGGGAAAGGTGGTTGCAGCCAAGGCCGCCCAAGGGTTTTTGGCACCCTAGATGAACAATGATTTTGACACCTCTTCCCCCACATGTTATAAGAGATAACATATGTAAAAAATGCTCTTCCATCTAATTTGGTTCCCCTTAAAGCCTGGCGCCCTAGGCGACTGCTAGTTCACCTATATGGTTGGGCTGGCCCTAGTTGCATCCCCCAGCCCCGCTCCTCTTCCCTGGCTTCTCAGGGCTGAAGGGCTGAAGGCAACTTTTTCAGCCTGAGCCCCTGCAGCAGGAGACTTGGGGGAAACCCCACCTGAACAGATTCAGTCCAGCCCTTAACCACCCTCCCCCCACCCCCAGTCTTGGCCTCCCTGACTCCTTCAGGGCTGGAGGCATTTATTCAAACCACAGCCTCTTCAGTGGGAAACCTGGGAGGGAGGGGCAGCCTCCCGCTCCCAGGGCAGAATCCAGGTCAGCCCTTATCTCCTGCCAATTTTAACACTCAACTGAGTTGTGAGTGACTGTCAGGGAGCAGCAGCAGGCCACCAGAGTAGGGTTTGGTGAGAGCCTCCTGGGTGCCCCTTCCCAGGCCAGAACACAAGGGTATGGCCCCCCTCTACCTTCCCTTGGTACTCCATTGATTATATCTAGATTTCAAATAGCACTTTATTCATAAAATTGGGCCTATTTTTAACCTACATTACTCCTCAAAATTAAATCCAGAATTCTGATAAAAGAACAGGTTTAGTTTAAAAAAGAAAAACAAAAAAACCCAGTGTTTGTAGCCGAGAAAATAATTCTAACTGGAATATTGACGTAATACCAACTAGCTTAAGGCGGTGCTGATTTCTAAATTCAATAGCCATATATATTTTAAAAGTGTAGATGCTAACTATCATAAAATATATGCTCATAGTTTATCACTCTTGTAGAAGTCTTTTCAAACTTGGCTTTAGCCACAATCAAACAGGAGCATGGTGTAATCAGTCTTATCATTGGGACCTACTTGTTCACAGAATAAGCCTGAGCCAATACCCATTTAAATGAGTAGGTACCTTTCTGTTGTTTCAGTGGGCTGTATAAGAACACCACATGCATCTTTATAATTGACGTTCTTTATTTGAGAGGCACAGGACTGAGATAGTAAGAAAGGTACAATTCAGTACTGAAGTGTATATGAGAGATGTGTGTAAGTAGCATTTGCCTGTGCTACATGTGTTTCCAGCAGTGATTTAAGTGACACCTTTTTCTTGGAAATTGGAATTTACATCATTGTATTGTTGTGTCATGGGATACAGTTTTAATGTATTTGCGTATTACTTAAATTAAGACAAATTGTATAATAATGTGTACAGGATGCATACAGTGTATATTAAAATGCAGAATAAAACATTTCTAACATAACATTTGATAGCTGTTTAATGAAAGCATAGTTCAAGGCTATATGATTAAGCAATATATCATTAGAGAGTTGGCACCTTTTCCCATTATTTTAATGTATTATTGCAGCTGCCTTGATGATAGAATACTGACCAGAAGCACCAGTGATTCACTGCACAAATTCAAAAGATCTGAATTCTACTCTTACTTATACATATGACCCGTACTGCAGCTGCAAATGAAGGCAGAAGATGACTTAATATTTTTAAGTAGCATTCGTGTATGTTGCTGATTCAGGGCTAAATTAAGGCAGGGGCTGTAGGAGCTGCAGCCCCTGGTCCCATTGCCCCAAGCTGCCCGCAACCTGAGTGGCTAGCTGCTGCTGCTCACCTTCAGCAGCCTGCCTGACCAGTCCCCCGGCTGGCTGGTCCATTCCAGACCAGCCAGCCTGGGAGGTGGGGCAAGAGTTTGGCAGACCACAACCTCCGGCCTCCTCCCTCCCCCCCCCCCCAGCAGCACTGGCTCATGGGGCCTCCCCGCAGTAGTTGAGGATGCTGGCCTGCACTCCCCTCTCCCCCCACAGTCCCGAGCAGTTGTGCTGACCCACCACCTCCGCTGCACCCGCCCCACAGCCCCAAATGGGCCTGCTATTCCCTGTTGCCCCCCCTCCCACTTGCAGCAGCTCTAGCTGGGACTCCTCTCATTCACTCAGCAACAGTGACGCCCAGTTGCACCCCCCCCCACCCCTTTCACAAGGCCAGCGGGGACCTTGGGCCCCTGACCCCGCCCCTCCCAGCACAGGGAGGGGGTGAGTGGGCATCTCCAGACAGGGCACCATGGCAATGGGGGGGGGGGTGCCCACAAGAACCATGGGCCTTGATCCAGCCCTGTTCTGATTGGCAACATCTATACTAATTATAAATAATTTATTTTGAGGGCAGTAGCAGTAATGATAGCAATGACTGTAATTTAAGTCTTTCAAGTCACTGCCTCTATCCGCACTACTATCATAAGCAATAGAAATAATAATAATTAATACTAAGCTCTTATATATGATTTTCATCAGCAAATCCTAAAGTGCTTTACAAAGGAAAAGCAAGTATCATTATCTTCATTTTATAGACAGGGAACGTAACATGCTTTATCAGTGGTTAAAATGCACTTAAATGAGAAAAAAAATATGGTTAATTACTACAAACCAGGAATTAAATAAAGTACTGCATAGTGAATGTAGAAGAGGAAAAAGTCTAAAAATTTTTGGGGAGATGATTCCGAATGCTTGAGTGTTTCCCTATATGAGAAAATAGAGCAGTTAACAGACATCTGGGACAATAAATCTGTGTAATGCGTGTTTCCAGTACATTCTCCTCCTGGATTAGAATGCCCTATAATGTAATGTACAACTGAAAGAGAAGGTTCTCAGTTCCCAGTTAAATCTCATGTCTAGGTCATGAGGAATTGGACTGAACCTTTCAATATCATGTATACGTCTATTTCAGGAAGCAGAGATTTTTATCTTTGTTACCTCAGATTAATTTGGGGCCTCCATATTTTGATTTGAATGATTCCAGTACTCGCATTAAAAGCTGATTACTACTAGTGTTGGTGTGGTTTTTAATGTAACACCATATTTTAGCATAATGTTTTTAATAGACTCAGACACCTGAAATGTATGATTTCAATATGCTTTAGACAACGTAGAGACCAGTCTTATTCTTGCATTTGGCAATACTACTATTTCCTCTTTTTCATTGTATAGGAACTGAGGAGAGCAAGAATTGAGAGAATGGCAGGGAATCTTTACACAGTTAGAGAGAGTACCAGAGTATAAACACTGAGTTGTCATAATCTGTTCATCAGAAACTCTCTAATGAGATGGATACATGTCATGGATACATATTCCCTGATAAATCTAAGAAAGAAGAAAAAGCCAAAAGCCTTCAAACTCAGAATATTAGATGAACATCATGAAGTAGTGCTGAAAATGAAAAATGAAAGAGCCAAAGCCCAGAGAAAAACATAGAGACGCAAATTCAAGTGTAAGGCTGACAAAGTGTAGAGATGTTTCAGTGAATGATGCATTTATTAGCATCACTCATAGCCCTACTTCCTCAAGAGCTGTCACAAACACTCAGCAATATGAATCTACATTTGAATCTGAGTCCTGCATATATCATGAAGTATGTTGTCTATCCCCTTTACAATAACTGAATATGGGGCATTTCTCATGGTCTAGTCTGTGAAATTGTGTACAACAAACATTTTAGAGGAATTCTATTGTAACTCAACCATAACTAACTCACTATATAGAAGTAAATGAAATATGCTCCTCCGAGGGCATCTGTGTGCATTAGATGTGTAGATAAAGGTTGCATAATGGTTTCCATTCTTAACCCTGGTGCTTTCAATCATTTACAACTTTCTGAAGTTTACACCTTTCAGCCTGAACATTTCTATATTGATTTCTAAGGGAAAATTATTTATTCTTAAAATCTAGGAAAAAGCAATTAAACTTGGTTTTGTTCATTATTTATAGAGTTTTTACAGGAATTTTATTAAGGTATCAGAAGTTATATGAGACTTCAGTTGGGTCATATATGCCCATTTCTACAAGATTTTAATCACTGGACCACCTCTACAACTTATTTCTTTTTTTTTTCATACATTGCAAATTCTAACAACAATTTATGATAGCTACAATGTACAGCTAAACAGAGAATTAAATGTTTCTGTAGTACAGGGCCTTTTCAGTGATCAGCTTTTCATCTTTCAAGCTTATATTTTCCATCTTTAGTTTCTGCCCAAACATGGGTAGAGATTAAACTGTTTGGTGTATAAAATGTTTACACACTGTTTGATTTGTAAAGTTTCAACAAAAATATGGTTCAATTATTTTCAAGTGTAAATAAATGGAAATGTACCCTTGGCCATTATAAATCAGTGCGTACTATTTCTTTATAAAACTGCTCTAGCACCTCTGCTGTTTTAAGTAGAAACTTGAAATCTAGCAAAGAAATAGTGCTTAGCGCAAATTATGTGTCTTTGGTGAAGGTTAAAGAAAGACTAGACATTTATATGGCTACTAACAATATCCAAAGTAATAACAATAAAGTTAAAAAGGGTTTCAGAAGAATTTAAATTCAGGGGTTACTGCTGTTTCTAAATGTTAGGGGTTGGGAACAGATTATCTAGTTTGCAGGCAACCCAGTTTCTTGCAGCTTTCTCTGAAGAAGCTGTTGCTGACTTCTGTCAGAAACAGTGGACCACAGGTCATATTAAGTATAACAGTTCCAAAGTTACTTTAGATTTTCCTGGGTTATAAAGGATTTAAAAAAATAGAGCATGGATCCTGGATTTTAAACTCATGATTACAGTCTTTTGTTTTCTTCATTTTTTTAGCACTCTCACATTGTTCTTTTGGCTCTGTGCATGAGGATATCAAAAAGAAATCTGAACAGAAAATGTGACTGAACTGCGCCATTTGCACAAAGCCTATGGGAAATGCACTCCCTGTAGGATCTCCGGGAGACATTGCTTTCTTCCAGGGCACTCTGCTTGTGCTGGTGGGAGGAGGAGAATATATGATACTTTTTGTAGGTTGCAGCTCAATATCTCTACCTGGAAGTATGTTTCTAGGGAAAGTCCCTACTCTTCTCACCCTCAGATCTGCTGTTCTCAGGGCTAAGCATTAACTTTTTTTTCAGACAAAGAGTTTATTTACTGAAAGTGATGTTGGCGTCAAACAAAACTGTGACTCTAATATGAATTTTCTGAATAGTTTAGTGGTAAAGTAAGTATAAATGGTATCTCTTCACATCCTCTTATAGCCTGCAGACCTGTAATAAGAGCAGTTACCAAGGATGTGGGAACATCAGTTCAAATTCCTATTCTGCTTAATTTAGACCAGGGATTTGAACTCAGGCCCCCATATTGTAAATGAAAATGTTAACCCCTGGTAAGTGATGTTGATGTTTGTGCAGAGGCTTGTCCACAATATCCCTTGAAGTTATCTACACATGCACTACTGCTGCTGATGGACAGCCCCTAAATCTGGTGGGCTCAATCCTTATATAGCTTTCAGTAAGTAGGCAAAATACAGATGCTGCCTCACTTTGGACTCCCGTCTCCACTGGAAAAAGGTGGGAAAAAACCATAAAGATGGGTCACCAACGTGTACTCTGACGTATCCTATACTGAAATCATGATGGCAACTACCCCTCCTATTTGCCTTACAAATCACCCTCATTCAAAACCCAGCAGAAGGAGATCTGCTCAGATAGTAAAAGGGCTACTGGCTGTGCTCTTTTGAATGGAAGTGTTCCATCAGGGAGACGTCTGGATGAAGAAGCCACTATTGACTACAAGGACTACAGTGCATGTTACTGAGATTACAGCACCATTATGTAAGGATAAGTAACTGCCTTGGAAAGTCATGGCTGGTGGCATATCCAATGAGCAGAACATACCTTCCAGAGTACAACAAAAATAGCTCTGTGAAGTAGGAGATTAGTCTCTATCAACATGCTACAATAGTTTCATGTCTCTCATGTGAGGCTCCAGGCAAAACAACATAACACAGAAGAAGTAGGAGTGCTACCAGAAGCAAAACAATTTATACTCCAAGGTTAGCCAGATCATAAGGAGCAAGTGCCAAAGAAGGTTAACTCCTAAAACCTGCGTGGAATTTGGAGGGAAGAGCAAAAGTTGTAGGAGGGAAGAGTTTGAAGGAAGCACCAGGAAGCCAGTGCTTTTTAATATGGCTAAAATGCCAGCTGCGGTTGCACCATCTCTGTCAATAGTTCTGTTCATAAAGAGCCAGTTTAATTTTACAGCCATGGATTCCTTTCATATTGTTACCCAGCTCCCTCTATACTGACTAAGTCAGTTAAGATGGGAAGTATGTCCCCTTGACTCCACCCCTCCAAAAATGAAACAAAACAAAAACCAACTCATTAATCCTCCCCTTAATCCCTAAACTGGCCCTGAGGAGAAGAGTGTCATCACATAGCTTAAGCACAGCTATGAGAAGTTTCAGAAATTATTTTGCAGACCTTCTAAAAAATGTGAAGGGCTGAAAGGTGTGAAACAACCATCACTATAGCAGCTGCTGCAACACCCTTTCTGCATCTTTCAGTAGCATTCTTAAGAGAAGGGGGGTACACTTCACAGTCTCCACATTCTTCAGTCCTTGCAAATGTCCAGTGGCAAATCATTACTGGCCCTTAGAAAATTCCTGTCAGCAGTGGGTGGAGAGGGAAATGCCATGAGACAAAGAAAAACTAATACAGAAGATTTATAATATGCTACAGCTGCTCAGGGACGCAACCAGAATTTTCCTAAGGAGGAGGACCCAGAAAGAGATCCCTTCTCCAATAGGGCACCTACCCAAAGGCAAAGAAGACAGTGGGTGCAGGGTGCCTCATGGGCACAGCTCAGCATGATGCATGGCTGAAAAAAATCTATACATGATAATATAGTGTGCAAGTATAACTGCTGACCCAAAGGGATGCGTATAAAGATATTGCTCAGGACTGCAGGGATAAAATCAGAAAGGCCAAAGGACAACTGGAGTTGCAGCTAGCAAGAGATGTGAAGGATAACAGAAAGGGGTTCTATAGGTATATCAGCAACAAGAAAAGGATTAGAGATGGTGTAGGTCCATTACTGAATGAGGCAGGCATCATCGTGGTGGATGATGTGGAAAAGCCTGAAGTACTCAATGCTTTTTTTACTTCAGTCTTCACAGGGAGGGCCAGCTCCCAGGCTACTACACGGGGTAACGCGGAATGGAGAGACGAGCGGCCCTCGGTGATGGAAAGTCAGGTTAGGGAACACTTAAAGAAATTGGATGTGCACAAGTCCATGGAGCCAGATGAACTGCATCTGTGGGTGCTGAGGGAGTTGGGGGAAGTGATTGCAGAGCCGCTGGCCATTATCTTTGAGAACTCGTGGCAAACGGGGGAGGTCCCGGAGGATTGGAAAAAGGCAAATATAATACCTATCTTTAAGAAAGGGAAAAAGGAGGATCTGGGGAACTACAGACTGGTCAGCCTCACCTCAATCCCTGGGAAAATCATGGAGCAGGTCCTCAAAGAATCCATCCTGAAACACTTGGAGGAAAATAGAGTGATCAGGAACAGTCAACATGGATTAACCAAGGGCAAATCGTGCCTGACCAACCTGATTTCCTTCTATGATGAGATGACTGGATTTGTGGATGCAGGAAGAGCTGTTGATGTGGTATACCTTGACTTTAGGAAGGCTTTTGATACGGTTTCCCACAGCATTCTCGTTGGCAAGTTAAGGAAGTATGGGTTGGACGAGTGGACCATAAGGTGGATCAAAAACTGGCTAGATCAACGGGCTCAGCGGGTAGGAATCAATGGCTCGATGTCTGGTTGGCAACCGGTAACAAGTGGAGTGCCCCAGGGGTCAGTCCTGGGACTGGTTCTATTCAATATCTTTATTAATTATCTTGATGATGGAATAGAGTCCATGCTTAGTAAATTCGCGGATGACACCAAGTTGGGGGGAATGGTAGATACTCTGGAGGGCAGGGACAGGATCCAGGGAGACTTGGACAAATTGGAACACTGGGCCGAAATAAACCTCATGATGTTCAACAAAGACAAGTGCAAAGTCCTGCACTTAGGACGAAAAAAATCCCATGCACTGCTACAGGCTGGGGACCGATCGACTAAGTAGCAGCGCTGTAGAAAAGGACCTGGGGGTTATGGTGGACAGGAAGATGAATATGAGCCAACAGTGTACCCTTGTTGCCAAAAAGGCCAATGGCATATTAGGCTGCATCAGTAGGAGTATTGGCAGCAGATCGAGGGATGTGATAATTCCCCTCTATTCGACACTGGTCAGGCCGCATCTGGAATACTGTGTCCAGTTTTGGGCTCCCCACTACAGAAAGGATGTGGACAAATTAGAAAGAGTCCAGCGGAGGGCCCCAAAAATGATTAGGGGGCTGGGGCATATGACTTATGAGGAGAGACTGAAGGAACTAGGCTTATTTAGTCTACAGAAGAGAAGACTGAGGGGAGATTTGATAGCAACCTTCAACTACTTGAAGGGGTGCTCCAAAGAAGAGGGAGGTAGGCTGTTCTCGATGGTAACAGAGAACAGAAGAAGGAGTAATGATTTCAAATTACAGCTGGGGCGGTCGAGGTTGGATATTAGGAAAATCTTTCTCACTAGGAGGGTGATGAAGCATTGGAATGGGCTACCTAGGGAGGTGGTAGAATCTACATCTTTGGAGATTTATAAGGCCCGGTTAGACAAAACCCTGGCTGGGGTGATTTAGTGGGAGTGGTCCTGCTTTTTAGCAGGGGGTTGGACTAGATGACCTCGTGAGGTCCCTTCCAGCCCTATTATTCTATGATTCTGTAAAAGTTGTCTTCAGCAGTCTACCTCTGTGTCTGGCTTGATTTACTGTAACACTAGGAAACTCTTCTAATGCCATTTTGTGTCTATTCAAATTGTATTAGTTTTCTTTATATCTAAGTCAGATGTACACAGTATTTTCTTATTGCTAGGAATAAGACTGATTTGCTCACTATTTTCTTTGGAAAATATAGTACCACAAAATTAATCCCATAACAGGAAATCACCAAACTAGAAGAAAAAAACATAATACTACATTATACAAGTATTAAGTGATTGTTCTGTAAGTTTAAGGAGACATTTCAAGAAGGAAAACAGAGCTCTGATCTAGATTCCTGTCTGCATTATACTATTATACACATTCTAGACCTCCTAGCTTTAGACAATCTTCCACTGAAAGTGGAATTTGGTCACCGCAAACTTCTGACTGCTAAAAGAGATCATAATCAATCCCAAAAGGTAAAAGAGAAAGAAACACTACAGAAAGAGATAAATTTTAAGAAATTGCAAATGATATGTCATGCAAAGTGTGGATAAATTCATTGGAAAAAGATTTTCTTTGCAAATAAATCATTTGGCTTCTTTGCCATTGTTATATCATAGAAATAAGGGGTTTTTTTTTCCTTAAGAAATATAGCTTTAGACCGGAAGGCAAGGATTAGCCTATGTTGCTGTATAGATTAATTAAATACTCTGCAATGTGAAGACAAGTTTTCCTAATCAACCCTTGTTAAACAATTTTCCCTTTCTTCATTTTTCTATTAACCTCGATGGAAGGTTACAGAAGAAACAAGAGATCAAAACATTTCATATCATCTGTTTCTTTTCTTGGAGCTGGTAGTCCTTTAAGCTGCCTGCTGAACAGTTTTCAAGCTAACTGTTCCCAAAGGCTGTTTCAGAGCTACCTATTTGTCACCATGTTTTAAATAACCGACATTATGCATACATTTTTTATTAAACAAGAATAACTTCAAATTAATTAAACAGTTGACAGTTAGCAAGCCTGTTAGTCATTGCTATCATTCCCAGCATTTTATCTTGACTAACAGATACGTTAAATACCTGATTACCTTTGAAGTTAATTGGATTTTAATAAAGTAACTGGACCAAAGTTAGTGCAGTGACTGAAGTGCACGCCAATCAAAGTAGCTGAGCTGTGTGTTTCACTGGTTAGAAGTGGCATAAGGATATACTCTTCTTTAGAAACTTTGAAAGCAGAAAAATAGGGACTACACCTGAAATAAGATAGAATTCTTGACAAGGTAGAGTGACATAAAATAGATGATGCCTTTTTCATATCACTCTTGGCCCCAATGCTAGACAGGAATCTTAGAGCAAACCACTGCAAAGTTTCTTTAACTTCACTAGGACTATACACAAATGCAAGGTCTTTGCTAAACTATTCTAATCTACTCTAATGCAAAAGCAAAGCCCATATAAGAGTGCAGCCCTGGGAAATACTTTTAAAATCACTATGATACTCATGTGAAAATATAACTTCTTAATAAAAAGAGAGAAAATATAACAGATACTCACCGAGGCAAAGGAAGCAGATACAGCAGGTATTACAAAATGGTTGCTTTAGAGTGCAACTATTTGGCTCTACCAACTCTAAAGGGTCAGCTCTAGAAAGGCATTATGAGAATAAAGTCCTACAGAAGATGATGGAAGGAGGGGGACTTTGGAGTTTTGTCTAGCATCATTATTTGTTTTGTAGTTATATTTGGTGATCCTAGGTACATATTGTTACCCCACTGCTCTAGGCACTGTGAGCACATAATTAAAAGTCCCTTCCTCAAGGAGATTATAATAACTCATTTTGGTAAATGAATTGCTTCTAAAAATTCTTGCACAAGAAGGGGATAGTTCTCATTTCAGCACTTCTAATGGGACAGATTATTTCTAATACTGCAGAAAATAGAGGCCTCAGAATATTGGCAATGGAACACAACGTCTTTGGAGTATGGGGAATAAAAAGTAACTACAATCTGTTCGGGAGCTGGACCAACCCACAGTTCTACACAAATAGCCAAATGTTCTACTCTCTACACCCATGAACATTTCCAACTTTGTTCTCCTTACGTAGTTACTGTTTGCTTCCTCTTTCTCCTTCCCTTTTTATAATTTTGTTCTCCATTCCCTCTGTCTTATTTCTTTCCTCTGCCTTTTCTCCATTTGCTTTATTTGTTTATATTCTTTGCTTTGGTTCCACATCTGTCTTTTTTCTCTTGATTCCTCCTCTTCCTTATCTTGTCATAGATGAATGAATAGGTCCAGGATTTGATATAAAAATTTTATTAGAATATCTTTTTTCCTCAAGTACTGTAAACATCTGTCTGTCATCCTTCAGTATATTAATATCTACTGGTGACTGCATTTTGTACATTTTTTAATTCTAATGTTTCTTCTTAATGCTATGTGTACAAAGACAAAACTATGTAGACATTAAATTATAGCTATAATCTTGCATTTATTTTATTTAGTGCTAGAAGGTCTTTTTTTTTTAATTAATATGGTCTTGGAAATTAATTTGACTATGTTTGATTAACACTCAGATTAGAACATCTGTGTTTGAGTCCCAGTCTATCTGCAATTCCTTATTTCAGAGTTGCTTGGGAAGCAACATGGCTAATTCTTTGAGATCGGGATAGAGAAGAAGTACCTCTTTTCAGCTCCTCTACTTGTTAAAGGTTTTAAAAGGAATCTTGTCCAAACCCACTCAGTTAGACAAAGTGATTGCAATGCAGGTCATGAAGACAGATGTAAAGTATGTGGAGCGAGATAAGGGGAGAATTTTCAGGGCTATAACTGAGATGTAGTGTTAGATGCCAGGAAGTTAGATAGATGGAAGTTAGACTCTTCCCTCTAAATGATTTTTTAAAAATTAAATCACCTGTCATCTTACTGTAGAAAAAGCAGAAATGTTCAATATAGGTTCTGTATTTGGGAGAAAAAAAAGATGATAACTGTCCCTGACAGATGTTCCCCTGTGCCAGCTTTTGTCTCCCTTGTTCGTGTGGCCACCCCTCCCAGGCTGCTCATGGGAATGGCTTTTTACAGCTTCTTTGGTGCCATGGCCCTGCCTAGGGAGGAGGCCCCTTAACTATTGTTCCAGCCCTGGCTCGGCATAGGGTGGACAATGCCCAGGAGTGCAAGACCAGAGTGGCTTGTTTTTCACAAAGGGCATGAGTCACACACCAACACCTGTGACTGTGAGTCACATACCTGCAGCCCAAGACTCTGCCCAGACATGTTCCTTGTTTTTCCTGCAGTTTTCCCTGCCCTCTCTCTGCCCCTGTAATTCAGGGAGCCTATCAGAATTACTGGCGGGAACTGTTTGAATTTGTCTATAAAAGCAGACCTTTTTGGTCCCCAGAATAGGTTCCTGCACTGCCTCCTGGCCTGATCAACCCGGGGTCTTTGGGGGACCCTCTCTCCACTCCCAGCTAATTTTAATTGAGTACATCCCCGTTTTAAACTCCCCTCCCACAAACAACAAATTTTCTCCTGGAGATCTCCTGAACTACGAACTACGAGCTGAACCGAGTCCTCTTTGCACTCTTCAATGCTGTTGCTGCTTCTGCTTCTGTCCTTGCTGCTCTCCTGGGGATTGGTCAAATTCCCCTCTCCCAGATTCTCTCTGCCTTAGGTCCTTGGGTTCACTTTCCCCAGCGGGCAAGCTCTAAATTTACTTTGGGGTCTGTACCGGAGACCCCATCCTGCTCCGTGGTTCCTTTCCGCCGCGGTAGCGTAAGCCATGCCGCTGCTGAGCCATCTGCCTCTGTGGGACCTGCCCGGAGCTCCCTGCTCCCAGCCATTCCAACCTCACACAGTGTTAAGTTTTATTATTGTAAGTTTGTTACTAGGTTTTACTATTGTAAGTTTGTTGCTAAGTTTTACTATTGTAAGTTTATTGCTGCTGAATTGCTGCTGATTAGTTGTGTTAAGTTTTACCATTGTAAGTTTGTTGCTACTGATTTGCTGTCGCTTTTTCTCCTTAGTTTTATCTTTGTTAGATTAAGTTTTTACTATTGTGCCCCGTTATAGATCTGTTAAGATTCTTTCTATGCCTTTCCCGAGCCCTTTGCCGCTCTCCGTTGCCTTCCCCGTCTCCACGCGCTTTTCCCCGACTTTCCCGAACCCGCTCTCCTCTCCGTTGCTCCCTCCGCCGCTTTCCCCAACTTCCCTGAACCCGCTCTCCTTTCGCCACTTTCCCCGACTTCTCCGGTTTCCCCGACTTCCCCAAACCCGCTTTCCCTTCGCCGCTTTTCCCCGACTTTCCCGAACCCGCTCTCCGTTGCTCCCTCCGCCGCTGTTCCCCGACTTTCCCGAACCCGCTCTCCACTCCCTTTGCTGCCCTCCATCGCTTTCCCCGACTTTCCCAGGTCCATTCCCTCACTGCCTTTTCCCTCTGCCGCTTGCCCTGAACTTTCCAAACCCTCTTTCCATTCCTTTGCCGCCGCCCGGAACCCCTGTCTGGTCTTCCCCTCAAACCTCCAGACCCCTTGTGTTTTGCTGCCCAGATCCACCCTAGACCTCCCCTTTACCTCCATTCCCTTGCCCAGTTTCCCCACGTGCTCCCTCCACGTGTTACCCTGCCCCCACCTTCTGAGTGTGCTTCCCTGGTCTGTTGCCCTGCTCACCTCCACTCCAAGCATGCTCCAGCCCGTCTTCGGTGCCTCCACACCTGGCCTGCAGACTGACCACTTAAAGTCTCCCCCTGCAGGGCTTCAAGGCTTACTGCAGCCTCTGCTGCTGTGTTTTTCCTTATCCCTCTGCTACTGTCTGCCCATACTCCCTGGTCATTTCCCCTAACCTTACTTTTACTGACTGTCTCTCATTGGTACAGTTGCTTTGTATACTTTTATTGTATTACTTGTAAAAAACCCCCATTGGTTTACATTGATTTACATTGGTTCACATTAATTTACATTTGTTCATCATAACATTTACAACTATATTATCCCACTGTGAAACTATACTGTTTAATAGGGAGACCCATCTCCCGGTATCCTCTATACACCTCACTGCCCCATTCCATTTACTCTTGTTCACCCCCAATAAAACACCTATTGACTTGAACCTCACTAGTGTGCGTGTGTGTGGCAGCGGCTCCCCAAGATTCTCTACCTGCTGGCAGGGTCAATAACGTCATTCTGGGGAGTATTAGCAGGAATGCTATAAGCAAGACACTAAAAGTAATTCTTTTCTACTCCATGTTGATTAGGCCTCAGCTGGAGTATTGTGTCCAGTTCTGTGCACCCCATTTCAGGAAAGATATAGTCAAATATGAGAAAACCCAGAGAAGAGCAACAAAAATGACTAAAGGTCTAGAAAACATGACCTCTGAGGAAAGATTGAAAAAAACCCTGGGTTTGTTAAAAACAAACAAACAAAAACTTGCTTTGTTTAGTCTGGAGAATAGAAAACTAAGAGTGGGGAGGGGACATGACAGTTGTCAAGTACATAAAAGGTTGGTACAAAGAAGAGGGGGGACAAATTGTTCTTCTTAATCTGAGGATAGGGCAAGAAGAAATAGGCTTAAATTGCAACAAGTATGGTTTAGGTTGGATATTAGGAAAAACGTCCTCTCAGGGTAGTTAAGCACTGAAATAAATTGCCTATGGAGATTGTGCAATATCTATCACTGGAGATTTTTAAGAGAAGTTTAGGCAATCACCTGTATGGGATGGTCTACATCATTCTTCGTCCTGCCATAAGGGTAGGGTACATAACCAGATGAGGTCCCTTCTAATCCTATGAGTCTATGATTCTGTGTATCCCAGAGTTCTTGGTGGCAGAGGAGCAGTGCTGCAGGCATCTTTTAGATACAGATTATAACAATGGTGAGATGAGATACACTGAGTTAGACAGTTAGGATTAGTAGCATAAAATTTAGATTTGTGTAAGTATTAAGACCTGTCTATAGAGTTTTGGTCCTGTTTGCCCACCTGAAAGCTAAGGTCTCCAAGATACACATGTAAACAAAGAACGAAGATATTGTGTGTTATGTTTGCTATCTACAACCAGATGTGTTTTCTTAATTATTGTATGAAGAGATAAGGGATGTACTTTAAATATTCCAAGATGTAGTGGGGGGTTGATATATGAATGTACAAATGAAGAGAAGATCTGATTCTTCTTCCAGAAAAATGCCAAAGGTCATACAACTAGTTAGGAGAAGCAAGAGGGATAAAAGGAGATGTGAGAAAGAAACACTAAGGCTATGTCTACACCTGAAAAGTTAAGCCAATTCTGTTAACAATTTGACTCAACTTTTCAAGTGTAGACAGAGCCTTGGCTCCCCGCTGAGAAGGAACCCAGGGCTCCTTTCTTGCCCGGACCCTCGCAGGTACCAGGGAGAAGAGACCGGGGTTCCCTTCTTGCTGGGACCACAGGCTCCCTTCTTGCCGGGACCCATGCGGGTCTCGGCAAGAAGGGAGCTGCTGGGGCTCCCCCTTAGAGGTTCCCCTGTCCTTGGAGCACCAGAGAAGACAGCCACCGGCACTCCGCAGACAGGGGAACCTCCGGGGATCCCTTGTCCACGGAGTGCCCGTGACTGTCTTCCCTGGTGCTCTGCAGACAGGGAATCCCCCGAGGGTCCCTTGCCCAGGGACACTGGGGAAGACAGCTTCTGGTGGCCCCTGGGACAGGAAAGCCCCGGGAAAGAGAGCCACCAGCTGGGGCTCCCTTGTCCCCCGAGTCATGGTTCCCTTCCCTTAAGGAATTAAGTCGACATAGGGCGACCACACATCGACATAACAGGCGGTAGTTATTAAGTCAACTTAAGCATGCCCTTAAGTTAACTTAATGAAAGTCCAGTGTGGACATGGAGTAAAAGGCCGTAAAAGTGACCCTGGCCAAAATATAACCTCACTAGTTAACTGAAATTCCATACACCCTGTAGCCTCCAGGTCTAAATGCTTCCCTCCCAGCTCCTGCTCTATAGGATCATGAAACACACTACAGTGGACATAACATTCTAATGGAAGGCTTCCCTAGTAATGAAAGCTAGCATAATGCCCTATCCAGAGTTGTATTGGCATTGGAATACAGTCCAGACAGACAAATTTCTTTGTCCGACATGGACCAGTCACTGAATCCACAAAAACATCTTTAACAGCATATGTCTATTCTTCCTCCCACAAATCCACATTACTCTGACTTGCTCAGCTTTTGGAAAGAGAGGGGGGTGCAACTTGCCAGGCAGATTTCCCACAATGAAGACTTCTTGTACAGCTTCAGAAATAGCTATTGTGCATGTCTAATGACTACCACATCCTATATCTGAATGTTTCTGAGCCTTTATAGCTGAATTGACCTGTTCTACAATCCACGTCCTTTTTCCATTGCCTCTCTCCCTTTTCTTGGTGAGAAAGGAATCAAATACTGCAGTATAAAGTATGTGGGTTACACTTATCTGGCACTAATGCAGTGCCTCTCACTCCCTTATTTCTTCCATGAAATTTGTGGGTGAATTTTCTGCCTGGAGAGTAATTTTCTGTATCTGTCATAATCAGAATTTTGTATTTTTCACTGTCCTTCCAACTGATCTTAACATTCTTTTGTTACCTTCCTCACACAGAACAATTCAGTAACATTTCTTGACTAATTTCAAACTCTGCCTCACTCTGGCCAGAGGACTGGGGGGGCTATGTCTACACTAGAAAAAGTTAAGTCGACTTCATTAAGTTGACTTAATAAGGCCAACTTTAATTCAACTTAAAGCCGACCTTATTAAGTCAACTTAACAAAGTGGACTAAGTCAACTTAAGTTTAAGTTGACTTAGTCCACTTTGTTAAGTCAACCTAACCACCCTTCAGTCAACTTAATAAAGTCAGCTTAAGGGTTACTCCACGTCCACACCATCCTTAAGTTGACTTAAGAAGTCAACTTAAAGCTTAAGTCGACCTAATGAGTGGTTCTTATTAAGTCAACTTAAGCTTTCATTAAGTTGACTTAAGGAATTTCTTAAATTGACTTAATGAAATCTGGTGTAGACAGGCAATAGTTTAGGTCAACTTAAGGGTCCATAAATCGACCAAAATTGCTGGTATAGATATACCCGGAGAAACCATTCATTTCCATAAAGTCAATGACCTCCTTATTTCTTTAGCTGATGGCATTTTTTTTCCCTCCTCATTCTGAAATTCTGGCTACATTGAAAGACAAATGGCAAAATGGACAGCTCTATTGCTTCAATGGTGCCAGAATTTCTCTCTTCAGGTTTGGCCCAATCCTCATTAGATAAACTCCATTTTTTTCATGATGAAATGAGGGACACTTCTTAATAAGTAGACTACTAGATTAATGTAATAATGTTTCAGAAAAGTAGTTTGCAATCTTTTTGAAACATAAATGGTTAGTACTGAAAACAGTTATAATATGAGGTGTAGTAATTTCCATTTCTTTAATCAATAGACATTAACTTTCCTTTTGTCTCGAGTATGTAATACTGTTTTTCTTTAAATGCATAAATGTCTTTAATCATATGTATTATCAAGCCAGTGAATAGAGTCATTTCATTCTGAAAGTAACTCATTCTTAACTATGCCAAATAAGCAGAATGGTTGAAGTAATGATGTACTACCTTTTTTTGGCTTGTGTACAAAGTAGACTGAATCTGATTAACTTAAGGGGAAAAAAATGAAATATATATCCAGAGGAGATTTTTGTCAAGATGCTAGTATAAGGTAAATTGGAATATACTGTGCTATTTTGAATTGCTGAATGTGTTGGAAATCAATTCTTTGGTCCTTATTCATTCCATTTATTAGATGATGGAAGGCATTGTCCACAGATGGTGAAAACATATTTTATCTTTCAAATGTGAGAAAGTCTTCACAATACTGTAATTTTCCTCACTAAACATTGAAAAATCTTTTAATCTATTCAAACACCATTTAAAGTGTGAATGTTTTGTGTTTTTGACTACTACATTAATAAAAAGAAGTGGATGTGAATGAGTTATTGTAGTCATGCAGATTGTTATTGTAATAGGAGGATTTACAATACTGAGGTGTAAGCTGTGATTTTTGTGGTTCCAATTAAGGAAGCAACATGGTCATGGTTATTAAAGAGACTAGGAATAGGAATCAAGTGCTATTCCGAATTCTGCAAGAAATTTTCTGTGTGATTATGAGTACTGTACATCACTTAGATGGGATAGTATAAGATTTGGAATAGGTTGTGTTATTTTGGAAAAAAAATAAGCTCCTGAATTTTATTCAAACAAAAGTAGAATGAAGGAGACACTGGGCAGAAGCAGCTCTGACCCTGGCACTCTACTTGCCCATGAGTCCAGCAAGGACCAGTGCATGACACGGCCTCAGGGTAAGGCTAGCCCTGGCCTCAGCCTCTCCTACAGTGTGTGCCCCTAGGCTCGCTAGGGCTCCCACAGCTCATCTGCATGGCAGACCATCCCTAGCCATAAGTTGCAACAACATTGTTGCAACAACATCCCCTGAAACTTCAGCCCCTTTCATGGCTGAGAGTCAGCCCATCACACCTGCCTCCTCCAACAAGCTTGGGCATTGCACTGTCCAATGAAGCTTTCCACAAGAGGAGAGTGGAGCCCAGCTGGTGAGTGCTTTCCTCTTACCCTGCCTGGTCACTGGCAGCCTCTTGACCATGGCAATCCCCGACCAGGATGCCCTGGGCAGTTGCCTACATTGACCACCTATAAGGTTGGTCCTGCAGCCAATTAATTTGAGGTAGCTAAATTATTTGCAAAGGCTATTCAAAACACTCAATAAATGTTTGTGGTTTATCTGAGGTAAAAAATACTCTCTGAAGTAGGCATACATTTGTATTTCTCGTTCATAATAATTGTCCACTGATGTCCACAGTATTACTTCCAGCAGTAAAGATTAATCTAGTTGTATGAGAAAAGGTTGAAAGTTGAATGCCTGTTAAATAATGTTGTATATGAAAACCGGGATTTATTTCTTTTCTTTCTTCAGATAAATACAATTGCTAAATAGATTCCGTACAGTCTCTCTCCTTAATATTTCTAAGTCTTAGAATGTTTGTAAAAACAGACAGTATCTTCCTTCAGGACTTTATTTGTCAGGGTTCTAGAAATATGTTATTTCCACAAACATAAAATAGACCCTTATATCTTTTTTTAAAAACCTCTCTTTAATTCAATATTGATTAAATAAGTGTGGTTACTTTTGTTATGTTGATTTTTTAAAAATATTTTGGAGTAAACTTTTTAAAAATTTTAAGTTATGAAAGTTATAAAATCAAAGTTCCTGTGAAAATAAGGAAAGTAATTCCTGTGACAGAAAAATCTAATTATCTTCTGTCAATAAAAATGTTTGCATTTTGTAAACTGTAACTCAATAAAAATTGAACTTTCAGCAAAGAAGGGTCTTTTTTTTAAATCTCAGTTTTGAGCATTTATGAAAAAGATGATCAAATGACCCAAAACCAAGAGATTATATAAATCTTGCTAAAACAGTGAGATAAGTGTTTGGTATTGTTTTGCTATTCCAATATAAAGCCTGCATTTCAAGAGTACAATTTTAGTAGGAGTCTATTGTTATAGTTCAACAACTTCTATGCAAACATTAAATGTTGTTGTTATTCTTATTGTTGTTGTTGTCTCAGTGTCACTCCATTTTAATGTAGCTGATAGTCATGGTAATAGCTCTAGTTTTTCTTGAATTTTGACACTTTGGCTCATGTTTGGCCTAAGATAGATCAAGGATGTAGGTTTTGTTTTGGTAAATCAGAGCTGGATAGCAGTGCCATTTAATTACAGAGAAGAGACAAATTGTTTACAGAGGATGGAGATTAATGTCAGCTGGCAAAATTCTGTGACTATATCATGAAATATTAGATGATTTCTAGAAGTGCTAATGAATTGAAAATACAGGTTTTTTAACCAATATAATTCTTCCTGTAATAAGTTATCTGACTGTGATGGGGACCAGATTGAGGGAAAGTGTTTCTATAATAACTGTGCTTTGTATGATTTACAGTGAAAGTTGTTATGAGAGTTTTACTCATAGTTGTATCTTGCTTTTCTACTATGGTTCCTATAAACACTAAGTTTCTGCATGTGTTCTAATAAATAAAGCAGATGCTTAAAATAAAGACACAAGCAATATGGCTGTGTCTACACTGGCAAGTTAGTTTGAATTAAGGAGGCTTAATTCAAACTAACTAAAGCCATGGCTACACTAGGCTTTAGTTAGTTCGAATGAAGGGCTTCCTTAATTCGAACTAATAAGTTCGAATAGGGTATTCGAACTAAGGGGTTAATTCGAACTAACTAGTTCGAATTAACCAAAGTGGCCATGTTAATTCGAACTAATTTCTTAGTTCGAATTAACCGGCCATTGAAATGAATGGGGATCGCTAATTCGAACTAAGCAAGTGCTTGCTTAGTTCGAACTAACATTCCAATGTGGCCATGCTAGTTTGAATTAAGCTAATTCGAACTAACTAAAATTAGTTCGAATTAGTTAGTTCGAACTAACTAATTTGAACTAATTTTAGCAAATGTAGACATAGCCCAAGAGTTTAATTTGATAGCACGATTAATCTTTTGGCCCCAGTCCTGCAAAGCATTTAAGAATGGGCTTAACTTTGAAGATTGCACACATCCTATTATCTTTCTTTGGTGAATTAATTTCCTTAATAGATGCATGCAGAACTTTGTCAAATGCTATATGAAACTCTAAATAAATTATATCAACCAGCTTTATTTTATCCATTATACACTGATTCCATCAAAGAATTCAGATTGGTTAGTGAAGGATAATTTTCCATACAGAAGTTGTACTGTTTTATCATAGCAGAAATAGAAGAGGTCCAGAGAAAGATGAAAAAAATATTGGAAACTTAAAGAGACTACTCTGTGGAGAGTGAAAGGTTTGGAAATGTTAGGTTAGAAATTAGAAAAAACAGGGGACATGGTAGAGCTATAAAAATAATGCTAGAGAATTAAAATCAAGAGCTTCTATTTAGTATGTTTTCACAGTACAAGAAATAAGGGATATCCAATAAAACTGAAACCAACCAATATGACGGAGCAGAGGAAATCATCCTTCTTTTGTGTGCTCCTGAATTACTTGTTCCAAGGTTCAGCAATATGTGGTGTTGAGAATTTGTTTCACCAAACACTCCTGATGTTCTGCTATTAATATTTGAGTAGTTTGACCTCCATTATTGTTTTAATGCAGGCTTCTCCATCCTGCGACCCGCGGGCTGGACTCTGGACGCCAAGGGCTTTCATCCAGCCTGCAGAGTGCTGCCACAGGAGCCTGGGAGCTGGAGCAACCGAGGCCCTTTTAAATCTCCCACCCTACTCCGAGCCTCAGTGCAAGAGTTTCTTGGACAGACAGGTGCCTTCAGGTGCTTGACTCAGCCCCTTTGTAGAGGTGTGGGGAGGTGAAGGGATTGGGGAGCCCCCGCGGCATGCGGCATGGAAGGGGAGCCTGAGCTGGGAAAGGGACAGGTCAGGAGGAGGAGAGGAGGTGGAGCCTGTGGGAGGGAATGGGGGGAGGAAGAGAGGAGACACATGCGTGCAGGAATAGGGAAAGAGTGGGAATTGGGGAGAGGGAGGGGCTGCCAGCGCACAGATGGGATGGGGGAGTTGAGGAGAAAGAAACAATCACTGTGCGCAGGGACAGGGATGGGGGAGAGAGGAAAGGAGTCACCTTGCATGGGGACAGGGAGGGACGGCTGATTAGGGAGAGGAGTTGCTGGCACATGGGGACAGGGAGGGACGGCGGATTGGGGAGAGGAGTTGCTGGCACATGTGCGGACAGGGAAGGGAGGAAGGGGTTGAGGGGAGGGAAGGAATCGCCAAGCAGGGGGAAAGACCAGGAAGTGGGGACCGGGGGTTGGGGACTTGGGAGAAGAAAAGAGCTGGTGGGGAAAGCAAAGAGGGCAGGGTGGGGAGAGAAGCATCTATGCATGAGGGCAGGGAAGAGGGGGTTGGGGGGGAGGAGCCTGCTTGGAGAAAGGGAAGGGAAGGAGAAAGAAGCCCCAGGAGAGGGAAGGGAGGGGAGAGGAGCCTATGTGGGGTAAGGGGAGGGAGGGTATGGGGAGCAGAGCAGGCAGGGAGAAGGGAAGGGAAGAGAGGGGAGAGGAGCCCCCTGAGGTAAGGGGGTAGAAGGGATGAGGAGCAGGGAGAAAGGAGAGGAGCCCATGCAGCGCAGCATGTCACAGCAGGGGCCAGGGGAGGGGTCGGGGAGCCGATGGAGCTGGGGAAGAGAAGTGGTCAGGGACCCCAGACAGCACAGGCCGGGAAAGGAGTTAAGGAGCTGGGGAAGGGTCAGAGAGCCCACACAGCACAATGCCAGGGAGGAGTCAAGTAGCCCACAGGAAAGGGATACCTGCACTGTGTGAGCTGGCAAAGGAGTTAGGGGACCCAAGTGACGTGGGCAGAAGGACGGGTTCAGGGAGCAAGCAAGGATTGGAGGAAGAAGGGAAGTAATGGGGCTTCCATCATCAGGCCCCACTGCTTCCTTCCTTTTCCCTACCCCACCATGCTCCCTTGCCTCCCCACCTCTGCCCTCCCCTATTATGCTCCCCACACTCCCCCTTGCCACCCAACATGGCCATCCCTTCCCCTCAGCTTGACCTACCATCCACAGAAGTGGACACCCCTGTTTTAATGGATGAGATGACCTGGTTGATCTCTATCAATATTGTGCACTCACTATCCAAAGCCTGAATAGGAAACCCTGTTTTATCTTCATTGGTTTAACTGGGGATTTGGATCCATATATATTGCACTACACTCACATAGAATGTTTCTTATGATCAGTGGTGTACTGTGGGTCTCTGGTGCATGGGAGCCCAAGGCTGACCCTTCATTTCTGTCCACCCCAGGCCTCTCATGACCCCTTCCCTATGCAAGGCAGGAGGGGTTCCAGCTCCCACTAGACAGTGCTGCCCCCAAATTGTCCTAAGGGGGTCTGTACTGTTGGGGTGGGGGAATGCGCTGCTTACCTCCTCCTGCACAGGTGACTTTGTGGTGGCAGAGCTCTGGCCAGATGCCACTGCCTGCCCCCACTCCAACCCTGCACTTATCCTCTCAGCTCCTGTCTCTACCACTTTGGAAAGTTCACCACTCGGCCATGGAGTGTGTGTGTGTGTGGGGGGGGGTAGTTCCTCCTTGTTAGCCACAGCTTCCTGCCCCACTTCTGTTCCTGGGCTCCATGCAGCCACCTCTCAGAGCCTCCTCTGTGCCTGACCACTGCATGTCATGAAAGGCTGGAACAGTTCTCTCCCCCCACCACCACCACCGCCCCGCCACACACAGGCCAGTGCCTAAGGGTCCTCCCCCACCCACCCAGCCCCAGCACTAATACACCACTCTTAACATTCTGTAATTCATTCCCCTGCTGACATGACTTCCACTAAACACAAATAAATCTGGCTTTGTCTTCTATTTCACACTTCAGGTGTCTGGATGAACCCTGTCACACCTCTGCTTCTCTTTCTGTTTCACTGTGATTCACATTGAAATAGTAATTCTACCAACATGCCCTGAAACTGTACATTAAATAAATATGGATCCGGTCAGCTTAACCTAACAACTGAATGTGTCCCTCAGCAGCCAGCAGCAAGACAATTAATATTACCTTATGCAACACCTTTTAAAAACTGGCTGCATGTATTTGTGTATAATTTTTAACATAAACATTCATATTATTCTCACAAATGTATAAATGTGCAAACAATTCAAAGTGCAGTGCAATGTAGTCCCTTTAACATCAACTATCTCAATCAGAAATACATTTGAAAAGGTCATGAGAAGAAGAGAGGATAATTAACACATGCCTGGGATCTGCACTGTTTCTCTTACTGGTCATCAGGGATATCTCTTCCCTGTTCCTTCACAGAGCCGTGCAAGATGATTCACCTGCTTTATGATGGTACCATGAGTTTTCTGCTCACCAGGGAGTCTGGTAAATATAAAGGATCAGTATCAAAAGCTGTGGAAGACAAAAACTATTTTACTATTCCAAAGGGGTAGCCGTGTTAGTCTGTTGTCTATTTTACTATTGTGTATGAAGTCTTTCTCCACATTCAATCACTTTGATGAAGTGTTGAGCTGATCCCTCTGACATTCTAGATAGTGCATCCATGTGTCCTTATTGCCTTATAAAGTTCATTAACAAGTGTGAGCAACTAAGAGTTTATGCAAACTTGTGTATAACTTGTACACAAACAACGTTAACCAAGAAATCTGCAAGACTTGGGCAGTTATCACAGACATTGTTCAATAAAAAAGTTATCTGTTATGAGCATCTGTAGGAATTTTTAATAACACATTAAATGCAGCAGACAGAGCACAGATGAGTTCGGCAGAGAGCCTGATGACAAAGAAGTAGTACATAACAAATAAAATCTTCCAGTCTGTATCTCCTGTATGTGTTCTGGAAATCCATATCCAGAATACATCTATCTTGGTTACTTTCCTCTCAAAGGGAAGCAATTCAGTAAAGTTTCTAACGAGTTTTATTCTGGATTTCAATCTTTCCACAGCACAAAAATCACTTCTCTTCCATATAGTCAATTTCTTCCTTTGGCCTGAGTTGCTATATAATACCCACTAGGCCTTTTGTATTGGGCGCAAGATTAATTTATTCAGCAGTTTTCCTGTATTCACTACAGGATATACTGTTCGTTCAGTACTATTATTCAGGATCATAATTTACATACTGCAATGGGTGGGTGAACACCCCTATGTCTTAAAATCGGCCACCATTCTCAGTGTTTCCAAGAACAGTTGGAAACTTGACATATAACCAGTTACTTAAAACACGTGGCAATACTCCCAACTTTATTGATATTATGACTTTCTTAATGATTTCCTACACATAGAATTTTCCTTCCAAGCATGCTGGACCCAAAGATAAATTTCCTTTCAAACCCCTGTGAAAGGTGCTCCTAACTTACCCATGATTAGATCCACAATTAGTTTTGTCAGTGAGCCCATTGCTTCTACTACCTGATTGTGTAATATATGAAATTTTTGATCCATTTTTTGTTTGTTTCTGTAGCATTATTAGCAAGGCTAATACATTTTTTCCTAATTAGGTCTAAACCCATAATACTTAATATTCCTGCTCTGGTTCCTATTGCTCCTAAAACAGTTCCTACACCTCTAGGACGTATGTTATGCCATTTTGCTGAGTGGATCATGCCATTCTACTGGTCCAAGGGATTGGTTTAACTATCTCTGGAACAGATCTTGTTCAGTGGCTATAACCTGGGGACAGTTTGAATATGTATGCACAATGATCAACTGCACAGGGAAATTTTCTGTATATAGATGTTTCCATTGAACTTTGGTTAATATAGTTTGGTGGCCATTGGTTTTAAGCTGTAGAGGTTGTGCTTCAATCTTATTTAACTGACCCCTCAAGACTTGCTCCCCACTGTCACTCGGGACCAACTGGGCTAGGCTTGGAGAGTAACAATAATTCTCCTTTGTCACAAGAGGTGATTAACACTAAGACATTTTTCTTTAGAATCTTTGGCTCAAGAATGAGGTATCACAATTTTAATGTCTTATTTATTCTGCAAACTTAAGCTATTCTACTTTGACCTTTTCATATTCGGTGGTTAATTGGCTGGCTATTCCATTCCTTTTCTTGCTTATAGCTTTACTAATCTATAGAGAAGGAATGAAAAATGGTAGCCAATCACCACACAAAATATCACAAGGTCAAAAATAATACAAAAGAGTTTTATAAAAATATACTTATATCAAACCCTTAAATTTCATTAAGGATTTTAATGAAAACAGGTACTGGAAAAGGATATTCAAAGAAAGAAAGAAAGAAAGAAAGAAAGAAAGAAAGAAAGAAAGAAAGAAAGAAAGAAAGAAAAGTTTGAAGTGAAACTACCGAATTCTATGGAAATTTCAAGAGTGCATTTGGAAAAGTTTGTAAAAAAAAGGAAGCATGTGGGCAACACCCAGGACCACAATGGGATGCACATGGAAGATCCTGGGATTGAGTTTGTTAGCTGACTATGGATAACTATAGCAGCACCAGAGCAGGAAGGAGAATTGATTGCTCTGCTGAGAAGTTTCAGGCACTAACTTTCACAGGCTTTTTCAGATCAGTCAGGTTTGGGGAGTTTGATGCTACTAGGCAGCCTGGGACAACAACAGCTTCTCACTTTCAAATCTTCAGAGCTGAGACATCCATTAATATCATAAGTGCCAAACAGACACGACAATCATTGGCTAGGTCAGAGACAATAATCAAACATTTACTGGATTTAAACTACTTTTCAGCAAGTGAATGTTTGGAACAGTGATGCTTCCCAACAAGGATTTTGTACTAGACTCATTGATTGACAGAAGACTGGGTATCCTAATGACACTCATGACAGGTGTAAAACTGTTTTGGAATTGGATCTGCAATGTTGAGATGCCTCTCAAAGTCAACTGTGTGAGATATTACCAGACTAAGTCAACTGTGCCTGATGAATCTTGCGCATCAATAGGAGTGAGCGGGAGCCGTCCTGAGTGTAATAGGTTTGGATGGTGAATACAAAGCAAACCAAATATCTATCCATTTTGCGACCTTCTTCCAAGTGCTAAAAGTTCTGAATATGGGGCTTCATAATGGTCATGTAGCAGAGCAGTGGCAATAAACCCCTCACCTGCCCCTCTTTACCTGGGCCTCAGGGGCTATGGTAGAACAAGCAATAACAGGCCTAAAGAGGGAACAAAGAACAGTTGGTGACCTGGCCCAGGGATATAAATGGGTCCGCACAGGAATCCAGAGAGAAATGTGGCCAAACAGGGCAGAAGAAGGCAGTCTACTTGCAGAAGAGGAGTGTTTCCTGAGCTTTCAAGCCCCTATTGTGTCTGAGGCAGAAAGTTGGTACACACTGTAAATAAAATAGCATGGAGACTGCAGTTTATAACAGTGAGGTGAGTCTTTTTGGGTGAAGAGGAGTGGTCATTTCAGAACTGCATGAAGGATAGGGCTTGAAGCTAATCACCTTACCCATCTCATTCATGCTGTTTATGACTCACACAAACCCAAGACAAGGAAAATACCCATGAAGAAAATCACTCACCTGGGCAATAGAGGAAAAGGATATCACCCAAAAGATCTGTATTCTAGACAGTGGCTGCAGTAGTTCAGGCCCAACATTTTTTAAATAAAAAAGAGGAGGCTGGCTACTTGCCACTTTCAGCAATGGTCAGTGTTTCCCCTCACCATCCCCATGCTCATCCCTGTCCCTTGCAGTCAGACCAGTATGCAATACTGGGAAGAGATCCCAGTGAAGCAGAATCCACATGCCGCCAAGCATGGAGCTTCCCTTGGAGCATTTAGGGACATATACACAGTGACATAGCTGTCTTCTTGATGAGGGGAGGACTCAGGGGCATTATATCAAAGGAATAGTAACTCTTCAGAAGGGAAAAAGCAGGTCCTAGAAAAGTGCAACCCTGGATTTAGTAAAAAAAAAACATTCACAGCATTTGTAACAGCCTTTGTAGACCTAACTGGTAACCTGAAACTTCCAAAGTTGGTTTGAGCTGTCTGTGAGGATACATATAACCTAATTTAGATCTATGGGCTGCTAGTGTTCTGTGTCTATTGGTGTCACAGATAGCTTGCTCCTGCCTTTTTAAAATGTCAGTGATTAAGCACAGATTCTAAGGAGTTTGCCTTGTTGCATCCACCTACTGAATGTTCATTTTTTTCAAGATCTAAAGTACTGTGAGGCTCCCATCTTTGCTATTGCCTCTGCAGCAAGCTGCAGGCACATTGCCTATGTCTACACTTACAAAGCTAAGTCGACTCTATTAAGTTGACATATATAAAATACCAAGGAAAAGAAAGTATAGAAATGGAAAAGGAGAACAGCATTAAAGTACATTTATACCTTTGTAGGATTATACAATGGGGCAGAAGAGTCCGTGCCTAGTAAAACAGACTGTTCTCTAAAGTCTGGAATAGAACCGGAGTTTCCGGAGATTAACCATTCCTCTGCTGTTAGCAAACATCTGTGAAATCCACTGGTAAAATAAATCTGTTAGAGTGCGTCTACACTTAGAAATTAAGTAAATTTAAGGAGGCTTAAACGGACTTAATTTACTCCGTATCTACACTGGGCTTTCCTTAATTCGACGTAAGATGCTCCTTAAGTCGAATTAAGGAAAAATTACTTTGAATTAATAACACCTCATTTTAATTCAAACTAGTGCTTAAGTCGACTTTATTAAGTCAACTTAAGCCAGTGGAGATGCAGAGTAGTGCCTAGTTGGACCTTTTTAAGTCGACTTAAAACATTAAGTTGACTTAATAAGGCCAAAAAGAGGCCACGTCTGCACTTGAAAAGTAGTTAAGTCGACTTTTGTTAAATCGACTTAATAAGGGCCACTTTAAGTCGACTGAAAATCGACCTTATTAAGTCAACTTCATAAATTCGACTTAACTTTTTAAGTGTAGACATAGCCTTAGTTTTCAAAAGTGCCATAGGACTCTGTTGTTCCACTGGTAAAATGTGTGTCTCATTCCCTTCTAGAGCTGAGCCATATAGAGGATATCAACCTGTTACCAGTTACACCCTTAACTCAAGTGACAGAACTCTGGATAGTGAATCTAAAAGATCTAGATCTGTTGATGAACCATGTGGGTGTTAATATGATGTCCCATTGTGGAATTTCTGGGTTTTTTTCAGCAACCTTTCTTTTTAAAAAAAGGATATTACACACAGAAATCTTGTGCTAAAAGAACATTATTCAAGTTGTAACATCAACTCCGAAAAGATAAAAAGTGCAAGAAGTAAGATTGGCTTGGGATCCTTATTTTGATCCCCTTATGCGTGTGTATTAAGATATAATGCTTTATTACTTGTTCACATACCATTTTTTCCCCATGGGAACACTGCTTTTTTGCTCAGTAAAAATCTGCTTTGAGATGAGCCAAGAGTTGTGTAACGAAGAAGGCTGTCACCTAAGTGACTTCCTCCCCATTTGTGGTAGTGGTTAGGAGGTGAGTGGTGAAAGAGGTAGGGGGTTGCAGGAAGAGAAAGCAGGGTCTCATGGTTAGGGGAGCTGCATGCTGCCATATAAAACTGGATTTTATCCCTACCTCTCCTACAGATGCATGATATTGAACAAGTCACTTAAACTAAACTTTTTACAATTGGTCATTAATTGTGTGTTCCTCATTTTCTGGGTGCCTGACTTGAGACCCTGGGGCCTAATTTGCTGAAGTGCTGTGCAATCACAGCTGTAACGGAAGTCAATAGGTGCTGTGCTTTGAGAATATAAGGTTTGCCAGTTAGCTATAATGCTATGTTCTCTGAAAAATCATGTCCTAGTCATCTCAGATTGGAAATCCAAAATTAGAGAAACTTTTGACTTTAATCTTTCTGTCCCTTAGTACCTCATCTGTTGTGAGGCTAAATAAATGTCTGTGAAGCACCCACCTTACAGAGGTTGCTTATATGAGTAAGTGCCATAGAAAGGCCCGTGAGGAAACCAATAATTCTCATCACTAAATGAAGCATGGGTCCTGTGGAAAAAACAGTCTGTATTTACAAAATTACATACCATCATAACATAAATATACAAATGATGTTTCATAGGCAACTTTAATACAGGAATTTCCTAATTTTTTAGTATTTGACTTTGCAATCTTAATGTTCTTTTCATATAGATTTTGTGTATATGTGTTCTATATTTCAAATCTGAAATCTTCGCATATTTACTAACACTGTGATACATATGTGTGCTCTTTAGGTTCAGAGAAGAAGCTAAGCCCACATTTCCGAGCTTGGCACCTATTGCCCCATACCTACAATCAGTCATTGTGCCAGTCCTGTCTCTTCCCCAAATCTGACTCCTTGTCTCAGTCTCCTTGCCCAGACTGTTCCAGTCCTCTGGCAGCTCAGTCCTTTGCATTTCCTTTACCGGCTCTTTTTTTCCCAATCATTCCCAGCCTTCAATTCCTCACCCCAGCTCTGAATCCCATCCTTCCCCACCCTTGGCCCAGCCTCTTTACCCAGTCAGTCCCAACACCATTTACTTCCAATTCTTAGTCCCAATTTTCTTTCCTAGCCAGTTAGTCTCTACCCTCCATCATTGGGACTCAGTGGGGATGCAATCTATGATGACTTTAGTTAGCCAAAGAAGTCTCTATTGAACTTGTGCAAAAATGTCACTTTTAAAAGTCTTATTACATAATCAAATATTGTCAGATTTTTGGGGGGATAGCAAAAGGCACATTCCTGACATGATGGAGATCCCTTCTCTTGCCAGATTTCAAGACCCTGCCCCAAGCATGGGTTTGTGATAGTTTTCTGAACAAACGGTTAACCATGGGGAACAGCAACATATATTTCTCTAGTTTCATTCTTGGAAATGGCTGAAAATATTTTGGCTTAAGGTTTTTCATTTGTTTGTTTGTTGTTTGTTTGTTTAAGTCTTAAGTAGACACCTGGAATAGAAAATTTAAGTCTGCATATTTAAAGTTTGGCAATTGAAAATGGGATATTATAAAGACAAGTATTGGGCAAATGTAATAAGAGATGATGCTACCGATTATGCCTGTATATTTCAGTGATTTCATATATTCTCATGGAGTATGCGCGTACGTGCATGTGCGAGAGAGAGACAGAGAGAGAGAGGCTATGTCTATACTTAGTGATTTAGGTCGACTTAAATAAGTCGACTTTAAGTTGACCTTATTAAGTTGATTTAGAGATTCCGCACAGGACTCCTAAGTTGACTTATGGTGGGCCTTTCTAACTAGACTTAGAGAGTCTATACTAGACCCTCTAAGTTGACTAGTTAGGTCCAGGGAGAGCCAGCTCCTCATGGGGCTGGCTCTCCTTGAGGCAGCAAGCCCCGGAGTGGTCCGGGGGAGAAGGGAGCATTGAGCTCCCTTCTGCCCCGGACCACTCGTCTCCCTTCTGGTCGGGACCGCTGAGGTCCCGGGCAGAAGGGGGTTCTTCTAGCTGGGACTGAGTGGTCCCAGCTAGAAGGAAGGTGGGGACTCCCCTCTCCCTGGGACTCCCGCAGACCCCAGCAAACAATTGCCGGTGCTCCAGCTCCTTGGAAGCCTTCCAGCACAGTGGCGCCTGTCTGGCGGGGAGACCCAGAGGCTCCCCCGCAGCTGGAGCAGGGTCCTGGCTAGGAGGGAGTGTGGGGATCCCCTCCCACTGGAGCCCTTGCTGGGGAGCCCTTCTCCCCAGGACTGCGGCTCCCCTGGCAGGGAAGCCTCAGGTCTGGGGAGAAGGGAGCAAGGGCTCCCCAGGACAAGGGAGCAACAGTGGCTTCCTTCTGCCAGGGAGCCATGTGGTGCTCCTTGTCCCCCCTGCCCTAAGTCGACCAAGTTGACTTAGGGCATCCACACTGCTGAAGTTGACTTAAGCAGTAAAGTCAATGTAAAACTAGGTTTTACAAAGTCGACTTTATTTTTCCTTAAGTTGACTTAAGCAACAGCTTAAGTCGACTTAAGGAAACTCCAGTGTGGACGCAGAGTACATTAAGTCGACTTAAACAGGCTTAAGTCGACGTAATTTACAAGTGTGGATGCATCCAGAGAGAGAGAGAGAGATTTTTTTTGTCCTGCTACTAGTGTGTATATGTAAAAGACTAATTTCAGAACCCTTTTAGAAGTACAGGTATTACAAGACTATGATTAAATTATAACTTGTCTCTGAGGAATTACATGGCTCATAAATATAAAATATGTTAATATTTGATACATAAAATGTTTAGTTCTTTTTAAATGACAATTTAGTCTCAGTAACCTTAAATTCTGGATTTCACTTGCTTTGAGTTATCTTTGCAGACACTAGAGTTTTCTTGAACAAAAGAGAATACGATCTGTTAGAAGCTGCATACATAGTTGATCATTGTATAATTGCGAGCACATAAAGTTAATGATTCTATGTTATGCACACCTATGCTTTAAGTGTATAATGTGCACACTGAAAGTCTGACCCTTATGGCAGACACGGAGGGCGTGTATGAAATAGCATCAGCAGCACTCCTAAGCCATTATTCTATATATGAAATAATGTTGGGAGGAAGAACAGGCAGTATGTCTACTACATAACAATTAAGCAAGGGAGCTTCTGAATCCTCTTTTCTCTCACAAAATTAACTAATATGGCCAGGGTTTGCAATAACAGTCTGCTAACGAACACCAAACAGTTGAAAGCACAAAGAAAAAAGCCTCATGCGTTACAACACAAACAAGTCACATACGGACTGCTAAGCCTAGGGCCATAGTAATGACATTATGTATTTTGCTTTGAGAGTTTTTGAAAATCCGTCAACTCTGAAGTGTTGTGGGTGAATATGGATCTCTGGGCTGGCAATAATTCATATATTTATGTGCAGCTTTGTTGCTGATATAAAAAGATTGACTTATTTGGATTCACTTGAATGAACAGCACTACACAATGATGCATCACTGTGAGGTTTCCATCCTCACTCCACTTCTTCTGATTAAAGAGCTATAGAACAGCATAAATGGCAAGTAATACATCTGAATATCACACAAACTCCTTAAATTAACCATTGGCACTTCAGCAATAAAGAGATTTCTCTCAAGATGACACACTTCAGCTTGTCTGAAAAGGCTATGCATGCAACAAAACTATGGTATTGATTAATTGCAAATAACATCACATTTTAGTGCAAGCATGATGGGATCTTGCCATAGATCATTCGTAAGAAACTCATGCTACCCATTGTATTTTCTACACTTCAATTACATCATATTTAAAGAGCATCATCTCTAACCTTTCTTGATATTTACCTGAAAGTTCCCTGGATGATGAGCAACTGGCTAATCCTGTAACCAGACAACACTGAAGTGATGCCAGTAGGAAGAAGGAGATGGTTTAAAACTCTGGCTTCCTCCTAACAGTTGAAAGCGGAGAGCCCTCAGGCTTTGATAGTTATTCTGTGGTTTTATGACAGCAATTATTTTTTTTAAATACCATTTTTTATATGTGACTAGCCAGAAATTGCACCTTATCCTATTGGACACTAATCTGGCCATAGTGATCCATGCATTTTTAACCTGTAGGCTTCAGTATTGTGACTTATTATATCTGAGAGCAGAACAAAATAAGGAAGTATTTATTCACACAACACGGACTACCTGTAGAACTCATTGCAAGGGGATATTGTGAAGGCCAGACCATGGGACTGGAAAATAGAGGTAGATCACTCAATAATTACTGTGTTCTGTTCAATCCCTTTGAAACATCTGTCACTGACTTCTGTCAGAGACAGGATATTGGGCTAGATGGATCATTGGCCTAATCCAGTATGGCCATTCTTCTGTTCTTGTGATGTACTGACATTCATGTGCATTTCCATAATACAGATGGTGTGAACCCTGCTTCTGTCTTGATTCCTTTACGCTTTTTTTTTTAAACTTTCTGTGAATAGTTCACTATATTTCTTTATTTGAGAATGTATGGACTCACTACAGCAGCATTAAAGAAAATCTATTGATACTGAATATATTTTATTTTTTATCTGTGTTCCGCTGAGCGATTTCTTGGGTTCAGTCTAGCATAGACAACTTAGGGCTTTATAATATTCCTTCTATGTTCCTTATTCCCCAGGCATTTATATCCTAATATTTGTTTTATTAAAAAAGGTGGTCTTTCACCTCCTTGTTTGTTCTTGACATTGTCCAAAAAAAAAAAGAAAAAAAAAAGGAGACTCAATTGACAAGTCAGAAGTTGCTCATTTTTCTATGATAAGAAAATGGAAACATGTGCTAAAGAAGTTTTTCTTTCTTCACATTCATGCTAATAATAATAATTAATAAAGGGAAACATTTTGTTAAGGAATTCCAACCTGGTACTGGTGATTTTTTAGTAAGTAACAAACTTTTTTCCAACTTGCCCAAATGTGAACAGTTCTGTGCACATTCTGTGGGGCTGTAAATATTTAAAGTCTCTGTTATTCTTTTCCTAGAATTTTATGTAACTGTGTAAAAGAGTGTAGGTGTTTAATAAGCAAATGTCTTATATTAACATGATTTTTATCCAAATATGTGAGAAGAAATTTGATTCTCTCAAGAATGAAAACAAACAAGGAACAAAAACAAATGTAGAAGAATTCATATTTTGCATGTGGGGAAAAAAGAGATGTGGTTTAGAATGATGGCAGCAAGTGCATGGTGTAGTTATAGATAGGGCTATGGGAAGCATTCACATTAAAACTTGGTTTATCAAGGAACCCAAAATTCCCTAAGATTTGCTCAAGCTTAACAATCTTTTCTCTAGGATTTAAATTGATAAGAACATAACGCAGATCCCACTGAAGTTCATGGAAGTATTTCCATTAATTTTAGTGACACCATTAAGACATAAGTGTTTCTGTCTACTCTGCAATTCAAAACCTGCTGCTGGCCTCTGTCAGCTGACTCGGTCTCCCAAGGTTCAGTCTATGGGGCTATTTAATTGCAGTATAAAGCTTGGAGACTTGGTCTCTAACCCAAGCCCAATATCTGCACCGCAGTTAACCAGGCCCTTAGCCTGAGCCCCTCAAGCCCAAATCAGCTGGTACAGGCCAGTCACAGGTCTCTAATTGCTGTATAGACATAACCTAGAAGAGAAATAAGTGAGAAGGGTGGAATAGGGGAAGTATCTCTGGTCTGAAGTCAGGTTTCTTACGGTTAAGGGGAGATAGAATCAGTTGATAAAGTTTTTGGAGGAGTATACACTTTTTACTTGTTTGTATGAATTAGATATGTTTGTACACAACCTTGAAGGTACAAAGTGTTGTATTATGCTCAGTATTAGTGATAAGTACCAGTAATATGCTTATTTTCCTGACAAAAGCAAGACTTTACTATTGCTAGCACCCAGGAGCCAGTGCAATGATCACTTTTAGTTTATCATTCTACCTCAGCAGGAAGCAAAATGTTACAAGTCACAGTCAAGCAACCCCTGTTGGCATTCAGACTTCTATAAGGGGATCTCCAAGTGTTTTAATCCTCCAGAGAAAGAAAAGAGCCCCCTGCATCCCATCTTGTGGCTTCTAGGCACACTCTTGGGATGCAGACCCACACCCTTGGAAAAACTGGAAGCATTGTCCAGTTGCCCAGCCTCTGGGTTCAGTGCTGACCCTTCAGACTTTATCATTGCTTAAGCATACCCTCTTCCAGAACTCCATCCAAACATGTGATCCTCTGGATTACTGTGAAACTCTCCCAGGAGGCACATGGTAAGCATAGCACAGGAGCTGGCAACCCCCATTACATGTGCCAAACCTGGAAAAGAAGCTGCGGCACATGGAGCTCCTGTCCCCTGCTGGCCCTGCCCTCCAGCTGGGGAGCATGGAAACCAGGGAAAAGGAGCCACAACATACATGGCTGCTGTACCCTGCTGGCCCCGATACTCATCTGGGTGGTGGGGTCAGCAAGGTAGAGGAGCCACGTGTGGGGGGGGGGCAGCAAGGAAAAGGAGCTGCTGGCTCCGTCCCCTGTACCTGCTGGCTCCACCCCCGGCACCTCCTGAGCATAGAAGACAAACAGACAGACTTTGCGCAGATCCTTACACAATTGCTCATTAATAGCACGAGAATTATACAGACAGTAGAGGCAATTTGAAAACAAACATTCTAAATACTATGCACCTAACTAGTTCATCCCCCTTGGAAGTCCTGGGGGGACTATATGTGTTCAGGAAGGCAACCAAGGTCATTTCCATATCAGGTACCAACATACTCAGTTCCGTCTCCCTCCTCTTGAGCTGGAGAAAATTGGACCCAAAGAACAGCTCCTCCCTTTATATAAACTTCTGGTCTCCTCGGTCAGGAGATTATTTTGCAACCTCAACTTTCATTTCATTACCAGTTTGGTCTTTCCACTGATAAACCAGTTCTCCTGGTTGTGAAACAATCTATTGTTTAAAGTTCTTTCAGTTCAGCGGGTGAGCTCCTACTATCAACAACCTTCTTTTGTTGTTCTTTTGCCAGGAGCCTTTGGAATTTCACTGCAAAATGGAGTCAAACATCTAAAAGTACAGGCAAAATGGCTGCAATGGAGTTTGCAGCTTGGTAAAAATATGTACAGAGATTATATAATTACACATAATTCATAAATGGTACAGACATGTTCCCCAAATTGTCATACAATACCTTGTTCATTTCTCCACTTATATTGTATAGCAGGGCTTGTTGAAAATGTTCTCTTTGAATTGTTTGATAGAAAATAGTGGTTTTTGACTAAACAGTTGTTTAAAAAAAACTGCTTTCCAGAAAAACAAAAAGTTGACTTCATTTACTAGTGTAGATGCACCCAGAGAGTCTACAGTAGACTCCCTAAGTCAACTAGTTAGGTCCAGGGGGAGGCGAGGCTCCTTTGGAGTCTCGGATCTCCAGGCTAGGTGGACTTGTCCTGGGGAGAGCTAGCCCCGCATGGGGCTGGCTCTCTCCAAGACAGCAAGCCCCGGGGTAGGTCGGGGGAGAAGTTTGTGTTGCATAGATATAACTGAGGCAGAATATGGCCAAAATATATTTGTGCAAGGAACTCCTGCTGCTGCTGCTTTCTGAATTATTACTTGCATCCACTGTTCAAATAAATCAGACTCTCTTGCTTTCCCTCTCAATTCTTTTGTTCTCACCCAAATAATGTAAAAAAAAATCTGCTTGAATATTATATGCCAAAGAGTAGTCTACTTTTCTCTTACTATTAAAGAAAATCCCAGGTTTATATTATTAATAGACTTGCAAGACTTTACTGATGGACCAGGAGAAAGAAAGAAATATAAATAAATAATACTAAATATCACAGTTAAAATTAAATAATTTCTCCATTCTTTTCATATATTCGTTTGTAAGACTAGCATGTTCCCTCTAGGATTAAGCAGCAGAAGTGACCTAAGGAAAAGAGCTATTCCAATAGTAGTCAGATTATACAGTGTGTGTACTATAGCTATTCAAGTGACTGAGCACTTTATTGTGTCCAGTGGCATTTGGAAGATGGATATATGGATTTCATTCTAAAGAAGAAAATGCTTATGTAGCATTTCTGAAAACTCACCATTAATCAATATGTTATTAAACAAAACTAAAAAGAAAATTGTAAAAGCTTTCCTCCCAATGCTAAAAGAAAAATATAAAAAAATCCATAAGTGTTCTAATATTTTTTTATCTTCCTGCTTTGAAAGCTCCTATGAAATTTGCAGCCTTCCATTCTAGGAAAACAAAGAGCTACTGTGTCTTAAGATCTGCAATTAACAATGAACATGGCTCCCACTTTAAATACCACTTAGCCATTCATTTCTATAGCTTATACTTTTAGGCCAATTGTAACTCTTTTAATAAGAAAGTGAATATTAAAATATTAAACTGGTTAAATACAAGGGAAATACAATATCCCTCTTCCTGCATTATGCTAATCTGATTCATACACCTGATAGGCACAACCATCTCTAAATTTCCAGTCAGAATTATTTTAAAAAGAATTTTCAGGTACGTGAAGAATTTTCAGTCACATTTCTATGGTGAGGACCATCAAGGTCAATCATCACCAGCCAGATGTTCACGTCTTACACTTTTAAAAACCTATTTTTCTCTTTTTACTTTACATACACATTGTCTTTTCACTTTCCTCTTTTTAATGGCATTGTTTCACCTTAATTATCTCCCTATTACTGCACTGATGCTTATAAATGAGAAACAGACACTCTGGAGTTTTATATCTTTTTATTTCAGTGAGTGATAGATTGCAATCAAGCAAATGATGTTTTTATTACAGCGATTCTCTTTGCACTATTTTGTTTGAGATTGTGCCAGCCTTCCCATTAAAATCTTCTTATATCAAGCACTTAAAATCCATTTTTTACAACCTGCTCTAGGCTGCTACTTGACACACAATGTCTCAACCAAAAATAAATTTAACAATATTTAAATTTTGTAAGATGAGGGGGAAGGAAATCAGTAAGGTGTTTTTTGAGTTAAAGTGCTAAAGAAATTACAGTAAAAAGTTATTTATACTGCTAGAGTTGATTGAACTGTTAAACTGATATTTAATGTGTAAAAGCACCTAATTTGTCTTAGTATGATTTGTGGGGTTCTATTAGATATTTGCAAATATTTGGATGAGCTTGGTATATTAGAAAAAATGTAAGCACAAACTCATGTTTTGAATTTCAGGACTCATGATTCTTGGTATAAGAATTTCACTGTTAAATTCCAGAGGGGTAGCCGTGTTAGTTTTCACATTAGTTTTTAATGCTATCCTTCTGTTTAACTTTCAGATATAAAATCAGTGAGTAAAAATCATACTAGATGACACAGGTGAGGCACAATCACAAATAAAAAATAGTTGAAGTGAAGGGTCCACAAAAATATTTGTCAAAACTACTGGGCAAATAAGTATGTAATAATTGTGCTGAAAAAAGTGTAGGTATGTGAATACTTAATTTAGAATTAAAGCAGCAGGGGACACAAAAAATATAATTAGTATTAGTTTAAATAGATGGTAAAGCCAGTTCTAATTATAAACTTTGAAGCAAGTTTAGGGAATATTTCAATAGCCTATAAGGGAAAAAACCTTTTACACTGAATTTTTTAGAGCTATCATACCATAATATAGAACACTCCCTTTATTTATTTAAGAAAAGAGAAACAGCTGAATATTTTGTTTAGAGAGTTTTTAAAAGACATGAAATATAAAAGAAAATTTCCACTTCTGAAGAGTTTAAAATCAGACTACTGGATAAGTAACTAAACATGAATATCCAGAACATGTCTGCAGTGCACTGATGCTGAGAAATTGGTATGTGCAAATCTCTTTGAATTGCTAAGTTTAGAGAACAATTTCAGACCTGAGTTTGTGTGTTGCTAATTTGCATTGCCAATAAAGCCAGACCAGGAATGGGATAAGCTTGGACTAAATAAGGGTTTAGCTAATGTGAATTGGCATAGACCAATTGAAGTCAATGGAGCTGCACTGATGTAACTTGGTGTAACTAATGAAGGCACAGTATGCCCAGCAGGAATGGTGGCAGGTCCAGGCTGCAGCACAAGATGCAAATCTAAGAGCACCTGCTTTAGAGACCTATGGACCAGGAGGCACAGGTCAGATTTCCAGAAAAAACCTAGTTTTAACCTCCCTTGTCTAATTGCACTTCTATTCCGTCTACCTCATCACCCAGTTCATCTTAGATATTTGATATACAAATGCTACTTCTTTCTATGATGCTTCGATCTGTAATATCATCATGTCACCTCTTCTGTAGTATAGTTGAGATGAATGAAATCCTGGAGGTTGCTTCTAATACATTGGTATTTCATAGAATAATAGGGTTGGAAGAGACCTCACGAGGTCATCTAGTCCAACCCCCTGCTAAAAAGCAGGACCACTCCCACTAAATCACACCAGCCAGGGTTCTGTCTAACCGGGCCTTAAAAATCTCCAAAGATGGAGATTCTACCACCTCCCTAGGTAGCCCATTCCAATGCTTCACCACCCTCCTAGTGAGAAAGATTTTCCTAATATCCACCTTGACCCCCCCCCCAGCTGTAATTTGAAACCATTTCTCCTTGTTCTGTCCTCTGTTACCATCGAGAACAGCCTAGCTCCCTCCTCTTTGGAGCACCCCTTCAAGTAGTTGAAAGTTGCTATCAAATCTCCCCTCAGTCTTCTCTTCTGTAGACTAAATAAGCCTAGTTCCTTCAGTCTCTCCTCATAAGTCATGTGCCCCAGCCCCCTAATCATTTTTGTTGCGCTCCGCTGGACTCTTTCTAATTTGTCCACATCCTTTCTGTAGTGGGGAGCCCAAAACTGGACACAATATTCCAGATGTGGCCTGACCAGTGTCGAATAGAGGGGAATTATCACATCCCTCAATCTGCTGCCAATACTCCTACTGATGCAGCCTAATATGCCATTGGCCTTTTTGGCGACAAGGGCACACTGTTGGCTCATATTCATCTTCCCGTCCACCATAACTCCCAGCTCCCTTTCTACAGTGCTGCTACTTAGCCGATCGGTCCCCAGCCTGTAGCAGTGCATGGGATTTTTTCGTCCTAAGTGCAGGACTTTGCACTTGTCTTTGTTGAACATCATGAGGTTTCTTTTGGCCCAGTGTTCCAATTTGTCCAAGTCTCCCTGGATCCTGTCCCTTCCCTCCAGAGTATCTACCATTTCCCCCAACTTGGTGTCATCCGCGAACTTACTAAGCACGCAGTCTATTCTATCATCAAGATCATTAATGAAGATGTTGAATAGAACTGGCCCCAGGACTGACCCCTGGGGTACTCCACTTGTTACCGGTTGCCAACCAGACATCGAGCCATTGATTCCTACTTGCTGAGCCCGTTGATCTAGCCAGTTATTGATCCACCTTACGGTCCACTCGTCAAACCCATACTTCCTCAACTTGCCAACGAGAATGCTGTGGGAAACCGTATCAAAAGCCTTCCTAAAGTCAAGGTGTACCACGTCAATGGCTCTTCCCGCATCCACAAATCCAGTCATCTCATCATAGAAGGAAATCAGGTTGGTCAGGCACGATTTGCCCTTGGTGAATCCGTGTTGACTGTTCTTGATCACTCTATTTTCCTCCAAGTGTTTCAGGATGGATTCTTTGAGGACCTGCTCCATGATTTTCCCAGTGATTGAGGTGAGGCTGATCGGTCTGTAGTTCCCCAGATCCTCCTTTTTCCCTTTCTTAAAGATAGGTACTATATTTGCCTTTTTCCAATCCTCCAGGACCTCCCCCGTTCACCACGAGTTCTCAAAGATAATGGCCAGCGGCTCTGCAATCACTTCCGCCAACTCCCTCAGCACTCTCGGATGCAGTTCATCTGGCTCCATGGACTTGTGCACATCCAATTTCTTTAAGTGTTCCCTAACCTGACTTTCCATCACTGAAGGCTGCTCTTTTCTCCATTCAGCATTACCCTGTGTCCCTGTGTAGTAGTCTGGGAGCTGACCCTCCCAGGAGCATCGAAAACTGCAAAGCAGGGGTATCAGGCATATATATATAT
>ML685780.1:1543164-1603365 GCA_007922175.1 Pelusios castaneus
AAACCGGAACCACGACAGGATATAGAGTCCAGTTCCCTGCATTCATGGCAGCACCAATACCCCCATTAAATCATCCCTGACAGGCGTTTGTCTAATCTGCTCTTAAAAACCTCCAATGCAGGAGATTCCACAACCTGCCGAGGCAACTTATTCTAGTGTTTAATCACCCTGACAGTTAGAAATGTTTTCCTAATCTCTAGGCTGAACCTCCCTTCCTGTAATTTAAGCCTGTTGCTTCTTGTCCTATCATCTATGATTAAGGAGACTATTTTTTCTCCTCCTTCCTCAACAACATTTTAGGTATTTGAATGCTGTTAGCATATCCCCTCTCAGTCTCCTTTTTTCTAGACTAAACAAACCCAGCTCTTTCAATCTTCCCTCATAGGTCAAATGTTCCAGACCTCTAATCATTTTTGTTGCCCTTCTCTGGACCTTCTCCAGTTTCTCCACATCCTTTTTTGAAATGAGGCACCCAAAACTGGATACAGTACGCTATTTGAGGCCTAGTCAGTGCAGAGTAGAGTGGAAGAATCACTTCTCGTGTCTTACTCACCATACTCCTGTTAATACACCCCAGAATGGCGTCTGTTTTTTTTGCAACAGTATTACGCTGCTGACTTATATTTAGCTTGTGGTCCACTATTACACAATATCTATCTATCTATCTATCTATCTATCTATCTATCTATCTATCTATCTATCTATCTATCTATCTATCTATCTATCTATCTTTTCTGTCTGTAGGTTTTTTGGAGGGGTGGAGAATTTAACATTTTATTTAATTGGTTTTGTCCATGAGAGGGCTCTGAAACTGTAACAATTTCAAAGCACATATCACCGTAGACTACAACGAGCAATTATTTGGTGGGCAATAGAAACTAGATAAAATTTACATGTTTAATGTGACTTGTTTGTTTGTTAAAATGACCTGATTTCTTGATATACATATTGTACAAAAGTGGTGAGCTGATTATGTCGCATTGGGCTGGCTTAATAGAAAAAAAACATGGTTGCAAAAAGAAAATCAGCAGATTCTGATAATTTGTTCTTCTAATAGCTTTTATTTTATTTTCCAGAACCTACATTTTTCGTTAAGACAAGAGTGCAGTAGCCCACACTTTATGGTTGCAAACACAAGCGCTGAGTCTACAAATCCTTAAGATAATAAGTAACTTTATTCAGATGGAGTAATCCCAGAGATACCAAGGCACAGGCATACATCTCTAACAGTTCTTACCCAAAGTTTTTACAGCATGAACTCCAGTAAATCTTGTCATGATTCAGCTGAGCAGATTGAATGTTGTCTTCTATGCTCGGTAGAAAGCATGGGCCCAACCCTACAAATAGATTTGCACATGTGAATGCTTGTTCCTGCATGGAATCCAAACCTGGGGGACTCTACATGGGAATAAAAGTCTTCATGTTTTTAGATCTGTTTGCAGGTCTGGGTCAGACTGTCACAGCTTCAGGATTAATTGCATCTCCCCACTTTGCAACCCTGTTACGCGGGGCTCCTTCATCCCAAAGCTCTTGGTAATCTTACTCTGTGTGAGGTGGTGTCAGGAAATAAATCAATGAAGACACAGATGTCCAACTGATAGACAGCTGGCAACACAAGAGAGGTCTCATTTACAGCTATACTTTATTTGATTTCAAGCACTTATACACATCTACAACAGGTTAGAAAAACACTCTCACCTTCAATAATTACCAAAGTTTGGGGTAGCTCTTGAGTGGTACAACAACAGCCTTCTGATTGGCCTGTCTTTCAGCTGCCCATGGGGGCCCCAAGCTATGTCGAAAAAAAGATCCTGAAGAGTCCAACTAGTCCAAACTTCTCCCCTTTATTTATCCTTGTTAGTAGACAATAACACACCATTCAAAAACCTTGATAGGCAAGCAGTTTAAGCAAGAGGAGACCTCCAATTACTATGTATTCATGCGGTGTTCTCATGCCTTGAGTTCCTAACAAATACATCCCAGAGGGTAGATATAGCTAAGCTTCTTGTATTTCTCTTGAAACACTGATACCAGCATGCTCATCAGAGACTTCACTGGGGGTGGGGCGGGAGTGGAAGAAAGGGTGCAGAGTTGGATAAAGGTTGAACAAAAGACTCTTCTCCCTTCCTGGCATAGTCATGCTAAGTCTCCACAGGCCTGCAAAAAGGCCTACCAATTTTGTCTGCTGTTAGCAACAAATATTACACTGTCAGTACTGGTTTCTGGTTTTTTTATTGGTCCATGAAAATCTCCCTACATACACCCCTCAGCAAAGGAACATACTTAAGTCCCATTTTTGTGGGGCAGTGTCTCACATCAGTCTCCCTTCTTCCTGGGGGCTTTAAGGCAGCCCAACTCCCTGCCATATACTGTGATATTCCCAGCAAGCCTGACTGCCTACTGGACAGCACCTAGGCTGTGCTTTCTCTCCAAGAATTATACACTGTTCATGTATTCCCTTTTGAATGTTCTTGTTTCAATAAAAGCATTTCAAATCCCCAGGTTCCTTTTTTTTGGCCCTATTCAGGATTTGCCTCCTCCATAGTTATAGGTTTAACTCATACTTCCTGTTGGGAGGATACTGCATGGAGGTCAGTTTTGTGTCACTTAGCCCATTTCCCAGAGAGAATACCCAGCTAAGGGGTGAGAAATACTTACACTTATCAATGCTGTATGTAGGAGCTCAGGAGGGAAAACTTTGGTAAGCTTTTAGCATGCATATAGGATGTTTTTCATATGTTTATTTCTGTAATGCTTTGGAATTAAGTATTTTGATCTATGAAGGCTGGTTGGAAACCAGTGTACAGTGGTATAATCTGATGAGAAAATTAGAATTCATTGCTGTGGGAACTCACAATAAGGTTCCGAGGGACTGCAAGCCAAAGACCTGGTCTGCAGGGAGAAAGATGATCTGTACCTAAAATAAGTGATATCTGGGAGCCGGAACCCCTGAATGGATGCCCTCGAGGACTTGAGAGGTGCGAGTGGAGGGTCAGTCAAAAGTGCAGCTAGCCCTGAAGCTGTGATAGGGCTCATTTAGCAAGAACTTTTTTCAACCTGGGACTTCTGTTCTAGCATGCATGAAAATTTCTTCCACTCACTTCAACAGGATAAGAAGTTTGAAACTTAAATTTTGGCCAATTAAACCTTGAAAATGATACCATTACTGACTTTACATCAGAAATACATCACATATTGAATTATTTACTGATAAATCATTTCCACAGAAATATGGCTGTGCATTTTGAATATGCCAATTATGAAGTCACATAAGTTAGCCTTTGGTTACCGAGATATCTAGGTAATTTGCTACTGTGTTTTAAAAGTGTGTAGGGCGGGAAAAAATGTGATGAAAATAGCTAATTTAGCAAAGCAAATCTTGTTGAAATTGCTTATTATAGAGCTTGTATTTCAACAGGAACTTTCCCTTTCTGGTAGAGTTCCCAGTCTTATAGCAATTTCCTATTGTAGAATTTAATTCAGTCTTTCACAACAAATCTTATCATTCAATTGCTGTTTCAGTTACATAAAACAATTTTATTTTTAAAGGGATGTGAAATCTCAGTTCCGAAAACATAGTTTCACCTTGAGTCAGTTACCAAAATCATCTATTTATATATAATTAATCAGTCTTTGAAACAAAAGTCACATCTGTTTTGAAAAAACATCTCCCAAATTAAAAAGAATAAAATAAAGGGCACATTAGGCAAGTATTTTCTTCTCCATGGCATAAATTGCCATTTAGTGATGATATCCACTGATATTCTGAAGTTAATTTCTAAGTGGGAGAATTCTATACACCAGGTAATATTATTCACCAGACTCATTTCAAAGGCATATCTTCTATGCAAGGGGTTATATACCCCCCATTAATTCATGCAATATGAAAGTGTCTTCTCTACAGATGTTTTCATGGACAAAAATAGCTCTTTAGTGACATTTCTAACACAACTGTATTTCATGATTCAGTGGATTGTTTTACGGTATTTTATATGAGATTTAAATGTTTTTAATAAGCTTCATGAATGAACTTTAAAATATAAGCAGATTAAGATGTAGCTTGTGACAGTCCCCTTACTGAGAGAAGGTATTTTCCTTGTGATATACACAGCTCTGACATATAATTTATCGTGCATTAAATACTGTGTGATTCATAAAACACTGCTTATTATAGAGACCTTTTCAGTGTCCTGAATTTAGATAGGGACTACATTATAAAAGGACAAGAATGGATAAAATGAGTAGTTTACATGAATTATCCCCATACACACACCCTTAAAACAGGAGCAAGGTATTAAGCAATGATGGGGTAAAACGTTTCTGGTACTTTGAGGTAAATTCAGATTTCCAGCCCACTCTATCTAGCTCCAGGAAGTACAAAAATGTGGCCTCCCCCTATTCCATATAGGTTTCTAGGGTGACTTGCTGTCCTTTCTCTGGAAAGGAATGAGGCAGCATCCCCACTTCTAGGTCTAATCTGCTACTGCAAGAGTTGGAAGTTACTCAGGAGTTTGTTCCTGTAGTTGGAAGGCTGACATGAGGAAGGATGATCAAAGGATTAACACATTCCTTGAATGGAGTTCTAAAATAGTACAGCGGCCTTCCCCTCAAGGCAAGGATTGCCAGGAACCCAGCCATCAAGGAAATATAGTTGAGCTGTCCAAGAGTGGGTTACAGATGAAGCTGATTTAAAACTGGAGATTTTGTCTGTCCTAGAATGCACTCACGACATGCAGCCGAGAAGTTGCAGAACCCACTATGCACTATTAACTATCCAGCTTAAGGGTGACACTCACAATGGTGGTGACAAACAGCTAAGCCCCTCCAGAACCTTTTATCACCCAATACAAGGCACACCCAACTAAACCATTAACACTGTATGGCCACTCCATTGTTCTACCTGAAAAGCTGGCTTGTAGTAGTTTGCCACCTTACAACATGTTCTAGTAACATAGGGTGCATCTACACTTACAAATTAAGTCGACTTAAGCCTGCTTAAATCGACTTAATTTAATTTGCATTTACACTACAATTTCCTTAAATCGACTTAAGCTGCTGCTTAAGTTGATTTAAGGAAATTTAAAATCGACTTTATTAAACCTGATTTAAAGTCGACTTTACTGGCTAAATCGACTTTATTAAATCAATTTAGCCAGTGTGGACGCAGATTAGCCCTAAATCAACTTAAAGGCCCAGAGCTCCCCCACTGCCCTCCCTGCCAGGGTGGCTGGCACAGCCAGAGCCTGGCGTGCCCACCCACATGGCAGGACACAGCCCTGCCCACCCTACTCCTGTGCTCTGCCACTGTCCCTGTCCTGCTCAGCCCCCATTGTACCAGGGTACAATGGGGCAAATGCTGAGCCCCCTGGCACTTGGCAAGGGGTGCCCCCCCTGCCACCATAGACCAGTCCCAGGTCCACCTAGTCCCTAGAAGTCAACTTAGGCATCCAGTGTGGACGCTCTAAGTCGATTTGGCAAGGTCCCCTTGAAGTCGACTTAATTTTATTGTGTAGACATGCTAAATTGACTTAACAAAGTCGACTTCTTTGGCCAAGTGTAGACATAGCCATATATGGCAATGTTCCATAACTTTACATGCAATGATAGCACATACAATTCACCTGGGGTATGTCTACACTTTAGGCTCTGTTAAGAGTCCACACTGAACAATCCAGTCAACTGCTAGCATCCACAATGACAGGTGCTAGATCGACAGAAGAGTGGTGCATTGTAGGTAGCTGGTCCACATTGCACTGAGGCATGGAGGCCAATTAGGTTGACTTAAGGGCACTCCCAGTATACACTGACTTAAGTCAACTTAATAAAGTTGACTTAAGCATTAAATCGACCTTCAGAGATGATGTTATTAAATTGATTTAAGGAAGCACTTAAGTCAACTTAATAAGCGCCCAATGTGGACACGGCGTTCTGTAGGTTGACTTAACCATTCTTAAGTTGACCTAAGGCTTCAGTGTGGACTCCTTATGTAGACGTAAAGCCAGTGTGAATTGGGATTAGCACCTATGTGTGAATGGGTTTAGCATGGGGATTAGCACGGGGATTAAAACAGGGATTAGCACCTATGTCGACGTTATTAAGTTGAATTAACTTTTCTAGTGTAGACATAGCCTAAATGTCTTCACACCCATCATGCAACTCCTGCCAAGGGCATCAAGAGCAAAATGAGCCCAACTGTCCATTGATTCCTCTGCCAATACTCTATCCCCTAAGAGTAAGACTTCATAGTAGTTAAAAAGGAGGGAAAGTATTAGAATCCACATGGACAGCGCAATTCAAAGAACCTCTTGTCATTTCTCTTGACTCACATTGCCAGTGGAATAAAGAAAGGGAAAACATCAATGTTTTACCTAGAAAAAATACCTAATGAAAATTAGCTCATTTTAAAGGAAACAAATTTTAGTTTTCTTCTAAAATATTTGTTCATAAAAAGTCTTGATAAGAACATGTTTTGGACTATCCTGACATCTAACAATTATACATAACTTTTTTTGTTATTTGTTTTGTTTTATTTTTTGTTTATTTCTTTAAGCTAAGAAACACACTAAATTCTACTTCAAATTATTGGTTTCAGTGAGAGGCACTCTGACGTAAATATGAGCAGAACTTGAAAGTAACAGTTGAGAAATCTACTATAAATATAAACAAAGCCAAAAAAAAAAAAAAGGACACAAAAGCAGCTGGAGAACCCTGCTTCTAAATGAATGCTTTTTGCACATAGATCCATTTGCAGGGACATTCTTATTGAATTTCCAGCATGATCAATTACCCTATTACCAGCATCACCAAAGATGCCAAACTTCATGCAAATATTTGAACAAAATAAAAATATCAAAATGCACAGAAATATCAGTTAATTTCTTTTGCATTATGAGTCATAAAGTAAATAAATATGAGTAGACAACTATTAAACTTTTCACAATAACATGCAGAACACTTGGAAGCATCAGTACCAAGACAGAGATCTTAATAAAATAGTCAAAATCTTCCATATTGTCAATGATGCCTACAATAAATTACCCATCTGACAATGGCAAAGTTGAAGAATATTCAATATATTTCTTTTAAAAAATGCAATCTCCAAATAAAAACTAAACAAAAAATGTAACAAAATATTCAGACAATTAAATCTCCTTAAATAGCATTATTGATTGTTGGACATTTTATCTTTTGGTCCCAGGTTTTTAGTTTGTGAGAACTTAGGGGCATGGGAAATACTCTGTTTTAAGGTGGTACATAGTGTGTAAGCACCCATATGACAAATGACCCAGAAAATTCAGAGTCCGTGTTCAACCTTGTGGCTATATATACACTATCATAACATTTTAAGAATCAAGGCTAACAGCTGAATGCCACCAGGTCCCTACTTGGATTGGTGCTTAATATAATTCATTTGTCCATAAAAAGGAATAAGAGGTGAGGTAGCATAAATTATCAGATTCCACAGAAGTGCGGATAGACAAGACTAGAAAAGATTTTGGAGGAATTTCAGAGGCTATGTCTACACTTGCTAAAATTAGTTTGAATTAGTTAGTTCGAACTAACTAATTCGAACTAATTTTAGTTAGTTCAAATTAACTTAATTCGAACTAACTAAAATTAGTTTGAATTAGCAATTTCCATTGATTTCAATGGGCAGGTTAGTTCGAACTAAGAAATTAGTTCCAACTAACATGGCCACATTGGTTAATTCGAACTAACTAGTTCGAATTAACCCTTACTTCTAATACCATATTCAAAGTTATTAGTTTGAATTAAGGAAGCCCTTAATTCGAACTAATTAAAACCTACTGTAGTCATGGCTTTAGTTAGTTCGAATTAAGCTTCCTTAATTAGAACTAACTTGCCAGTGTAGACATAGCCAGAGAGACCTAACCAACAGAGATGAATGCACACACCAGAATGCCAGGTGATTACAATGTGTACTAAAAGTAGCACATGGGAAGGAATAATTTGAAGTATTTATTTACTCTTTTGGGTTCAAGTCAGCTATGAGCATTCTGTAAAGATTTGGATGCCATTGTGACAACTCAGTGGAAATTTCTGCTCAGCAGGTAGCAGTGATTTCAAAAGCTAAATAAAAGCTAAAGACACATACAGGATGGGAAAAGGGCTATGAAAAAACTTCCAATTTTTTTTAAGGTTGATTAAGTTCCAAACCCAATATTATAAACAGCTTCTGAAGTTTGTGAGATACTAAATCTTTCCCGGTCAATATAGATCCATCTGCCTGGAGAGTTGGGTAAAGATTGAATAAATTCAGAAACACATATCTGTATTTGAGCTGTTTGGTTGAGTTTCTAATTGATAACATCACGTGTTCCTGTGCAATTTGTGGATACATTTGAGCATATCCACAGGTAGTATGTTTTCTATCAGTTCAGAATAGAGCAATAGTAGTCAGATAATGTTAATGTTGAAGGGACTCTATTTTCATAATGAGGAATCCATAAGCTGACCTAAACCAAAAAATTAGGTAATATATTAGCAACCCAGAAACTATTTATGATCAGCTCTTCCAAAAGTTGCAGTTCACATTTTTAACCATCCAAGGAATACTTTAATAGGATGTAAAACAAACAAGGAGTTTTGTTAGTCTTTAAAAGTGCCGCAAGACTCCTTGTTTATTTTGCTGAATTAGACTGACACGGAAACCCCTTTGGACCTTTAATAGGATGAAGTGGGTCTTAAAGAACCAAGAATCCTACTTAGTGAACCCCTTTCTTAACTAACTGATATATTTTTATATGCCCACAGTCTACTTATTTTCCTTACAGTTGGGTCTCACTTTGGATATTGTTGTGGCAAAAATAACAACTCATAGGCCATGTCTACACTTGGCCAAATGAGTCGATGTGTTGGTGTTATATTTATACTTTAACTTGTGTGATTTTATGGAAATGTCTGAGAGAGACGTCTGTGTAAAACCATTGTGTCCTTAATGTTAAGAAATGTGCCAGCTACAATCGGCCTTGGGAGTATCCTGATGAGCCATTAAGGACACAATGGTTATATTTCTTATATCCTTAATGGCTCATCAGGATACTCCCTGGGCCCATTGTAGCTGGCACATTCCTTAACATTAAGGACACAATGGTTTTACACAGACGCCTCTCTCAGACATTTCCATAAAATCACACAGTTAAAGTATAGATAAAACACCAAATTTCTAACTAAACTAACTTCTAATCCAAATACAATTCCTAGACATAAATTATATAATCATTCCCAGCAAATTACTACCTTTCTATTGACACCAAACATGACATAGCTCCTATGGATTATAGCATTTAGGATATATGGATAGAAAATACTGTCATAAATGCTTCCCTAAATCCAGACAGCATCACACAGGGATCTGCCCTGCCCTTTGGGGGGCATGCCAGGCTCCCCCTGTGCTCCCTCCTGGCAGGGAGGGCATTGGTGTAGTCCTGGGGTAGCCCTAAGTTGACTTAGGGCTACCCTAGGGCTACACTGGCTTAATTCGACTTTAAAAAGTCGAATTAAGCCTTAGCTCGAGTAGAAAGGTGGTTTAATAAAGTCGACTTTATTTTCATTAAGTTGACTTTATTTTCATTAAGTTGACTTAAGCAAGCTGCTTAAGTCAACTTAAGGAAACTGTAGTGTAGATGCAGGGTAAATTGAGTCGACTTAAGCAAGCTTAAGTCGACTTAATTTGCCAGTGTAGACGCAGCCACTAGCACCTTGTATAATGGTACTAACACCTCTCAATCTGTACTGGAAATTCCTCTTCTGATGCATCCTAGGACTGCATTAGCTTTTTTCAGGGCTACATCACATTGACAACTCATAGCCATCCTGTGATCAATCAACTTGGTCTACAACTCTTGCCTAAGATTTTTTTCCCTTTCTTTGGAGTGCAGGCTTCAGATAGTTCCTGAAACTTTGACTTGAAGTGATTCCAAGCCTCATCTACCTTTACATTCATGAGTTCTTCAGTGTAGTCCACTTCCCTAATTAATTCCCTTAATTTTTTGAAGTTAGCCCTTTTGGAATTGAAGGGTGCATCTACACTTAGAAGTTAGGTCAACTTAAGGTGGCTTAAGTCAACCTAAACAAAGCCGTGTCCACACTGGGCTTTCCTTAAGTCAACTTAAACATTTCCTTAAGTCGACTTAAGAAAAGGTTAAGTGGACTTAATAACACCTCATTTTAGGTCGACTTAATGCTTAAATCCACCTTATTAGGTTGACTTAAGCCAGTGTGGATGGGGATTTATGCCTAATTTGACCTTACTGAGTCAACTTAAAGCATTAAGTTGACTTAATAAGGTCGACTTTAAGTCGACTTAAAGTCTACCTTATTAAATCGACTTAACAAAGTCGACTTAACTTTTCTAGTGTAGACATAGCCAAAGACCCTCATCAGTTGATTTATTTTTGTTTATCCTTCCATTTAGTTTGAACAGAATTAGCTCATGGTCACTCAAACCAAGGCTATCCCCTACAACCAGTTCCTCTATGAGGTCCTCACTTCTCACCAGGACCAAATCTAAGATGGCATCCCCTCTTGTTGGTTCAGTATCAGTTTGGTAAAGGAATTCATCAGCTATCACATCCAACAATATTTGGGCCCTATTACTATTAGCACATGTCCTCCAGTCTATATCTAGGACGTTAAAGTCTCCCATAATCACACAGTTCCCAGAAGTATTTACTTCATTAAAGGCCTTAAAGAGGTCACTATCCATATCCCAATCAGATCCTGGTAATCTATAATACACCCCAAGCACTATCCCAGGAGAAATTCTAGTAGTTTTCTTCCCTAATGTGATTTTTATCCAGATAGATTCTGTCTTATTAATTCCATCACTTCGAATTTCTTTACAGTCTCCCTCATCATTTATATACAATGTCATTCCCCCACTTTTGCCTTTATATCTGTCTTTCCTAAAGAGCACATAGCCTTCAGTACCCATACATCAGTCATGACTACTATTCCACCATGTTTCAGTTATCCCTATAATATCTGGTTTCACTTTCTCTATCAGTAGCTTTAGTTCCTCTATTTTGTTACCCAGACTTCTTGCATTAGTATTAAAACATTTTAATTTTTGCTGCTTGGCTTCACTCCCATTCCTTATCCATTTTGGCACAGTTGTTCTACTGCCAAAATTGGCCAGTAGACAGGTATTTACTCTTCTTTCTAATGTCCATTCTGCTCCCCTCTTCTATATTCTTTCTTAGTTCATTTTCCTTCCTCTCAATACTAATATCAGGTGTGGAGATTATCCGGACATCTCCCAACCTTCTCCTACAACTCCCTAGTTTAAAGCTCTCTTAATCAGTTGGGCTAACCTACATCCTAGAAGTCTGTTTCCCTCCCAGCTCAGGTGAAGTCAATCCCATGAGAATAGTCTTCTGTCCATAAATGCCTCCCAGTGCCCATACATGCCAATGCCCTCCTTATAGCACCACTGCCTTAGCCATCTGCTGATCATCAGAATCTTCTCACACCTTTTTTGTCCTCCTCTAGGGACAGGCAGAATCCCACTGAAGATCACCTGAGCCTCTATTCCCTTAAGAATCCTCCCCAGCCTGGCATAGCCTCCTTTGATACATTCCAGTGAGAACCTAGCTATATCATTTGTACCCACATGAAGGACAATCAGAGGTTTCTTTCCCACTATTCTTTCCAATTAGGATCCTCTTCAACCTCATATCCACATCCCGTAACCTAATGCCCAGCAGGCAGCACACTCTTTTGTTCTCTGGATCAGCTCTGGTTACAGGCCTGTCTGTCCTTCTTAGTAGGGAGTCCCCAGTCACATAGACTTGCCTTTTCCTGGAAATGATGCTATTATCCAGCCTATCCCCACTTCTTTCTGGCTGCAAGTCATCATTTCTACAATTTTTCTTTGCAATCCTCTACGTCCAAACCTGTATCCTCCTAGGGCTCTTATTTGGGGGTATCTCCATTGGCTCACCCCCCTTTTGCATAGGACTAGCTGCTCTTATTTTCTTCCTCGCGCTCCCACCTTCAGTAACCAGCTGCTATGCTCCTTCTTCACTTTCTAACCCTGCAAACCTGTTTCTGAGTTCTAGTTCTCTTTCACTAGCCCGTCTTTTCCTATGCCAGCTTCTCACAGTCACATGTTTCCACTGGTTACTCTCTTCACTCAGCATTCTCCTCTCAGAGATGGTCGGTCCTGCTCCCATCTACAGGTCTTAGTTTCTTCCGACATCCTCCTCATTCATCTGCCCCATCAACTGCTCAAACCCCCTTCTAAACTCAATCAGAGTTCCCACCTGCATCTCTAACTCTCAAATTTTCTCTTCTATCAGCTCTATGAGGAGGTGCTTCATACATACTAAGCTCTTCAGAGGTACTCTTCCTAAGATCATGTACATCCTGCAGCTTCCACATCCTCATTGTACTCCTCATTGTCTCTTCCCCTGCTTGAGTGACTACCACTGCTGCCTCTGTTTCTGCCATAACTTTTCTCCTACCTTCAGCCAGTGAAACAAAACAGAGGGAGGGAAAACAAAGAAACAAACAAAAAAATCCCAACAACAAGAACCTCAACAATACCAGAATACCACACTCCCTACCCCACCCACACTCCCTCCAAAACTCCCCCTCCAAACTCCCACTCAAACTCCGCTCAGTCCTGCTGACTGCTCCTGGTGCTGCTGCAGCTGTGTGCCATCGCCTGCCTAAAAAGTGTATACCAAAATGTTACAAATTGATATTATATTCTTTTAAGAATGTTGCTGCTGAGATTCTGTTCTTTTCTCATATAACAAAATAAAGTTCAACACCTATTGCAGCAACAAAATATAACCAAATTCAGATTCAAGACCCAAAACACAAGGCAAATTTTAGTGATGGAGGGCACCAGCTCATCCAGATTCAAGCCTATATATATATTTGCACATATTCTTGCAAAGTGAAATAACAAACATTTATGCATTTGTTGCTTTCCTTTCAAGAATATGCAAGGCCATGCCAACTTTATCAGGAAAATTTTGTGTTCCATAGACATAGCTTGCAGAAAATTCACAGTTCTTGAGATCACTTTGGGGGTTCATAAACATTAATTAGCAAGGTTTTTATTTTTCACATGACATATTGCTTTGATATGTTGTCATGCAAAGCCACCAACCTTGTACTCTGATGCAAGTATCACAAAGCTATGAAGTAGAGCGTGTCCTGTTGGGCGTGCTTATAAAAGTAGCAACAATGTACAGCAGAATTATCTGCTGATCTTCAGAAAACTGGGCAGAATTTCCATAAACAAAGTGGCATATGGAAATCCAGTTGGGGAAAATATCACTTCTGGATGGACTATTTGTAGGTTTCTGAAAATAAATTTGTGCTTCACAATGAAGGGGATCTGGTGAAAGATCACAAGAAAATGTCTATGGGAGGAAGAGAAAAAAATGATAATTTTTCCTGAAAATCAAAATCAGAAGTAGTATATGCTGCTTGGGAATGTCAGCAGCTTAAGTCGACTTAAGGAAAATTAAAGTCAACTTTATAAAACCTATTTTTAAGTCGACTTTACTGGCTAAGTCGACTTTATTAAGTCAACTTAGCCAGTGTAGACGCAGAGTAGCCCTAAGTCGACTTTAAGTCAACTTAAAGGGCTCCAGGGCTCCCCCACTGCCCTCCCTGCCAGGGTGGCTGGCACAGAAAGAGCCTGGTGTGCCCCCTCACAGGGCAGGACAGAACCCTGCCCACACTGGTCCTATGTCCTGCCAGTGTCCCTGTGCTGCTCAGGCCCCATTGTACCCAGATACAATGGGGCAAATGCTGAGCTCCCTGGCACTTGGCAAGGAGTACCCCTCCTGCCAGCATGAACCAGTCCCAGGTCCACCTAGCCCCTAGAAGTTGACTTAGGTGTCCAGTGTGGACGCTCTAAGTCGATTTGGCAGGATCCCCTTTAAGTCGACTTAATTTTTGAGTGTAGACATGCTAAGTTGACTTAACAAAGTCGACTTATAGTCAACTTTGTTAAGTTGACTTAGCAAAGTCAACTTATTTGCCCAAGTGTAGACATAGCCTCATTTAAGTCCATTTAAGTTAAGGACTTTGTAAGAGTTATTTAACTTGTAAGGACTGTTTTGAGAATTAAAAACACATAAATAAGGGCGTTCGGATTTTTTGAAGACAGAAATTTCTTGTCAAACTCTAATAAAATTGAAAGAATAGCTCAGAAACCAGACTGAACAAAAAGAGTTAAAATTAACTGTAAAAGTTATCTGAATCTTTCCTGCCACAAGAAGAACAAAGGCAATTAAGGAACCATTGCACATTTATTAAACAGACTGCTTATTTAGGAGCTTAAAGTGTCACCTAAGCAAAACCCAGAGGCATGAAGCAACTGAAAGGGTGACAGCAACCAACTTGGAATATAAACAAGTCTGTAATTTCTTGAAAAAAGGGAGAAGGGTATAACAACTCTGAAATAAGCACCCCTCGCACACTTTCTCTGCTACCCTTCCCAAAAATAGCACTCCTCAAGAAAGCTGCCACAGACAGATAAGAAAAACAGAAGACTCAAAAAGAAACCAAGCCAAGGAAAAACCTTCCCAAGACTTTAACAATGATGGGTGAGAGGAAGTTAAATAAATATCTGACAAGGAATTTGATTTAAAATTCCCAGTGATTTGGTTGGAATATAGAAATACTGTTGTAATTTAATTCCTCATATTCATTACTGAGGAAACAGAAGCTAAACACTGATGAATAGAAAAAGAGTGGGAAGTAACCGGATTCTAGATTCTTAATATTCATAATGGGCCTGTCTTAAGACATCTTCTTAAATGCTTTCTTCTAAATAAATAATTTAAATATTTCTTTGATTTCAAAGGATTTTGTTAAGATTGCTTACTTTGCCACAATATAAACTGATAAGGTTATTATTAATAACTAGGGAGGCTTCACTTACCCTTAAACAAATTATTTTCCCCAAAAGCAGTTTTAAATATCTAATAAGCTACTGAAACCAAATTCCCAATAATTTTAGAAAATATACTTTAGTCGTAATTTACCAAGAAAAGGGTCCCTTATAGATGATTCATTTCACAGGTGTAAGTTCTTCTAAAAGTTCTCCTCAGAGGGACATACAAAAGATATTATAAAGGAAATAACTAATTGATTCTTTATGTTGCTCCCCTGCCTTATAGTGGACAAACAGGAGAGTCTCTATGCAAAAGAATAAATGGACAGAAGTCTGACATCAGAAATCACAACATTCAAAAGCCAATAGGGGAACACGTCAATCTCCCTGCTCACTCCATTGACGACTTATTAAATAGTAGTGCTCAAACAAATGAATAACAAATCACAGCTTCAAAGAGAAACTGCAAAATTGTGTCATATATTTCTGTGTCATACATTTCCCTGCATTTAATTTCCTCCCATTCTGTAAGTTCCCCATCTTCAAAGCGTCTGACAAAGTGGGATTTTATCCCACAAAAGCTCATGCGATAAATAAATTTGTTAATCTTTAAGGGTATGTCTACACTTGAAAAGTTAAGTTGACTCTGTTAGGTTGACTTAACTTTTCAATTGTAGACACAGTGGAGAGCTGCGGCTCCCTGCTGAGAAGGGAGCCATGGTCCCCGGTAGAAAGGACCTGTGGCTCCCTTCTTGCCAGGACTCGTAGATTCCTGACAGAAGGGACCCATGGCTCCCTTCTTGCCAGGGAGCCAGAAGGGAGCCGGGCTACCTCCAGGGACAAGGGAGCCACGCAGAGCTTAAAGCATAATTTGATGGGCCCTGGAACCCTCCTCATCTCTGGGACCCCCGCCCATATTGTCTGGGCCCCCTTCATGCATGTGCGGGCCCCAGTCCAGGTAGGCCTTTGCAACCACTTCTCAGTACCACAGGCATTTGCCGCGATGTTCCTGATGGTGGCATCTGGGCAGGTCAGCAGGTGGAAGGAATGGGTGAGAACAGTGATGTTGCAGAGGTCGCCCATGCGGGAGACATTGGCACCTACTTGGTTGTGACCGATGTAGGTCTGTTCATTGCTGCCCCTCATGGGAAGGAACAGCCATTTTTCACTAGCCATCAGATGATGCCATTGGCCTTATTGAGGGGCACCTTTGCCACTGCTGAGCCTCGCAGGACGAACGCAATGTGGGGGATCAGGAAAGTGTTCAGGTCATTAATCTTTTGCCAAGGTGCCATGAGGGAGGCGTCAATCTTGGCGGTATCCTGCAGGATCACTTAGATGGTGTCATCGGGGGTCTGTGGGACACAGAAACCTGTTGGAGTCCCCAGGTGATGGTACACCTGCCCATCTTCGAGACAGATGACAGGCTCGCCCTGGATTCGTAACGGCGTCTGTTGGACTGCGTCTTTCTTGCTGCCATCGATATGGAGGGATGAACATTTCTTGGTGTTGAAATTAAAATCTCTTGGTGTTGAAGCGCAGTCTCAACCTGTCAGCAATCAGGCTGGTGGCGTGCAGCATATTTTGGAGGTGGTTGGGGTCACTGGCAATCAGGACCAGGTCATCGGCATAAGCCAGGATGTTGACTCTTTCCCCATGGAGGTCGTGCCCCCCAGGACCCTTGGCTATCGCTTGGATGAGTAGCTCCATGGCAAGGTTGAAAATGATAGGGCTAAGGGGACAGCCCTGCTTCACTCCGCTCTGGATAGTAATTTTGGCAATCTCTCCCTTGACTGAGCAGATGGTGGTGGTGCTCATGTCGTATAGCTCTTGGAGCAGCTGGAGGAAGCTGGCCAGCACCACAAATTCCTGGAGCATGGAGAAGATATGTTGGTGGGGTATGGAGCTGAAGGCGTTGGCCATGTCTAGCCAAGCCATGACACACTGTTTCCGAGACTTCCGGGCAGTCTGGATGGTGGTCTGGAGGATGAAGATGTGCTCATAGCAGCCTTCACAGGACATGAAGCCCTTCTGGGTGAAACTAATGGCTCCCCCATTCACCAACCACTCCGTGATCCTGGCTGCTAGGCAAATGGCATAGAGTTTGTAGATGGTGGAACAGAGGGAGATGGGTCTCCAGTTGCTGGGGTCGTCTCGCTCACTTTTCTTGTATACCAGCACCATCATGGCCTTCTTCCAGCAGCTGGGGGTCTGGCGGAGCTCCTTGCACCAGTTGAAGAGGGCAGAGAGCCCCAGGCAGACAGGATCCCGCCTCTTCAGGATACTGTAAGGGATGCCATCTTTCCCTGGAGGAGTGTTCTTTGTCCAAGCCAGTCTGTCCATCACTTCCTTGGGTGTGAAGTCGCTTCCAGGTCCTCAGCACCACTGACCTGGGGCAGGGGTAAGAGACATTTTGGGTGTCCTGTGGTAATCAGGGCCACATGGTCAAAGACGTTCATGAAGTAGGCAAAGAGACTCTCAGGTGGGATTGTGCAGAAGGATGAAGGCCCGTTGAGGATCTCTCTCATGGCCTTGGTGCGGTTTGACTGGTATGGCTTCTAAATTTTGGAGGCAGCGGCTGAGTCATAGCGGTGGCTGGCAGTTTGCCCTCAGGGTGCACTGCTGCTATTGCGGTTTGCCAGTGGCCTGCGAGTGGGTGAGGAGTCTATCTCTGGTTTCTTTCCCTCCTTACCATGACCTCTGCAGACAGCTCTTGGGCCAGTTTGTCAACAAGGGGGTCAAGTTCATCAAAGGACTTTGCCGCACTCAGCTGCTCCAGTCACAACAGCTGCCATGGCATGGGGGGTCTGGATGCCAGTTGTTGATTATGCAAAATGAGAGCTTTGATATCAAATAAAGATATATTTTAGCCTTTTAAAAACATATAAAAAGGAGCTAAATGTGGCTGTATGTGATGCCCCACAACTGACCTTTATTGCTTTCCACTTGTTCTTTTGTATATAAGGTAAAGAGATATGATGTAGCTGAACAAGATGTTAAGATTTATAGTTACTGTAGGAACAAATTAAAAGGCTAACACATTTTGTGCCCTCTCCATCCTGCCACTTATGATTTTGACTGGGAGTTGGGAGATTGACAATCAATTCCTGGTTCTGACACAGACACAAACATTAACTTCTGGTTTAATCTTACACATGTCACTTACAGCTGGATCCAATGGCCATGGAATTCAATGAGAGTTTTTCCACTGGCTTCAAAAGGCACCAGGCCTTTCATCTCTCATTGCCTCAAATGGCCATCTCTAGAATGGGGATAATACTAAATCACTGCTTCACAAGAGTGTAAAGGCATTAAACCTCAATAATTGTTAAGCACGTGGACTACTGTGATGAGGATCATAGATGTGTTTAAATGGACATGCCAAAATCACAGTAATAAGTGAATATAACTTAATAAAATTCTGTTTACATAATTCTCTATATTGGTTCCATAATTTTAAAAAGAATATACAAAATAAAAGTTGAATCTAAGCTTTCAGAGCAATTGACATTAAAAGTGAAAAAGACCCATCACACTGTTAATGTTCACTTTTCATATATGAACTCCCAACAGACTAGATAGCTACAAACTGTAAGACTCAATAGTAACTGTAACCCGGGCCTCCTGGGATAACTACCTGAAAATGCAGCTATCGGGGCAAGCTGCAAAAGGAGAGCAGATTCTTCCTGGTGTGTTACCTGAAGATAAACTCCCCCCAACCAGTCACCAACTAGGCTTCTGATTTCCCACTCTGGACATCAAGAAGCCATAACAAATACAAAGAGCCCCGTTTACTGCATTTCAGCCACTGGTCCCCAAACAGCCACTGTGTCTGGTAAAGAGATTAAATTGTTTAAAACTCCAAGCTCATTACCCAAAAAGGTTTCTCCTCACCCCAAAGGGTCAACCACATTACACAGAACAATATAGGTTTGGATCTCATCCAAATACTATGCTGCCAGCCAATCTTTTAGTAATTAAAACTAAAAGTTTATTATACAACGAAAGAAAGAAACAAACTACGGCTATGTTTACACTAAAAAGGGTAAGTCGACTTTGTTAAGTCGACTTTAAGTCAACTTAAAGTCAACTTAACAAGTGGACTAAGTTGACTTAGTTTGTTAAGTCTACCCAACCACCCTTAGGTCGACTTAATAAAGTCAACTTATGGCAGGGCTCGGCAACCTTTGCTGACCCCTGAGCTGGTCCCTCCTTCTCGACCTTCAGCTGGTGCTGACGGCCCACTCGTGGAAAGAAGGCACGTAGAGTGGCTCCTCTTGGCAGCATGCCTGGGGACCCCTATCCCTAGGCATGCCATGGAAAGAAGTTGCCTGGAGTGACTTCTTTTGGTGGTGGCACACCACAGAGAGGAGCCACTCTGGGCGGCTTCTTTACATGGTATGCCTGGGGCATGGACATGGCAGGGTCCTCTGCACTGCAGCAGCCCCAGAAAAAAGCCAATTGGAGTGTCTTTTAGTGGCAGGAGTGGTAAGCTCCGTGACGCCACAGGGAATGTCGAGTGCCGCTCCAAATGGGCTTATGTGCCACTGTTGGAACGTGTGCCGGGGGTTGCCTACCCCTGACTTATGGGTTACTCCATGTCCATACCGACCTTAAGTAGACTTAAGGAGTTGACTTAAGGGTCAAGTCGACTTAATGAGTGGTAGTAACAAAGTCGACTTAAGCTTTCATTAAATCAACTTACGGAATTTCTTAAGTTGACTTAATGAAAACCTAGCATGGACATGGCTTAATTTAAGTCAACTTAAGCCTCCTTAAGTCAACTTAAATTGCCAGTGTACATGAAGTCTTTGTTCACAGCTTCAATTATTAGAAATCCAGGTCTAAGGAATATAGACCAAATACTCCATGTATAGAGTTTGTTCTAACACTCCATGGCTATGTCTACACTGGGGAATTAAGGTCAACTTAAAAAAGTCAACTTTAATAAGTAGACTTTAAGTCGACCTTATTAAGTTGACTTAGAGAGTCCACACTGGACTCCTAAGTTGACTTAAAGGGGGCCTTACCAAGTTGACGTAGAGAGCCTACACTGGACTCTCTAAGTCGACTTGTTCGGTCCAGGGAGAGCCAGCCCAGCATGGGGCTGGCTTTCCCCGGGGCAGCAAGCCCCTGAGCGGTCCGGGGGGGAAAGGAGCGAGGAGCTCCCTTCTGCCCCAGACCACTCGGCTCCCTTCTGCTCGGGACTTCTCAGGTCCCGGGCAGAAGGGAACCCTCCTAGCCTGGAGCACTCGGGTCCCATGGAGAACTTCCCCGGAACTGAGTGGTCCAGGCCAGGAGGAAGAGCCAGGCAGCTGGAGTGGGGATTCCAGCAAGAAGGGACCGCAGGGCTCCCTTCTCGCCGGGACCGCCCCACATGTCCTTGCTGGCAGCTGGAGCACGGTTCCCAGGGAGAAGGGAGCCCCATGCTTCCTCCTACCCGGGGCTGTGCTCCAGCTCTTTAAGAAACCCCAAGGGTTTCCTGATCAGCTGGAGCACCTGCAATTGCTTAAGTCGACTTAATTTTCAAGTGTAGATGCACCCCATGAGAATTATCAGGGTGATTCCAAACTGGTGCTGACTGGAATCTCAATCCTGTGGCCCAAAATTTCCCTGAGAAGCTTGGAGAGATGTGAGATAAAGGGATTGTGTTCTAAACTTTCTTTTATAGCTGTTGCAAGGTGGGCATTTGCAGGTAATTTCTTCATGTGGGCTTTGATAACAATTCACAGATACTTTATAGTGTGAGAATAGTAATGTATATTGTCCTTTGAAGTAAAACCTTCACCACTCAGGCACCAAAGGTAATTAGCTGCATTAGCACTGTTAATAAACAGTTTACATTGGTACATCAAAGCTCCATCTAGATGTTAATGTTCCCTTCTGACCTCTTCTAATAGAAGAATAGTAACAGATAAGGAAGCAATTCCTTTACCTTGCTAACGTCGAAAAGATAGATGTAAACATCATCAAAAAACTACTAACAATACACATGCATATCAAAGCCCTAGCCTACTTGGAACACTACCATTGTGGTTTCCTATAATATATTTTTAAAGGTTAGATTTGGATCATGGATTTTATAAAATGGCTTGGCTTTTTCAGGCCTAGCATGACAGTAACAGAAAAAAGAAATTCCCTGATGTACACAATAGATCTCATGTATAAATGAGCTACATAGAATCCGCTAGCAAGTGACCCATGCTGAATGATGCAGAGGAAGGCAAGTGGTGGTAGCTATGGCTATGTCTACACTTGGTACACTTGGTAATTTAGGTCGACTTTAGCTAAGTCGACTTAGCATGTCCACCCTATAAAATTAAGTCGACTTAGGAGGGACTTACAAAGTCGACCTAGAGCGTCCACACTGGACACCTAGGTCGACTTGTAAGGGCTAGGTGGACCTGGGTACAATGGAGCAAAGGGAGACAGGGACCCTAGCAGGGCATAGGGGCAGGGTGATCAGGGGGCATGCCAGGCTCCCCCTGTGCCCCCCAGCAAGGAGGGCAGTGGGGGAGTCCTGGAGAGCCCTAAGTCGACTCTAAGTCAACTTAGGGCTACTCCAGGTCTACACTGCCTTAAGTCGACTTAAGAAAGTCGACTTAAGCCTAAAGTTGACTTTAAAGGAGGTTCAATAAAGGCGACTTAATTGTCTTTAAGTCGACTTAAGCAAGCTGCTTAAGTCAACTTAAGGAAAATGTAGTGTAGACGCAGAGTAAATTAAGTTGACTTAAGCAAGCTTAAGTCGACTTAATTTACAAGTTTAGACGTACCCTATGTGAGTGAGAGAACATCACCCATTGACAGAGTGCTATCCACACAAGCGCTTATTCTGACAAAATTTATGTCACTCAGGAAGGTGTTTTCTCACACCCCTGAGTGACAAAAGTTTTGCCAGAATATGTGTTAGTGTAGACAAGGCCTAAGTAACAGAGTTAAGTGACCTTGCAGCCACCTGTGTGTGGGGGTGAAGGTGCATATGTGCCCACAGTAGGAGGAACTACTAAATGCTGGATCAGAGAGGAAGACTGCTCTGCTGTGCAGGGCTACCCAGGCCATTGTTCTTCTTGTCTCTGATGGTGGCTCTCAGGTGGCTGGCTCTACCAGTGCTTGCCCTGTACCTTCCGGTGGGCTCCTGCACCCTCCACAATTGTGTCTTCCCTCCGCTCGAAGACAATGGCTTCAACTTGAGGAGCAGCCTCTGCTGAGACTGCTCTGGCATCCTGCACTACTACTTCTGGCACTCCCCAGTGCTACCTCTGCTGCGCACGGTACTCCAGAGGACTCTGAAGTCCCCCTGTTGATTCTGCAGGATTCCGTGGCCACTGCCTGCGCTACTGCAGCCGCTCCAGCATGGCAAGCCTCTCCAGAAGGTGCCTTCATCCAGGCTCCTCTGGCTACTTCGTGGGGCCCTATTTGGGAGTCAGATCCAGAGAGCCTCTAGGAGATTGCTGCCCCTTCAGCTCCCCCAGAGCCAAAAGCAGCTATCTCTTCCAAAGACATGGAACAGGATTGCCCTCCGCTGGCTTCCTGTTGGGAGGTGGCTCCAGCTGACACCTGGGCTTCATCTCCCTCTCCTGTGCTTAGAAATTAAGTCGATTTAAGGAGGCTTCAATTGACTTAATTTACTCCGCTTCTACACTGGCCTTTCCTTAATTTGACTTCAGCTGCTCCTTAAATCGAATTAAGGAAAAGTTAGTTCAAATTAATAACACCTCGTTTTAATTCGAAGTAGCGCTTAAGTTGACTTTATTTAGTCAACTTTAGCCAGTGGAGATGCGGAGTAGTGCCTAGGTGGAGCTTTTTAAGTTGACTTAGAATGTTAAGTCAACTTAATTAGGCCAAAAAGGGGCCAGGTCTACACTTGAAAAGTTAAGTCGACTTTTGTTAAGTCGACTTAATAAAGTTCACTTTAAGTCAACTTAAAGTTGACCTTATTAAGTCGACTTCATAAAGTCGACCTAACTTTTCAAGTGTAGACATAGCCTTTGGTTCCATGCTTATATGAAACTTAATTATCCTCAGAATCTCTTACTACAGTCTGTTTGATTTAACAGAGACCCTATAATTTTTCTTTTAATGTGGAACAGCCAAGTTACAGTAAAAGTGATACTATTTTTTTCCCCACAGAGCATATTATATTATGACCAACAGGTTAAGATGCAAAGTGTATTAAAATTTCTGAGACGTCTCTATTTTAGATTAGTCTATTCCAAAATTTCAGCATTAAATCCCTCAGCAATGTTATAGGAATATCTAACCAAATTGCATAAATTAAGTTTTAACCAACTTTTAGGTCTGATATTTCTCATTTGCTGTTCACAGCAGATGTTGCTTTAATTTTTTCTTAAGGTTATACAATATTCTTAGATCTGAAACTAAAATTAAAATAGCTAGGTTTGCCAAGATGACAATTTCTCCAATTACAAAATAAACAGGCATTTTTTAATTCTTGCAGTGCACTGTAAACTACAGACTGATTCTATAAGCTCTTACTCAAAGGGAGTCCTAAGGGCCCAACCTTGCTCCCACTGAAGTCAGCAGAAAACATGCCAATAATCTGAGTAGTGCAGGATATTAGGCTCTATGCATGTAAGCAATTGCTGGATTAGACTCAGTTCAATATATCCAAAAGGGCATTGGGACAGCATAGCTGTATGACATTTGTATGTCTTGTAGATTCATAGACTTTAAGGCCAAAAGAGACCAATTTTATCATCTAGTCTGGTCTGCACAACACAGGCCACAAAGCCTCACCCACCCACAACTGTAATAGACTACCTAACCTATGACTGAGTTACTAAAGTCTGCAAATCATGGTTTAAAGACTTCACAGTACAGAGGCTCCATCAGCAAATGACCTGTCCCCTATGCTACAGAGAAAGGTGACCACCTCCCTCCCACACACACCCAAGGCCAATTGGCAGAGTCCCTTGGGGAAAATTCCTTCCCGACCCCAAATATGGTGGTCAGCAAAACCCTGAGCATGTAGGCAAGACTCACCAGCCAGACACTCAGGAGAAATTCTCTATAGTAAATCAAAACACACCATTTAACAACCATTGGGCATATCTATATAACTAAACCACAGTTGTATATATGCACAGCGGGACGTGGACGCAGCTCCTGCACGCGCATATAACTGACACAGCTGTGCGCGCGCAGCAGCTGAATCCACGTCCATGCCGTGCATAAGCCTGTGGATTAGATAGCTCGCACGCACGGCTGCCCTCCCGCCCACCCAGCGGTGATTACCATTCTTCAATTTGCGATTCTTTAGAGAATCGGGGGTTTACTGGTTTATCACTAATGGTCAAAGATCAGTTAATTGCCAGAGTAGGTTGTCCCATCACACCATCCCCCTCCATAAACTTATCAGCCTCAGTTTTGAAGCCATCCAGGTTGTAGAAATGAATGGATACTAGGGCTGGACCCAGAATTCCATTTCATGACAACTTTTCTATTTTGAAGTTTGTTTTTGTTTCACAGTGGAATAAAAGCAAAATCTTTCTATTTTTTTTTTTTTTTTTTTTTTTTTTTTTTGTGAAAACAGAATTGTGTCCAAATATCCATTTTTGGATCAGAACCGAGCTTTTTGGTTTGAATGTATGCATACCTTGGCAACCTGATGACTGGCCTGAGATATGAGAGATCCAGGTGCAAGGGCCTGGTCTGACTTATTCAGAGCACAGGTTTTTGTTTCAAATCACTGTGTCAGATACAACAGAGACTTGAACCCTCATCCCAGCCCAGAAAATAGCTGTCCTAAAATATCCTGGAAAAAAATTCTCTAAAAAATACCCTTCCCAAAGAAAACTTAGTTGAAACCAATACAAGTTTAACAACTAGAGAAGTCTTAAATAGTGTGAAGGCAGAATGACATAGCTAGCCTATTGAGAGAGAAATGTACTTCCAAGTATTTTTCAAATCCACTGTGCAAAGATATATGTTGGTGTAATGGCTCGGGCACAAGAATAAGGTGGGGGTAATTTACCAAAGTTTGTGAACCCACCATCCAATAAATTAATAAATCAGAATATTAATTCTTACCTGGGATGGAATTTAGGTGCTTGCATGTGTGGACTGTACGGCATGAATTTTTATATTATGTTTCCATGTATTTCCATGTATTTCATTCTCGATGCCCTGTGAAGGTGTGTCCATTAGAGCTAGTCAGAACTGTTATGCTGTTTCATAGAATCTTTTTCTAGTGTAGACATACCCCTTGTTTGTTTTGCCTAACCAGACTGACACAGCAACCCCTCTGGAACTTGACTCATTCATAAATCTTTGTAAATGAACACGGGGCAGTTCAATACTTGGGCGTGTGTCTCTTATCCCAACTGCATAGTTATAGAGAAAAATCCTTTCAGTCATCTGAGATTATCTCTCTAGTCTTCAGACAGTTATTTCTGCTAATCGATCTGGAGAGCCCTCAAAAATATTCTAGCACATTAACTTGAACTGATACAGTTTTTATAGCAATGTTGCCTGAAGACAAGAAAAGACATGCAAGATAGGTGCAGGCGTCTAAGCAGAATGTCAGAGTTTCACTAATTTCTTAGCTCAGGCTCACACATTTGAAACCTTGATTTACCGTCAGCTGCATTCATGACATTGTTGATATTGAACTACTATAAGAAGTGTAACCTTGTTCCTCCTCTCCCCATTGCCATCTCTTTTAACACTATTGTGATTATTAGGGATGATCTACAGCATGGTGTAATAGTTATTTATACTGAAGGCACGGTATTGGAATTCAGGAAAGCAGGATTGCATATAACGATACTTTACCTATCTCACAGACCAGCTGTCAGGCTTAACACCTTAATATTTGTAAAGACCTTTAAGATCCTCTGCTGGAAATGCTATAGTCGTTTAAAGATCATAATCAATCTTTACCACATAAACACACTGTGGGTGCTAGTGAACTAAAGAATTGGTTCAACACCAGGCTTTAATACAGACGTTTGACATCAATCTGCATTAAAAAAACTTTCAGGTTTGAAATGCCACATAATAGTACCTATTTTCTGCATCTTTTGCTTAGCTTTGCATTCCTAAGTAAAGGCTACTGTCCTGTTTCATAGACTACTTGGAAGAAAAAAAAAGAAAAGCTGTTTAAAGCACTGTCAACGTCTCTTGAAATCATGCTGTTCTTGGCATTCTTAATAACTTAACTGTCGGTATTGCCTTATACTAATTTTACATTAAAATATTTATAGGAAGCCCATGTTAGGCAAATTTATATTACACACACACATGCTCATGCATGAATGCACATATACATTGTGTGCATGTAACACTGAGGGTGCTAATTTGGGTGTCTTTGCTTCCAGATTTGAGAAAGTAAAAAGTGTTAGACAAAAGAAAGTGAATAAAGTAGTGTTTGTTTCTATAGCTACCAGAACAGGCTTTTTGCACAGGTCCTGTTCTATGAAGACATTAAGACAGTTTGACACAGTATGGATGAAGGAAAAAAAATAAAAGCTTAGTCCTGGAATCAAGAAAGGTCAAACACAGACTAGAAGCTTGTATAAAGCTTGTTGTTTTGATATAGCTACCTCTGAAGGTCGCAAATTAACGTCATTTTGAAAGCAGTAACATTTTCAATTTAAATATCATTCATTGAATTTATGAGAATTTCACTTAGAAAAAAATACATACATGTCCTTCTTTCAGTTCCTGGATTCAATAGAGGAGATAATTTTACTGACAGTAGTAGGTCTTGTGCAAATATCGTTTAGAGAAGACGGCAGTTAGCCTAGTCCTCTTCTAAGTGCAATTTTAGTTCTGGGTTTCCTAACCTTTCCACTACAATCAAAATTAAAACATGATGGACCATGATCAGCTAGCATTCATGTATTTCATGACTGTCACAGAGCTTCATCCCTTTCCACCAATGGAGCATCTTCCCCAAAATATTATATTTCTGATTGCTAAGTTGCATCTTCATATATAGGTTGAACTTTAGGGGAGAGAAATTCTGATGTTCTAAATCTATCAGTGTGAACATTGTTGTTATTAAAAGGATTAGCACAAAGGCTCTGTCTACACTGGTAAATTAAGTCGACTTAAGCTTGCTTAAGTCGACTTAATTTACCCTGCGTCTACACTACAGTTTCCTTAAGTCGACTTAAGCAGCTTGCTTAAGTCGACATAAGGAAAATAAAGTCAACTTAATTAAAATTACGTTGACTTTATTAAACCTCCTTTCCACTAGACCTAAGACTTAAGTTGACTCCCTAGAGTCGACTTAAGCCAGTGTAGCCGTGGGGTAGCCCTAAGTCGACTTAGGGCTACCCCAGGGCTACACCAATGCCCTCCCTGCCGGGGGGGGGGGCACAGGGGTAGCCTGGCATGCCCCCTCCACCTGGCAGGGCAGAGCCCTTCCCACCCTACCCCTATGCCCTGCCAGGGTCCCCTGACCCCCTTTGCCCCATTGTGCCTCGGTACAATGGGGTAAAGGCTGAGCCCCCTGGCATTGGGCAAGGGGTTCCCACCTGCCCCCATGGACCTGCCCTAGGTCCCCCTAGCACCACAAAGTCGACCTAGAGCATCCAGTGTGGATGCTCTAGGTCGAATTTGTAAGTTCCCCTTTAAGTCGACTTAATTTTATAGTGTATACACACTAAGTCGACTTAAATTTCCAAGTGGAGACATAGCCAAAGAGATATTGTAGCTAACAGGCAGTTTGAAATAGGAGTAGCAGATCTAAAAGCACTTATAAAGGTAATGTAGGGAAATAGTGCAGAGAACTGCAAGTGAATTATTTCAAGGAAAAAAGGCCTACCCAGCTGACATATGTTCAAAGTTGGTAGAAGAAGACACTATGCAGTGGAAGAGGGTGAAACATCAATGTTGAATCTTTCTATTCCAAAGGAGTGTAGGGAGCTGAAAAGCACTGATTTATGATAGTAATGGTAGTAAGCTCATTGACCATGGCTGATCAGTCACTGCATTATACCAAAACCATAAATAGATTCTTTAAAGACAAATAAGCAAGAGTCACAGGATTAACATACAACAGCTGATGAAAAGTTAGTATATTGTTAAAGTTGAACAAAGCACCCACAAGCCTTGGTTACTATGTAAGAGGGTAATGTGCACAAATTCTAAGAATGCAAAACATAACCATTTTAGGCATGCTATCAGCACAATGCTTCATCTAGCTGTTCTGCTGTCACCGATGTATGCAAATATAGACAATTAGACAGCAGAGGTTGTATTTCAAACCTGTACTCATGCAGAGTGTACCACAGTGCATTGTGTGGGATGCAAATTTAGATTTCTAAATTCCATTGGGTAATTCCATCTCTTTAATTAGCATAACTAACAGATATCTCATTCAATTTACTTAACATGGCAGAACCACTTTTGAATCTGATACATAACTTTTAGGTGATTTACTAAAGAATCAGTCCAACTGGCATCCAACACTTCCAAAAGTTTTGAGAAACTCTAGATAAACATCTTACTACATTGTATTGCTCTGTAGCTTTGCTATTAATAATCACAATGAAAGATCAGCTAAGATAAAGTCCACGTGAGTACAATATAAACTACAAGCAACTGAGCAGATAAAAATATTAGCATTGAATGAATGTCTAAGCCTACACCTATTTCAATCAATCTGGAGACAGAGCTGCCTTGGAAGCTAAGCTAGTTAGATAACCTCTTAGCTCAAGTAAACTATATGTTTATTAAGAGTGTTTATTAAGTTAAATAAGAGGGAGCATGGCCTCTTTAAATCTCTGGTCTGGAGGATGAAGTGCTGATTGTTCCAGAGGAGGAAATGCTGTTCTGGGGCAGGGAGCAGATGGGGTGCATCTACACTTACAAATTAAGTCGAATTAAGTTTGCTTAAGTCAATTTAATTTAATCTGCATCTACACTACATTTTCCTTAAATCGAATTAAGCAGCTGCTTAAGTAAATTTAAGGAAAATTAAAGTTGACTTTACAAAACCTAGTATAAAGTTGACGTTTCTGGCTAAGTCGACTTTATTAAGTCGACTTAGCCAGTGTAGACACGGATTAGCCCTAAATTGACTTTAAGTCAATTTAAATGGCTCCAGGGCTCCCCCACTGCCCTCCCTGCCAGGGTGGCTGGCACAGCCAGAGCCTGGTGTGTCCCCCACACAGGGCAGGACAGAGCCCTGCCCACCCTGCTCCTATGCCCTGCCAGTGTTCCTGGCCTGCTCAATCCCCATTGTACCCAGGTACAATGGGTCAAATGCTGAGCCCCCTGGCACTTGTCAAGGGGTGCCCCTCCTGCCACCATGGACCAGTCCCAGGTCCACCTAGCCCCTACAAGTTGACGTAGGCATCCAGTGTGGATGCTCTAGGTCAATTTGGCGGGGTCCCCTTTAAGTCAACTTAATTTTTGAGTGGGGACATGCTAAGTCGACTTAAATTAACAATTGTAGACATAGCCATAGAGAATGATGACCCTGCTACAGCCTTGGCTAACAGAGTTGTGTGTTTTAGGTCATGCAGTGGAGGCTCATGCATTAAACTCTAGAGGTCCTAGGTTTAATCCCAGCTGCCCATGCCATTGTGGGGGTCAGTGTTAAAAGAGTTGAGAATTTTATTGAGAAATCCAAGCAACCACTTGGTGAGAGTCACAACCTATCATCTCATGCAGCTTCTAGAGTTCCGTGCTCACTTTTCAGCTAGTGGGATATCCCATACTGTTGCCAATTCTTGTAATTTTATTATGAGTCTTACAATTTTTTTTTGTTTGTTTTTTCTTAAAGCCCTACCTTTGGGACTAATAGTATCTCATCTTTAAAAGGTTTCTAGCATGACGGTTGTAGAGGGAAGCTTGAAATAACAACTGAACCCTGAACACTCAGAAACCCAGTAGGCAATTTAGAGAACCCATTTAAAAAAAAGCCTCATATTTTTAAGCCAGTCTATTGATTTTGGGGGGGGGGGGGGTTAGCTCATTATGGCTATGTCTACACTTACTAAAATTAGTTTGAATTAGTTAGTTCAAACTAACTAATTCAAACTAATTTTAGTTAGTTCGAATTAATTTAATTCGAAGTAGAAAAAATTAGTCCGAACATGAATGGCACTTGCTTAGTTCGAATTAGCGATCTCCATTGATTTCAATGGGCCGGTTAGTTCGAACTAAGCAATTAGTTCAAACTAACATGGCCACATTGGTTAATTCAAACTAACTAGTTCGAATTAACCCTTACTTCTAATACCCTATTCGAAGTTATTAGTTTGAATTAAGGAAGCCCTTAATTCGAACTAATTAAAGCCTAGTGGAGCCATGGCTTTAGTTAGTTCGACTTAAGCTTCCTGAATTCGAACTAACTTGCCAGTGTGGACATAGCCTATATGTTTTAATGCTTGGGGCTGACAATATTGATCCTAATAAATGGAAGCAATGGTTTGCTCTCATTTTGAAAGAACACAAAATCATGCTACAGAAAATTATACCAGTCAAAGGCTATGGGAAAGTTCCTTATAAAATGCAAGAAACCACAGGGTTGACTGTGCAGCCTTGACCCTGCTCCCACTGGTTTGTTTCTGCAATCCACGGAACTATTCACCTATATAAGTGTTCTTCATCACTAGCAAGTAGAGTCTAGTAAGGCTTTGTTTAATACATTATTAAAGCAGCACAGTTCATTTCTTTTAGAAGTCAGGAATTGCAGAAGTTTAGGGCCATTCTTGTTTCTAGTAATACCAATAACAAAGCTCTCATTGATTTCACTTGGAGCAGAAATGGATTCTCAGACACTTAACAGCAATGTAACCTTCCAACCTAGCAGAAATATATAGGCTTTTTGATCCTCTTAAGTGATGTAGTTTAATATGTTTGTTAGTGCTGTTGTTTTTATGATATGCTTCATATTTGCCCAGAGGGTAAGTTGACAACAGTGTAGAAAACTGTACTGTTCCATTGCCCAGCTTTAGGTTTTTTTTCTGCAACCATAATGTTGCACTAACAAGGCTTTACAATTTGGTTTTACTTTAAGTGGAAGAAAAGAGAAAACCTTGTCCTGCCCAAAAGTGGTCCCACTTATACTCTAATTTTCACACTTCATTGAAGTAAATGGAGTGCAGAAAGAAAGCTTAACTTCTGGTGCCAATGTTTGGCTTTGGTGTTGAGTTAACAGGAAAGCAGAACAGTTTAAATTATGGCAGGTATGTCTTCTTAAAAGGAAAACTGTTTCGAATGAAAACTTAAAAGATTGCAGATTACAGCAAAATGCGTCAAAAAGTAAAGAGATGCTCTTAAAAATAATTCAGAAATCCTGATTCTTCTGAGGGCTCATTTACTTGGGAAAGTTGCACTGGATTAACTCATAAGTTTGATCAGTTTAATTAAATGGATACTTATCCCTATATGAACACTCTTATTTTTATTTAAGAGTATTTTTTTAAAATTTAGATAAAATCCATACCCATTGATTTAAGCGAAATGGAAAAAAGCCATTCTTGAAATAGAAGTGTCTTCACAGGAGTAAACATCAATTTAATTCAATCAGTCAAAATTCATGCCTTAGATTAAACTAGTGCAGCTTTCCCCTTTAGACAAGGCCATCCTACCACAACTGGGGCACAAGTAGTCTGACCTACAGGTAAGTCAGGAGTCAGTCTGGATCAGAGACCACAAGTTCAAACTCTGAGGCCAACCAGTGGGCAAAATAGAGAGACAGGAGGCAGGTGTTGTCAGGTTCCCAGGAGATGAGTGGGAGCAAGTATCAGAGGGAAACAGTCCTGAACAGGGAGAACCCAGCTGAATCGACAACTCCTATTCCTGTGATTGGATTAAATAGAGACTGAGGACTAGTCAGGAAACCCATAGTTCAATCAATTAGATGTCAGGAGTGAAGTCCTCTTTCAGAGCTGAGCTATTATTCTGGCAGCTGTTACCAGATCATTGGGTGGCAGGTTGAGACTGCAGAGTTCAAGATCTGTGGTTCCTGACACATACTTACATCAGTGTAAGTCAGAAATAACTCCATTGAAATCAATGAAATTTCTCCAGTATAAAACTAGAATTAGGTTCCTGGTACCCATATTGCTCATGCCTGTTATAATTTTCTTCTCCTAGCTCTAAGGCAGATATTCTGTAAATATCTTCTCTGTTTTTCAGTGAAACAGTTATTGCAAGTCTCATGCAAATTTTCCAAACAGCTGATTAAAAAACAATCGTTTCTCTGGTTATATGTCCCGATGGTAGTCCCAGGATATTAGAGAGACAAGAGGGTGAGGTAATATTTGTTGACGGGAGTTGTGCAAGTTATTTTATGTTGCTTCCGAATCTCCCTTTGACTGCCACCAAAAATGGCAGCAGGTGTAGCCCAGGCCTGAGTTATGAAGGAGGTTGGGGCTAGGCAGTGAGGAAAGTAGGTTGTTCAGTTAGCAATCAGCACACTAATAATAAAATATGTAAAATAAATTAAAAGTTTTAATGTCTATTATAAAGATAAAACCTAGTTCCCAGTCAGAACAAATGCCCTAATGTAGCAATTGACATAGGAACAGTAATATACTACTCAGATTGTGGGCTACCCATATTGCTACATACAAGACAGAATGTATGCACCCAATGCAAGGGGTACTGCGATCTCAGAACTCACACATAGTCTGATGTTGCTATACTGGAGGAGTAGAAGAGATGGTAATTATGGGGAGAGCTCACAGGGGCATTTTAGAGCAAAACTAGCTGCCTTGATCCTCCATTTGAGAGATCTAATCGCATGAGATGAGACAAAGGTGGATCAGAAAGACAAAATCTTAGATATGGCTGTTCTGTTACAGGTAAGGAAAGCAGATTAGATCTCATATCCAGGGAATGGGCATACAGTTGTGAAATGCAAATACGCAATTCAGTGGCGACCTTGGAAAGCATTTATCACTCACCAACTAAGCACAAAGATGATGGATCTTATTAGGTACTTAGACAAACCTGGAGTCATGTTATTATCAATGAGAGGTCAGAGGTCTGCAAAACTAATTTTTTATTTTTTTTAAAAAAGACGTGCTTCTGTTGCTTCTGTGTTCGCTGTCTCTTATATGTTTTGGTTGTATGCAGAAAGGCAGACGGGGAATTTCAAGGTCTCAACAAGTAGATGAGTATAATACATGATGAGGAAGCATTTGAATGTATTAGGTATTTTTAGAGCAGGACCAATACAGACAGATTTTTTCACCCCCACACGCCCCTCTCCCCCCACCCCCACATATGTATGCGTGTACTAGAATTCTATTCCCAGAATTCTGGGGGGGGGGGGTTGTTGTTTTTTTATTTAAAGTGACACTGATTGGCCTGCACAGTTATATAATCTGAGGCAATACAGACAATTGTGCCCATAATTATTTCTCATCCTAATTCATATCAACTTGATATCTAAGTGACATTAACTGAGCCTTCAAATTTACTCATATAAAATGAGGCTGAGTTTTGAATATCTGATCTCTGAGCAAAAATGTGTTCAAGATTCAGTCAGCTTTAATAAATGGTAGACCAAAAATAAATTCCACACAGCAAAAAGAGTCTCACAGACATTTTGGATGCATCTACACTTGAAAATTAAGTCGACTTAAGCTTGCTTAAGTCAACTTAATTACCCTACGTCTACACTACAGTTTTCTTAAGTCGACTTAAGCAGCTGCTTAAGTCAACTTAAGGAAATTCAAAGTCGACTTTATAACACCTGTTATAAAGTCGACTTTGAGGCTTAAGTCGACTATTGAAGTCGACTTAAGCCAGTGTAGATGTGGGGTAGCCCTAAGTCGACTTAGAGCATGGGTCCCTTCTCGCCGGGACCACTCAGGTCCCAGCAACAAGGGACCGCGGGGCTTCCTTGGCGAGAAGGAAGCCCTGCGGTCCCTTCTTGCCAGGACCTGAGTGGTCCCGTCAAGAAGGAAGCCCTGCAGTCCCTTGTCCCCAGGACCCTGTGGCCCCGACCAGGAGGGAGCCCGGGGCTCCGTTGGCCAGAGCCGCGCTCCAGCTGTTTCTCTAAACAGCTGGAGCATGGCGCCAGCCATTGCCGGGCTCCAGCTGTTTCTCTAAAAGGGAAGTCCCGAGTCCGGAAGTCCTGGATTCACTCCCTTCTCCCCCAGACTGCTCAGGGGCTTGCTGCCATGGGGAGAGCCAACCCCGTGTGGGGCTGGCTCTCCTGGACCAAACAAGTCGACTTAGAGAGTCTGACTTAGTAAAGCCCCCTTTAAGTCGACTTAGGAGTCCAGTGTGGACTCTCTAAATCGACTTAAGAAGGTCGACTTAAAGGCGACTTATTAAAGTCAACTTTTTTAAGTTGATCTTAATTCCCCAGTGTAGACATAACCTTTGAGGCTGAGCCATACGTCAGCAACAGTTTTGCTTTTTGTTTTCTTTTCTTTGTGTGTGTGTGCATGCACACTTATTTATCTATGGCCCTATATGTCAGAGTACAGTACAGCCATCATCAGAAATGGCTTGATTTATGAATCTCAGTGAGATTCACAAATCAGTTGGGACAATTTGATTTATGTGAGACATGAACTCAAAGTATTGCCAACCTCAAAAGTTCAAAAACCATGTCAGACCCACTCATGGTTTTATATATATAAACTCATGATTTTGGAGCCAAAGATTATAGGACTTTGTTTATTGTCTCTATTCTAATTTTTAATCTCTCCCTACCCATCTGTAATATCTGAGAGCTAAGTCATCTGAAACTTAGAAAATGCAGAATTTTACCTCAAATTTGGAAACAAGCATGAAAAATTGTAGTTTGAATATACTATGTGATCATATTACACACAACCAAAAAAGGGAAGCTATGAAGATTGATTTCAATCTTAAAAGTGCAGTTGTAGTCTAAAAATTACTTAGTAAATTAAATCAATGATATCATTTAGTACAGAGTTCCATATTGATTTAATCTCATCAATTTCTGTATCAAGTTAATTAGCTTAGAAACAGAGATTTTATCCGCATTAATGTCTCGTGTTTCCCTAAGATCCAGGACTGAAGCTGAGTTTTTATCATCCTATGCATCACCATAAATAATAGATCTGTCAGTCAAATTATACCCTCATTATTTCTCTCTGCAAACCCTTTAATTGAGTTTTTAAATACTTTTTTTTAGCTATTGAAATAGAAATTCCATTCAGAATCATTTCACCTCTGGACATGACAACTTGAAAGGAAGAGAAGCTTGCTTTCTAGATAAACAAAAGATATATAATAGAATCATAGAAATGTCCACTGAGGGAGGAACCAAGTTGACTTAAATCATCCCTGACAGATGTTTGTCCAATATGTGATGGGTACTCCACAGCCTCTATTGGTAGACTATTTTACAACTTAATTATCTTTATAGTTAGCTATTTTTTTCTAATATCTAACTTAACTTGCCCTGCTGAAGATTAAACCATTACTTCTTCTTGTCCTAGCTTCACTGGACGAAGAGAATTGTTCACATTTCGCTTTGTAGCAGCCCTTAACATATTATCAGATCTTTCCCTCACTCTTCTTGTCTCAAAAAAACATGCCCAGAATTATTTAACCTTTCCTCATAGGTAAGGTTTTCCAAAGCTTTTATAATAAATGTTGCTGTTCTTTGGACTCTCACCGATTTTTCCACATCGGTCCTAAAATGTGGCATATGAATTGTAAACAAAATTTTCAGTGCCATGTAGAGCAGGACAATTACCTCCCAGCTCTTACATACAATATTTCTATGGATATTGATGTTGTGATTGCATCACACTGACTCAGATTCAGTTTGGATTCACTCTAACCCCTACCCCAAATCCTTGTCAGCAATATTATGAGCTGGACAATTATTCCCTATTAGCTGTGTGCGTCTGTTTGTTTGTTTGTTTGTGTGAAGTGTAGTACTTTGTACTTGCCTTGAGTGAATTTCATCTTTTTTACTTCAGGCCAATTCTGCAATTTCTCAATGTCATTTTGATTTCTCAACCTATCCTCCACAGCGCTTTCAGTCGCCTTTCCCCTGTTTTGGTGTCATCTGCAAATTTTATAAACATGCCTTCATTCTGTTACCCATTAATATAAATCAGGAAATCAGGGTTCTTTCACATTTTTAACACAGGTTTCCTATATGATATTGAGCCATTTGCACCCACAATTCTAAATTAATTTAAATCAGCAACTATTTTAAGGTTTCACCATTAACATAAAAAAACCAACTGTGAATATGTAGGCCTTATTTTCTACATGACTACATTTCCTCCCCTGTAAAAAAGGAACACATATGCATCTCAGCAATGAGGCTAATTTGTCAAGCACGTTGAGATCATTGAATAAAAGACATTATGAGTGTCAAGAACTATTATTTACATTGATGTCACATTTTATTATAAATAACTAAATTGAATTTGTCAGTATATTTAGTTAAAAAGGGGGAATTAATTTACTAATGCCCACTGTGATAGAAAATAAAAATAAGCAATAAAGTGACATTTGAACTGGTTGAGAGAACCTTCTACTACTGCACATAATCTTTTTTAAAAATATATCGACACTCCTCCTCCCCAAATTGGCTGCATTTTGTTCAAGCAAAGGTATCAGAAATTAAAATACAATATTACAAAAATAAAAACTAGTAGTGCTAACCTGATGCACTGCTAATGTTTGAAGTGTGTAAAGTCACAGATTAACGAAATGTCTGTGCTGGTCAATTTTTAAAAGATTTGGTGATTCAGTCAGGGATTAGGCATCCAAAGTTTTCACACTTCATCTGCAGAAAAGACTCCCTGAACTACTTTAAAGAAAACAAAGACCATCCCTCCCTATTTCTCCATGAAAATACTAGAATTCAGGCATAATCCCAATTTCTGTCTTCTATCACAGGCTTCTATCACAGCCAAATACCTTTTGGGTGAAAGGGCTGGTGGGGGCATTGGAGGGAAGGAGAGAGCGTAATCTTTCAGTTTTCTTACTTATTGAGAGATTTGGAGGAAGGTATTACAGTCTCAGGAAAAGTCTTGAAAATAAGAGTTTCCTGGATACTCAGAAATTATCCTGACAGGGGCTGAGCCACTGAAATGAGTGGGCTGGCTCCTGATCTTACTATGCCGTATAAGTTAGGGCCAGGTCTATGAAGTTGGTGAATTCACATCAGTGAGGGTGAGATCAGAACTCAGGCTAAGAAGTTGTTGGGAGTGCTCAGCTCATTGGCTATGTCTACACTTGTGTATTTAAGTCGACTTAGTGTGTCCACACTGAAAATTAAAGTCGACTTAAAGGGGAACTTACAAAGTCGACCTAGAGCATCCACATTGGACGCTCTAGGTCGACTTTGTGGGGCTAGGGGGACCTAGGGGAGGTCCACGGGGCCAGAAGGGGCACCCCTTGCCCAATGCCAGGGGGCTCAGCCTTTGCCCCATTGTACCTAGGTAAAATGAAGCAAAGGGGTACAGGGACCCTGGCAGGGCATAGGGGCAGGGTGGGAAGGGCTCTGCCCTGCCAGGTGGGGGGCATGCCAGGCTCTCCCTGTGCCCCCCCCCCCCCAGAGAGGGCATTGGTGTAGCCCTGGGGTAGCCCTAAGTCGCCTTAGGGCTACCCCACGACTACACTGGCTTAAGTCGACTCTAGAGAATCGACTTAAGCCTTAGGTCTAGTGGAAAGGAGGTTTCATAAAGTCGACTTAATTTTAATTAAGTCGACTTTATTTTCCTTATGTCGACTTAAGCAAGCTGCTTAAGTCGACTTAGGAAAACTGTACCATAGACGCAGGGTTCATAAAGTCAACTTAATTTACTAGTGTAGACACAGCCATTGTGATGAGTTTTTAGCTCCTTGTATAACAGGTCCCTTAGTCTTGGAAAATACAGCATAATCTTTATGCTCAGACCTTATTCCTTCTTGTGGTAGCTGCATCTTAAACCATTCTTCTTTGGAACTTCTGCTGATTAAATCTCTGTACACAACACTGATAATTGTATATCTCTTATTTAATAGCAGGAGCAAAGATACAGCACACTATTCTGTTGTCTTTTAACTCCCCTCCTTTTTCATTCAGAAGCTGTTGTGTTTGCAACTGAGGAGGGTAATTACAGCTTCTGATACTGATATTTCTAGACCTGGTATATGTTTACAGCTAAAAAGTTTTAAAAAAACCCCAAAAAACTCCAGCAGCTTCTTACTAGTTTACTATGTTTTCCTCCACCTTGTTAGGAAATTTATTTTGATAATTATAACTTGACTGGCAAGCTATGAAGCACACAAATGAGTTAAAAGAGGAGATATTTTTGGTAATTCGTAATACTGGGTATCAAGTGATCAAACATAAGAATACTTCACATGTATTTGTTGTGTTGTTAAGAGGGGATAGGATTCACTGCAGAACTCAGATGATTTTCCATCTCATTTGGCATAGCGTCTGCTTCACAGGATATCAATGTTGATTGGAATCAGTCTTATGTTCTGAACTATTCTCATACAATCTTACGTTTTATTGCTTATTATTGTTTCTTTAATAAAATTCACCGTGGTGCCTAAGAAGCTTTATGGGCTTTAAACTTATGTAAACATTTAGAGCAAAATATTCAAGTTTGGGCCTAAATCTATAAAAGGGATTGAGGCTCAGCACTGCACTGCTTTAGGCATTCCACCAACCAGGGAAAGCCACAGCCCAGAGCTCAGGTTCCCTATAGGGTGGCAGAGGTGATGCTATCATTATAGCCAAATGGCACATACCCTCATCCAGTATGTTGGCAATTCAAATTCCAATCCCTACTTTGCCTGATCAGGAGCAAAGTCTAGAACCTGCATGCCCATAAGTGCGTACTAATCAATAGGTTAGAGAATCACTCAGGGTGTGTCTAAATGGCGTGTTCTGCAGCAATCAATACAGCAGGATCCATTAATGGGGGTCATGCAGACCGACTTAATTGATGGGAGATGGGCTTGCTGGTCAACAACATTAGTACACTTCCCCAGAAAGCTGCATAGGTGGGAGACATCCATCCGTTGACACAGAGACGTAGATGCCATAGTATGTCAATGTAAGTACATTGATGGGAGATACGCAAGCTATGTTATGCAGCTTGTGCATTTCCTGTTGACTGCAGGTAGCAGTGCAGAGCAGCCCTCACTTTTAGATTTAGTTCATCTGTTGCTTGACTATCCATTCCACATCTAGCTGCCAATTCTCTTCTCTTCCAGATGGGTAGCCGTGTTAGTCTGTGTACAGCAAAAAACAACGAGAGTCCTCTGGGCCAGGGTCTGGCAACCTTTGCTGACCCCTGTGCCGGCCCCTCCTCCTCGACCCTCAGCTGGTGCCGATGGCCCATTCATGGAAAGAAACCACCTGGAGGCAGGGTGGTCCCATAGGGGGAGCGGGTCCCAGGGCCTATTGGCTGAAGTGGGGCCCCATCCCCATTGTGGAAGGGAGCGTGGCGGGCCTGCTCCACACCCCAGAGAGCCAGCCCTGGGCTGGGAGGCCAAGGCTGCCAGCGCGGGGAGCCGGCTCTGGTCCAGGCCCAGGCCCCGGATGCCGCCTGTTGCGGGGGGGGGGGGGGGGGGGGGGGAGCTGAGTCCAGCCTCGGGGGCTGAGTCCACCTGCAGGGGAGGGGGTGTGGAGCCAGAGTTGGCTCCTGCCCTAGCCCCGTGCCGGGAAGCCAAACGGCCGCCTGAGGAGCGGAGCTGGCCATTTGGGGCAGGCCAGCCCTAAGGCCGGGCCCCACGTGCACTGCCCCTGGGCCTGCCTGCTCCACCCTGGCGGTGGGGAGGGCCGGCCCAGGGGCCGGGCATAGCCCTTCCGGCCCACCCCACCCCACTGCCTTTGGCTCGCTGCTGAAGGCAGTGGGGCGGCTGTGGGAAGAGGGGCTGCAGCGCGCGCGGACCCCACACTGCCCCACTGGGAGTGGGACAGTGTGGGGCCCACATAACCATGGGGCCTGGGGCAATCGCCCCATTCTCCCCACCCCCCCAGGGACTGCCCTGCCTGCAGGGGCTCCTCTCAGCAGCGTGCCTGGAGACCCCTATCCGCAGTTACTTGGAGTCACTCCTTTTGGTGGTGGCACACCACAGAGAGGAGCCGCTCTGGGTGGCTTCTTTACATGGTATGCCTGGGGCATGGACGCGGCAGGGACCTCCGCACTGCAGCTGCCCCCAAAAGAAGCCGCTTTGAGTGTCTTTTGGTGGCAGGAGTGGCAATTTCTGTGGCACCACAGAGGACGCCGAGTGCCGCTCCAAATGGGCTTGTGTGCCACTGTTGGCATGCGTGCCGGGGGTTGCCTACCCTGTTATAGACTAACAGATTTTCTTCGGCATAAGCTTTCATGGGCTATAACCCACTTGTTGCATCTGATGAAGTGGGTTATAGCCCATGAAAGCTTATGCCGAAGAAAATCTGTCTATAAGGTGCCACAGGACTCTCGTTGTTTTTTTCTTCTCTCAGTGTCGTCTTCATAAATGTGGCTTACCTTCAGAAGGGAATTAGCCAATAACCTAATTGGAGTTAAAAGAGTCAAAACTGAGAGAGTTTCAAAACTGAATCAAAACAAGAGAGTCAAAACTGGTAACATGACTCTGTCATTGTAAAACTATCAGTTTTAAAGAAGACAGTGGTTTTGGTACAGAGACTTCAACCTGCTCGGTACCAGGACAAGCAAACCATTACAATTTTGTTAACCTTTTATTATAGATAAAGTAAAGGAAAAAGTAGTAAAAGCATTTGAAATGTAAAGTATTAAGTAAAACTTCCATTTTGACATTCTTTTTTACCCTTTTACTTTAGCTGGACATATTTTTTAGAAGAAGAAGAAAAAGAAACCTCCGTTGGACAATCTTTTAGATTGTATTAAGGATTAAATAACTGTACCTTTTGCGAAAAACGAAAAAGTTAATTGAGATGGGCTGGAGCTGATGTCCTGGCTGCTGCTGTTAAAATCCAATCCCATTTCCTAGAAAACAAAACACACAGACACAAACAAAAGGAGCAAGACAAGAACAACCAAAATAGAAAATGCGGCTTCTGTTTCTGGTGTCGACTCTGACTTGCAATCTCACTGCTGGAGAAACACAGCCACAGCACAAGTTCTCATCAGTCATCCCTGCACCTGGTAAACCTGTATCAGTAATGGGATACTTTACTGGGCATTGCTTTGGTTGCCTCTGATCACAGGGTTTACAGCAGTGTTCCAAACAGATAGTCTTGGCCAGATAAACCAGATCTTTTTTAGACAGAAGGAAAAAGGAGAGTGATAGGAAAGAAAAGAAGCAAAGTAGGGAAGGAAAAGGAAAATAAATTCTCACATCCCAAATAGGTGGACTTGATTGCCCAGTTTTAAATGAGGATAGTGATACAACAGGAATTACAGAAACTTGATGGAATGATGATAATTCATGGGACATGATAATACAAGGGTAAAATATATCTAGGGATGACAGAGTAGGTCACATTAGTGGAGAGTGGCACTAGACTCATAGGTTATGTCTACACTGGCAAGTTAGCTCGAATTAAGGAAGCTTAATTCAAATTAACTAAAGCCATGGCTACACTAGGCTTTAATTAGTTCGAATTAAGGGCTTCCTTAATTTGCACTAATAACTTTGAATAGGGTATTAGAAGTAAGGGTAATTTCAAACTAGTTAGTTCGAATTAACCAATGTGGCAATGTTAGTTCGAACTAATTTCTTAGTTCAAACTAACCAGCCCATTGAAATCAATGGAAATCGCTAATTCAAACTAAGCAAGTGCCATGAATGACACTTGCTTAGTTCGAACTAATTTTTTTTAGTTCGAATTAAGTTAATTCAAACTAACTAAAATTAGTTTGAATTAGTTCGAACTAACTAATTCAAACTAATTTTAGTAAGTGTAGACATCGCCATAGACTCTAAGGTCAGAAGGGACCAATATGATCATCTAGTCTGACCTCCTGCACAATGCAGGCCACAAAACCTCATCCACCCACTTCCACAATAAACCTCTAACCTATGACTGAGTTATTGAAGTCATCAAATCACGATTTAAAGACTTTAAAATACAAAGAATCAACCAGCAAGTGAGCCAGGTCCAATGCTACAGAGGAAGTCAAAAAACCCCCAGCACCCAAGCCAATCTGCCCTGGGGGATGTCGGTGAAAACTGAATGTATTTCTGTCCATAAGGCCCAACAGTATTGAAAGGGTTAAGTGGGAAAGTTTTGGTTGGAAGTTTGAGAGCCATGTTCCCTCTGTGGACAGTAGACTATCATATGACTCTGCAAAACAACTTAGCAGAGGCAGCTGAGAGCATGCAACTTGCTTTGCAGGTGCACCCTTTTGTAAAACGTAACCCTTTTTGGAAAGGGGGCAACATTGCAAAGCCAGGTCTGCTTGGTAACAAACTTTGATTGGCTTATGACACGTGGCAACAGTCAGACGAGTCAATGAAATGGTGACGCGATATGGTGAAGGCCTAGCGACAGTAACGGTTGTGGAACATAATAAAAACAAAACGAAGCTTCCAGAAATCTAGAGGTCTTCGGAGGCACAGATCTGAAAGCCGAACTGACGACTGATCATCGGAAGGTTCCCCTCCCCAGTGGTGAATCCATATCACTGGAAAGCTTGCTGGCAGAGACCAAAAAGTCCCATTCAGGATAAGGAAGACTGGTGCACCAAAGATCTGAATCAGTAGAATTTGAGTCGAATAAGACCATGGTTTTGTAAGTATACACCTGACAGCTGACAGCTATGCTCAATAGTACAGACTGCAGTCCAATCTTAATCAGAGGTTTAATTGTAGGATTAGGTTTGGGGATAGTTATCACATGTCTACTGTGTTGTGTGTTTTTTGGTTTGTTTATTTTTTGTCTTAGAGTCTTAAAAAGAATAAGGGAGGACGAATTGTTTTAAGTGTACCATCAATAAAAAAGGATTGCAAATGCCCAATGATTGTCTTGGTGCCTCTCCCTCCTCATTTCATATTCAAAGAACCCTATTTGGGAGCGTTTTTATATTGTCAGGGGAAAATTCCATCCCAACCCCAAATATGGTGACCAGCTAAACCCTGAGCATGTGGGCAAGTCACACCAGCCAGTCAAGAAAAAATCTTTGTAATAACTCAGAACCCACCCCACCTAATGCCCCTTCCCAGGACACTGGCATATCTATCACCAGTAGTAAAAAATGGACAATTGGCAAACTAAGCCATCCCATCATATCACCCCATCCATAAATTTATCAAGCACAGTTTTGAAGGCAACTATGGTTTTTGCCCCCACAGTTCCCCTTGTTTTAGACTATTCCAGAACTTTACTCCTCTGATGGTTAAAAACCTGCATCTAATGTCAAGCCTAAATTTCCTGATGGACAGTTTGTATCTATTTGTTCTTGTGTCCACATTGGTGCTGTATTCAAATAGCTCCTCTCCCTCCCTGGTATTTATCCCTCTGATGTATTTATAGAGAGAAATCATATCTCCCTTCAGCCTTCTTTTGGTTAGGCTAAAAAAGCCAATCTCTTTAAGTCGCCCCTCATCGGGAACGTTTTCCATTCTGCGAATCATCCTTGTAGCTCTTCTTTGCACCAGTTCCAGTTTGATTTAGTCTTTCTTAAACATGGGGGACCAGATCTGCATGCAATATTTCAGATGAGGTCTCACCAGTGCCTTGTAACAGTACTATCACCTCCCTATCTCTACTGGAAATACCCCTTCTGATGCATTAGCTTTTTTCATGGCTGCATCGTATTGGCAACTCATTATCATCCTTTGATCAACCAGTACGCCCAGGTCCTTATCCTCCTCTCTCACTTCCAACTGATGCATCCTCAACTTATAAGAAAAAACTTATTTGTCCCTAAATGCATGACCTTGCACTTCCCATTATTAAATTTCATCCTATTCCTAATAATCCAGTTTACAAGGTCATCCAGATCTTTTTGTATGATATCCCAATCCTCCTCTGTATTGGCAATACCTCCCAACTTGGTGTCATCTGCAAACTTAATTAGCACATTCCCACTTTTTATGCCAAGGTCAATAATAAAAAGGTTGAATAAGATTGGTCCCAAGGCTGATCCTTGAGGAACTCCGCTAGTAACCTTCTTCCAGCAAGAGATTTCAACTTTCAGTATGACCCTCTGTAGTTTCCCCTTTAACCGGTTCCTTATCCACTTTTCTATTTTCATATTAATCCCCATCTTTTCTTATTTAACTAATAATTCCCTATGTGGAACTGTATCAAATGCCTTGCTGAAATCTAAGTAAATTAGGTCTACTACATTCCTTTTATCCAAAAAAATCTGTTATCTTCTCAAAAAAGGAGATCAGGTTGGTCTGGCATGATCTACCTTTTGTAAAGCCATGTTGTATTTTATCCCAGTTACCATTAACCTCAATATCTTTAAGTACTTTCCCTTTCAACATTTTTTCCAAGACATTGCATACAACCGAGGTCAAACTAACAGGCCTGTAGTTACCTTGATCACTTTTACTCCCTTTCTTGAAAATGGGAACTACATTAGCAATTCTCCAGTCATAAGGTACAATCCCTGTGTTCACATTAAAAATCCTTACTAACGGGCTGGCAATTTCATGTGCCAGGTCTTTTAATATTCTTGGAGGGAGATTATCCAGACCCCCTGATTTAGTTCCATTAAGCAGCTCAAGCTTGGCTTCTACGTCAGATATGGTAATTTCCACCTCCACATCCTCATTCCCATTCCCATTAGCTACCCTACCTCTATCCCCAAGCTCACCATCACCCTCATTAAACATAGAGGCAAAGTACTTATTTAGATACTCAGCCATGCCTAGAGTATTCTTGATCTCTACCCCATTCTCAGTGTTTAGTGGTCCCACTTCTTCCTTGTTAAAAGTGATTGTGAATTGCTCAAGTAGATTATAAAGGCTACAACAACAGAAAAGCCAATAATAAAGGGAGATTTCAGCTATTTCCATATTGATTGGATATATGTCACCTCAGGATGAGATGCAGAGAGAAAATTTCTAGACATCATTAATGACTTCTTCTTGGAGCAGCTAGTCCTGGAATCAACATAAGGAGAGATATCAGAGAGTAAGTTCCCCAGCGGCATCCCCAGGTGGGGAAATCCAGGGGTTGCCAGTGTGAAGGGTGCCTACCCAACTCAGTAGCCTCACTCCAAAGTCACTCCCACTCTGTAACTTTCCTATCTTCAAAGCGTCTGACAAAGTGGGATTTTCTCCCACGAAAGCTCATGCGATAAATAAATCTGTTAGTCTTTAAAAGTGCCACAGGACTCTGTTGTCTTTCTACAATAGACTAACACGGCTACCCCTTTGGAATTTAACCCAGGGCAGGACAGCCTAGTGGTCACCGAACCCTTACACAGACACTCAGTGGCCCTTTGGGTCAGGGTAGTCTGACCTAATGGTCACAGAGTCAATACAATCATTAAGGGGCCCTATTGGGTCAGGGCAATCTGGCCTAGTGGCCACAGAGTCTATACAGTTCATAGGTAGCCCTTACAAATCCAGGGCAGCTTGGCCTAACAGCCACAGAGTCAATAAGAAGGGAAGGACAACTGCCCCAAGGAGGGTTCACCCCAGCTAGGAGGGCTCGGGCCCTCCCACTCCACCGACCCCCAGCCCAGGGCCCTGTTGGTGCCGGGGGTCCATCACCAAGTTAGTGGGGATCCAAACTGCAACACACTAACTTTCAAGGCCAACCATTGCCGGTCCTCACCCATCCAGGCCCCCTGGGCTATTTCCTACTGGGATCTTTGCAGCAGTCCTTCCCTGACATTCCTGGTTGTTACTTCCTGCAGCTGACACCGTTAGCTCCTCATCGGGGTCCTGGGGTTCCCAGGTAGGCGTGAGCACCTGTCCATCTGCCTCCTGGCCGCTCGCCAGTAATAGCTGCTCTCCTCCCAGGTCCACCAGCTTAGTCTGGTCCTCTCCCATAGGCCGGTGTGGCTCCTGTTCAAGAGCCTCCAGCACGCGTTCCTCCTCCATGCCCATCAGCCCTGTCTGAGCTGTGCTGCCCCTATTTGTACTAGGACAGCAGTCTGAGCATGGTCGCAGGGCTTAAGAGGAGGGGCTTCCACCTCCCAGGGTTTGTTGGGCTTTCCCGGACAGGGTAAGCCTACCCCGTCACAAGAGACAATTCTTGATTTAGTGCTAAATGGGACATGGGATCTGCTCCAAGAACTGAACCACAATGTAATTAAATTTAACATCATTGTAGGGAGGAAAATGCCAAGGAAAGCCACCACATCAGCATTTAACTCCTAAAAGAGAAACTACATAAAAATGAGAAAGCTAGTTAAATTTAAATGAAAAGAAACAGTCACAAGAGTTGAATCGGCTGTAAGCAGCTTGGAAAGTTTTTAAAAACACTTACCAGAGGTTCAAAACATACGTATACCTCAAATAAACAAAACAAAACAAAAAAGGAGGCTCAAAAATGTCACCATGGCTAAATAACAAAATAAAGGAGTCTATTAGAAACAACAACAACAAAAACCCTTTATAATTGGAAGACAGGTCCTACAGAGTACTCAAAATAGAGAGATATGGGTGGAATAGGCCATTCTCTCATTATTTTGTTCTTCAGAGAAGACTAATTTCAGCACACTTTTTCTGTTTCACTGATATCCAGATTCATACTACTTTTGTTTACTAGACATGGGTGCGTATACACCTACAAATTAAGTTGCCTTAAGCTTGCTTAAATTGACTTAATTTAATCCGTGTCTACACTAGAATTTCCTTAAATCGACTTAAGCTGCTGCTTCAGCCAACTTAAGAAAATTTAAAGTCGACTTTACTGGCTAAGTCGACTTTCTAAAGTCGATTTAGCCAGTGTAGCACAGATTAGCCCTAAATCGATTTAAAGTTGACTTAAAGGGCTCCAGGGCTCCCCCACTGCCCTCCCTGCCAGGGTGGCTGGCACAGCCAGAGCCTGGCGTGCCCACCCAGAGGGCAGGACACAGCCCTGCCCATCCCGCTCCTATGCCCTACCAGTGTCCCTGTCCTGCTCAGCCCCCATTGTACCCAGGTACAATGGGGCAAATGCTGAACCCCTGGCACTTGGCAAGGGGTGCCCCCCCACCACCGTGGACCAGTCCCAGGTACAACTAGCCCCTAGAAGTTGACTTAGGCGTCCAGAGTGGACGCTCTATGTCGATTTGGCAAGGTCCCCTTGAAGTCAACTTAATTTTTGAGTGTGGACATGTTAAGTCGACTTATTTGGCCAAGTGTAGACAGAGCCCATGATATTAACACAGGTTTTTAATTATGTCAGCAAGTCCTTTTTTGGGGGACTAATTTAATCGCTCTCTCTCTCACCTTTTCCCATAAACATTTATTATAGCTTACTGTGATTCTGTATGTACTTTCAGTCGCTTCTTATAGCTGAGCTCACAGTTAGGATAACTCTGTAGGACCAATTATTAAAATATGGTGTAGAGGCAAAGAAAATGGTGTTATGGGAGCAGCTAATATCCTGCTTCCTCTTCTCCTCCATGCAGAGGGCCCCTTCCCATACACAAATATGAGACAGGGATAATTTGGAAGTTACTTGGATTGTACTCAAGATTTCAAAAGTCAATCTAATGAACCCCAGTTCATGCATCGTACTTCAAATTATTTGTAACCTCCAACTGTGCTTATTGTTTAAGCCCCTGTTGCTGGCTTGAATCCAGGCAGGTTGATAAATCTGCTTTCCAGAGACCTTTGCATTAACTCTGGCATCTCACACATAAAAGTGAAGAGCAAAGCAAAACTATTTAAGGTGCAGCAGAGACCTTAATACCCAGAGCTGGGCTGTTGTATGAACTTTGATTGTGTGCCTTCAAAGGATTAAAGACCTGCCACAGAGGACAATTAGTAGTGAGAACGCTACAAGACTCAACAGCTATCTTCTGTTGTGGCCCAAAGGCTCTAAAGGGATTTCACAGTGCAATGTTTTAGAGCCGGGGAAAAAAAGAGAGCTGATAAAGATAGGGAAGGGCAACTTGGGAACTGCTTTGTCTGAAGCCTGTCAGCTCAGAGAAGTAGTGAAGACATGAAAAGTAAAAATCCAATTATGTATGTCTAGCATGTGACAATCACCCTGAAAGAATCTGAGCAAGGAAAACAATAACACAAAGCTCTGAAGCGAAAAATAAAAAGGACAAGGACTGAATACAGTTTGTTTCATTTCATATAGATACAGTGTGACAGTAGAGACTTTTGTATGTAGATATACAACTTGCACAATGCACACCTATAAATCTATCCAAAGAGCACACAATACTGGCCTTGAAAGAAAATTTCCTGCTTGCTTGTCTCAGTGTATGTGGTAAATGATCAATTTAGTTAGTGTAGTTGCTTTGTTTATTCCTTCCCTCATACCAATAAAGTATTCCTTACTTTTATAATGTAAATTGTGGACTAAAGACTACCAAGAGATTTTTTTAAAAGATAGAGGTCCCTGAATTGATTAGATTAGAGATAATCTAAATGCTAGGATTTAGAGCTAGAGAGTAGAGCTAATCTAAATGTTTTCTGTGAATAAATTATTTTTTAAAAATATTGCCCTTTTTCTGTTTGTAAATAACTCATTAACTGATCGAGATTTTGCAGAATTTTTATTCATAAATTTCACTGAGTAGTTTGAACCAGTGCCTTTCAGTCTATGGATTGTCGTTTATTTGCTATTCAGAGTGTATGATTTGTCGCTTAAATCACATGTTATTGTTTCTGCTCCCTGATGACATTTTGAATATGATCTTAATGACTAACAACTGCACAATAATAACAAGTGCACAAATAAATACTGAATATTTTTGCATAACTGTTCTAGGTAGGAATACAGGTTATATTTAGCCAATTAGTAACATATGAGGATCTGACCTACTGTTTCTTATGAAGACTTAAAACATGGCTCAATGTTCCAAGCACTCATCCAAGAAGTGGTAGATCCCTGTTCCAATCCTTCTACCACATCAGGCAGAGGAAAAACTTCAATCAGTGATGTCTCACACGTGCTGAGTGAATAACCTAATCACTGAGCTAAAGGTTTTAATGGAGGTCTTCCTCCTCCTTCTCCTCCTCCTCACCCACTGTCTGTTTTGTGTGCAGTTAGCCAGCTTCTGAGCACTCCTACTAGATTGGGTCCCATACATGAGTTAGGCAGCAGAATGCCTATTTCCCCCCAGTTGTGGATTGTTCTGGCATTTAAATGGGAGATAGGCATCTTGACACATAGAGTAAGGCAACAGTGCAAATGCTTAGAGACAGAAACACAGGCACTTAAGGAACTTTTCCTGGAAAAATTTAGGCTTGAGTGACTTTAGATGCCTGCAGGGTTAGGACACAGTCAAGCCAGGCTTTTGTGGATTGCAGTGGCATCTAGACAAAGGATTTATATGGATAAATACCTTTCTGGTTCTCATCCTCAATAACTGAGCCCAGATCATCAAATGGACTTTAGGGGTGCATCTACACTTGTGAATTAAGTCGACTTAAGCCTGTTTAAGTCGACTTAATTTAATCTGCGTCTACATGACAATTTCCTTAAATCAACTTAAGGAAATTCTAAATCGACTTTATTAAACCTATTTTAAAGTCGACTTACTGGCTAAGTCGACTTTATAAAGTTGACTTAGCCAGTGTAGACGCAGATTAGCCCTAAGTTGACTTTAAGTCGATTTAAAGGGCCCCAGGGCTCCCCCACTGACCTCCCTGCCAGGGTGGTTGGCACAGCCAGAGCCTGGCACGCCCTCCCCCCCCACTGGGCAGGACACAGCCCTGCCCATCCCGCTTCTATATCCTGCCCCTGTCCCTGTCCTGCTCAGCACCCATTGTACCAAGGTACAATGGGGCAAATGCTGAGCCCTCTGGAACTTTGGAAGGGGTGCCCCCCCACCACCATGGACCAGTCCCAGGTCCACCTAGACCCTAGAAGTTGACTTAGGCGTCCAGTGTAGATGCTCTAAGTCGATTTGGCAAGGTCTACTTTAAGTCGACTTAATTTTATAGACATGTTAAGTCGACTTAAAGTTGACTTAAAGTAGACTTTGTTAAGTCTACTTAGCAAAGTCGACTTATTTTGACAAGTGTAGACATAGCTTAGGTGCCTAAATACATTTGAGAGTTAAGTGCCTAAATACTGTTCAGGATCTGGGCCACTGTTATTCTGTTTCTCACTTGTAAACAGGGGCTATTATTACTGCAATTCCTTAACTCACAGTTGTGTTGTGAGGATCACTGCATCCATGTTTGTGAGGAACTCAGATGCAATCTCATTGTACTTACTAGCATAGAGTGGATCCATCTATGTAAAGAGAGTGTAAAGGACTTTGATTTCAGGTTTTAACTAGTGTAATCAATTGGTGAAGAGCCAGGATCTTGAAGAGCTGTATTCACTTTCCACTACATGTTCAAATATTGGTCACTTAACCTTCTGTATATTTTTTCTGTTAACAGATTGGGAATTAAAACAATGTTATTTGTTAACATACAAAAAAACAACGAGAGTCCTGTGACATCTTAGGCTATATCTACACTGTGAAATTTAGGTCGACTTTACCAAGTCGACTTTACTAAGTCGACTTTAAGTCAACCTTATTAAGTCGACTTAGAGAGTCCACACGGGACTCTTAAGTCGACTTAAAACCGGTCTTACTAAGTGGACTTAAAGAGTCTACACTAGACTCTCTAAGTCGATTAGTTAGGTCCAGGGGGAGGCAAGGCTCCTTTGGAGCCTCAGCTCCCCAGGCTAGGAGGGCTTGTCGTCAGAGAGCCAGTCCCACACAGGGCTGGCTCTTCCATAGGCAGCAAGCTCCGGAGTGGTCCAGTGGAGAAGGGAGCATGGAGCTCCCTTCTGACCCAGACTGCTCGGCTCCCTTCGGGCCGGGACCACTCAGGTCCCTGGCAGAAGGGAGCCCTGTGCTCCCTTCTAGCTGGGACCGAGCAGTCCCAGGGAGTTCCCTTCTAGCCAGGACCAAGTTGTCCCAGGGAGCTCCCTTCTAGCGGTCCTGTGGAGAAGGGAGCCCCACAGTCCCTTCTGGCCGGGACCAAGCATCCCCTTCTCTCTCTTCCTTAAGCATTAAAGTCAACTTAAAAGCAGGTCTTATTAAGTCGACTTTAAATTTCCTTAAGTCGACTTAAGGAAACTCCATTGTGGATGCAGAGTAAATTAAGCCAACTTAAGCCTGCTTAGATCGACCTAATTTACTAGTGTAGACGCACGCTTATAGCCTAACAGATGTCTTCGGGCATAAGCTTTCGTGGGCTATAACCGACTTCGTCAGATGCATGCAGTGGGTTATAGCCCACGAAAGCTTATGCCCAAAGACATCTGTTAGTCTGTAAGGTGCCACAGGATTCTCGTTGTCTTTGCTGTACACAGACTAACACTGCTACCGCTCTGGAAATTTCTACCATGTTAACACACAGTATTTCTAGTCACCTCTAAGGATTTGTGTATGTTCCCTAGGTTGCCACATATAATTAGTAGCTCATTTTCTTTATCCAGTTATGCTTCACTATGTCCTGCATCCAAAGTAATTCTGTTAATTATGTCCAGTAAAAGATCTCTATTCAGACTTTTCCTTTTGCCCACATAGATCAGGTTTTGCTTGAAAAATTCCAGAAATGTTCAGTCATGAACCCAGTTTTCAGAAAATACTAGCATACAATAAGATAATATTCACAGGAGCGGTGTGCTGCTGCAGGCCAGAATTTGGCCCACCAGGGCTGGAATCTGGCCCGCGGTCGCCTGGAAGCTGCAGCCATGCTGGAGCTTTTTCAAATCTCCCGCCCTGATAATGCTCAGATGCATGGCTCAGGGTGGGAGCAGCCTGGCCAGCGAGTGACTCTGGCCACCCCTGCAGCTCCGGCCGGGTAAGGGGGAGTGGCTGCGAGGAGCGGGGAACTGGCAGGTGGTGGAGCAGGAAAGAGTGTTTGGGAACTGGTGGTGGGGGTGAAAGGAGGGAGGAACAGGTGGAGGGGCCTAGAGGCCAAGAGAAGCGGGAACCAGAGGGGGGCAGAGAAGGGGCTGGGGGGGGGGGGGCGAGAGGAATGGGGAAGGGGCCCAGGGAGTGGTGGGGTGGAAAGGAGCCATCTGAGATGGTTGCTGGGGGCCAGCGGTGGTGAACTGTCTTGACCTCCCACCGCTCCTGCTAGCATACCGGCACCTTTTTTTTTTTTAAAAGAAAAAAAAGCATTGTTCAGACCTAACATTCTCCAGAGACTAGAAATTGGCAACACTATTATTTCTGGAACTGCTTCCTATAAAGATGATAAAATGTAATTTACATAGTGAAAATATTAGTGTAACATTAAAGAAAATATGCACACCTCCTATTGACCCTAGGAAGCAACTGTGACTTCTCAAATCATCCCAGAAGGCACAAAAACTCATTGCACACTTTGTCTCCTACATGATGCTTTAATTAACTTCTTTCTATTTAAGTCTGTAAAATTAATAAATATTAATTAATGCTCTGTTGCAACACTTAAAGACCCTACATTTTCCTAGAGATGGACAGTAGATCCATTGCTCTATCAGCCAGCCTAGGGGTCTGATGCTTCATTTTCCCCTCTTGCTTCTAGGTAAAGTGTGTGTGTGTGCGCGCGTGTGCGGGGGTGATCCATTTCCACACAGTCTTCTTGGTATGCAAGGAGAGAACACACCTCCACTCTCACCCTGCAGCAATACATCCTCACCAGAATAGCTAGTAGTGCAACCCACAATCCATGGAAGCCAGCTTATGGCCAGCCTGCCTGGGTGTGGGTAAAATGTGGGGGACAGAGGGAAGAAGGGCTCAGTGTGAGCTTTTCTTCTTGGTGCCATACCCTAAAGGTAGAAGCATAAATTAGTTCTAAGTCTGTAGTTGTAGAAGTCTAAGTAAAAAACAAACAACTTTGCTCTAGGCAGTTTACTAAAGACATGTTTGCTTTCATCTGCTGCTCAAACACTAGAAAGTTTCTCTACCTAGGTGTTTGCCAAGAATACAGACATAAGAATATATTAGATAATTTTGGCAGCAGTGAAATAAAAATGTTACTTTTTTTATTCTGAATTAATAATTCTAGAGATGGAGAATTAGGGAGTGTGTATTACATTTTGGAGAGATGATTTGCATGCGGAGTGGTGGTCATGAATCAAAGCTATCAGAGTTAACACAATTTACAGCCAACATCCCTAGACACCCTAAACATCATTAACAGAGTTACACAGTAATGAGAGTCATCAAGTCCTGGGTTGTAATCCTGACTGTGACACTGATAGTCTATAAATTTACCTAGGGTGCGTCTACACCTGTGAATTAAGTCGACTTAAGCCTGCTTAAGTCGACTTAATTTACTCTGCGTCTACACTACAATTTCCTTAAGTCAACTTAGGCAGTTGCTTAAGTCGACTTAAGGAAAAATTAAGTCGTTTTTACTAAACCTCATTTTAAGTTGACCTTGCTGGCTAAATTGACTTTAGAAAGTCGACTTAGCCAGTGTAGATGTGGAGTAGCCCTAAGTCGACTCTAAGTCGACTTAGGGGGCTCCAGGGCTTCCCCACTTCCCCCCCCCACCAGGGTGGCTGGCACAGCCACAGCCTGGCGTGCCCCCCCACAGGGCAGGACACAGCCCTGCCTACCCTGCCCCTATGCCCTGCCAGGGTCCCTGTCACCCTTTGCTCCATTGTACCAAGGTACAATGGGGCAAAGGCTGAGCCCCTGGGCATTTGGCAAGGGGTGCCCCCCCTGCCACCATGGACCTCTCCCAGGTCCACCTAGCCCCTAGAAGACGACCTAGGCATCCAGTGTGGACGCTCTAGGTCCATTTGGCAGGGTCCCCTTTAAATCGACTTAAATTTTGAGTGTGGACATGCTAAGTCGACTTAAATTCACAAGTGGAGACATAGCCATAGATTTTGCACTTAACCACTCTGTGACTTGGTTTCCCTACAAGTAAAATAAGAGTTAATTTGATTGAGTTTTTTAGAAAATAATGAAGAAAATCCTTATTAAAATTACTATCCCCATAATAAAGTGTGAAAAGAGGAGTGTTTCAATAGGGTAGGCACCAATTAACTTAACTTCTCTTTTCCTGTTGTTTACCCTCCTGACATATTTCTAGAGAGCAACAATATCCTCTCTCAGTCTTCATTTTGCTAAACAAACCAAGGTGTGTCAGTTTCCTGACATGAAATAGGCCCACCATTCATGTGACCAACCTAGTAGTCCTTCTCTGCACCTGCTCCAGTTTGACTTCTGTTTTCAATATGCGTGGCCAGAATGACACCTGGTACTCTGCCTAGAGGTTTTACTAGAGCCTTGTGCAATGACCTTAATACTTCCCTATCAATAATGGAAATACCTTACTCATACTTATGAGATTCCATTTGCCTTTTTCATAGTCACATCATTTTGGGTGGGTCTACACTTAAAAATTAAGTCGACTTAAGCTTGAGCAGCAGCTTAGGTCGACTTAAGGAAAATTAAAGTTGACTTTACTGGCTAAATCAACTTCATAAAGTCGACTTAGCCAGTGTGGATGCAGATTAGCCCTAAGTTGACTTAAAGTCGACTTAAAGGGCTCCAGGCCTCCCCCACTGACCTCCCTGCCAGGGTGGCTGGCACAGCCAGAGCCTGGCGTAACCCCCCCCCCCAGGTACAATGGGGCAAATGCTGAGCCCCCTGGCACTTGGCAACGGGTGCCCCCCTGCCACCATGGAGCAGTCCCAGGTCCACCTATCCCCTAGAAGTCAACTTAGGTGCCCAGTTTGGACACTTTAAGTCGATTTGGCAGGGTCCCCTTTAAGTCGACTTAATTTTTGAGTGTAGACATGCTAAGTCGACTTATTTGGCCAAGTGTAGACATAACCTTTGTGATCAACTAACAAGGCTTCATCTTTCTACTCTTCTTTTTTCCAGCTGAAAAGTCAGTGTCTTATATCAGAAATTTTTATTGGTCTTTAAGTACATGATCTTGTATTCTGTACTAATGTCATCCCATTTCTATTACTCTAGTTCTTAAGGTCATCCAGTTCTTCCTGTATAATACTGCAATCTTCCTCCGTGTTGATGATGCCTCCCAACTCTGTGTAACCTATAATTATATTAGATATACTCCTATATTTATGCCCATGCCATTAATGAAAATGTTGAATAAGATCAGTTCTAATATCAATACTTGAGGAATTACTCTAGTAACCTATCTCAGGCCTGATAGCTCTCCTTTCAGGACAATGCCATCTCCCTTTTAGTAAAAGAATTGTAAGGTGGCTGAATCAACATCTTCTCCAGCTCTTCTAATAATTTTCCATGCAATATCATACCAAATGCTCTTCTGAAGTCCAGGTACATTAGATCTCCATGTTGCCCAAGTTAAGCAATTATTCCTACAAACTAGGAAAGAGGAAAGGGAGAAAAATAGATATGCATTTCTATTTTAAAAACATGGAAGGTTCTACAAACTATGGTGAGAGGGGCATATAAATGGACAGCTTTCACTTATGCACAGAAAAGCTACAGAACTTGATGACTAAGCAAGCCTACTTTTAATAAGGGCCGTTCCTAGACTTTTGTGTCCTGAATTTTGTAGTCCTTCCTATATGTTATGATAGAGGAGAATATTGCAATTTCCAGCTGTTAGTGTTATAGGTTAGGGTAGCTAATTCTTTTTTCAGTGTTAGAAGTGGTAAAAAATCACAGAAAGAGCCAATAGTGGAAACATGACTCCTTCGTTCAGAACGTGCCACATTGAGCAAATGTTTGTTTCTGCCAATAGGTGGCACTCTAGTAATCTTTCTGAAAGTGCTCATTCAATAAAGCCTACAGTAATACTTCTTTATTCTCTGAAATATCAAAACCAAATGGTAGCTGTGACAGATCGGACAGTATCCTGCAATATCCAGGACAAGCCTTATGGAATTAAGATAAACATAACTGAATAAAGTTAATGATGTTGGGGTTTATTGTATTATAAATGCAATTATTTGTGCGTAATGATAAGATTATATGTAACTTCATTTATGCTATTATAAATCCTTAGTTGTCAGTCCTCTGAAGCCACCCCCAGGGAGGTTTGCATATTTTAGTTGAAACTGGATTATTCAGGAACCCACAAACAAAGAAAGGATTTTTGGGTAAACAACCTGGTTTTAAATAGGCTCAGGACCATTTTCCTGATCCAGAAAATGGTCAGGACCCCTGCTCCATGGAGGGCCCTGATCCTCAGGAAAGGGGTGGAAGGACTATACCAACCGAGGCTCTGTAAGACAGTGTGCTTAGTCTGAGATATGAAAAATTTTAAACCACATGGAAATCCCTTGGGTGGAACTGTAGAACTGCTCCTATGAGAGTCTATACGGGTGATCTCTGGTAAACTTATTACCATGTGGGTATGTTCTGTTATTGTTTTTAATAAGTTCCCTGTAACAATTTTACCTTAAGAATAAAACTGGCTTGCATAGGAAGTCCTACATGGCATCTTATCACTGTGGGCATTCATTTTGTTGTCATTCTCTGAACAGAAGGCAAGCAAGAATGTTTACGTAGAATCTCTTTATGGGCTATCACAGTATAGGCACTATGCAGCCTGGAAATACCCCAGTTAGAAAGCAGTGACATGGGTCACTCAAGAGAGGCAAGGGGCAGAGGAGCTGTAAATCTAGTGTGGCTGCCTCTTGTTGCACCATAAAGAAGGAATACAATTGCAGTTCTCTAAACTGTGACAGTAGCTTTCACCAGTTCAGAAGTAAGTTGAGTAGGCATCCCAAAACTTTCTTAAAAATAGAATTCCAAAGGGGTAGCCGTGTTAGTCTATTGTAGAAAGACAACAGAGTCCTGTGGCACTTTTCTGTTAGTCTTTAAAAGTGCCACAGGACTCTGTTGTCTTAAAAATAGAACTTTATCATATCACTTAATGTAGTTAGTCTAATTAAAAAGAAATAAAGAAGGAGAACGGGTTCAAGACATAGTAGGAAATCACCACGTACATGCACTTAGGCTGTTCAAACATTTGTCAGAGACTTACAGAAACAACTTGGATTTGAAAATTGTCTATTTGCACTTTGTCTGAAGAAACAATATAGAGGCTGAAACTCATCTTGACTCACATTACCAAGCTTTCAAATCATGTTCTATCCTCACAGTGAAAACCCTATTAGGCTCTTTGTTTGGAGGCTTCTCTTCCTTTGCCCCAAGCTTTTTGAAAATACTAGTCATTTCTTACACAGAGACAGACATAGTATGGTTGGTTTTACTCTTCCAATGCAAAACTATGATTTTGGGTATTTATTGCAAGAGAACAGGAAGAACTAGATTTACTTCATTAAAAATAAATGAAATGGAGATGCCCATTTGCAATTAGTTCATTGAAAGAGGACTTCTGTTTCATCAGATTCTTATTAACTGAGGCAAATGATGCAGCTTAATGATAAACCAGTATGGAGGTTCATTTAAACAGACAGTCCTCAATAGGACTTTTGATATTTCCATTGATCCAGCATCTTTCCACTTCTTTGTCCAAAAGGCAGCTGCCTTGTACTGTTTCCTTACCGCTCTCAGGAAAAAGTGTATTCAGTGGTATAGTTATCAATCATGCGCTCACATTATGAAATTTTAATATAAATTGGCTGACAGAATTAAACTAAATTAAATTAAGTTTTTTCATTGTCAAATAGATGGGGCCAGTAACCTATACCTGCCTCTGAGAAATTGGTTTATTTCTCTTAAATTTTTTCATGCTTAAATTTGGTCAATAAAAGATAAAAGGTGGAGGGAATGTTCCTGGGTATTTTATTGGAGGCCTAGAGTGACAGCGGCTGAATGCCGCATGGTGAGGAGTGGCATGCGACTGGGGCTGTGGGGAAGTGGCCCACGGAGTCGACGCCCAGTGAAGTGTAGAGACTGGTGGGAGGTGGAGCCTCAGAGGAGGCATCTAGGGTCCATGGGCGGGGGCTTGGTGTAGAGGACAGAACCAGGTCCCTCCCTGCTCCCCCAGCTTGCCAGGAGTGGCACGGGTGGCAGGAGGGGTACAAGCTCGCTGGCCCATAGACTCTTTTATATTGTGGGCTGGAGAATAGTGAGCTGCACAAGACTGCAGGATGGCAGAGAAAGGAGTAGGCTTGGCCACTGCCACAAAGTGGGCCAGGGGACCTAGTTGTATCCCGGAAGGGGTGGACTTTGGTCTTGGCCGGAGGGCTAAGATCCCAGAAGGGGACTTGGAGCCGGAGTCTGACATGTGAGAGAGCAGAACACAGACTACAAGCAGGGGGACTACTTGAGCTCAATTCCTGAAAAACACCATCAGGAGGCTCCCTGCTGGTGAGTCTGGTGCCGGACACTGCTACACATTGAAATAGCTGCGCTAATGAGCTGATATATTAGTCTTTGAGCATGCTCACTATGACTTAGATAGTTGCAGATGCTATCTGACTTGGCTGCTTATGTAGTTCATAAAAGTTCTGAGACTTTTGTCAAAGCAATAGTGCTCACGAAACATTATGAGTGGGATTTTCAAAGGAGGCTAAGAGAGAGAGTTGCCATAAAATCCTGTTGAACATTACTGAGATTTGGGCACTTATCTGAAGTTTTACTGAACCTGAGATGGAGAAATTTCTTCCCCTAAATATAGCAAAGTGGCAGGAAGTCTCCGCAGGAAAAGCACACGTTTTAAAATTCAGTAACGTTTTTTAAATCAACATAGAGACTAAAGAAAAAGCACCAAAAGTGCAGGTCATGTATGTCCTCCATGTAACAGGACCAACAGCACTGCAGATACGTAACAGTTTTACAAGTTAGATGGAAAAGGAGGAAGTTAAAGAAGATTTGGACATAGATTACAGGTATAACAGCTATGTTGTATAATCCCAGGAAAAAGTTATTTCTGAGACTTTTGTTGTTTTATGGCAACCAATGGAAATATATTTCTGTTAATAATTTAAAGAACAGACATGTGAATTTGGGGCACTATATGATCCCTTATGAAAGTGGAGCACAAATAGCTATACAAAATGAAAAAGATTAGAGAGGGTGAATGCTACAGAAAGTTGATTTAAAATTACATGGAACTGTAAACATAAAATGAGTGAAATCAGTAAAAACATTATCAGTTTTAGGCTTAATCCCATTTGGTTCAGAATGAGCAGATAATTTACATGAAATCAGTCAAGCAGAGAAACTAAAATGAAGGAAACCAAATTGGTGATAAAAGATCTGATAGGCAACAGTTCCTGTCTACTAGATGTTGCTTCCAAGTTGGACTGGGCTCTGTATTTATTTGAAATTTTAGTTATTGTGCCAAAAGCTGTAAATCTGAACCAGTTCCTGACATTTAAAACCAACAGCATCATTGCTATTGTGAAAGTGCCATTCCCTAACTGGCACTGTCTTCACTGACATCTCCTCTGAAACATGGGGACCTGTCAGCTGCCACAAAGTAGCATACACTGTGATATTCTGACACACTCATAGGGCTACAGAGAAAAGTTGATAGTCGCACCCAAAACAGCCTCCAATCTCCTTGTGTATCTGTTGCTATGTGTAGCCATCATTTTCATAACTCTGGGCAGTAAAACTCCTATTATAATGTTAACTATGCTGGAATCAGAACATAAACTGAAAGCCACCAGCTGCTCTATGTTCACAGGTAATCTGGAGTTTAACCTTTCATTTTATATTAGGATTTATTATAAAACTGTAAGTATGTTGTCTTGCACTGACTTTTAAGTCCCTCGGTTCTGTTAGAGGGCTGTTTATGCCTGGGGCTATATTTTAAATTAGTAATAAAGCTCTTTTATGATGGTCTATATTTACTGATTCTAGAGAAAGTCACAGCTCACTTTGAAGAAGCTATGCATCTACAGCCTCATCCAAAAAACTCATTAGGTGTTAGTTTGTGTCCCCTGTTCTAGATGCTATGTGCCAGAAATTCTTAGACTTCCTCATGGTGTGTACAATATACAAAGTTACAAATCATCTCATTGACCAACATCATTCCCATCCACAATTGTGAGGACCAACATCACCATAGCAACTGCAGCAAATAGTTAAGGCTATGTCTACACTTAGGGATTTAGGTCGACTTAATAAGTCCACACAGGACTCCTAAGTTGACTTAAAGTGGACCTTACTAACCTGACTTAGCGAGTCTATACTAGACTCTCTAAGTCTACTAGTGAGGTCCAGGGAGAGCCAGGAGGCAGCAAGCCCCGGACACGTCCGGGGGAGAAGGGAGCATGGAGCTCCCTTCTGCCCCCGACCGCTCGGCTCCCTTCGGGTCGGGACTGCTGAGGTCCCAGGCAGAAGGGAGCCTTTCTAGCAGGGACCGAGTGGTCCCAGGAAGAAGGAAGCCGCGGCTCCTCTCTGCCTGGGACCCCCGCGGGTCCTGGCAAAAAGGGAGCTGCCGCTTCCTTCTTGCTGGGACCC
>ML685780.1:1603765-1623672 GCA_007922175.1 Pelusios castaneus
TGCGGGTCCCGGCAACAAGGAAGTGGCGGCTCCCTTTTTGCCGGGACCCAGGGGGGGTCCTGGAGAGAAGGGAGTGGCTGGCTTCCTTTTTGCCAGGACTCGTGGGGGGTCACACAGCTTCTCAGTCCCGGCAGAGCCAGCCGTGCACCAGCTGCCTCTGCCAGGACTGAGAAGCCGCGGACAGCTGGTCCCTGCAGAGCCAGCCGCCTGCTAGCTGGCTCTGCCGGGACCAAGAAGCCGCGAGTGCGGCTGGCTCTCTAGGAACTGAGAAGTGGCACACAGCCGACTCTGCTGGGACCAGCCGCCAGCTTCCCGGGCTCTCCAGCCAGGGTTCCAGCAGGGGATCCCCTCTCACTGGAGCTCTGACTGGGGAGCCCTTCTCCCCAGGACCACGAGTCCCCTGTCACGGAAGCCTCAGGTCTGGGGAGAAGGGAACAGGGGCTCCCCAGGACAAGGGCGCCATGTGGTGCTCCCTTGTCCCCTCTGTCTTAAGTCAACCAAGTCGACTTAGGGCATCTACAATGGCTAAGTAGACTTATTAAATTTGACATAGGCACTAGTTCCAATTATAACAAGGTGTTATTAATTCGAACAAGTTTTTCCTTTATTCGACTTAAGGAGCATCTTAAGTCGAATTAAGGAAAGCTCAGTGTAGATGTGGATTAAATTAAGTCAACTTAAACCTGCTTAAATCAACTTAATCTATAAGTGTAGACGCACCCTAAGAGTCTAGAGTGACTTAATATCAAGGACATATTTAATGTATTTATCTATTTTGAATGTGATGTAGCAGCCAGAAACGGAGGGGAGCTCCACCCTCTGATCAACCAGTTCAACCGTGGTTCACCAGAAGTCCAGAAACCACAGGCTGAGAACCTCTAGCTTTGAACATTACTGAGACTTAAGTATTAAAATTGATTTCTAAGTGCCTGAGCAGTTTGTTAAAACACACACGTGCATGCACACATACTCTGTGGACACTGACCAGTCTGTGTGTGTGGTCTGTGGAACTCTCCACTAATATAATGAACTATTACTTGCTCTCAGCAATGCAGAGTCCTCCTAAATATGGGTGTATAGCAACACTTAGAAGAACAAATAATAATCATATTAGATTTAGAAAATGATGTTTTTTGCAAGAAAAGAGTCTTTTGCCTTATGATATGGTTTACTAGGTAAACACTACTGTAGGGGGAAAGAGAAAAAAATTTGGAAAAGAGTAATCTACATAAAATGTTTATAGATTTTCCAACTCACAATATATCCTACATTTCTGTAACAAAACTTATTGTGACCCATTTAATATAAAATTAAATTAAATTACACCCCTCCCCCTTCCGCTCAGTTGTATTGTTATTCTGATACTTTTTGGATGGAGGCAAAGTAATGATAGTCCAGTCTACATTGTAATAAGTATTGTGGTTGGAAGAGTTAAGCTTAGAATTTCCTTTCTGTTGATTGACAATACATGATTAAAAGGAGAGGAATAAATTTGCAAACAAACAAACAATAAAACCTAAAACAATAAACAGAATGGAAGCTTTTCGGGGAGAAAATTGTTTCCAAGGTAGCCATTTAAAAAATAATAAAAAAAAAAATGCATCCTCTAGCTAGAGAAAAAGCAGTCCATTTTCCAGCCTTGTATGTGATTAGCTTCTTAAGAATGGAAATAAAACTTGCATACTTTTTAGAAATAAAATTTATTATCATTGGAGAATCGTACCATATGGACATTGTTACATAAAATAGCTCACAGAACTCTGCTAGCTTCCACATAAAAACTCTGCACCAGTAGTCTTTTGGCTATGGGTAGCAATAAAAATTCACATTGAATACAATCCAATCCCCTAATCGTTCATGAAAAGTGCAGGTAATGAGCATAAGTAAGTAATAACATGTGACAGGATATTTTCAATGGTCTTGCGTGCCAGAGCCAAGAAACAAGGTGCATTTGGAGGTCTTAAATCCAAAGTGTACATTGATTTGTTGTTATATGCTCATCTTAAAGTGCAGTATTGCTCTAACATAATTCCTAAATTTAAATGTTTTTTCTTAATAAATTAATTTATAAAATCTTAATCTGCTAAAGATAATAATGCCATTTCAATTTGGTAATTTGATACAATTACAGAGTGAGTGGTTGGAGTTGCACATTTTTTGTAGGACTATGACCATCAACAAAAGCAGTTTATTGTGCCAGCATTATTCAAAATGTTTCTACTATAACATTATAGACTGTGCGGTTGTAGCAAAGGTAACTACACAGTTAACATACATGGAGCAGACCTCCCCTCTTTCTTCTCTGCCTTCTGCTGGTCTCCCTCTGCCTCACCCTTTTCTTAGCTAATCACACTGAGAAGGCTTCTAAACTATAGTCTGCTTCTCCACAGTAGTGGAGTTTTGAAGTTTTTTCCACCTACTTCCCAATTTTATGTGAATTCCAAGTGGAAGCAATTTTGTGCCTCCCCACCTTGGCCTTCAAAGTCAGGAAGCTTCTGTTTTTTGCCTATAGGAAATGGCTTCTGTAATGCAGTCTATCAAACCAACTACAGGGACCTGCCAGTAGTTTTTTTCCAGAGACCTGAGACAGTAGAGCGTTCTTACCAGGCATGGCGTAACTTGTTCTTCTCTTTCAGAAAGATGATTGGCCATCTAGTGCTCAATAGAGAGTGCTCAGGAACTCAGAAATAGAAAGCAATGTCCAGACAAAGGTCAGCATTTCCTTTTATTAAAACATCTACTGTCATGAAACAAAAGCTTTCAGTTTCCTCATTTTAGTACTTTGTCTCATGAACTACAAGGCAATAAAAGCAAAGATGTTGCATTCTGAACATATACTAACATCTTCAAAGACAGTTGGATGCCTTACTCCCATTGAAATCAATAGGAGCTGTGTGGTTAAATATCTTTGGCTGCATCTACACTGGTAAATGAAGTCAACTTAAGCTTGGCTTAAGTCGACTTAATGTGCCCTGCGTCTACACTACACTTTGCTTAAGTCGACTTAAGCAGCTTGCTTAAGTCGACTTAAGGAAAATAAAGTCGACTTAATGAAAATTAAGTCGACTTTATTAAACCACCTTTCTACTCAACCTAAGGCTTAATTCAACTTTCTAAAGTCGAATTAAGCCAGTGTAGCCCTGGGGTAGCCCTAAGTCGACTTAGGGCTACCCTAGGACTACACCAATGCCCTCCCTGCCAGGGGGGGCACAGGGGGAGCCTGGCATGCCCCCAAAGGGCAGGGCATGTGGGCACGGTGTGATACTGTTTAGGAATTTTCCAGGTTGAATGGTCCCAGGGAGTATCCTGATGAGGACATAAAGAATACAACCATTGTATCCTTAATGGCTCATCAGTTTACTCCCTGGGACCATATCACCTGGCAAATTCCTAAACATTAAGGAGACAATGGTTGTTCACACCCTCCCATCTAAGAAATTCCTTCAGAATGACACAAGTTAAAGTATGGATATAACATCAAATTCTTAACTTCTAATCAAAATAGAATTCCTGGACATAAACTATATAATCATTCCCAGCAAATTACTATCTTTCTATTGATACCAAACATGACATAGTTCCTATGGATTATAGCATTTATGAGATATCCATAGAAAATAATATCATAAATGCTTCCCTAAATCCAGACAGTGTCACACTGTGCCCACATGCCCTGCCCTTTGGGGGGCATGCCAGGTTCCCCCTGTGTGTCCCCCCCCTCGGCAGGGAGGGTATTGGTGTAGTCCTGGGGTAGCCCTAAGTCGATTTAGGACTGCCCCAGGGCTACACTGGCTTAATTCGACTTTAGAAAGTCTAATTAAGCCTTAGGTTGAGTAGAAAGGTGGTTTAATAAAGTCGACTTAATTTTCATTAAGTCGACTTTATTTTCCTTAAGTTGACTTAAGCAAAGTGTAGTATAGACGTAGGGCAAATTAAGTCGACTTAAGGCAAGCTTAAGTCGACTTAATTTACCAGTGTAGACGCAGCCTGGGTGTGTCTACACTTACAAATTAAGTCGACTTAAGCTTGCTTAAGTCAATTTAATGTAATCTGCGTCTACACTACAATTTGCTTAAGTCGAATTAAGGGAATTTAAAGTTGACTTTATAAAACCTCATTTAAAGTCAACTTAAAGGGTTCCAGGGCTCCCCCACTGCCCTCCCTGCCAGGGTGGCTGGCACAGCCAGAGCCTGGCGTGCCCCCCCACAGGGCAGGACTCAGCCCTGCCCACCCTGCTCCTGTATCCTGCCCCTGTCCCTGTCCTGCTCAGCCCCCATTGTACCCAGGTACAAAGGGGCAATTGCTGAGCCCCCTGGCATTTGGCAAGAGGTGCCCCCCCCTGCCACTGTGGACCAGTCCCAGGTCCACCTAGCCCCTACAAGTCGACTTAGGCATCCAGTGTGGACAGTCTAAGTCGATTTTGCAAGGTCCCCTTTAAGTCGACTTAATTTTTGAGTGTGGACATGCTAATTTGACTTAACAAAGTCGACCTAGCAAAGTCAACTTATTTGGCCAAGTGTAGACATAGCCTTTGAGAGTCTCTAGGCTATAGTGTACAAGCTTTCAATCATGTTCTCTTTTTTTATGAACTTCATTACTCAGACTCCTGCATAAAGAAATAATAATGGCTCACAAAAGAAAGCCAACAATCAAGATTGTAATAAAAGTTAAAGAGAAGTAATATGTGGCATAACCCCTCCTCTCACATACCTGTATAAAGCTGATAATGGAAAAAAGAGTGCTATGCTGTCTTTAGAAACCTGGCTCTACTCAGTCATTTTTCTTATCTATATTCATGGGTTTTTCAGGGACTGAGCAGTTACATGCCAAAATGATAAGTCTCAACCTTGTTTCAGGATAAGGCATCAATCTGCTGGTGCGCACCAGAGTCTGTCCTGATAGAATTTAAGAGATACTATAGGTGCCGCAATTCCTCTACAGAATGTAATTTTGAATTCAGTGCTCACTGATGGACAAGATATTCTATCAAAGCTGCCTCTCAGTTCGGCCAAGAGCTGTCCCAGTAGTATATCTTTGAAGATTTTGCCAATCTCTGTTTTTGTGGATACTAACAGCACTTTTACAATTGACTTTTTCCCTTTGCCCAGTATGTAACCTTTTCTTTTTATTCTATTTTACCCCCTGAAGATCACCACCACCAATGGTATGCTGCACCTAAAACTGTCCCTTTTCTTCTGTACATTGTAAACATTATCTTCTCAAATCTGGGACTAAAATATATTGCAGGATAAATCAGAAAGATGCACACATAATATTTCACTGAAACACACTCTCTTCATATTATAAACTATGCAAGACTCATATCATTAACTCCAGGCCTATTCGTCATTATGTGTGCTGAAATTCATTGATAGAGTTAGCATGCAAGTAGACAAAACCTTGAATATTCTTTATTTGTAATATAAATCTGAGATATACCATCCTTTTTTAGTTGAATGGTGAGTCAAAAAGAAGATAAATTATTTTAAAGATTAAGAAAACTCTGTAGTGAAAGATGTTACCTCTTTCAGGATAGGCAGAACACTTTTTCCTAATTATTCCTCAGTTTTATTATAAGCCATCTCAGAGGACAGGAATTGAAGGACAGTTTTAAATTAAAAGACTCCTCAAGGAATAAAAGCATGACCTAAACAGACTCAGAATTCACTCTGCTGTTGGAGCTGTACAATGGTAAAATGAATTTAATCCAATAAAGATTTCAAAAACAGAAAGGTAGACGCAGTCAAAAACAACTGCAGAGTATAAATGTGCATCTACTAAACAACATGGAATTAGGTCAGAGTTACATGTAATTGAAGCTTAACAATACTAAAAGAAAATGCATTTTTCTTTGTCAGCTCAAATGCATTTATTCAGCAAATATTTAAATAACATATTTTCTCTTGGCAGTCAATCTGACTTTTGAAGTACAATCCGTATGTTGTTAATTCTTAAATATAAGAATTAATATTCTAAATGTGTTTAGAATGCAAAGACACATGGCAATTAACTACAATTTGTTTTGTATTTATTTTCATAATTATATTATAGCTCTTATTATACAAATTGATTGATCTTATTCTGCTGGCCAAATTTTCCTCCTAGCTCTAGGGAATACTGTATTGCAGTCTAATTGATTAATAAAAATGTCCTCTGAAGATGGCGAAGGCAAAGTACAGTTTATACATCACAGATGTGTCATATCTTTCCCAAACTCTCAATTTATGTTCACTTGATTTACATTCATTTTTCAGCTCCATTGTTCCTCCCCTATATGTTTCTCTCAAATGCTGTTCAAACTGAGCTGTGAATCTACAGAACAGATTTTGTCTCACCCTGATGCAAGTATGCATTGTGGGTAGGGATGCAGGAGAAAAGTAAAAGAAGCCTTCATCCTTTGTATTACCTGCATAAGACTAGGCACAATTGTAATCCCTGCATTCATAGACATTACTTGGTACACACAGCGACCCACAGGAGGTATGAAAGAACAACAATGAAAGTTACTTATGAAGGCTTGTTAAATATTTAGTAGAAGACACAGACAAGGCCAAATATTAATGCCTAAAAGTGAGCCAAAAAACATTTTCACAAACTTAACAGTATAATGTAAACAATTTAAAATAATTGGCATCTGTCATTAGAGGATGAAAAATGCTAGCTCTATTAAATTTGCACCTACAAATTAGAAGCCAACTTTCAGAAAATAATGCTATTAAGGTGATCAAGGCCCCAAAATGGGGGAATCTTTTCTTGCTTCCTCTGAAGCAATACGGAATTTGCTATTGACTTTCTTGTTGTGTTGCTAAGTTTGGTGATTTCACTGTGATTCTTGCAATGTTTTGTGTTTTACTTAATGCCCTAACTGCTGAAAACAAATGATTTCATAAGAACAATAGCTTAATTTAAATATATATATGAATGCAGCCAAAGTCTCAGTGAGAAAGAAAGAAAACAAAACCAGAATTTATATTTTTAATATATAATTTTAAACCAATCTTGTGATATTTTCATGTCTGATATGATTTTTTTAAGTCAGCACTACTGCTCTAAAGAACAATTAAATAGAAAAAAAGTATGTTTAATTAGCACTATTTAAAAGTTAAATTTCAATTGAATTAATTTATATTAAAGTGGTTAATTGGCTCAGTTTTAAAAATTCCCTTCTCATGCTTGCAATCAAGTATTGCAACATTGTCCTAGTAAATGAGAACCAGACTATGAAACTAGTCAGTTTTCATTATACAAGCTGAGGAAAATGCAAGAAGTTAGCAATCATTATTGAAGATAAGCAGTGCATTAAAATTTGACTATTCTTTCAGTTTCATAAATCCAAGGTATTAAAGACATAGGATTGAGTTTTTGAAAATATGGTCTTCAATCTAGCAGTGTAGCTTGTTAGAAAATGAAATCTTTTGTCTCTGAGTAGCAGGTAAGTTGAGCTGAAAATAACTTTCATAACAAATCCACTTCAAAAGGAAAATGAATCAAGACAATTATTATAGCATGAGAAACAAGTTAAATCTTTCCATCGATGTATTGGAAATGGTATTTCATTTAGATTGTGAGAAAGGGTAGTTAAAATCCTAAATAGCTGTCCAAAATTCATCAGGCCATTATTGGCATATATTAAATTTAAAGTGTCTAAATAAATTCATAAATATTCACACATTCAAAATAAATAGTTTGAAAAACCCAAAAGTCATTTACATTCAAAAGTTTTACACTAAAAATGAAAATTAAAATGAATATATATTTTAAGTGTTGCAATCAACCATCACTAAAATATGACTTTGTTATCATGGAATGACTTAATTTACTAATAGAGAAGTTATTTTGGTTTGTCTGTGAATGCAAGAACAACTGTGGTTTGAATAATCTGTTTCTTTTCTCAGATATATTATGGATATAAGCATATTAAGCTATTTACCTCCCAACTCTCTGGATGTATATATTACCTTTCCACCTTAAATATTTTTGCCTTCAGTATTCAGGTTTATAATGAACCCAGAAAAATCAATAATTATTCTCTTAAATAATTGAATACCTGGAGTCAAGCTTTAGGCATTTTTAAAGGATATATTGATTTAAATCTCGGGGAAAAAATGCTTGCCAGAGAACCATTATCTCAAGCATAATTAATCAATTTTCATCTGTAGCGTAGCCCTTGCCAGCTTTTCCACAAGTAACTATTTTTCAGGAATAATCAGTTTGCTTCTTTCAATTGAAAAAAAAATGTAGGTCTTATGAAATATATGGCAAGATTGTCTAATCTAGTTTGATGCTCTTTTCTACTACAAGAGAAGTTTAGAGCCTTATCCATTCCCACCAAACTCATAGTAAAACTTCCATTGATTTCAGCAGGAGATTGGATAGATCTTTTCTAATATTCCCACCTATCCTTTAAGAATTTTTGGCTATGTCTACACTTGCAAGTTAGTTCAAATTAAGGAAGCTTAATTCGAACTAACTTAAACCATGGCCACACTAGGACATGGACATGGCTAGTTTGAACTAGCATTCTAGCGGGGCCATGCTAGTTCGAATTAAGTTAATTTGAACTAACTAAAATTAGTTCGAATGAGTTAGTTCGAATTAACTAATTCGAACTAACTTTTATAAGTGTAGATATAGCCTTTATGTATGCATGTAAGTAGCAACAGATGCCTCAAACAAAGAGTAGGATAATTATACATGATTGAAATGCTGGAGGAGGAGGATGATATCCAAGACCATTAAAATTTTGCTGAAGTGCTATTGGGAAAACAATTTTTTGAATTAAGAAAAAAATCACTAGAACTGTGGTATTTAAATGTAACTGTTTTTTGTATTTAAAAACACATTAAGAAGGATGTTTAGCCTTGTATTCTAAGGCCAAACATGATCAGGTGTGTCAAATATTATGTTAGGAAACTATGCCATCTGTTACATGCTGGTGATTGTATTATGTTTCATATAATTTTCTGTATTATCATAGCAAATAGGAGCTCAAGTAGTGGACCCCAATCACATTTGTATTATATCCTATGCAAACAGGAGACAAAAAGATCCTGCCCCAACGAGCCTACAGTCTAAATAATGTTCAGTTCTTATTCTTCCCTTTTTTGGGGGCGGCATGGGGAAAAACATGAAAAAACATGAAATTACAAGATTTAAAACATCGTGGCCCTTATTCTGAGCTCACATACACTTAAATCAGTAAAATTGCATGACTGCAATCCTAATCTTAAGCAAGAAGCCAAATGAATTGGTCGGAGACTAACAGTTCTTTCTCCAGTGCACCTAATGGGAGGGAGAAGGAAAGGTGGTGTTACATTGTCATTCTACCCTTCTTGCTCCTAATGGGAAGCCAGAGGTTATTTTGACCTCTGGTATATTTTAGCATAGCTGTAAGGGGCACTCCGCCACACGGGGATCCTAGTATACCCTATCCACAATCCTTTCTTCTCCTAGCTAAAACAAATAAGAGCAGGTGCTGTTTCAGCTGGCTGTCAAAGCAAGCTCTCCAGCCTCTTTCCACTGCCACACTCGGGATATGATCCTTGCAGTTGAAACTGAATGATTTCTGTGACTAGTTCATCATTTAATCAAGCATCTACACATCCAACCTAAGGTCAATTCAAAGAATGGCAACTAAGGACCCATGTTCAGCTGACATGATTCTTATTGTATATCATGGATTCTCAAGAATCAATATAAAGTCCTAGGCAATGTCTACACTTGTTAATTTAAGTCGACTTAACAAAGTCGACTTTAAGTCAACTTTAAGTCGACTTAGCATGTCCACACTTAAATTTTAAGTTGACTTTCAGGGGACCCTACAAAGTCTACCTAGAGCATCCACACTGGATGCCTAGGTCGACTTGTAGAGGGCGAGGTGGACCTAGGACTGGTCCACGGTGGCAGGGGGGCACCCCTTGCCAAGTGCCAGGGGGCTCAGCCTTTGCCCCATTGTACCAGGGTACAATGGGAAAAAGGGGAACAGGGACCCTGGCAGGGCATAGGGGCAGCATGGGCAGGGCTCTGCCCTGCCCTGTGGGGGGGCATGCCAGGCTCTCCCTGTGGCAGCCACTCTGGCAGGGAGGGCAGTGGGGAAGTCCTGGCGGGTCATAAGTCGACTTAGAGTCGACTTAGGGCTACTCCACGTCTACATTGGCTTAAGTCAACTTTAGAAAGTCAACTTAACCAGAAAGTCAACTTAAAAGTAGGTTTAACAAAGTCGACTTAATTTTTCCTTAAGTTGACTTAAGCAGCTGCTTAAGTTGACTTAAGGAAAGTGTAGTGTAGACGCAGAGTAAATTAAGTTGAGTTAAGCAAGCTTAAGTCGATTTAATTTACAAGTGTAGACGCACCCCTAGATTCAAGGCCAGAAGGAACCATTGTGACCATCTAGTCCAGGGGTCTGCAACCTGTGGCTCTGGAGCCACATGTGGCTCTTTGGCTGCCCCCTTGCGGCTCTGGGCTCCCCGAACCACCAGGGTACCCTGCAGGCGGCCCATGCCTGGCTCTGGGCTTCCCCCAGCCACCAGGGACCCCATGGGCAGCCCATGCCAAGCTCCAGGCTTCCCCCCCCCCCCGCATAAGGGGACCCTGCAGCAGAAATCCTGGCTCACCTCCCTGCACCTCCCACTAGGAGGCTACACCCATTGTGGCTCTCAAAACACTTTGTTATTGAAGGAATTTTCAAAAATGGCTCTTCTTATCTTTTGGGTTGCAGACCCCTGATCTAGTCTGACCTCCTATATAGCACAGATCATACACCTTCCAAAAAATAATTCTTAGACCATACCTTTTAGGGAAAAAATATAATCTCAATTTAAAAATTGTTAGTGATGAAAAATTCACCATGAACCATGGTAAACTGTTTAAATGGTTAATTAATGGTTAATTTAAATGGTTTAAATCAGTGATACCCAACCTTTTTGGCTCGATGGCCACAAATATAATTTTTAGAACCCTGAGGGGCCACAAGAATATTTAATTAAATTTACAAGAAACGTTAATTAATTAAATTCAAAGTGAATTTAAATTTAAATTAATTAAAATCAATTAATTAAAATTAAATTAAAATTTTAATTAAATAGACTAGTGGCCCTGAAGGGTTCTAAAAATTATATTTGTGGTCCTCGAGCCAAAAAGATTTTCTAAAAATTTGAAAAAAAACCCATTTTTTTAAAGGCGGTTGGGGGACAGGGCCAGTTTGTGGGCAGGTGCGGGAGCCCCAGCAAGAATGCAGCCCATGCTTCTGCCTGCCCGCCATGGGCATGCCAGCCTGTGGCCCTGACCTCCCCTCCCCCTAATCACACCACACTGACCACAGCCACCCCCAGTGGCCAGCATGTCCCACAGCCACGCCGGCATGACTCCCCTGCCCTGCTCGGCCCCCAGCCACGTTGTACCGGCCTGTAGCCCTCCCCACAGTGGCTGGAGCCCTGGCTGGGACCACAGGGGAGGTGGGCGGCTGCAGCAGGGCTCACAGCTGCGTGCTGGGACCGGTCGGCTGTGGCCCAGATCCCAGCCAGAGGCCAGGCAGTGCGGGCCATTTTAAAAAGCCGGCCAGGGGTTGGGAACCCCTGCTTTAAATGGTTAATTACAATGGTTAATTTGTCTAGCTTCCACTTCCAGTTATTGGATTATTTTACACCTTTCTCTGCAATATTAAAGAGTCTATTATGAAATATTTGATTCTTATGTAGATACCTGAAGGTTGTAATCAAGTCACTCCTTACCCTTCTCTTTGTTAAGCTAAATAGACTCAAGGAGCTCAATCTATCACTATAAGTAATATTTTCCAGACCTTTAATCATTCCTGTGGCTCTTGTCTGAACCCTCTCCAATTTATCCGCATCTTTCTTAAATTGTGGCCAGAAAACTGGACACAATGTGCCGCCAATAGTCACACCTGTGCCAAATGTAAATGCAAAAGAACTTCTCTGCTCCTCTGCGAGAGACTCCTACTTATTCATCCAAGGATCTTATTAGCTCTTTGACCATAGTGTCACATTGGGAGCCCATGTTCAGCTGGTTACCTACCATGAACTCCCTGATCTTTTTTTCAGAGTTACTGCTTTACAGCTTAGAGTCCCCCATCCTCTGTTTATGGCCTACATTCTTTGTTCCTAGATGTATACATTTACATTTAGTCATGATAAAATGAATGAATAATGTTTCCTTGCACTCATTTTACCAAGTAATCCAATCACTCTGTATCAGTGACTTTTCCTCTTCATTATTTACCACTTCCCCATTTTTTGGGTCATCTGCACAATTTATCAGTGATGATTTTATGTTTTCTTCCAGGTCATTGATAAAAAATATTAAATAGAGTGGGGACAAAAACAATCCCCTGGAAACACATATCAAGGATGATTCGCCATTTGTAGTTTCATTTGGAGACCATTCAGTTAGCTAGCTTTAAATCTATTTAATGTGTGACATGTTCATTTTATATTCTATTTTTAATCAAAATGTCATGCTGTACGACTTTATATACCTGACAGAAGTCTAAGTATATTATGTCAATATCATTAAGTCAGTATCATAACTATTAAATATTCATAATTGCATACATTCATTCATGGCTTTATAGACATTTTTTCATTCAAATATATTGGCCCAATAGTTAAATCTTATAACTCATGACAGTATTTTGACTGATTGTGCAGGGAGATGAAAGACTATTAGTTGCTTGTAGAAGGACGGCCTCATCATTGGAACACCCCACTGTGGCTGGGAATGACATAGCTGTCCTCTCCTCTCTAGCATCCCTTACCAAGGGTAGCTGTGGTCCATCACTCACAATTGTCAGGTGTTATCCCCTTTTCAGGGGCTTCACATCCCCAGTATCTGGTAGGGGAATTTAGTTTAGTCCCTCCCACTAAATTGGGTTCCACTCCAAGTACCCCACTGCAATCTCTCTAGATTAATCCTCATATCAGTACAGGACTCACAGGGCTAGCCCCTGGAAGTCCCCAACAAAATCTCAAACTAAAAACACAGGCAGTTCAAACAGGTTAAAAAAACCCAGCAAGGAATATCCTTCCACATAGACTTTTTGTTTCTTGGGTCTCAGCTGAAAATGTTTTTCAAGAGGGGAGGATTGAAACTATAAAAAAGGAGTGATGAACACACAAATGCACTCTTCCCCTCCACTCCAGCCCATGGCATTCATTGTACATGGAGAGACAAAGAAAGTAATTGTTGGACTCTGGTGGGAGGATCCTGACCTAAAAGGTTTGTTCCATAAAACTCCTGAAAGCATATTGTGAGAAACTTTTCTTGAATCTCATACAGTTTGCTTAATTAGGCATTAGATAATATTTTACCTTCATTTTTCTTGTAACAATTTCTGACTCTTATGCCTCATTACTTGTGCTCAAAATCTCTCTTTGTAGTTAATTAACTTGTTTTCCTGTTTTGTCTAAGTGTGTTCAGGTTGAAGCGTTTGGGTAATTCCATTTGGGGTAACAAGCTGTGTGCATCTTAGTCCCTGAAAGGATTAACGTAGTTAATATATTTGTACTGTCTAGGAAAATACAGGACACATGTTTCTGTGGGAAAATCTGGGACTGGGAGTGTGTTGTGGTCACCCAGTGGTAATTTTTAAGGCTGACTGGGGTCATCAGTGGCTGGCTAGCTGCAGCACACACAGAGACGTAGCTGAGAGTGATTTACATGCTGCAGGCCATTTGTGAGCAGTCCAGGTTGGTGTCTGTAGTGACAACACTTTGTAAAGGGTACCCCACAATACAGGACAGGGTGATGCCACTATTCTTTAGTCTGGATTGTATCCTGGTATGTCATAGTAACTACTTAAGATAATTTAACAGAAATCTCTGTGTTTGGCCTTTTGTTATAAGACAAAAACAAAGCTTGCTTGTCTGTGGAATCATTTTTGCCACAGCCAAACACAGAAGAGTAACACCGTCTTTTGAAATGTCAGTCTCAAATTCATTTCAGTGATGACAGACTCTGTCTGCTCTACCTTTCAGTAGTCAACACTGCCTTGGCATGTGGTGAGGTATGGTGTAACACTGTACAATCTTTTATCTTTATAGATTTCTATTACCAAACTTAACTGAAACAGATAATGGAATGCATGTAGCTGTTCCTCAGCCAGCCCATTATATTAACACCAGTAAGCATTAATAAAGTCAATCAGTTAAAGGATAAAATAAACCCAGAGAGATTCTGGCATAGATATTAGTGTATTATGCTTACTTTTTATGGTGTAAGATAAACTGTTTCAAGAAGACATTGTAAAAAGACTATAATCTTTAGTGAATATAGGCAGATTTCAAAACCACTCTCTGCCTGAAATCTAACTGAAGTACTTTTTCAAATAGGTCTCAAGCCACTTTGCTGTATTTAAATCTTAAGCCTAATTTTATCTTAAATCAGAAAGTCACAGTTCGGACCCTGCTTTCCTCCTGCCCCACCATCTATTGAGTTTTTTTCCTGATGGAGATTACTTCCCTTTCTGAACCAGCTAAGCTGTGCTTCCCAGTGCATGTGTCACATAGAGCCAAAGTCCTGAACACTGTCCACTCACTCCCCAAGGGATGTGGGGTAGTGGCTTGGCAATACTTATTCTCCCCCTTTACTACCACAAATGTGAATATAGTCAGCAAGCCCATGGGCTTAAGGGCTGATCAAGCTCCAGTAACATTAACAGATCAAATTCTCTTCATCTACATGGGAATCTTTGGGCTCACCCCCACCCTCTTCTTTGCCTTTTAAACATTTTTGGAGTGATATCTATTTGCATGGATTTAGCCATCATTTTTACGCTTACAGATCGTAAGCGCTCTTTCTACATCGGGCCAATCCCCTTGTGCCTTATCCTGTCTTTTTTGCTTCTCTCTCCAACACCATCTGCTGACTAGCTCTTTTTTTCCTCCAAAGTCCTTGGGTACATCTACACTTACAAGTTAGGTCAACTTAAAAGGAGGCTTAAGTCAACCTAAACTACTCCACATCCATACTGGGCTTTCCTTAAGTGGACTTAAGCATTTCCTTAAGTCGACTTAAGGAAAAGGTGTCGACTTAATAACACCTTGATTTAGGTCGACTTAAACCAGTGTGGATGGGGATTAGCACCTAAATCCACCTTATTAAATCGACTTAAAGTGTTAAATTGACTTAATAAGGTCGAAAAGGGACTACGTCTACACTATAAATATAAGTCGACTTTCGTTAAGTCGACTTAACTTTTCTAGTGTAGACATAGTCATTGATATTTCCCGTTACTATTAACAGGGCCACCCGGGGGGGTGGGACGACAGGATCCAGGGCTAATTGGCCTGTAAGGGCCCCTGGCCCATCCCCCCTTGGTGCTGGGCAGGCCAACCCAGAGACCAGTCCCCACGCTCCTGTCCCACCCCTGGGCCAGCTGCTCTACCCCCAAGGGTGAGGTGGGCCAGCTCAGAAGTTGGGTTCTGCACCCCTGCCCCGCTCCATCCCACCCCTTGCCTTCAGCTTGCCATCAAAGGCAGCTGGGGGGCAGCGGGGCAGCACATGGTTGTCCTGCTCCCCACTAGGATGGCATTGACTGTTAACACCAGTTTCCCTCCTCTGGCACAGGATCGGGTTCTCAGGTATCATTGATCATTCCCTCTCATCCAGGCTATATCCAAATCAGTGCTACTTCTTCCTCCACAGCATCTGAGATATGTTTACTTTTCTAGAGTGAGCAAGACACCCACAGAGACTCTTCAAACAATATATAAAATAGAGACAGATTCATGGATTCTCTGAAGATCATAAAGGAAGTTTGTGGTAGAACCACAAAGCTGGAGTTCCCACATCACAATACCTTGTCTTAACCTCTTGACAATCCATTCTTGATATGTCAATTCTTGTGTTTCTGTTGTTAGACTTAGGTTTAGCCTAATGTACTTTGTTAATAATTTCCATAATCTAGGTACTTTCAATGAGACAGCTCTTTCTTAGGCTCTCAGGAATTTCACCTTGGGTATTATCCACTTCTTATCAAACAGGGACTAGGAAGAGACAGACTGCTTTTTCAGCCTTCTGGCTATGCTCCTGGTTTTGGTGGAGTATCACAGCTCTCTCCAGGCAGATCTGAGGAAACTGGTTGTAGCCAAATAGTCTGCTTTTTAAGCTCCCAGTTATGTTAATAGGTTGTAAGCATAACCTTCCCCATGGTAACCAAAGAAGCATATTACTATTCAGTCTCAGACATTCTGTCTCACACACTCTGAAAACCTATATGTATCAATTATAGTATGCCAGAATAACCATAGGATTGATTCAAAATGACATGCAGTACCACATCAAAGGTGTGTCTACACTTACAAATTAAGCTGACTTATGGATGCTTAAGTCGACTTAATTTACTCTGCGTCTACACTGGGCTTTCCTTAATTCGACTTAAGCTGCTCCTTAAGTCGAATTAAGGAAAAGTTAGTTTGAATTAATAACACCTTGTTTTAATTTGAACTAGCACTTAAATCGACATTATTAAGTCCACTTAAGCCAGTGGAGACGTGGAATAGTGCCTAGGTGGACCGTCTTAAGTCAACTTAAAACGTTAAGTTGACTTAATAAGGTCAAAAAGGGGCCACAGCTACACTTGAAAAGTTAAGTCAACTTCTGTTAAGTCAACTTAATAAGATCCACTTTAAGTCAATTTAAAGATGACCTTATTAAGTCGACTTCATAAATTCGACTTAACTTTTCAAGTGTAGATATAGCCCAAGATAGTATGACATGATGCATTTCTTTTACTCACTAATTCCTGTCATTTCTCTTTAACCCTTTGACATCCTGCACCTCACCTTCTGAGGGGAGAACAACTTGAAATCTGAGCATAACTCTATGCATTGTACAATAATTCTTGTTTCATTATGATTTGCTACCAGGACAAAGATTTTCAGTCTCTCAGTCTCCAGCCTCCCTTTCAAGTGGGATGTTCTCTGTCTTTTTCCTTCATATTTCTGAAGAAGAAATGTACACAGACAAAACTAAGTATCAGTCAAAAAGCGAGTTGATAGGGCATTAGCTGACTGATTTGAGAAATTTGGGAGTATTTTGAAAGAAGGCCTGTGGCTAATCACTAAAGCTCAACCTGCAGCAAAGGTAATGGTTCTATGCAGCTAAATTTAGTGACTGTGAAAAAATGCTGGCATAACAGATCTGGAAAATACAATCTTATTATCTCTATGAATAAGGATAGTTTAATTTGAAATCTAATTAATTTGAATGAATTCACATGCAGATTTGATATGTCAACTGAGGGTTAAATAAAGACTGTTTCCCCCCCCCCCCCCCCAAACAGGTAATTTTGCTTTCCTTTCCCCCTCACCTCCCTTCTATATGCTTTTGTCTACTGTTTGAATCTAAACAATTGCACTGATTTGCTGTAACAGTCTGACCAGATCCTATGACGTACACTTCCCTGCATTTATTTTCCTCCCATTCATCTTTATTTCCCTATCTTCAAGCGTCTGACAAAGTAGGATTTTCTCCCATATAAGCTCATGTGATAAATAAATGTATTAGTCTTTAAAAGCGCCACCGGATTCCTTGATGGTTTTAATTTTCCTGTGTACTTTTGAGTTATGTGGAGCTCTTCCAATTTGGCGCCTAATCCATATTGTCCCCTGAAAAGCAAATTAGATGGTGACAAATTTGTTCTTTGTCTTGACCAAGCTGGGCTGGATTTGGACCAGCAATGCAAAATCAAACCAGAACATTTCTGCAGGAGTTAACACTAATGACAGACAGATAGAGGCCCCTTCCAAATTAGCCTCTATTTCCCATGAAACCTGCTACCTAATGTCAATTATTTCCAACTGCCCAATTAATGATCTAACTGGCTCTGGCAGGTACTAGGAACTGAATTCAATTTTAGCTATTTTGAAAAAAACCCACAGTTTTATTGTTTGCATTTTAATACTTCTTTTTCTCTTAGAAAAAATGTGTTTGATAGAAAGTGATATTTTGCTAAACAGTTCCCTCAAAAAAGTGTTGATGCATAGTAGAGTTGTACTTGCTGTTGTTACTTTCTCTATTTTCAATCAGTGGATAAAAAGATTATTTTATATTTTATGACAAGGCAAAGCAATTAATGCTATTTTTATTTTGCTTCCTGCAAACTAGTGAGCCCACACAGAACAAGAAAAATCACTTCTAGCCGTTTGGAGGGTTGAAGATACCTTAAATTTTCTTTAAAGATGTCTGCCTAAACAAGTGCTATTTTGAACTATTGACTCCTAGATATAAGCCACTAGCAGCAAATACCGGTTCACAGAATTATTTTTATTTTTTTTAACCATTACTATTATTGAGTCTAAGTAGTGATGCCAGAGCAAAGGAGGTTCTCATTCTAAATCCTATTTTTTAATCCTTTCTCCATTTGAAAATCCTTCACACTCTCCTCTTTTCAGCTTAGTCTAGGAGAAAGTTCATCTGCAGAATCATAGAATCATAGGGTTAGAAGGGACCTCAGGAGGTCATCTAATCCAACTCCCTGCTAAAAGAACCATTCCCACTAAATCATCCCAGCCAGGGTATTGTCTAACTGGGCCTTAAATATCTCCAAAGACGGAAATTCCACCACCTGCCTAGGTAACCCATTCCAATGCTTCACCACCCTCCTAGTGAGAAAGGTTTTCCTAATATCCAGCAGCTCTGCAATCACATCAGCCAACTCCCTAAGCACCCTTGGATGCAGTTGATCCAGCCCCATAGACTTGTGCGCATCCAATTTCTTTAATTAGTCCCTAACCTGATCTTCCATCACCGAGGGCCACTCTCCTTTCCATTCTGCATTACCCAGTGTAGTAGCCTGGGAGCTGACCCTCCTTGTGAAGACTGAAGTAAAAAAAGCATTGAGGACTTCAGCCTTTTCCGCATCATCCACCACGAGGATACTTGCCCCACTCAGTAAGGGACCTACACCATCCCTGATCCTCTTCTTGTTACTGACATACATGTAGAAGCCCTTCCTGTTATCCACATCCCTTGCCAACTGCAACTCCAATTCCCCTTTGGCCTTTCTGATTTTATCCCTGCAGTCCCGAGCAATATAGTTATATGCCTCTCTAGCCATCTGTCCAAACTTCCACTTCTCATAAGCTTCCCTTTTATGTTTCAGCTCAATGCAGAGTTCTCTGCTAAGCCACTCTGGGCACCTTCCACATTTGCTGTTCTTTCTGCACATCGGAAAGGTATCTTCCTCTGCCCTTAGCAAGGTTTCTTTAAAATACAGCTAGCTGTCTTGGATGCCTTTCCCCTTCAGATTAGCCTCCAAAGGGATCCTGCCCATCAGTTCCCCGAGGGAGCCAAAATCTGATTTTCTAAAGTCCAGGGTGTGTGTTCTGCTTCTTTCCTTTCTTCCTTTGATCAGAATCCTGAATTCTACCATCTCATGGTCACTGCTGCCCAGGTTGCCATTCACTTCTACTTCCCTGATCAATTCTTCTCTGTTTGTGAGCAGCAGGTCAAGAGGTGCAAGGCCCCTAGTTGGTTCTTCCAGCATTTGTACCAGGAAGTTGTCCTCAACCATCTCCAAAAATTTCCTTGATTGCCTGTGCACTGCTGTATTGCCCTCCCAACAGATGTCAGGATAATTGAAATCCCCCATGAGAACCAGGGCCTGTGATCTGGAAACTTCTGCTAATTGTCCATAGAATGCCTCACCCACCTCCTCCTTCTGGTCTGGTGGTCTATAGCAGACACCTACCACAACATCTCCCACATGAACTCAGAAGTATGGGAAATAATAGAGTTCTACAAATGAAGCCACAGAAGTCATATTTTTGAGTCACAACCCTCTTATAAGACATATAAGCCACATCCCCAATGATAAAACTAAGAATGACTTCTGCCAGTATTTGTGTGTGTGTGTGTGTGTGTGTGTGTGTGTGTGTGTGTGTGTGTGT
>ML685780.1:1623682-1656882 GCA_007922175.1 Pelusios castaneus
TGTGTGTGTGTGTGTGTGTGTGTGTGTGTGTGTGTGTGTGTGTGTGTGAGAGAGAGAGAGAGAGAGAGAGAGAGAGAGAGAGAGAGAGACTAGCATTTTACTCATTTCTTTGTCAACTTCCATGAGTGTACATTAACTTAAGAACAGAATTATAGATTAATAAATGTTTTCAAAATAGTTTGAGATGCATATATTCACTGACAGGTAGAAATTGCCATTAAGCCACTCAGACAATGAAGAGGTGGTATAGGAACCTGTATAGATTAGAACAGTATACTTGATTAGACCATCTAACACAACAGAGGAAAGTTGCAAAATCCTCAGTGAACAGTTATGGAAGAATTTGCTTTTGGAGGAAAGTTTTTTACCCTAACCTTCATTATTTAGTGGTTGGCTTATGTCCTAAAGGATAAGAATTTATATCCCTTTTATTTTTATCCTATCTAATATAACTGTGGATGATGTCATTAATCATACAATAAAAGGGCCAGGTGTCTTTCTTTACAAAATTATGGACACCGCTGTTTGGGGGAGGAGAAACTTTAATTTTAAAGGTATGTGGCGATTTGAACATAAGAACAATGGCCACACTGGTTCAAACCAATGGTCCACATAGCCCAGTATCTTGTCTTCCAACAATGGGCAATGCCAAGTGATTCGGGGGAATGAACAGAACAGGCAAGCACATAGTAGAGGAGTAGAGTATGGGCCCGAGGCCTTCCACCTACCAGTTTCTGTCAGGCTAATAGTCATGAAATTATCAAATGATTTTTTGAATCCTCTTATACTTTTGACCTTCACAACATCTCTTGGCAATAAGTTCCACACGTTGACTGTGTGTTGTCTTAAGAAGTACTTCCTTTTTCTTTGTTTCAGACATACTGTCTATTAAATTAATTGGGGGACCCTTGATTCTTGTGATATATAAAAGAGTAAACAATACTACTTATTCACTTTCTCCACACCATTCTCAATTTTATAGACTTCTATCATATCGCCCCTTGGTCGTCTCTTTTCTAAGTTGTAAAGTCCCGGTCTTTTTAATCTCTCCTCATATGGACACTGTTGCATAACCCTAATAATTTTTGTTGCCCTTCTCAGTGCCTTTTACAACTCTAATATCATTTTTGAGAGGGGCTGACAAAACCTGTAGGCATGATCACCAGCTTACATGGACATATGCTAGCTCTCATCAAGCTAGCGTACTCGAAATAGTAGTGTAACTGGGATAGTATGATGATTGGTGGCATGGGCTAGCTGTACTGCGTACAAACCCACCAGCACCTTGTGAATATCTATTTGACACAGCTAGCCACTGCCACAATGGGTACACTACTGTTTTTAGCCTTCTAGCTCAATGAGAGTTAGTGTACAGAATGTCTAGGTGAGCTGGGAATCATACCCCTAGTATGTAGTGCAGATGTAGCCTTATAAGGTGTTTTAAGTATGAGTTTGATTTCACAGTACACTTCAAGTTAACTTTCAGAGCACTGGTATAAGACCAGCCAAATAATTTAATCACAGAATATATATTCATAATCTTCAGCTAAGGATAGGAAAGGTTAATGTATTAATGTAAACAAATTATTTATTTAAAACCAAAAATATTGGTGCCTTGGTTTGATATATTTATTTCTATTTGGGAGTTTGATCTTTTTACTCTATATACTGTTAGATATGCTGACATCATGCAAAAATGAGATGACATATTTTCTGTAATAATTTTTGATGCATTTTGGCTGTGTATAAATTGTAAAAAGTTTTTCTAGAATGCTGCGTTTACTTCTACAGTAACTGAATCTTAGCTTCTTTGGACTGGTTCTGAAGAATAGCTTTTAGTTTTGAAAGAATCAAACTAGTCTTTTGATTTCTATGGCAAAGGTTTATCCAGTAGAATTTTGTCAGCTTGTTTTTATTCTTCTCTTCTTGGATTTTTTTTTTTTTAAAGTGGTTAGTTGGTATGATTCTCCAGCATCAACACTTTGTGTAGGTGTTTATCTATGCAATGTGGATCTAAAAACCATGAAATCAGTAAAACTATTTTATATCCACTTTACACAAACATAAATTATTGATATATGCTATGCAGTCATTAATCCAGTCCAGATTATACTGTTTTAAAGAGCCTTTGAGTAGTGAACATAGGCAAGGGATGGCTTAAAATCACATGACATTTGAAAGAATGTTAAAGGAAGATGACAGCAACAAGAAAACACTTAATATATTTCAACATAAAATGGATTGTAAGGTATAAAGAACTATGGCTTTGTCTACACTTACCAAAGTTAGCATGGAACTTGCTTAGTTCGAATTAGTCAGATGCAGTAAACTCAATGTTCCGGTTAGTTCAAACTAAGCAGTTAGTTCGAACTAACATGGCCACATTGACTTAGGGTTAGTTCAAAGTAAAACGAGGTTTTACTAATTCGAACTAACTTTTCCTTAATTCGACTTAAGGAACTGCTTAAGTCGAATTATGGAAACTCAAGTGTAGACACAGAGTAAATTAAGTCGACTTAAGCCTGCTTAAGTCGACTTAAATTACAAGTGTAGACGCACCCTGTGAATGTAACTGGTTTGTCTGCACCTGTATATTTGTTAGCGCAACTGACACAAGGTAAACAAAATTACAAAATGTTGCTTATGTTTATCATATTTCATAGAAACAAGGTTTTCTATAACCAGTTTATCCAATACCAACTTCCCAAAGTAGAACCATAAGAATTATGTCATTGGGCTTAAACATCAAGGCTAGCAGCACTGAGGAGAAAGTACAGAAGAGTCTAAACTTTTAACAGGTGATCATTATTTACTCTAAATAAAACAGATAGAATTTGGAAGGAACCATGAGAGGTCATTGAGTCCAGTCCCCTGCACTCATGGCAGGACCAAGTATCAACTTAAACCATTGTTGACGGTGAGCAGTGTGACCCAAGAATTAGATTGTTCTTTCTAAATATCTGCTCTCAGAAAATATGTGCTCTAAAGAATTCTCACTGAATATGTTTAAAAATGCCAATTGGTAAATTACAATAAAAGCATTTTAAAATAAATAAAGCTGTTTAAGATCTGTATAACCAGAAGTTTTGTGGTAAAATCCTTTCTTCATGGCCTTCTGTTAATATTTAGTTTCATTATTCCACTTGACCCTAGCTACACTAGAGACATGTTAAAAACTTCCTATCATTGCTAACACCAATTGAGCATCAGTACTGTTGGAAACACTGGGGCCTTAATGAAAAAATGTTGGTGCTTTTCAAAACACTGCAGAGTGCATGGAACTCCCATTAACCTACACGTGTATTCGTGAGAGGGTGAGCTAAGTCTGGAGTCTCCTTGCTGGAAGCCTCTTGGCCTTACCATCATGCTTCAGAAAATAGCAGTAGAGTTGCCTCCAAGATGCCTACAGTGAGGTGGGAAGGAGCCAATCATACAGGCTTCAGGGAGCAGCTAATCAGGGCTCGTCAGGCTAGTATAAGAAGAGCTGCAAGGCCAAAGTGTGGTCAGTTCTTTGTTAGAACTGGAGAAGTGTATATGGTGTGCCTGGATGCCCGAGGAAGTTGCAAGACACTGGACAAAATAGTGCTGGCAGAGACTAATGGAAGTGAGCAGGAGCTCCATGCTAGAAGCTGTGATTCATCTAGAACAAGGCCCTGAAGTAAGGGTAAAGAACATGCTGGGACTGTGTGGAAGTGTTCCAGGGAATCATAGCAGCAATGCAGCTTAGTTAAAGGGACACAGTGAATGACTGTTCTCTTTAGGGTCTCTGGGCTGGGACCTAGAGTAGACAATGGGCCTGAGTCCCCTCTACTAGCCACTGAGAAACTGACCTGGGCTTTAATGAACTATAGAGTGGGAATTGAACTCCTTTAATCAGCCAGCCAGAGAACTAGGATGTGAAAGGCCCAGAGAGGCTGAGGATATTGCCTCTAGGGAGGTAGCCCGGGAGTACAGCTCAATACCAGGGCCGAGGTTCTTTTAAAGACTGCCAGATTGTTTAAGGTCCTGAGCCCAGAGAGGGCTACAGGGAAGGAAAAGCCAACTGTGGGGTACTGGAAAGGGTCTTCCTGACACACTAATTCCCCAGAAGGGGTTTTTATTTCAGATAGAGATGGTGTATGTATGCCTGAGCTGGAGGGCTGAGTCACTAAAGAACACAAATTAAGAGTGCAAGCACACACTCAAAAGGGTGTTTGTGAGAAGTGAGTGCACCCTATTTACAGCATCCCACTTGTAGAAGGAGTGACTTACTGAAGTTGAATATTATTACATAGATGTCAGGAAAATTTTACCCTTAAAATTATGAGTAAGCATTATTTGAATATTTTAGCTGAAAATTAATTAATCCTTTATAATACAAAAAGTGAGTTTAAGATTCTGTTTCCTATACCACAGTCAAGACTTCACCAACTCCTTCAATAAAACAGTATAAGAAATATAGCTTCACACATTTTTGGGCCATGTTCAAATTGTGTTTAATTAACACATTGGTAAAAACACCAGAAGCATATACAATCTTGTTTACAGCAAGGATCCCATTAGCCCTACGCTTGATAGTCATGCTAGTGAGGAATTCTGACCCATATGCCCTACTGTAAACAAAATTCTGGGGACTGAAGATTCTTCCACTGAATTAAACATCAAAACTCCCTTTGTATGCATGAACACATCATTCACTCCCAAAGATGTTAGGCCACATTCATATTAGACTTCTGCCTGCCTAGGTCATGTATGTTGTAAGGTGTTCTCTGACCAGCATAGGTTTGTTGGCAAAAGCCCTATGTAGATGCACTTATACTAGAAAGACTGTACTTTTGCCATTAGAGATTATTTCACTGCCAGAGACTGGGGGTGAGGGTGGATACGACAGAAAGTGTATGTGTGATGGGGTGGGCGGAAGAGGGTGGATTGGAATAAGCTATACTGGTAAGGTGTAGTTCTGCTAGAATCACTGCGTTTATGTTAGGAACACTTTGCCAGTAGAGTATACTGATATAAGTCAGTGTATGCATGGCCATTGTGTGCTGTCAGTTGTTACACAGAACTGAATGCTTGACCACAAATTTTACAAAATAATGAAAGTTTCAGCTGGACTTTAGATTTTATTTGTGCTTTTAAACCTACACAAATACTGTACTAATGTACATGGATCTTTAAATTATAGAATTGATTGAAACTAGGGTTACCATATGTCTGTTTTTTCCCAGACATGTCGTCTTTTTCAGACATTAAATGTCCATCAAGCTGCGTTTTTTAAATACAAAAACAATTCTGGGATTTTGCCCTCAGGCCCAGTACCTGGTGTCCGGGAGATTTCTCCAGCAGCAGGGAGCAAAGCAACGCTGGAGCTGGGTCCTCACAGGGAGCAGAGGACCCAGAGGTGGCCAAGTGGCTCCCTGAAAACAATGCAGGCTGATTAGACCTGCCGAGCCTTCCTTCAAATTCCTTGGATCAGTGCCAGGGTTAGGGTGGCTCCCACTGTGGGGGTCTGAGGTTGAGACCCCATATGTGGGGTAAAGTATGGAGTAAAGAGGGGTCTAAGGGTAGGGTCTGACATTAAGGAATCATGGAGTGTGGGGTAAAGTGGGGGACTCTAGGCCAGGGAGTAGGTCTGAGGTAGGGGCCTGGTAAGAGGGGCTGAGTGGAGTGCAAGGCCAGGGGGAGCGGGTCTGAGGTGGGGTCCTGGTGTGGGTGAGGGAGGGTGGAGAATGTCTGAGACTGGGGTCCAATGTGGAGAAGGGGGGCTAGAATTTGGAGGGTCTGAGATCAAAGTCTCATACTGAGGGATGGTGTAGTGGGGGATGCAAGGTGGGCCCATAGGTCAAAGGGTGGAGGTCTGAGGCAGGAGCTTGGTATGGGGGAGTAGTGCAGGATATGGGAGTCGAGGAGGCTTGAAAGTGGGTCTGAGGTCAGAGCATGGAGGGATGGTGGAGTGCAGAGCACAGGGCAGCTGAGGGTGGTGTAGGATGCAGCGGGGCCCTGATAAAGTGCTTATCTCCGGGTTGGGGGTGTGGGAGGCCTTAGAGCTCATGTGCAGGAAGGCTGAAGGCTCTGGAGCCCTCAGGTTTAGGATTCACAGTGTAGGCAGGCACTGGTCAATGTAGCAGGGGTGGTGCTGGTCCAGGGTGTTCCTGGGACCTGGTAACTGAAAGAAGGACTATGTAGGGAAGTGTAAGATGCAGGTGGAGACGCACTTTGACCTAGGGATGCTTAAAACTTGTGCATTTATAAGCTGGTAAGATGTTTTCATAATGGATAGGTGGGTGATGGGAGAGCTGGGCAATATCCCACTTTTACCAGAGCGCTGCCACCGCTCCCCTGGGAAGTAGATGGAGGGGGAAGAGGAGTGGTGATGATACTCTGGCCGAAGCTGGGAGGGAGGGGGAGTGGAGCCCAGCTCCACCCATTCTTCCGGGGAAGGGGTACCATCTTTTTTCCCCCAAAATTCCCCTTCCTATGGGGTGCTGGTGTGGTGGCCACTCCCTACTTCAAGCCCCTCTTCTCCTCCACCCCTTTCCGGAGTATCCTCTTTTTGGAAAGTTCAAGTATGGTAACCCTACTGAAACACTGGAAGTTTCCTTTACACTTTAAGAGAGAAGTCATGAATGCTTGTGCAACTCTAACATTTGGGTAGTACACATACATCTTTCATTACATTACGGGGAGAAATATTTTTTTCTTCCCCAAAGTCTCTCCATCTTTGCAAGCAAAATTCAGCTACTGGATTGCTCAAAATGTAATTTCTTGTTACACTCTCTGGACTCACATGACAATATTAAAAACATAGCAATCCACAATTTAAGATTATTACAGTTTCCCAGATATAGCAGATAATTAATCCCTTAGGGGACTAATGAGGCTGTGCTTTGCTATAATCATGTTAGTTTTCTGACTGCTTAGGCACTAAAAATTGGATAAGTGCAGTAATAGAATCCTTTAGAAGTCAGTATGATTCTGTGAAGTGACATGTTATACCTGCTTATCATCTGTTAATTTCATGCGGACATCTTTGTTCAAAATGTAGTAATTGTATTATGTATTTGCAGACTACATAATACAAATCTGTATAGACTGGCATTGAAAAAAATCATGCTTAAGACAAAAGAATTGATGTAATCACTCAAGAATGATTGCTGGAGTTTTACATTTTTTCCCTTGTGATACTAAGTTATCTGTTTTTTTCTGATAGATTCCAACTTCTGTAATTCAACTTTAGGGATAACAGAAACTTATTAATTTACACTGATTGAGAGTGTCATTGCCAATTACTGAATTATGGGAATTAGTGAGTTAAACAAACACTCATAATAAATAGATAAGGATAAAGCATAAAATGTACTTTGATCATCTGTTTTAATAACTGTAGTTTTAATTATTTGCAGTAATAAATCAACATGCTGTAATTTCATAAGTGTAATAAAATTTTAGCAATATATCTCACTACATTATTCTATTATTTAAGGTCTTTGCTGAGAAATGTTCCAATTATCTATATTTTGATGCAAATTACCAAGTGTTCAAATAACAAGCATTTAAGTTTTACTGTATGTTATTTTTCAAAATAATCATTTATTTTTTATATAAGTATGTTTAGGAGCTACACTAAATAGTACTTAACATTTTAAATGGTAGATGTTTTTGACATGTACACATCACCATTTCCATTGAAAAGTAGTTGTCTTTTTTTCTAATAAAGAGTAATTTCCATCACATAATATAGTGCTTAAAAAAATAAAAATAAAGAAGCTTGTCTTATGTACTGTATAGTCTGTAGTACTGACCTGCAGTAAATGAAGTTCACAAGCTAATTTTGCTGATGCGAAATGTTACATCAGAATTGTTGCTTCCATTTTAGGTTAGCACCACATTAGTAGAAATAGCAATTTTCCTGCTTTTGATGATGCTTTTAAAAGGAAAGTTTTAAATTTTATACCCCTATATCTGCTGCTTCCATCATATAATGAAAAGGGTGTCAATACTACACTGTTAAGTCATCCAATTTGTAAAAGTAGTTGTATTTTAATTTGACCAAAGACAATCATAGATAAAGCTAACAAAGTTAAATTATTAGGAGAAAGAATAAAAAGTTTCAACAAAAGCACACAAAGAAAGTAACTGAAAAAATACAATAACTAGTTTAATTAAAGTGAGATTTTCCATTCACATAATAGTGCAGGAATAGAGCATAAAACAATGTAAGCAGTTTGCCTTGTTGCTCCCTGAACTCTAGCTGAAGTCGACTTAAGGAAATTGTAGTGTAGATGCAGAGTAAATTAAGTTGACCTAAGTAATTTAGGTTTTTCTGTAATTAGTATGTAATTAAACCCTCTGCTAATACTAAAAATAGCATTCTTATTCTCAAGAAATGACAGGTTGTATGAGCAAACTAATACTATAAACAGTGAAGTTTCCATTTTCCCAAACCACAGTTGGGTGAGATTTTTGTTATTTTTTTCTTCTTTTAAATGAAGCAGATGCTCAGCTGGATTTTCCTTTAGGAAGTGAAGTTGTTTGAAAATCTTAGTTTTAAATAGAAAATTTAAAGTTTGGTTAGTTGCCTAGAAAGGTGGGTTCCTGCTCCACTCAACACTGTATCTATATCAATTATTATCCAACTCTCTTCTCCTACCACTTCCTGGAGATTCCTTTCATTCAAAAGCAAAAATTACAGCAAGCAAACAGTATGAGTTCGGTTTTTACTGTGAATAAATTAGCACATCTCTACACTCTAAATAAATACCTATGGCAGGCCCATGTCAGCTGATTCAGGCTCACAGGGCTCTGGTTCCAGGGCTATAATATGGTACTATAGATGTCTGGGCTCAGGCTGGATCCTGGCTTCTGGGACCCCAGTGGGGTATACTCCATGTGGGAAGATACCATGGCATCATCTGGAAGGAAGGTCCTGACTATGAAATCATTTACTCCTGCTCCAGCTTTATGTTCTCCTTCCCTAAGACTTTCATCCTCCTCAAAACCATAGCTGGGGTCAAAACTTCTCATTTGGCTCTCCAAAAGCCTCTTGTACGTACTTCTTTCTCCCTTAGCTCCTGCAGTTCATCTACTGTACTCTTAAGAGCGCATATTATGTGAGGGCCAGAAGTTGCTTGCACCAACTGCTCACATATGGCTCCTGCCCACAGGGTAGATAATTGTACATGCTTCATTCAGTGCAATAAACTCTGCTACTGGACTTCCCCCTGGTTGGTTTTTATTCTTGCTGGGGGAGAGGGGTTGGTTTATTTCTTCTTCGGTTAGTTTTAGTTTGTAACCTGTAGATCAATCTTTCTCAGAAGCAGTTGGAGCAGTGGTCTGATCCCCTGCAGAACTCTATAGCCAGAAGATCCAATGCAAGGGGCCACATCAGTGGGCTGGGGAGGCAAGGTTGGTTAAGGTGGAAAAGTAAATGTCAGGAGGGGCAGTAGGGCAATGAGACAGGGGCAGTAAGGTGGTCTAGGCAGTAGCCATGTTCTTTTGCTCAGATAGCATCCTCTTTCTGTTGGGGCCTTTTTATGGCCCAGGTACCAAATGAAAGTGTCCATCCAATGTGAGGTGTGGCTGCTGTGTGGCTGTTGGCCTTTAGCACTAACGCTGCTGATCAGAGTAACACCTCAGTGAATTGCTGCAGTGAGGATATTGCTTTAGGAGTGGGTGGGCTTTGGATCCTGAAGTGCATGATGAGACAGAGTTTTGGAGCTACTTTCTCTAGCCATTACTTTATTTTAGATAGGTTTGTCATGTCCTCTCATATTCATCTCCTTTCTAAGGTAAGCAATACCAATCTTCTCAATTGATCTTCCCGTGAGAGTTTCCCAGGCCTTTCATCACTTTCATAAGCATTCTCTGAACATCCTCCAGTTCTGCAAAATCATTTTTAAACGAGATGACTAGTTGTGCATACAATGTTCTAGGTGAGGATACACCATCCTTTTATGTAAAAGCACTTCAATATTTTTCATATTCTCACTGTCCCATTTCTTATACATCCTAACATTTCTTTTCTCACAGCAGATGCACATTGACCAGAAGCCATCACTGACATGCTTACAATGAAACCTAGGTCCCTTTCTGGAGTATTAATTTAGAACCCCCTAAAGTGTAGCAGTAGTTTACATTTTTTTTCAAGTATTCATTGGTTTCCATTTATTGGCATTTAATTACCTTTATCTTTGTGTTTCCCATTTATCTAGTTTGTTTAGGTCTCAATACAGTTCCTTAGAGTACTCAGTGGCTCTTACTAACCTAAAAAAACTTTGTCATCTGCAAATTATGCAACTTCATCACTTATCTCCATTCCAGATAATAAATAAATATGTAAAACACAGGAGCTTGTAAGGTATCATGCATCTGGTCAGTTTCATCATGGGAAGAGGCTATTTAATCCTACTCTTCACTTTCCATCTCATTGCCAGTTTTTGATCCATCACGTTTCCTTTTGAACTTTTGTGGTCCAGGCCCTGCTGGAGGAGGGGCCAGCAGGGAGGAGCCTCCATGGCATTGCAGGGCCAGGAGCCCTGCATGCCATTGTTAATAGGCATGCGTGCCAGGGGTTGCCAACCCCTGTACTAGATTGTTTGAGGAGGCAAAGTACTGTTGGAAAGCAGATAGATTTAGGAGAAGCAGCAGAATGTTGTTCATGAAGAAACCTGCAGATACAAAGACTGAGGTGGAGGAGGGAAAAGCCCTACCCAAAAGGGGCAAAGGATGTTTTCCAGGCCTGGAGGCCTGAGGGAAACATTCACTGCCAGATTGGGAAGATTTAACTGGGCATCACCACAACCCATGGGACTGTGAGAGACCAAGGGCTTCCCCTGGCAAGGAGTCCAGGAAGGGCATCTGGCTGAGCAGAGTCCAGACGTTACATCCACGGGGTATGGGGAAGTGACCAGGGAATCTAGGCAGTTCCCGGAGGCAGCAGAGCAAGGCTGCAGCTTGTAGGGTCCCTGGGTTGCGGCCCAGAGTCAAGGGTGGGACTAGGCTCCACCACCACCACGACCGACCATCCACCAGAGGGACAAAAGCACCAACTAAGAGGCAAGGGTCTAGGGCTATGTCTACACTAGAAAAAGTTAGGTCGACTTTCTTAAGTTGACTTAATAAGGTCGACTTAAAGTCGACCTTATTAAATCGACTTAACAAAGTGGTTACCTTGAACGGGGACTTAGTAAGTTGACCTAACTGCCCTTAAATTGACTTATTAAAGTCAATTTAAGGATTAATCCATGTCCACACTGTACTTAAATTGACCTAAGGCGTCGACTTATCGGTTAGATCGACCTAACCGGCTGTTCTTACTAAGTCGACCTAAGATTTCATTAAGTTGACTTAAGGAATTTCTTAAGTCAACTTAATGAAAGTCCAGTGTGGATGGGGAGTAATTTAGGTTGACTTAAGGCTACTTAAGTTGACCTAAATTGCCAGTGTAGACCTAGCCTATGAGAACACTCAGGATTGAAGCATTTTTCTGACCCACTACAAGAGGGAAGTGTGGAACCCACCAAAGTAGAGAAGAAGTTTTGTCACAACCTACACATTTATATATATTTTTTTCTTAGCAAGTGAACTATTTTTACTTAACTCTTTAATCTGACATGATGATTTTACAGAATTGACCTCATCTTTCTTATCTTTTACTTGCCGTCAGCTATAATATGCATTCCATCCATTCTGCTTTTGTTTCCCTAAACGATCAATGTACTATAATGACTTAGTATTATTTTAATGGACCAGATTAATGCTTATTCCTGGAGAACTGAATCCAGTCAGGAGCAAACTGATCACAAATAAAATTGACTACTCTGAAACATAGCCAGGATCACAAAGCCTATGTCCACACTGGCAAGTTAGTTTGAATTAAGGAAGCTTAATTTGAACTAACTAAAGCCATGGCTACACTAGGCTTTAATTAGTTCGAATTAAGGGCTTCCTTAATTTGAACTAATAACTTCGAATAGGGTATTAGTAGTAAGGGTTAATTCAAACTAACTAGTTCGAATTAACCAATGTGGCCATGTTAGTTCGAACTAATTTCTTAGTTCGAACTAACCAGCCCATTGAAATCAATGGAGATCTTTAATTCAAACTTGAATGGCACTTGCTTAGTTCGAACTAATTTTTTCTAGTTCGAATTAAGCTAATTCGAACTAACTAAAATTAGTTCAAATTAGTTAGTTCGAACTAACTAATTCAAACTAATTTTAGTAAGTGTAGACATAGCCAAAAATTCTTACTTTCCTAAATTATTAAATATGCAATTCACTGTCATTGATAAAAGTGAAACTAATGTGCACAATGAACATATTGGTCCTACCCACCAGCCCTTATTGCAAATCTTAGGCCCCCTGTGAAATATTCAGATGAAGATCCCTTTTCACTGCAGCAAAAATACTGACACAGAGACTGTCTTCAAAATGAAAGATGATACAAACCTGACGGCTTTCAGAATGTTATTTTGTATTCTTCCTCCAGTGACGCTGTGCTTGACTTATTCCTTTGCAGAACAATAACCTATGGTATATGTTAATGGGAGCAGAAAAGTATCTTAATTTTACCTTTAGTTTCTCCAGTAAATTATATAGTGGCAATACTTTGCTGTAATGTGATCCTTTTAGTACAGTTTATTTGTATTGGCTGGATATTCTACCCAGTAGGTTTTTGAAACAGTACACAGAAGCTAAGCGCACAAATCACATTCACAAGTAAGGGGAATCGTGGACATATTTTACCTCCTGTTTAGTGCCTTGAAAATGGATTTTACAAGGCACAATGAAAAAAGAGAGAGTGAGTAAAGAACATATTTTTTACAAAATAGACTAAGTCCACTTCCAGTTGCACAGTGGACATTTATATTGAAATAATAAAAAAAAAAGCAAGGCTGTAAACCATTTCTGTTATAAAAGGCACCTGTAAGAGTGGAAGTGATTACACAGGCCTTTATGATCCGTCAGCAAATAGTATCCCTGTGATGACCCCATAAAGAAGAGAAGCTAAATGCAATGGACACTCTTTAATAAGTAGCCTTATATTTCTAAAATTCCAATTAGACTGCTGACAATTAGCTGTTAAAGCATAACAAGAAGACAACACCCTTATATCTTATTAACTTCCATGGAGTTGAAGGTGCTCCACAGCCTGCAGCATCAGCTACTTTAACAGAAAGTAGATATTTGTGTTATTGCATGGGTTAAATCCTTGGTCTATCACTGGAGTACTGCAAAATGAGCATTGTCCCTTGTTTTGTATATTTTGAATTGCTTGACTTACTAAAGCAGTAACCAAATAAAAAAAATAAAATAAAAAGAGAACAGCTTCAATGTTGCAAACTAAAACCCACATCTTTAAAGCTATAGATGCACAAACAGCTTATGGACTACATAAGCACTGATTTACACTGCAGGGAGATTTCAGCAGCAGCTGAAGGGAAATATGCAAGTTACTTAAAATAATGTGCCTGCATAAGATACTTTGACCAGTATACCTGGACCGAATGCCCCCCGCTCAAAACCACACGACCATCTTTAGTAAGATATGGTCTCACATCACATTCTCATTAATAAACTGGGGAGTGTGGCAGTTTCGCAGCACAAGACCCACCAGCAGAGTGCCTCCTGGAGAAGTTATGGAGAATCAGTCTCAAGTGGACCCCTGCTGGTGGCCAGTGCTCTGCTTTCACACGCCGGACTCAGTCCCTGAGCCCTCTTCCGGGACCTCAGCCCTCCGGCTAAGCCCCAAAGTTTACCCCTTCTGGGCTATCTAGGTCCCCTGGCCCACTTTAAGGCAGTCCAGTCCACCTCATTACAATCCAGCCACACATTAAAACAGTCTAAGGCCAGCGACTTTGAAACCCCGCCTGCCACCCGCGCCACTCCGGGCACACTGGGGGGAGCGGGGAGGGACCTGGCCCACCCTCTACATCAGGCCCCGGCCCAGGGACCCTATGTGCCTCCTCTCAGGCTCCCCCTCCCACCAGTCTCTACACTAATGAGGCATCATTTCCCTGGGTTGCTTCCTCCCCACCCCCAGTCACAGATCTAGCTACCCATCTCCACAATTTCCACTAGGAACTCAAGGAACATTTCAAAAGAGCTGAGAAAACACAAACATCCCTGTGATTTGGACCACCACACCATCCTTGAATTTCCATAGGAGACAAAGTCTGTCTGTCCACATGCAATCTTAAATCAACTCATTCCTAGGCCAAACTGGACCTCATGTATCTGTGCCCCTTCAGGAGGGAGGCATGGATCAACCAGGTAACACTCAGATTACTATTACCCAGGTCCCCGAAGATCCAACCCATATTTCATGTCTCCTTTCAAAACCCCTTTCTGAATTGTTTCAGCCCATGTGACAGTCAAACTACACAAGTATATAGTCTGGCAAATCCTTGATTCATGACAAGTTAGAGGGCAAGTCCAATACTTGGTGGACTGGCAGGTTATGGCCCAGACAAGTGATCCTGGGAACCAGAAAAATCACATCCATTCCCCAAATCTGCTGTAAATATTCCACAGAAACCACCCAGAGAAACCAGGACTGGGGTGCTGAAAGATTCTCCTTTGAGTGCATGGGTACTGTTGGGAATAACGCCATACAGTTTCACCTGCTCATTACTCCTGACAGCCTAATGACCCAGCCAGACTTCCTGATGAACTGCCCTGCCTGATTGGTTGAGAAAACTAGCAAGCCAGTTCTAAATAGGTTAACCAGACATCTTGATAAATATTGATTTTAAGTCTTTGTCCCACATTCTGATTGACATATAATTGGGACACTATTTGTCCCACTCTTCATGTAAAAATTTGGTTCTTAGCTGTAATGGGGAGACCTGGAGCTCCCAGTTGCTCCAAGCAGCCCTGCAGCTCCAAGCCCCCATGTTGGCTGGGAGCTCTGTGTTCCTTTGCCATCTGCAGAGATTGGGATCTCTGAGTTGCCCTACCCTTGGCTGCCCACCCCCATATGTCTTTATATTTTACTGTTGCAATGTGATCACCTTAGCTCTAAAGCTCAGCAGCAGCAGTAGCTCACTGGCTGCTCAACAATCCTACCCATTGACTCTTGGCTTCCCTGTGCTTGTCTCTCCTTAGGCCCTGCCCCTCCACAGCACAGCCCAGATCCTACCCTTCACTCAGCCTTGTTCCCCTCCTGTCCTAGACTTGTGTGTGTCTCGGCTATCCCTGCTCTTGCATTACCTGACTCTCTGTAATCTAGTTCCAACCTCTGATTCTTTCTTGGCTTTGGCATTCAGATTCTGATTCCAGTTGTAACTTTTGGCCCTGCTTCCTGGTCATGTTTTGACCCTGGGCTCTGGCAATCAGACTCCTGTCTCCTGCTCTGATCTCTAGGCGTGACCACCTAAGCTATGACCTAAGCTCCTGACAGTTCCATAGCTTATACACTTGATTTCCCCCTCAGCACTCAGGGCTGTAGAAGTTGAGGACCCTGAGCTCTCTGCCTCTGTGGAAACTAGTTTGAAAGACTCTTGTCAATTTATCTTCCAGAGCGCTAGCTAGGAAGCTGAAAAATTCCATTGTGGTTTTCTCCAAAGAGAATTTTCCTGGTGGGAAAAAATGTACAGTTTGAAGTTTCATTCCAGCTTGGAATGAAAATATTTCCAATGTTTTTTCAGAGAGTGTTTTCTATTTTCTAGCCTGTTCTACTGTTCAGCACCTTGGAGACTGTAGCATAAAATGTGAAGCCATGTCTGCCAATTCATAGAATGGATTTGATATCAAGATGACAGATGGTGTCTTAAATAAGGTCAATGGGATATTTTTTGGAATCTGGGATGAAACCTGAAGCGCTGGTTCAACTCCCATTGGCTTCAGTAGGAGGTTTGAGGTGGGGCAGGGCAGGCACAAGAGTCAGTTGCCCCCAGTCGGGGCGGGGCAGGCACGGGAGCTACAAACCTCTTAGCAGAATTGGCAGGGGTTTGAGTGCTCCGAGTGGTTAGGGAAAAGGGGTGAGGGAAGGGGACGCAGGCCCACCCATCTCCACTGCGACCCAGCCCAAGGCCCTATCCAGTGGCAGAGTAGTCTGCCACTGTGGTCAGCGGGGTTCCCGCCGAAATACACTGACCCCAGGTGGCTCCGCCACCCCCTATGTGGCAACCAGCTGCCCCTGGGCTACTTCCTCCCACCCTGGTGTTTGCATACCTGGGTCCACAGACTCTTCCTCAGGATCTGCAGGGTAGATGGCTCGGGGGATCCCAACCAGGCCCTCCATGTCCATAGGAGGCAGATCCGGTAGTTCCTCGGTCTCCTCCGTTGAGGGGAGTTCATCAACGTCATAAGGGCCAAGCACTGCCGGTTGTTCCTCCTGGGGACTGAGGTCCTCGGCCGAGGGGAGCTCCTCAAGGTCGCAGGGGCCCAGCGGTTCCTCGGGGTCCTCCACAGGGAGCGTCACTGCATCTGGAGAGCAGTGCATTCGGGGCCGATTCCCCCAGTCCCTCGCCTCGGGGACCCCTTCCCAGTCACTGGGCAGGCCCTCTTGCCATCTAGCCGGAGGAGATAGGAATGGCCTCCTCCGGGGGGCCCAGCTTTCTCTGGCTCGCCACTGGCAGGAAGCCACATTCTTCCCCTGAGCAGCTCTCCCCTTACTGAGCTGTCTGGCTGGGCTTTTATAGTTCCCTTTCCTGTTTGGGCCCTGCCCCACTGCTTCCGGGACTGGAGCCCTGCAGTTCCTAAGTTTGTCCAGGACCTTCCTCCTGCCCAGGCTCTGAGGGAGGCCACAGCTCTTCTCTACATATACCACAATTGTAGATACACTGGGGAAACTGGATAAATGTCTATAATTGACAGGATTTTGGTTATATCTGGATTTATGGCATGGATTTTGCTATTTTCCAGTCACATGAGGGAAAAGATTAATGATATATGTTAATATAGAGGCAATGTACTTAGCTGTATATTTTAAAAGTTTTTCAACAAGTTCAAGGTGATTGCAAAATTTGCAACAGAAATTTAATGCCTTCAATTCCCAAACAACAAACATCTTTCAAAGATAAAAATGTCTGTTAATTTTAAAGCTATTGAGAAAGCTGTATTATTATTTGAAATGTTTTCAGAATTAGCTGCTTATCTCTAAGGCTGCGTCTACACTGGTAAATTAAGTTGACTTAAGCTTGGCTTAAGTCGACTTAATGTGCTCTGCGTCTACACTACACTTTGCTTAAGTCGACTTAAGCAGCTTGCTTAAGTTGACTTAAGGAAAATAAAGTCGACAATGAAAATTAAGTCGACTTTATTAAACCACCTTTCTACTCGACCTAAGGCTTAATTTGACTTTCTAAAGTCGAATTAAGCCAGTGTAGCCCTGGGGCAGGCCTAAGTTTACTTAGGGCTACCCCAGGACTACACCAATGCCCTCCCTGCCGGGGGGGGGACACAGGAGGAACCTGGCATGGCCCCCAAAGGGCAGGGCATGTGGGCACAGTGTGACACTGTCTGGATTTAGGGAAGCATTTATGATATTATTTTCTATGGATATTTCATAAATGCTATAATCCATAGGAACTATGTCATGTTTGGTATCAATAGAAAGGTAGTCATTTGCTGGGAATGATTATATAGTTTATGTCTAGGAATTCTATTTTGATTAGAAGTTAAGAATTTGATGTTATATCCATACTTTAACTTGTGTCATTCTGGAGAAATGTCTTAGACGGGAGAGTGTGAACAACCATTGTCTCCTTAATGTTTAGGAATTTGACAGGTAGAATGGTCCCAGGGAGTATCCTGATGAGCCATTGAGGACATAAAGAATACAACCATTGTATCCTTAATGGCTCATCAGTTTACTCTATGGAACCATATCACCTGTCAAATTCCTAAACATTAAGGAGACAATGGTTGTTCACACTCTCCCGTCTAAGACATTTCTCCAGAATGACACAAGTTAAAGTATGGATATAACATCAAATTCTTAACTTCTAATCAAAATAGAATTCCTAGACATAAACTATATAATCATTCCCAGCAAATGACTACCTTTCTATTGATACCAAACATGACATAGTTCCTATGGATTATAGCACTTATGAGATATCCATAGAAAATAATATCATAAATGCTTCCCTAAATCCAGACAGCATCACACACAGGGCTCTGCCCTGCCAGGGTCCCTGTCCCCCTTTGCCCCGTTGTACACAGAGGGTGCTACCCCCCCCCCACCACCGTGGACCTGCCCAAGGTCCCCCTAGCCCCACAAAGTCGACCTAGAGCATCCAGTGTGGACACTCTAGGTCGACTTTGTAAGTTCCCCTTTAAGTCGACTTTAATTTTAAGTGTAGACACACTAAGTCGACTTAAAAGTGCAAGTGTAGACATAGCCTAAGGGTGCGACTACACTTACTAATTAAGTCAACTTAAGCTTGCTTAAATCAACTTAATTTACTCTGCGTCCACACTGGCATTTCCTTAAGTCGACTTAAGCAGCTGGTTAAGTCGATTTAAGAAAAATTTAAGTCGACTTTATTAAACCTCATTTTAAGTCAACTTTGCTGTCTAAGTCGACTTTAGAAAGTCGACTTAACCAGTTTGAACGTGAAGTAGCCCTAAATCGACTTTAAGTCAACTTAGGGGGCTTTAGGGCTTCCCCAGTGCCCTCCCTGCCAGGGTGGCTGGCATAGCCACAGCCTGGTGTGCCCCCCCACAGAGCAGAACAGAGTCCTGCCCACCCTGCCCCTATGCTCTGTCAGGGTCCCTGTCCCCCTTTGCCCCATTGTACCCAGGTACAAGGCGTGTCCCCCCTGCCACCATGTACCTGTCCCAGGTCCACCTAGCCCCTACAAGTCAACCTAGGCATCCAGTGTAGATGCTCAGGGTCGATTTGGTAGGGTCCCCTTTAAGTCGACTTAATTTTTGAGTGGGGACATGTTAAATTGACTTAAATTAACAAGTATAGACATAGCCTAACAGATTAAAGAGAAACTTTTGAATCCCCACAGAACTTTTTGTCTTTTTGTTGGGAAGGTGAGGGAGCATAACCGTGCTGAAACAGTCACTTTCTATGGGACAAAGGGCAAACATTCCCTTAAAGACTATAGGGAAGTCATATTTCTGCTTATTTTCCCAATAGATTAATTAACAGTAATCACAGAAATAACTTTGGGCTAATTTAACAGGCTCTGAACACAGTTGAAAAGTCTCGAAACCATTGACAATTATCCAAATCCAGGAGCTGGAGAATTGGACCCAGAGGGCAGTACAGTTGTATGACTCATACATGCATAGGGCTGGCTGAATGAAAAGTGTTATGACAATACCAGCCATAGAAACAGCATATTGATTTTGCTCAGATTTATTGTGCCTTCACTAATATCACAGTATAAGACATATTATAGATATGCTAACCACAGTTAAACATAATACTGAAGAAAAACAACCTCCTCTCTAATTCACTCTATGGATTTGTTAGCATTCTTCTAAGAAATACTAATATATAATTTCCAGATGTAAATGACCTATTATCTAAGTCCATGTCTAGACTAAACAATTATGTTGACTTAAATTACATCAGCTTATGGCTGCCACAATTATTACAGCGCTTTTGCCTGTTGATAGTTTGCTCCATGTATTAGTGGTACTTCTCCTCATGAGGGGCACTTTTACTCATGGGTGTTATTCCTGGAATGCTGTGTAAAGCGTCTCACAGGCTATGTGTACAGTTGTTCAAATAAGTCGACTTAGTATATCTATACTGTAAATTTAGGTCGACTTAAAGTCGACCTTGCCAAATCAACGTAGAGCATCCATACTGGATGCCTAAGTCGACTTGTAGGGGCTAGGTGGACTTGGTAGTGGTACATGGTGGGAAGGGGGGAAACCAAAAGGTGCCCCCCTTCCCCAGATACCCCTCCAAAAGTGCCAGGGAGCTCAGCATCTTCCCCATTATAAAAGGATATATGGGCTGAGAAGGACAGGGTCAGGAGTAGGGTATAGGATCAGGATGGGCAGGGCTGTGTTCTGCCCTGTGAGGGGGCACACCAGGCTCTGGGTGTGCCAGACACCCTGGGAGGGAGGTCAGTGGGGGAGCCCTGGGGACCCTTTAAGTTGACTTAGGGCTAAACCATGTCTACACTGGCTTAAGTTGACTTAATAAAGTCGACTTAACCAGTAAGTCAAAGTAAAACTAGGTCTTATTAAGTTGACTTAAACTAAACTAAGGTCCCGGCAAGAAGGGACCTCAGGGCTCCCTTCTCCCCGGTACCACTCAGGTCCCGGCAAGAAGGGACCGCGGGGCTTCCTTCTCCCTGGGACCCGTGCTCCAGCTGCCGGCTACGCGGCAGCTGGAGCACGGGTCTCGGGAAGAAGGGAGCCCTGAGCTCCCTGTTAGCTGGGACCCTGCAGTCCCGACCAGGAGGGAGAGTGGGAGACCCGCACTCCAGCTGCTGGCTGTTGAGCAGCTGGAGCGCGGGGCTTCCTTCTCCCTGGGTCTCGGGAAAAAAGGAGCCCCACACTCCCTCCTCGCCGGGACCCTGCGGTCCCGACCAGGAGGGAGAGCGGGAGACCCGCGCTCCAGCTGCTGGCTGGAGCTTAAGTCGACTTAAGGAAATGTCAGCAGCTTGAGTCGACTTAAGGAAATGCCAGTGTGGATGCAGAGTAAATTAAGTTGACTTAAGCATGCTTAAGTCAACTTAATTTACTAGTGTAGACGTACCCAGAGATGTGAGGATAAATTCCATAAGGTCATGAGGTGCTCAGATACTACCGCACCAAGCTCTAGAGCAAAGCTTATCAACAAATATTTTTATACACAATATATCTGTGTAGACGAGGCTCTCTACATACCAGCAAATTTCCCTGATTTTACATCATTGATATGGCAGACTGGAAATTCTATAGCACACTTATCTAATTTGTTTTTAAATGTAGGGTTTTGATTGAACTAAATATTAGATAAGTCATTACAATAAACCCTTTTAATATTTATTATTTTAATTGAAGTGTATTTTATTCTTCCACTTTTCTATATGCCAAAGATGGTTTTTAATTGATCATGATCATCATTGCATCACAGGAATTGCCAGAGTAATGTTATGAATACCCTGTTCATATTTTCAAGGTATTCTTCCCATCATAAAACATTGTAACGCTTTTTATTTAAATAAAAATAAAAACTTTGGTTTGGGAGCACAACTCTGTATATGACTCTGATAGGGATGTAAGTTATTTTAAATTTCATTTCAAAGTAACTTTAAACTTTTGAGCAGCTTTACCTGACAGATAATTTTTCTATGGTAACATCAAGGCTATGTCTACACTTGCACTTTTAAGTCGACTTTAACTATGTCGACTTAACTAAGTCGACTTAAAGTCGACTTAGTCAAGTCGACTTAGTGTGTCTACACTTAAAATTAAAGTCGACTTAAAGGGGAACTTACAAAGTCGACCTAGAGCATCCACACTGGATGCTCTAGGTCGACTTTGTGGGGCTAAGGGGACCTTGGGCAGGTCGACAGTGGTGGGGGGACACCCCCTGTGTACAACGGGGCAAAGGGGGACAGGGACCCTGGCAGGGCAGAACCCTGTGTGTGATGCTGTCTGGATTTAGGGAAGACAACAGAGTCTTGTGGCACTTTTAAAGACTAACAGATTTATTAATCGCATGAGCTTTCGTGGGAGAAAATCCCACTTCGTCAGACGCTTTGAAGATAGGAAAGTTACAGAGTGGGAGGAAATTAAATGCAGGGGAGTGTATGACATAGCATCAAGTCAGGCTGTAACAGCAAATCATACACTCCTCTGCATTTAATTTCCTCCCACTCTGTAACTTTCCTATCTTTAAAGCGTCTGACGAAGTGGGATTTTCTCCCACGAAAGCTCATGCGATTAATAAATCTGTTAGTCTTTAAAAGTGCCACAAGACTCTGTTGTCTTTCTACAATAGACTAACACGGCTACCCCTTTGGAATTTAGGGAAGCATTTATGATATTATTTTCTATGCATATCTCATAAATGCTATAATCCATAGGAACTATGTCATGTTTGGTATCAATAGAAAGGTAGTCATTTGCTGGGCATGATTATATAGTTTATGTCCAGGAATTCTAATTCGATTAGAAGTTAAGAATTTGATGTTATATCCATACTTCAACTTGTGTCCTTCTGTACAAATGCCTTAGACGGGAGGGTATGAACAACCATTGTCTCCTTAATGTTAAGGAATCTACCAGGTGATATGGTCCCAGGGAGTATACTGATGAGCCATTAAGGAGACAATGGTTGTTCATACCCTCCTGTCTAAGGCATTTGTACAGAAGGACACAAGTTAAAGTATGGATATAACATCAAATTCTTAATTTCTAATCAAAATAGAATTCCTAGACATAAACTATATAATCATTCCCAGCAAATGACTACCTTTCTATTGATACCAAACATGACATAGTTCCTATGGATTATAGCATTTATGAGATATCCATAGAAAATAATATCATAAATGCTTCCCTAAATCCAGACAGTGTCTCACCATGCCCACATACCCTGCCCTTTGGGGGGTATGCCAGGCTCCCCCTGGGCCCCCCCCCCCGGCAGGGAGGGCATTGGTGTAGTCCTGGGGTAGCCCTAAATTGACTTAGGGCTACCCCAGGGCTACACTGCCTTAATTCGACTTTAGAAAGTCGAATTAAGCCTTAGGTCGAGTAGAAAGGTGGTTTAATAAAGTCGACTTAATTTTCATTAAGTCGACTTTATTTTCCTTAAGTCGACTTAAGCAAGCTGCTTAAGTCGACTTAAGCAAAATGTAGTGTAGACGCAGGGCAAATTAAGTCGACTTAAGCCAAGCTTAAGTCGACTTAATTTACCAGTGTAGACGCAGCCCAAAAGATTAACATTCCTTACTAATAATCCAAGACAGAGAAAATTGGCTCTTACTTCTATAATAAACAACATTCTGCTTTTGTTTCTGCCCAGCAGAGAACAAGAAATCAAAAGGGTCAATCATATAACATAATTCAAAATGTTCAAGCAGTTCATGAATCATATCGCAAAATCAGACATCATAGAAGTTAAGAAATCCATCATTTTCATTCCAATGCCAGCCTTGACAAACACAGCATTAAAAATGTAATTTAGTAAAGGCTTCTAACCCATCTAATGTGTTAAATTTGAATTACTTATCAGTAACTTATTAGCTGTCAACACCTGCCTCCAATTGACCCATGATGCCAGCCTCCAATGCCCACTTGTTATATTTATAAACAAGCATCTGTGTGCTCTCTTCTTGGCAGCCCCTCATGCTTGGGAGGAGCTCCCTGTAAACATCTGCAAACTACCTTGTTATCTACCTTCAATTCCCTCCTCAAAATTCTCCTTTTCTATGATGCCCACAAAAAGCTAGACAAGTTGGTCGTCTGGTTCACTGAGACCACTGACCATCATGCTAACCAGTTCTGTCTCATTGTTTCTGTAATCAATCCCCTGTCTAACTGCATCTATCCATTTTCTCTTGTTTTATGCTTAAAGCATAATTTTGCTGGAATAGGGACTAATTTTGTTTTGTGTTTATACAGCACCTAGCAAAATGGGATCCTGATCTATGAATAGGATGACAGATTTGGGATGCACTTGTAACCCTCCTTTGTGATCTGCTCCAGTATTGCTTTCTGGGGCTTCTAGAGATCATCTCTGTCTGCCAGGGACCCACATTCTTCTTCTTCCAGGCTAAGGAGTTAGACGGTACTCTATACAGTTGCATTGTCATTATCTCATCGGATTTGACTAATGTCCAGCATCTGTGCTCTGCTTTCTTGAAAATTGCTATAAACCAATGTCTGCCAAACTGTTACACGGGATTACCCAGTTCCTCCAGAGCAGAGTACATTTATTTAAGGATAAAAACATACAGAGAACACATATAGAATAAAAGTCTAAATTCAGCTAAATGTTGCCATCATATTATGGGGATCCTGGCAGGTTCCAGTCTTTCAATGGGTGAGCAGGGGTGAGAGGGAGGGAGGGTTCCGTCTTTGACCCACGATTGTGTTGATTTGTTGGATTAAAAGGAAGTCTCCTGAACCCTTTTACTCCAAAATGCCTTTGTATCCCAGCCCCTTCATTACAAGTAAAATGAGTTACTGCACCTATTCTCTGGGGTGCGGGTGGGGGGCAAAGCTTCAAAAGTTGAATACCTTTATAACAAGCCTTGAGATTTTGCCCTAATTACCCTAAGAGATTCCACAGGAAATACTCCCAGTAAGTCAGGAACTCACAAAACAGATATTATCATATGTGTCGATTGACTAAATATTCTACAGGCTCATGTCATCTGGGCCATCTCAATTTAATGGACTTTGAAATTTTCAAACATGCAGATAACACTGTATAACATTATTATAATAGTATCAAGACAGGCCTATGCTCCTCATACCTGCTACAAGGGTTATTAAGTACTACAGTAATGTAAAAACTTAATACAAAATCACTTTCCAGTAAGCACCTCTTTCAATATAATGGCTCACTTATGTAACTTTTTTTTCTACTGCAAACAGCAGATTTGAATTCATTCTCAAGCTGGGATTAGACAACAGGGTATTGATCAGTCAATAAATTGTCCTGTTCTGTTCCCTTTCCTCTGAAGCATCTGGCACTGGCCACTGTCGGCAGGCAAGATTCTTGGCTAGATAGACCATCAGTCTGATCTAGTCTGTCCATTCTTATATTCTTAAATTCTGTATTTAAATATAAAAAGTATTGATGTGTCAGTGTGTAACCTTAAAGAAATTCTACCACTTGTTGAAGTACAGCATCGCCAATTCTTTGCCTTTGCTACACATGGATAGGGAGAGAAAGAAGAAACTTCCTTTGACAGGTTGTTCCGTAAACTGCCTACTGTAACATTTCTTACACCATCTGCTGAAGCATGCAGTACTGTTCATTGTCAGACAAGATACTGAATTGGGTGAATGACAGGTATGATCCAATCAGATCATTGCTATGTTCCTGGAATCTGGAAGGAACTTATCTGTTTCTTAGACTACACTGTCTTTCCTTTATGCTATGTAATCCAGAGCTATGTGGGGCCTCATATCTTCACTCATACATTCTACTTTTCTTCTCTCTTTTGTTCCATTTGACACAGTCTTGTCTTCCTTATTTTGGACTGTCTGCTTCTGCGAGAATAAATACTGTAGCACTGAAAAATCAAGTATAGCATAGGAATTCCATATCTAACATATACTTTAAAAAAAAATTACCATCAAGATCCCTTGTGGGAAAGTTCAGCAAATGCCCTTGTCATAGCAAGACATATTTTGGTCAGCACATTCCATGTTCTTGTAGGATCAAGCTACCTTTATTCCTCACCAAGTTAGGGGACAAACTAATTTCTGCTAACCACTGAAGAGAAACAAAAAATGATCAGACATCTGATGGGACTACTTTGAGGAAAGATTAGAATAGCTAAAGAGGAAGATTTTGAGTAAGTGGGAGTTATGAAAAACCTACAGATATTTGGAGAGTGTGAATAAAATGGAAGGAAATAACTACTTAGTGAGAAGAAAACATATAAGGATAAAACTACAAAGGAAAATTTAGAAGGAATATAGGAAAAAGTTCTTGATTGTGAAATGTACTATGCTATAGAATAACTTTCCTTTGAAAATGATGAAATCACATGAGACTCTTAAAACTAGAGTGGGAAACACTAGAGCATATACAGCACAGAGCAATCCTAAATTAGTGAGGTGAATGGAATGGATGATTTAGGCCTGTCTTCGCTGCGCAGATAGGTTGTCATAGGGCAGTTTACATTGACCTCTCTGTGGATGTGTCTATACTTAAATTTGGCTCCTGCTGACATAAGTGTCCAGCTATGCTGATTTAATAATACCATCTCCCCTAGCAGCACAGAGTACTGTGAGGTTCATACAATAACAGTATCTAACTATGCTACTAATTACCGACGTTCAGAAGTGTCCCAAATACCCCACACTGACTGCTCTGGTAACTGTTGTAAACTCTACGGCCCAAACATGAAGACACCCCACCACCATGCTTGAAAGCCCCATGAATTTTTGAAATATCTTTTCCTGGTTGCCCAGCTTGGCAAGCATACCTAGCAGCTCTCTAGAAATCTGGACATCTACAAGCAGATTTTTTTTTCCAATTACAGGAGGAGTGCTACAACAGGGATCAGCAGCAGTGCCATGTGAAAGCCAAGGAGATGTGATAGGTGTATCAGAAGGCCAGTGAGGCTAACAATCGATCTGGTGGAAAGCCACAGACCTGCAGAAATTACAAACAATTGAAAGCCATGCTGTGCAGAGACCCCACCAACTCCCCAAAGATTACCACTGATATTTTCAAGAAGTTTGATTCATAGGCCCCTGCCGTGAACTGGGAGGAGGAGTAGATGGATGAAGAAGCAGCATATGGGGCACAGGCAATAGGGGGATCCATCTGCACAGTAAGCCACAACTTGCTTTTGTCTCCACCACAGTCCAGCTAGTCCCAACAGTTGAATCAAGGTGAGCCTTATAGGGGAAGGAACTTCTGGTAAGAATGCAGTTTTCTTAAAAATCACAGAGATGGAACCCCCAAAATAGCAGGACCCATCTGTTAATTTATTCATTTTTACTTCAGCTAGAAGAGGTAGAGGAACAACCAAGAAAGACAGAGTTACTATCTGCTTTTGATTCCCCTCTAGAGTTAAGCAAATGTGGCCATGCAGAGTAGTTTGTTTATGTGCACCAGAGGTCCCATAAATCCTCTGCAGAGTTCTCAGTGAAACTTGAATGGCGATAAGTTCCAAAGGGCTGTGTTAGTCTAGTTCAGCAAAAACAAACAAGAAGTCCTGTGGCATTTTTAAAGGCTAAACATTTATTTATCACATGAGCTTTCATGGGATAAAATTCCACTTCATAAGACGTTTTGAAGAACATCTTCAAAGCGTCTGATGAAGTAGAATTTTTTCCCACAAAAGCTCATGCAATTTTTTAGTTTTTAAAAGTGCCACAGGACTCCTTGTTTGTTTCATGAAGATAGTCTGAAATCCTCTGCCAAACGTTCCTGGGGAAGGATGCCTTATTTCTTCTGCCAAGGTAAGACACTTTCCCTTGCCACTCAGTGATTACTTCACCATTGTGGTACATAGGATAGCAGCATATGCGCTTGGGTGGTATTGGGACACCAGCAACAGCTATGCTTTCTTTGTCTATTTTACCGTCAGGATTGAGATATCAGCAAAAATCACCACTCTATGTGTAAAATGTTGCCAGCATTCAGCTCCATTATCCTGTACAACTATAACATGCCAGCAAGCTATTCTCCCCTTACTCCCTTCCGCCCCTGCCCCCAGCCTCCCATGAGGGCCATTGCTGGAGCTCTGATGGATGCCATGCTCTATCAATCCCAAGCAGAAGTAAGAATGGAGTGCTTATAATTTCTGGGGAGAAAAGGGCATGAGTTAAGTGTCTTAACTTTTGACTTCTATCCTGGGTACACTGGCAACGGTATCTCTGTGTGCAGCTGCTGACATTGTGGCCTTCAGGTTCTCTCCGTCCACTTGTGCAGAATGCCTGAGTCAAATAAGAAGGAGAAAGAAAAGGACTTGGGACGCCAGACATGTTCTGCAACCTAGTCCTGGATCAGAGAATGAGACCAGGACCTGGAGGGTCTCCCTTGCAGAGAGCCTAGAGAAGGATAGTTTGGAGAGGAGAAAGGCACAAGAAAAGGAGATGGATGTGCATCAGAAGATACATGTGCTTCTCAGTCAGCAAACAGGGATGGTGCAGACTCTGGGGAACCTGCAGGTTCAACGATCCCATGCTGGCCTCTCTCTGCAGCCCAGAAAGAACTCTGTATCAGGATCTCCACACGTGCCCACTGACGATTCCGTGTGGCATCAGAGGTCACTGCACTGCCCTTGGCACTCCACCCAGAGGAACATTAAAGACAATCAGAGCTTCACATATACTGATCTGTGAAAACCACAGCTGTTGATGTAGTCTGTGGCAAGTTGATCTGGTGCTAAAATAGGGATATGTGAGCCATCTATTGCCCCACTACAGTTTGGAAACCCCACTGTTGCAAAACCACTCAGAGGGTGCATCCACACTGGAGTTTCCTTAAGTTGGCTTGGTAAAACCTAGTTTTACATCAACTTTACTGCTTTAGTCCACTTCTTAAGTTGACTTCAGCAGTGTGGATGCCCTAAGTCAACCAAGTCAACTAAGTCAACCTAAATCTCTAAGTGTAGACATAGCCAGTATGTCTTGCATGTTGCCCAGAGTCAAAGGGCTACATAGCAGGAAGTGATTAATGACTCTGCAATGGATTTCCTAACTCCACATTGATTCACAACCAGCCAGTAGAAATTTGACATTGCACGTTTCCACAGTGCAACTGCCACTGCCTTCTCAATTCTTAGTGCAGTTTTTATTCTTTTGTCTCTGTGGGTGCGTCTACATTTGTAAGCACTGTGGGTGTGTCTACATTTGTAAATTAAGTCGACCCAAGCAGGTTTAAGTCGACTTAGTTTACTCTGTGTCTACACTACAGTTTCCCTTTAGTTTAGTTAAACTAAACTAAGTCTCCCGCTCTTCCTCCTGGCTGGGACCACTCGGATCCCAGGGAAGTTCTCCCTGGACCCGAGCGGTCCCGGCTAGAAGGGTTCCCTTCTGCCCAGGACCTGAGAAGTCCTGAGCAGAAGGGAGCCAAGTGGTCGGGACAGAAGGGAGCTCCACGCTCCCTTCTCCCCCGGACAGCTCAGGGGCTTGCTGGCTCTCCCTGGACTGAACTAATTGACTTTCTAAGTCAAGTTAGTAAGGCCCACTTTAAGTCGATTTAGGAGTCCTGTGTCCTTATTTAAGTCGACCTAAATTCCCAATGTATACATAGCCTCTGTGAGCAAGGGAAGCATTTTACACATGAAGAACTGAGGTACAGATCCTTCAATGCACAAAAATCCACTCTCAGAGTATTCAGTGCAAGGTCAGGACCTAAGTGAATTGTCCTACTCCATGCAGGAAGTCCTACATCCTAGTCCAATACCTTAAACGCAAATTCATCCCTTCTCCACCTCTTCCTGCATTTACCTAGGGAAAAGAGTTTTATAATTTCTGCATAAAAACTATAGAATATGTAGTACAGAGTAGCATTTTGGATAAGAGATTCAACTTGCAGATGAAAGAAGTATTTTACCTTAAAAGGAGAATGGCCTTCCTCAATAAAGTAATAGAGAGTAAAATGATTTTTTGTTTCATGATGTTGTTTAAATATAGTTAGGAACAATGAAATGCATTTGGTAGGAATTCTGGTAACCTTAAAATACAAAAAAGTTCCTAGTAAATGTGTGGAGTTGAGCCACTCACTGATGTCAGTTGCTCTTCAATATCTGAACATTACTGCTTTTTTAAAATAATAATCAGTAAAATGAAAATGCTATTGTTTTCCTAAGATTGAATTCCATTTATATTAGCATTATATTACATTATAATCATTATATTATAATTTTGTATATTAGCATTTAAATTTTGCTAGTGTTTTACTATCAATATGCTATGTTATAAACAAAAAATTTATGAGAATTTAAGAAGCATTACAACTATCTTAGATGTCTGATCCCAAAATGTAGATGCATCATAGACAAATATCAGGCTGTTTAAAGGTAAAAGTGAGCTATATTGTATAAGAAAGAAAATAAAGAGCCAGGCTAGGTAAATGTTAGCCATTAAAATACTTAATACAAGTAAGGTGTAATTAGAGGAGAAGAGGCGCCCCTTTTCATGTTTATAAGCTTCTACACTCAAGCAATTTACACTTAACTGTCTTATTTAATTTGACTACTGAGTTAGACCTAGTTCTGTAGTCCTTAAGATAAACTAAATTAAAAATAACTTATTGAAGTTCATGGGAATATTTAGTACACACAGAATGCAGGATCAGACATTAAAACCCGGCCTACACTATGAAATTGGTATGTGTCAGCGCAGTTATTAGAATCATTTTAGCAGTTCATGATTAAACATGATTTAGCTGCAAGTGTAAATAAGGGGAAACCGAATTCAGCTTCATTTCTGGTACGATGCTGCCTATTTCCCTCTCTACACTTAAATCACATTTAGTTCCAGTTTTGTCAAGTTTATATCTGGGAAATATGATCAGACAGTTGTTTCATAGCACAAACCAGACCTCCCTGGTTGAGATAAATGGCCAAATACATCTCTGGTGTAACTCCACTGAAATCAGAGATTAAATGGCCCCTGTCATCTTTTTCTAAAACTTTTTTTAAAAAAATGTTGTACATGTATTGCACCCATTTTAACCAGATGAAAATACAGTTTGTGCACTGACTTTAATCAAGTATTATAAATGGTAACACCAGTCCATATCTTCACTCAGATAAGACTTTTAGCGGAGCACTTCGTTGGATCACTAGTCAAATAAATTGTTATTAAATCCAAGGGCTTCCTCTGCCTTCAAGTTTTCTTATAGCAAAGGTATGCTTCATTTTGAAGATAATTATGAAAACTTGAATGAACCCCCCAGGCAGAGGTTGGATCAAATATGTGTAATTTACATTCCATGTTGGTGCTTTAAGGTAACCCCAAAAAGAATAAATTAAAAATTAGTGTTATATGATCTAAAAAGCAGTGGAACATCTTTCTTAAAAGGTGATATAGAATCAAGCCCCATCTACAATGTAAGGACGTGAGGAAGGAAAAACAGCCATTATTGTTATTTCTCTAAAAATGTCAAAAGCAGTAACAAACAGATATTAAAACTGAAAAGGTTGCGGTTAGGAAAAAAAAAGAGAGAGAGAATTTTAATGTAAATTAATGTCTCTCTGACTAATTCTGTCTCTCTTACTCATTTTATTGCTGCAACTAAAATATCTTCAGTTGTGAACATGTCTCTTCTTCTAGTCTCCTTTAAAAAAAATGGAACCTGTAACTGGCTCTGTATAACAAAACTCTGAGTGTTCACTGAGCCCCAATGTAGCGTATAGGAAGCTGGGGCTCTGCCTACACAGATATGGATCTTCATTAAGGGACCAAACAAATTCTTTCTAGCTGTAACACCCTACTTCATATCTATGACCCCATCAGATTCCAGTCCTGCTCAGCCACACAATGACTTCTTTCCTTGGCTGTTGGCCCATTAGCTGCTTGGTACATAGGGCACACTTAAAATTCATTCAGTTTTTAAGCAATTATATGTTTGAGAAATATTCCTTATATTTAAAATGGGCAACACTACTTGAATGAGAAATATCTCTAAAATCTGAAAGAACTTCTTAAAGTACACCCACTGAAAGTTGCACTTAACTAAGTCATTTACATTTTTCAGGGAACTTCTTATATACCACATAGTATAAATGAACTAAAATCTCTCGGAATTTTAAATGAAGCATTAAAGCAGTTTCCTCATGGCACAGCCAGACATAAATCCACTGATTACTACATGCAATGATATTATATTCGAGAGATGTGATCTACATATATACTTCTGTCAAGGTCATGAACATTAATTTAACTTTCCATTACTAAGCCTTTGTTGCAGTGATTTTGTCCAGTGTTCTTTACACCTTGACATATAACCATTAATGCTGCTATGAGAATAGATGACTAAAAATCAATATGGAACAAATTAATTTGATATGCCTGCCTCATAGATTCAGTAGTTTGATGACCTCCCATGTTGTTTCATAATTACATTTAGGGTAATCTAGCTTTCATGTTCCCATTGATTTATAGTGCCTTGGAAAAAATGTCTTTTATTTATTTAAACTCTCAGTACCAAGGGCGGTGGCTGAAAGTTCAGTTCTCTCCTTTGATCAGGCTTTAAGTTATGTTTACAGAAGGTAAAGAAACCCTTCAAGTGATGGACGTTGCAGGAAAAATGGCTTTTTAACTATTACATTTTATGTAATTTGATTATTCCAAGTGCATTAGTAGTACTTAAGGGGGAAAAAAATCCATATTTCTCTAGAATCCTGAAATAAGTATTCTGTGAATCTACATGGCAAATATGGAGTTTGTTACCTGAAATTGGTTCTGAGTATATTTGATGTTAATATGAATTTTCAGTCTTGGCATTAGTGAACAGAACTGCTATGCTTATCTCTTTCTGAAGAATATTTTTCCACTCAGATAATTTTTAAACACAGATCAAATATATGATTAAAATTAGAAGAGTTATGCAATACTGAAGTTAACAAATGGACCATCTTCCAACAACTTTACTGCAGGACTACACTGGTTGCCCATGCAATATCCTTGTTTCTATGTAGTCAAATTCCAAACGGGTAACCGTGTTAGTCTATTGTAGAAAGACAACAGAGTCTTGTGGCACTTTTAAAGACTAACAGATTTATTAATCGCATGAGCTTTCGTGGGAGAAAATCCCACTTCGTCAGACGCTTTGAAGATAGGAAAGTTACAGAGTGGGAAGAAATTAAATGCAGGGGAGTGTATGACATAGCATCAGGTCAGGCTGTAACAGCAAATCAAAATAGGTGTTAGGATTCAAAACACTGGGGAACAGCACATAGAGGAGGAGGTGGTCAATTCACTTGATGTAATGCGAGAAAAATCCATAGTCCCTGTTTAACCCCAAGACAACTGAGTCAAATTTGCATATAAGTTCGAGTTCTGCAGACTCTCTTTGAAGCTGTGATTTGTTATTCATCTGTTTCAACACAGCTATTAACAAGTCGTTAAGGGAGTGAGCAGGGAGATTGAAGTGTTCCCCTACAGGTTTTGCAGTGTTGCAATTTCTGATGTCAGATTTGTGTCCATTGATTCTTTGGCGCAGAGACTGTCCTGTCTGTCCAATATATAAGGCAGAGGGGCATTTCCGGCACATGATGGCATAAATCACATTGGTGGATGAGCAGGTGAACGAACCCTTGATGGAGTAGGTGGCATGATTAGGCCCTGTGATGGTGTCATCAGTGTAGATATGAGGGCAAAGTTGGCAGCGTGGTCTGCTGCAGGGCTGTGTTCCTGCTTTAGTGTTTCTGCTCTGTGATCTGTAGTTGCTGGTAAGTATCCTTTTAAGATTAGGGGGCTGTCTGAAAGCAAGGAGAGGTCTGTCTCCCAAGGCTTGAGAGAGTGAGGGATCATCTTGTAAAATAGGCTGTAGATTTTTGATGATGTGTTGAAGAGGTCTGGCTTGGGGGTTGTAGGTGATGACCAGTGGCGTTCTGTTGTTATTTTTCATGGGCTTCTCCTGCAGTAGTTGACTTCTGGGTACCC
>ML685780.1:1656892-1728634 GCA_007922175.1 Pelusios castaneus
GGGTACCCAGAAGTCAACTACTGCAGGAGAAGCCCATGAAAAATAACAACAGAACGCCACTGGTCATCACCTACAACCCCCAAGCCAGACCTCTTCAACACATCATCAAAAATCTACAGCCTATTTTACAAGATGATCCCTCACTCTCTCAAGCCTTGGGAGGCAGACCTCTCCTTGCTTTCAGATAGCCCCCTAATCTTAAAAGGATACTTACCATCAACTACAGATCACAGAGCAGAAACACTAAAGCAGGAACACAGCCCTGCAGCAGACCATGCTGCCAACTTTGCCCTCATATCTACACTGATGACACCATCACAGGGCCTAATCATGCCACCTACTCCATCAAGGGTTCGTTCACCTGCTCATCCACCAATGTGATTTATGCCATCATGTGCCGGAAATGCCCCTCTGCCTTATATATTGGACAGACAGGACAGTCTCTGCGCCAAAGAATCAATGGACACAAATCTGACATCAGAAACTGCAATACTGAAAAACCTGTAGGGGAACACTTCAACCTCCCTGCTCACTCCCTTAACGACTTGTTAATAGCTGTGTTGACACAGATGAATAACAAATCACAGCTTCAAAGAGAGTCTGCAGAACTCGAACTTATATGCAAATTTGACTCAGTTGTCTTGGGGTTAAACAGGGACTATGGATTTTTCTCGCATTACATCAAGTGAATTGACCTCCCCCTCCTCTATGTGCTGTTCCCCAGTGTTTTGAATCCTAACACCTATTTTGATTTGCTGTTACAGCCTGACCTGATGCTATGTCATACACTCCCCTGCATTTAATTTCTTCCCACTCTGTAACTTTCCTATCTTCAAAGCGTCTGACGAAGTGGGATTTTCTCCCACGAAAGCTCATGCGATTAATAAATCTGTTAGTCTTTAAAAGTGCCACAAGACTCTGTTGTCTTGTTTCTATGGTTCACACCAGCTTTTTCTCATGTTCACACTTATTCTGACCTTCACGTCTATGACATGTCTGAGTTCTACAAAGGAAGGATGGCAAAGGAAATGGAGTCCTCCGACAAGAAAAGAGCCCTCACAGATTACTAACTATAGCTTAATGTACTCTGAGGCAGAATTGACTGTTCAGACAGGAATAATTTGATCTGGTATGCCGGTATGACAAAATAAAGCAAGTGGTATATAATTTTTGTTTGTTGCTATAGTTGGTGAAAGGAGAAATTGTCTGGAATGTTGCAAAAGGAGTCGACAGGCAAATAGCTAGAACAAATGACACTTGACATCCCTTTGATAACAGAATGATCAAGACTTTCATCATCTTGTCTGTGATGCCTACTTGAAAGTGTTGTCTCAGTTAGGCTTTGTTTTAAGAGTTACAAAAATCAGACCGTTCACTTTGTCTGTGCAGTTTTTCCTGCCTTCCCAGACTAGTTACAGAACACACACTCCCTGAACCAAAAGGAGCTGCTTTTATAATCTTCACTTTGACAGTAATTAAATGAATTAAGGATTGATGACTAATTTGTTGATCAATACTTTGATTACTATCTGTTATACTCTACACACCTCAGTAAGGAGATGTTGGTAAATAAACCAAATGATCTTGCAGCTTTGAACACAAAGAAAATCACTACAAGATTACTCTATATTCAGTTAGTGAAGACTTTCTATGTATTCATTTACTGAACAGTGCCCTCTTGCCATTTTTCAGGCACCCTCAATAAGTTAAAATTTAAGCAGGAACACGAACGAAATAATTATTCTCTGCATGTCACAAGAGTCTTACAGCAGATCCCACCATCAAAACTGATCATGATGAAAATTTTTCCAATAGGAACCCCAAAAATGCAAAGGTTCCCCGTTAATCTCTCCCATGTGGGTCCCTTTTATAACCTTTTGTTACTGTCAAGCATACACACACACATGTAGTACCAAAGCACTTTAAAAACATCTATTGAGCACCACTGTAATATAGACATCTCTGGTGCAGAACAGTAAGCTGCAGAACAGTGAGGCACAGAAAATGTTGGCCTAGATCAATGAGTTTATTATAACATTCACACACACTGGACAGGACCTTTGTTTTTCTGAAAGGGCTCCCACTACAGTAAGTTTTTTGGTGCTCATTTATTATTTTATGTGTCAGTAAAAGATGAACTGGCCTTGCCAGGATTTGAATCTATGATTCCAGGGAGGCCTACATAGTGGAAAATTAATCTTAGACCACTAAGCTTTTCCTTCCAGTTCTTTTAACAGTATATCTGCATTTTTTTGGTTGAGTTGTAGAGAAATTCTTTAAAAAATTATTTCATTTGCAGTCATCTGCTTTCTAAATCCACATCTTTCCCCTTTTCTTACACCTTCCCCAATGCCTCAAAAGACAGTTAAGAAAGGAATTTGGCAGTTCAGGTCTTGCTACTCAATATGAACTCTAGCTACTACAGGGCCTTATCCAAAACCCATTGAAGTGGATAGAAAGGCTTCAATAGAATTTGGATCAGGTCCATAATGAGTATAATATTAAGGATTAGATTTTCAAGAGTTCTGAGATTCCATTTATGCTCCTAAGTGATGTGGCCAGATTTGAGAGCAATGAAGACTGCCAAGTTTTCAAGGCTTTTGAAAATCTGGACCTTGATATCCAGTAAGTTACCATGTGAGCCTGCAAAGGAAAGTACCACTGTTTCATTTCTAATTCAGGAGAGCAGAGTGCTTTGAACAGAGCAATTGAAGGAATCAATCTACTACAGTCCATTATGCACTGGATTCTGGCTACTTGAAATATCATCTTTTGGCCCAATTATCATTAAAGCAATTGAGATCAACTGGGATAACAACATACAGATGTTAAAGATTGCATATTGCTGATGCCAGGCTTTTGTCAATGGAGGACCCTTGTCTCTGGATTTAATTTTCCTTGTTCTGACTCATAATTAAGTAAACCAAATTTGACTTTTAAGAGAAGGTATGAGGTACATCTTTTTTTTCAGGCATTTGTCTGAAAAGAGGGTATGGGAAGAGAAGAAGTTGGTGGATGTCACACCCTAATTTAGGAAATGTCCTTATAACTTTAGCACAATAAAAAAAGTCTTTGATTTGAGGATGTTCTCATACATGTGTTGAGTAGAATATGTTTTATAAATCAAACACAGTTATGAAAATAAGGATCTTTCAACAGGCAGATAAAATTCTAACACTGTCCTTGATCCTGACAGAGAATAAGAGCAATATCTTAATCTTGGTTTACAGAGAAATAGGGAGCTGACACAACTGTCAAACTATCAACTTTTGTCAGTCACCTTGTTAAATTTCAAAGATATCACTTGTAACAATTAACAAGAAATACATGTCTATGCAACAGATACTTCACATATTTGACAGTATATATAATATTCACTGGCTAACTGTATAGTGCTGCAGTGAAAATAGTGAAACATTTATCCCTGTTGTAAGTTTATTGATAGCAAAGGAGTTATGCCCTGGATCAATTTTACTCATGTATGATAACTGATTTGCTGCATTTAATTTAAGTTTAGATTCAAAAGCCTACCCCTGTGTCAGCAACTGGATATTTCTGTATGTTCTTTTAGTGAAATACCATGGAAGATAAGCAGCATGAAGTTAATGGTTTAATGCTATCCATTAAAATACTGCCAAGGTCGGCTCTGATCTCATGTATTGGCTTGAACCTTTAAGTCTACACAAAGCCACATTAACGTCAGTTGGCAGAGAGGGCCATACAAGTGCATCTGACTGCATGATCAAGGCCTAAATTACTATTGTTTTAAAAATTCATTTAAATTCTTCCCAGATTAACAAATACTTGAGACCAAGAAGATGTTACATATACTGGATTCATTATGTCAAATGTAATCAGATTTCATAAGTCTGTGGTTCTCCCATGCCTCTATGTTACATGCTATTGTCTCTGACTGGATGCATTTGTCTGGAAGAGCAAAATAGTCCATTTTATGAAATCAGCACAGACAACTTAGAGCTGAAAGGTGGCATATATGCAAAATCCTTTTGGATGAAAGTGAGATTTCACACACAGACAATAGTAACAGCCAAGAAAGCAATGGTGTAGCTACGGGTGGGCCTGTGCCCACCCAGTTGGTCAGCAGGCCTGCCCACCCCTGCCCATTGCAGCACCCGGCAACAGCACGAGCTTCGTCACCACCAGCACGACTGTGAGCTGTCCAGCAGCACGCAGGGGCACTGCAGTCAGATGGATGGGGATGGGCTGTCTCTGCCTGCATAGCTCTAGCCCTGGACAACCTCTGTGGCCTTGCTGTGGCAGGGGCCAGTTTGCCTCCCCTCCCACCTCCTCCTCCCAATGCTACAGTTGCTAGGCAACTGGAACATCAGCAGGAAGCTTCTGGTCACATGACCAGAAGCAGGCCTGACCAGGCCCACCTGGAGAGTCAGGGGCCCAGCCAGAAAATGGGGGCTGGCTACACCCCTGCAAGAGAGTTTTTAAGTGAAATTTGTCCACTGCTGAAGAACTCAAAAAAATGATGGAATTTAGGCATCAATTTTGATCACAGCATATAATAGAGTGATCTGGCCCTTGAAGTGCCAGAAGCCCCAAGGTTACCAGGCTTATTGCAAGATGGCCAACATAAAACAATGTGAGGCTTGGTAGTTTGCAGAGGGTTAGATAATTGCTTGATGAGCACATGATTCCTATAAAGGTTGAAAGAGTTCAGCAGAGAGAGGAGAGCTACAGGAAGCAGGTTGACTTCTCTGAAAGGCCCAGAGCTGGTGGCTGGAGGAAGACTAAGGAAGAGCTGTCAGGAAAAAGGAGGTTTAGCAAGGAAGTCCCTGCATCAGGGGAAAGGGCCTGGCTTAACTATTGGTTTTATGTTGAACTGTTCATTTGGGGTTTGGCTGAAGATTGCTGGTGGCTCCAGTAGCTGAAGCCCTTTAAAAGCAGACCTGAAACATACTTAACAGGATCTTTCCTGGGCCGTGGAGACAGTCCAACAGCTTGCATAACACAAGGAAAGTAATTGTCATGTTTCTAAATACAGTGCTTGTGGATTTTAAAATGAATCTCCATAAAAATGTAGGTTGATTGTGTCAAAATTGAGTTCATAAGTGTTCATCAACCTGCTACAGGGACAGACATTGAATTTCAAGCTGCTCTGAAGGTTGTTAACATTTGATCTCCAGCAGGTTCCTCTTTGACATTATTTCCATGGGTGCACAATTATGTGATATCTCTCCAAAAGATTCAGTAAGCAATAATGCATTTTCTCCTGACATATAGTGTCATTTAACTCTTCACGAGAAGAGCCTCTAATGGAAATGATAAAGATATTGAGTATGTACAATTTATGAATCTGAGTTTTTGAAATGTATGACCCTGACAGCCAGCAAACTCTATTTTGAATGTGTTGCTTTTTGCCTTCTCTGTGACACTCTGCCTGCCTTCCTGGGCACCAATGATCCATGGATTCCTCTAAAGCAAAGGTTGAGATAGCAAAGGGTCTTGTGTGGGTTTTTTTTTTTTAAATGATCTATACTCTCCCCTGATTTATGCGGTTAAGTATAAAACCATAAAGGAATTAGATTGTGCAATGTATGTGAGCATGTGTTCAGAGCTTCACAACTGCTGTGTGTCCCTGAGAATTAAACTGTAAAGCAGGAGTTTCGCACCTTTGAGGTGGAGTTCTGGGAAGGGGTTTGTGTAAGTAAATGGGTAATCCAGGCGTCAGTGTTGGCCTGAGGGTTTTGGACAAGACAACTCAAGAGCCCCATTTCCAAGCATTGGTAACAGCCAGATTTAGTGTCCAGAAAACATGTCAGCAAGGCCATGGGAGGAACCAATGTTCCAGCCTGTTGAGGCCCTGGAAGTTTAGCACACCCTCAGGGAATCCAAAGCAGAGAACCTTGGATTCCCCTTTCAGCAATCCTACTGGGTAACAAGGAGGAGACGCAAAAGATGAAGTTAGAGTGATCCTTTTGAGTAATCATCCCACCATCGCTCCCAGTGGGAATGTATATAGGATTCCACAGAGTGAGATGACAGAGTGGTAAAAATGGGAGGTTGTAGAATCTTCATCAGTGGAAATTTTGAAGATCAAGTTACACAAACACCTGTTAGGGATGGTTTAAGAGGGTACTTGGTCCTGCCATGAGTGCAGGGGGCTGGACTCGATGTCCTCTCATTGTCCCTTCCAGTTTCTATGACTCTATGTTTACGTTAGCTCCAGACATCGTGGTAAAAATGTTTTTTGCCACTCTATAGTACTGCTGTCACCTTTGGTGGAGCCACACTGCAGCAAGAACACCACCACAGAATTTCCTGCAATAAATCAGGATGGGAAAGGCTACAGGGTCCTGAAACTTCTCTGAAAGGGAGGATTATGGGCTTTAAGGGAAAAATGACAGCACTGGCACAATAGAGTAGTTGTTTGTAGATCAGTCAAGTGTAATTATGACTATAATCAACTTGTAAACATTCTTCTTGGCAGGATGTTCAAGAAAGATCAATATTAAATTCAGTTTTCATGTCCATGTACTTAAGCATGATTGTTTGGAAACTGCCACTGCATATCACTCTGACTGTAGATGGTAATATTATTTCCATAAAGTGGAAACTCAGTAATCAGTTTTTCAAGAAAGGGGAAAAAATAGTAAGACATTTTGATTTATTTCAAACTCTGCTACAAAGAAATAAATGGGTTCTCTTACAGACCATTTGCAATTGCAACATAACATAAAGGATTTGAAAAAAAAAAGCATGGCAGCTGAAGGTGAAGAAATCAACTACTGAATATACTACCTCATAGAAAATTGGTTAGCTAATTATTCTTTTCAAGAAAATATGTAAAATATCAGTATTTAGGACTGCTATTACTTTTCATCTTCAAGGTGCTTTATAAAATGAATTCAGTCAACAAAAACTAGAAATAATTTTGCATTCATGTGACCTTTTCAGTGAGATTCTTAATTCTCTAAAAACATTAACTGGTCCAGGCTACCTCCATGACCATGGAGTTAGGCAAAAGAATCAAAGTCATTTCAAAGGTAGACTGATAATCAAAAAGACTTTGGGGGGACATGATTCAGGAAATCAATTTGTTTTATTGAACTGAATTCTAAATAGCTGCTTTTTGTTTTAAGGGATGATCATATTTGCTAAATCAATTTATTTGGAAAATATTGTAGCTGATTTCACTGGCTGAAAACTGTGACCTTTAGCCAGAGCATTAACTCTTCCAGATCTTGGTTAAGAATCACAAGCTGCTCACACCCAGTTTTCTTCTTTCACACAATCAAAATCAGGAAACTGCCCATTATACCAATTAGAGGTGTTAATACAGTAGTATTGACTTGCAGGTAAACTACATGTGAATATAACGTTATGTAACATTTAGAAAACTTCTGTTTAAGTGAGCATAATGCTTAAGATGTACTTGGAATCCATCAATGCATCCCAATAACAAGATTTATACGCCTTTATTGGTGAAGCAACTTTGCCAAGGGCACAATGGCAGAACTGGAACAAGACAACAGGAGCAAAGTCCTTGTTTTAATCAAAATACTGTCTGATACATAAAGCTTTTATGAATGTTGAAACACATTCATGTCTGTGTTTTTCCCATTTTGTATTTTATGAACCAGAAACTGATTTGTCCCTTCCATATGCATGCAAAAACTACCACAGAAACTAATGAATTACATGTGTACACTGGCTCTATAATAGCCATATTTGTTGGATCGCAGAACAGACCTTCACAACAAGGCTATTGGAAGACATTAGGTTGCCAATAATCTTTTCTGGATAAGGCATTCTAAGAACACATGAGTCTTAATTCTCTACTATTGGTGTCATTATCAATGTCAGCACTTCAAGTTTTGGATTATTTCCCTAAGCTTTTCCTTTCTATCTGGGGTGAATAAGTGAGATAGGGAACAAAAAGCTCTGCTCCAACTTCTGTCCCTGATGAGGAGTCAGGCATAACTGAAATCTCTGTACTTTCCAGGGCAGGGACATTGTTCCTTTCCAGCAGATATGGGAATGCAAAACACCCAAAGAGGATGAGAAAGGGCAGCCAGGATTATCATAGAGTCATAGAATCATAGAATAATAGGGTTGGAAGGGACCTCACGAGGTCATCTAGTCCAACCCCCTGCTAAAAAGCAGGACCACTCCTGCTCACTCCTTTGCAGATCGGGACTATAGAGTCTGACTCAAGGGAAAATATCCTTCATCCCCATGAAAGAGTGAAGAAGCAGTCATGTGCCCCCTGTACATCAAGTTCTGAGAAGGATCTTCCCCATTAGCACTGTAGTTCTGAAGGACCTTTCCGTCCCACCCAGCCAAAAAAATGAGGGATGGGGGCTATAAGGTACAATAAAGTCATTAAGATTTAGAGGCTATGTCTACACTTAAAAAACTAAGTCGAGTCTGTTAAATTGACATAACAAGGTCGACTTAAGTCAACATAAAGTCAACCTTGTTAAGTCAACTTACAGAGTCTACACTAGACTCTGAAGTTGATGGAGAGCCGCGGCTCCCAGCCCCTAGGGACTCCCAGGGACAAGGGACCCATGGATCCCTCACTGAAGGGAGGTGGGGCTCCCTTCTCCCTAGGACCCGTGTGGATCCTGGCAGGAAGGCAGCTGCAGCTGCCTTCTCTCCGGGACCGATAGGGGTCCCAGCAAGAAGGTAGCCATGGCTGCCCTCTCCCTGGGACCTGCAGAGATCACCTTCTTGCTGGCACCCCTGCGGGTCCCAGGGAGAGGCCAGCCACTGCTCCCCTGTCCTGAGGAACCACAGCTCCCTTGTCCCCAGCCCAAGGTCGACTTAGGGAACCAAGTCAACCTAGAGCATCCACCCCGGTTTTAGGTCGACTTAACAAATCCACTTAGCCATTAAGTCAACCTAAACAGCAGTATTTATTAAGTTGACCTAAGGAAGCCCTTAAGTCAACTCAATGAAAGTCTGGTGTGGACAGGGACTAAGTTAGGTTGACTTAAGCATTCTTAAGTCGACCGAACTTGCAAGTGTAGACATAGCCAGAGGGACTGCACCCGGTGGTTGTACGCTACCTCTAGCCCCCTCACCAGTTAGAATTCCATTTTTTGTTAGTTATATGTGCAAGATCACCTCATTTTCTACCAAGCAGGCTTTTTACTACTATAGAACTTTGATTGGTCTAAATCCCAGAGGTATGAATGCAAGTAGCCATAGCACCATTGTAGGTCAGAGAGAATGTAAGCAAATAGAAGGCCATAGGAGCCATCTAGTACAACAGAGAGCTTACTCTGGTAACCTGGCATACTTTCCAGGAAAGGGTGGGAACCTCTGGGTGACCTTTCCATCGATTAACTGTAGTAAGTATTCAGTCATATGTAGACAGACATGTTAGTTGAAAATCTCATTCATCTTAGCACTCGAGTTACTTAGTAATTGGGAGAGATAATCTTTGGCAAGTTTACAATATGATAGAGGGATTTATTTTGAATTTTGTCCATTCAAGGAAAATTCCTGATTTTTATTGGAAATTCCATTCTTTAATTTTTTTTCCCGTTTAGACTGTTGGTTATTTGTTGCTTAATATTGATGGAAATTTCACTTGGTCTTGTTCTATTACACATGCTTATGGCAGTAGTCTGAGAGCTGATAAGCAACATCTCAGGAAAATATTTTTATTAACTCAGGTATTTAATAATACATCTTCACAAACTTTGGAAAATTTGCAGAATGATTTACACAATAAAATAAACCAGAAGCTTATGAGCCTATCATGCTTGTTATTCCTTTCAGTGATATTGGTGAAGGCAGTTGGGGACAATATTAAACTACTTGAAATATGATGATTAAGTTACTTTGGATTAAATAAATATTTTTATACTATCTTATATGGTTAACATATTTATATTTTTAATGCATTTATTACAATATTTATGACTTTTGATAACCATACAAGGGAAATTGAAGCACTATATATTCTGTGCATGAAATTTAAGTCCAATCACAAACCATTGTTATGTTGTTACTAAGTTGACAAGAAGTCCTGATGAATTATAATAATTTTGAAACTTTCTTCTCATTCAAAAAACATTTAACTTAATGGAATATCAGATGTTTGTTCTTAAATCAATTAACCCATCAAACTGAAGATCTTAATTTGACCTAAAAGAGTACACCAATTTAATAATATCTTGCCTTGGTTTAAATAAAGTATTTAGTCTAAACTTAAGTTGAAGAAAAGCACAGAAAATACTTCTGACAACACTATATTAAATATTTTTGATTCTGTCATGGGGTGGCGTTCTGGGAAGGGGTTTGTGTAAGTAAATGGGTAATCTTGTTTACTCCAAATAAGAGAGTTGGGGCACATTTTCTTCATGTTATATTTGTCACTTAAAAGAGAGAAGAGAGAGAGAGAAATTGAGTAAATTTAGTGACTGGAAGAAGTATTGAACTGACAGCCCTGAAAATTAAAGTCTTGTCTGCAGAACAAAACAAAGTACAACAATAACAAACACTTTTTTTCATATTGTCCTGTCATTGTTCCTAATCACTAACCTAGATGAACACCTGTAGAATTGAGGCTAGTTCAGACTCCAAGGCTCCATGCCAATAATCTGTATTGGTGGTTGCTCTGATGGAAACACCTGTCTATAAATAATTCCATTAAGATCCCAAATTTATCTTAAAAAGATCATAGAACATCTATCAGATGGTAACTTACAGTTTTCTATTCATGTTTCCTCAAGCTCCCCATACTTGAACAGTGAATCAGACTATTCAGTTGGTGTAGTGGTCTGCTTTGCCTGTTTCTCTGCTTTGCACCCAGTTCTGCTCAGGTTCCACTCCCCTGCTATTCCAACAAAGTTTCACCAGTCCTTTGTTTGCCATCACCCTTGCTCTTTATTTCCAGTGCTTACAGTAAGTGGCCACTCCAGCCCCAGATGTTCTAATGGCTCCAACATTCAGGACTCTGCTCGCCAGCAGTCAGACTCACAAACAACTTCCTTCTGCCCTGCTTGACCACACCTTCCCTTATCTGGTTTCCTGCACTGATCTATATAGCCCTTTGGCTAACTCACCAGCTGTTCCAATTCATCTCATTAAGCCTGGCTCTCACCACTCCTAATCTCTCACAGAACAACAAAGGGGTTTATCCTTTCTGCTCCGTCACAGTTGGCTTTCAAGCTCTACATGAAGGATAAACATTTGTGGTACCATTGTATGGACAGCATTGGTAGTGTTATACTTGTAACAGTGAACCCATTTTATATTATATACCTGGGGGGAGAGGGCTAAAGTTCTGAAACCTTATGCAACAGTTTCGCCTCATTATTCTCTACCCTTTCTTTGTTTCATCACCAACTACTGTCTCATTCTGCTACTGAATTTGTTTACTAAAACCTTAACTAGACAAACAAGAAATTTCAGGGGCCAAATCTTAATAATTATGCATGTGTATCACATCTCTAGACATTGAGAGATACTCTACTTCAATCACATGGGCTTCTGTGCCATGCTTTTGGGACCCCATGATTTTAGGGGCCAAATCTTAATAATTATGCATGTGTATCACACCGCTAGACATTAAGGGTACGTCTACACTTACAAATTAAGTCGATTTAAGATTGCTTAAGTCGACTTCATTTAATCTGCATCTACACTACATTTTCCTTAAGTCAACTTAAGCAGCAGCTTAAGTCGACTTAAGGAAAATTAAAGTCGACTTTATAAAACCTACTTTAAAGTCGATTTACTGGCTAAGTTGACTTTACTAAGTCAACTTAGCCAATGTAGAAGCACATTAGCCCTAAGTTGACTTTAAGTCGACTTAAAGGGCTCCAGGGCTCCCCCACTGCCCTTCCTGCCAGGGTGGCTGGCACAGGCAGAGCCTGGCGTGCCCCCCCCACAGAGCAGGACAGAGCCCTGCCCACCGTGCTCCTATGCCCTGCCAGGGTCCCTGTCCTCCTTTGCCCCATTGTACCAAGGTACAAGGGGGCAAATGCTGAGCCCCCAGGCACTTGGCAAGGGGTGCCCCACCACCACCACTGTGGACCAGTCCCAGGTCCACCTAGCCCCTAGAAGTCGACTTAGGCCTCCAGTGTGGATGCTCTAAATTGATTTGGCAGGGTCACCTTTAAGTCAACTTAATTTTTGAGTTTAGACATGCTAAGTTGACTGAAATTAACAAGTGTAGACAGCCTAAGTGTGCATCTACACTGGCAACTTAGATCGCCTTAAGGATGCTTAAGTCGACCTACATAAAGCCATGTCCACACTGGGCTTTTATTAAGTCGACTCACTACCTTAAGTCAACTTAATAAAAACTTAAGTTGACTTAATAACACCACCTCTGACGGTCAACTTAAGCCTTAAGTCAATTTCTTAAGTCAACTTAAAGGCAGTGTGGACGGCTATGTCTACTGTTAAGTTGATGTAACAAGGTTGAGTTAAGTCATCTTAAAGTGTAGTCACTCTGTTAAGTCAACTTAACAAGGTTGACTTTAAGTCGACTTAAAGTCAACCTTGTTCAGTCGACTTAACAGAGTCAACTTAACTTTACAAGTGTAGACATAGCCTAAGAGAAATACCCTACTTCAATCACATGGGCTTCTGTCCATGCTTTTGGGACCCCATGATTAAAGTTAATTGTGAATATTTTATTTAACTATGAATATTTCATCACTAAAGACAAAAAAATGGAAAAATACAGAACATACATAGTATATTATTGCTACTTCACATACAATTCCTTCTATATATCACTCTGTGGAGAAATTACAATGGAGATTACATGTTAACAGTGTGTCTGCTTTGTGGGGACACTCTTTTCTAGGTAAGATACGACCACAACACACTATTCCCAAATTCAGTACTGAGTCCTGCTTAGGTGTATAGTACATAAATGAAAACGTTGATAGACAAGCAAAGGAATTTCTTTGGATCGCATTTGATTTATCACAGATAACAAAATTTACAAATGAGCAGCGGTATTCGATATTAATTGATCCTACAAAACTGAAGGAAGTTGAACTAATTTATCTATGAGAAACCATTTAACTGTTTCTAATGCAAAACAGCAATGTTTTATGTAAATTCACCAATTTATTTTTTAAGGAGTGGACTTGAGGCTAGTAATAGTTAATATTAAATTCAAGTTAAACACAATTATTTCTAAAGTTAGCTTATGTCTCCTTTGCAGGAGTACATAGTCTAAACAATCTGGTGTTTAACAAGAAAAGCTGTTATTAACCAAAATTACAGTATCATTTTAGTATTCAGTAAAAAATGACTACAATAAAAATGTTAAATCTCATTCCTTGGGAGTACTTTTGCAAATTACATCTCACGAGTTATGCTGAAGTATTTGTATTGACATGTCACGGAGGCAACGTCAGCTGGAAGGGTGCAACTTCTTGATGCTGTATTACATCTCCTTTATTCTTAGTTGTCTTGCTACTGCTTCTTTTTGGCTGTTTTCAAAAATGTGAACTTGAAGGTGTGATGAGGCTAAGCAGAAAGCATAAGAGCAAGAGTGTACACAAGGACATAGGTGTAAGAAAATATTCAAACTGTTTTCCACCTGCAGTGAGACTGTGAAAGTAAAGCATATCTTTCAGGGGCTTAGCTACATTCAAATATCGGACACTGTCACTTTTTCAACATCTCAGAACCGTCATGGGATTCTCTTGCTAGCATATTCATGATTTGAAGCTATCTCCTAGTGCAGAGGTCAGCAACCTTTGCCGGCTCCTGTGCCAGCCCCGCCCATGGCACCCTCAGCAGGTGCCATGGGTGGGGCCAAAAGAGGCGAGGCCAGGCTTTAGGTGCCCTGCCAGCCGGCAGGCAGCCTCCGGTTCCTCACCCCAGGGCCGGCTCCCGTCCGCAGGGGCAGCGCAGGGCTAATGGCCTCTGTTGGCCCTGACCCCTGCTGGATGGCAGGAGGGGAGGGGAGTGGAGTGGGTCGTACTGCATCACCCTGGCCTGCCCAGAGCCGCATCACTGCCAGCAGGGCAGAGCCGACCCCAGCCGGCAAGAGGGCGAGTCGGCTCAGCCCACCCGGAGCTGCCACCGCCAGCGGGAGCCAGGGCCAGGAACTGGAGGCCATCTGTCAGCAACGGCGGCTCCAGCCGGGCCGAACTGACCCACCCTCTTGCCAGCCATGGCTGGGGCCGGAACTACCCTGCCAGCAGCAGCGTGGCTCTGGGTGGGCCAGGACGATGCAACAGGACCCACTCCCCTCCCGCCATCCAGCAGGGGACGGGGCCACCAGGGGCCCTCAGCTGCATGCCACAGCTGCTGGCCCCACAGTTTGCAGGACCAGTGGGGGAGCCTGAGCAGCACTGCGTGCTGTTCAGGCTCAGCCCGCATGCCAACTCTGGCACGCGTGCCGGGGGTTGCCAACCCCTGTCCTACTGCATATGGAGCAGGCTTGTAATTCCTTCTTCTATCTTTATGATCACATGGATTTTTGTCTTTCTACAGGAAATTCTCAGAACTTCTTCAGAAGACAGTTTTATTTTTTTCATTCCATTCACTTTCTAAGGTATCACTTTAGTACTCTGCATTTAATAGGCATGGAAGTTTCTTTCAAAGTCCAAACTCTATTTTCTATATCAAAGTCTTTCAGCTCATGGACAAGTTGCAGTCAAAGGGATCTTGGCACTGTTCCTTTTAAGGGTATCTCTACACAGGGATAAAAAATTATATGGCTGGGCTGGGTCATCTGACTTGGGTTTCCAAGATTCAGTCTACAGAGTTGGAAAAATCGCTGGGTTTGGTCTCAGGCTCCAACCTGAGCTCTGGGACCCTGAGGTTCCAGCCCTGCCCAGACATGGACCCAGTGTCTATGTCTACACTAGCAAGTTAAGTCGACTTAAGGAGGCTTAAGTCAACCTAAGTTAAGCTCTGTCCACACTAGGCTTTCATTAGGTCGACTTAATAAAGACCACTCATTAGGTCGAACTAAGCCTCCTTAGGTTGACGTAACCCTTCCTTAGGTCGACCTAAGTCCAGTGTGGATGCATAAGTCCACTTTCTTAGGTAGACCTAAGGGAAGGTAGGTCAAATTAATAAGTCCCAGTTAAGGGAAACTACTTTGTTAAGTCAACCTAATAAGGTCAATAACAAAGTTGACCTAACTTTTCCTAGTGTAGACATAGCCAGTGATTTTTAGCCCAACAGTGCAAGTCCTGTGAGCCCAAGTCAGATGACCCACACCAGCCTTAGGAATGCCACGAGTTTCTTATCCCTGTGTAGACATACAGTAGGGAACCAAGTGCCCTGTGACAGGCTTGCCTTTAGAAACAAAGCATTTGCAAATAAACATATTAAAGAAGCTTATGCCATCTTAAGCATTTGCGGGCTAACAAAATAGAAACACGAGTGAGGAATAAACAATATCTTCCATAAAACTTTCACAACCAAAAATGTTTACAGAATAAATTAAATTCAATAAGGCTTTTTCTAGAATTCCTTGTGTGGATTTAAAACTAAAGGATTTTGCAAAGATGAAGAGTAAAAATGCCCATTTTTAGACCTTAATTTAATGGCTCTGATAGCTCGTCCTAAGCACTGTTAGTTTTTGGCTGTGTGTGTTCCTTTCACTTGTTGCACTGGCTCTGGCCAGACAGTCTGTACAGCAGACCTTGACAGAACTACCCAAGTAAACCACAAACTCGGACGAAGGCACTCAGCCAAGTTTATTGTTTATGAAGCATGGTACTAGTGTCCCCATAGAGTCTACTGAGTGCAAACACATGTATGCCTCTTACGATGGATTCAGCTCAGTGAGTGGTGGGATTTGCCATTCCCATGATTAGCCAGACAAAGACACCTCCTTTGTGACCCCTCTTTTATACGCTGATACAAATACGTTATGTATTGCCCTTCTGATGTGTTTAGTTACTACCCTGTACCTATTGGTTCAATCAAAATATCTCTATCCATCACCTTGTCCTGCTGACTTTATCTTTAGGAAGGGTCAGGTATTTTAAGTACTTTGTGTATCTGCCTTCAACTGCCACTGAAATTGCACTGCAATGTAGACCAGCCCTTAGTCCAGTGCAGTTATAGAAAGATTGTACATGGGGAGGGATTGGGGGGGGGGGTAGGGTGCGGGGAAGGTAGGGAAATAACCAGAACAAATTGCTTCATACCCTTAAAGCAATGGATAAGGATGCCTCTAAAATATGCCAAGATACAAAAGGTTATTTATCGTTCCTATTCTTTTTCACAGAGATACTGTAGAGGAGAATAAGGATAGCATTAAAATAAGCTACTTTTGTGTCTTAAATGAGTTTTCATGTAATTGCTACTTTTAAAGTCAAAGTTAATCATAGTGCTTTCTATATTTTATCTAGGCTATACTTATTTTGCATTGATACTAGTTATTTCCCTTGTTCACAAAGAAAAAGTAAATCTAAAAATGATCTTTTCTAAATAGAAGAAAAAATATTTCATTATACCAATTGGATAACTTTTATTAGCCTAACTGATAAGCCAAGAAATGAGAATCCTACATCCCCCACTGAATTAAAAGAAACTTATTGAAATTCTTCACAAGAGCAGATTTACACTTTCTAATGGGATTTATATAACCATTTGGAACAATTATCTACTCTCTTTTTATGAGCTTCTATAAAGAAAATAAAACATCTTTTATCTTTGAAGTCAAAGAACAAGTGTTATTTCATTCCTTTCAAACTCCAAAGGTGATGATAAAAATCCATTAGACAAAATTGTAATCAATTGTCATGTTTTATAATGGAAAATAGAGATGTAGAGCTGGGAACCTGGCGTCTGTTCACACGACAATTATCATTTTCTAGTTTATTTATTTATTTATTTTGTATCTGTGTGTGTGTGTGTGTGTGTGTTATCCGACTTCTGATCATGAATAAACATTGCTATTTCAGGATTTATCTTGGCATTGTATTAATTGTGATCTCTAGTTTCCAACATAACTGGCTAATCAACTACTATTAATTTGTAAGCTAAACACTAATTTATGTACCACAGAGACAGATTTTAGGGCAAACAAAATGGTACAGTAGATGACCCTTTTTATCAAATCAAAATCTTTGTTTCTTTTTGAAAGATATTTATACTTTAAAAGTATTATTAAATTAAACAGCAAAATCCAAAATCTCAAATTGCATAAGAATAGCAAAAAAACATAATGCACATACAGAAGAAAAGGTACAGTACAAGGCCATGCAACACTAGTTCAGGTTTAGTAGTGGTATATATGTAAAGATTGAGGGGAGTCTTCAATTCTTCTAATTGGCAGATGCTATATAAAACACAAGATGGTTATTTTATTGCCTTTCAAATTGTATTATTTTAATATATGTGAATTTTATCTAAGCCAAAACGTTTCACATGTAAATTAAGTCAGGGTAGGAAATAGAGGTGTTCAGCTATATAAAGAGGTGATTGATACGTTGGAATGATATATGATTTGGGATTACTCCTAGGTCATAGTCTGTAAGTACCAATGCATGGAAAAGGTGTTTGATTCTACAGGGCTCTTCAATTGAGTAGATAAAGGCATACATAAAAAAGATCCAATGGCTGGCAGCTGAAGACAGCAAGCTTCATGTTGGAAATAGCTACCTTCCTTCTTAAATATGTGCTTTAACAATTGGAAAAAAACTTAACAAGGAATGTGATAGATTTTCTGTCTCTTAGGTTCTTTAAAAATCATAATTGAAAGTCCTTCTGTAAAGAATAGACTTTAGTTATAGTCTTGATGAAGGAATTACTGGGTGAAATTCTGCCACCTGTTATACAGAAGTCCCGACTAACTGATCATAATGGTTCCTTTCTCCCATGATATTTAGGAAGAGCAATAATCTAATCTCAGTTTGTGTCAAAATTGGCTTAAAGTTGCTACTAAATGGCTGCTGAGAGACTAATGTGAAGTGAGTTCTTTCCACTTTTTGTTAATGAGTGTACGACTCCAAAAAAGACCTTTATATTTGGCTCTTTTAGCAGAGAGCCCAGTAATAGAATGAATGTGGAGACTGCATCAGCTTCACATCTTTAGAAGCTGTCTCTGCAAATAAATCACATTGGTGTAGGTGAGTGAGGCAGCTTGCTCTATGTCCTGAAAATGAAACCGTCTATTTATCCTTAACTATTCAGTCTCCTGCTTTCCTGTGCATTATATTCCATTACAATACCTTATCAAAATACTTACAGTAGAACCTGGATTATCCGGTTTAATGACCGGCGCACGTCATCCGGATAATCAAAAATCACGGATAATCGAAGCGCGGCAGCTCCTGCTGAGAGCCGAGCCCGGGAGCTGAGCTGGGGGGCCGGCTCAATCGGAGGGGTTCACAGTCGAGGGGCTCCAGCGGAGCTTCTGCCGCCACCCGAACCCCCAGCTTGTTCGGGTGTCAGCAGGCGCCGCGGCGTTAAGCGCCACGGCGCCTGCTGACACCCGAAACCTGGACTGAGCTGGGGGGCCGGCTCTGGTTAGAGCCGGCCTCCTAGCTCAGTCCAGGGGTTCGGGAGGCGGCAGACGCTCCGGCGGAGTTTCTGCCGCCACCCGAACCCCCATGTTTCGGCGATCCCGGATAACCGAATGCACGGTTAATTGAAGACCGGATAATCGAGGTTTCACTGTACTTAAATATTCCTATCCATCAGGAACTCCGTAGCAGGAGGGACTGACCCCATTAACTGTATCTGGAACTAAGTCTTGCTTAACTTGACAAATAGAAACACTTCTTAAATGTGTTATATCTATAAATTTCATCTTTAAGGAACAGTTGTTTCCTTCTTACATTTCTTATGTGTATATGTTTTAGAGCACATAAACACATTTTAGGAAATTGTTGAGAAGCAATCTGATTTGACTGTAAAAAGAAAATGCTAATGGACATTTTAATTAAAAAGCAATCTTACTAGGAAACAAAGTTAAGAAGAATATTGCTGCATTTTTGGTTACACATTCCTCTATGTCTATTTAAGTTAATGTTCGTCAAAATGTTGATTTTTTTACAATAATGAATAATGCTGCAATGTTTGTTGATATCATGACAAAAATCCAGATTCCTCACCATTGTTGGTTCTCCACTACTATAAATTGCTGAAATGGGGAAATTTTAAATGATGTGATACCAGGAGTAGGATGTGCTGGTGATTAAGAAAGTGAGCATAGAGCCAATGTAGAAGAATGTGATGCTTTGCAATTTATGGATGCAATCACTATAATTCCAAGAAGGACTTATCACCAAACTAAAATATTTGGGAAAACACCATGGTAAGACACCTCATTGAACCTTTTTCCAGGACCTCTCCCCAGAGGACTTTCTGCAACACAGTTGTTCTGACACTAGCTTAGACAACCTTTAGTATCCAGCAGGTTTACAGGTGTTAAATTAATCACCAGTGAGAGCCTTCATTATTCTCTGAATGTCATAGAAACATGCAGAATTATAAGAGCAAAATTGAACAATTGAACTTTTAACTTAAAATCTAAATACTTTAACTATGGTATGCCAAATTCTGTGTGCATGAACCATGTTATAAAAACTCTTAATCTACTGTATTTTGGAGTTTTCCTTTTAAGCAACACTTTTGTCTGAAAGAAATAAAGACTTCACTATATTTTGGTATAAACATTGCATCTCATAATACTGTAGTATTAAAGTGAATAGTTTTATGCAAAATGCAAAAATAAAAATTCAGTGTTTGGTATTCTACCCTATGGAAAGTAATTTTTTTCTATTTAGCTCAGTAAATTCAGCGCTATGAATCACAGTAGCAGACATCAATTTACTGCATTTAAATGAAGTATCAGTTTTCCTAAAATAGGAGTGCTCTGGTCGCTTACAAATTTAATTATTTTTCTGCAACGATAAACCATAGACTTGTAAGAGACCTAAGTAAGGGGCAACCTATTTCCTCCTTCAAGCCAGCTGAGCTGAATTGGACATTATGGTAGAAATGGAAGGGGCAGAATCAAGGTTCCCTCCATATATACAGGAGGTTGAAAAGTGGCAGTAAAGATATCAGTCTCTTATCCTAGTCACTCCTCCCATTCCATGACATGAAATGCAGGTGGCCAGCTCAGAGAAGTAAGGATACTCCTGCCAAATAGATATGGATTCGAGTCACAATTTGAACCCTATTATGATACATGATCACAGTATTGATGTACCTCCCAAACATTTACAAATAAATTCAACTTCTTTCTTCATTTCTTCCCAGCCTGCAGATGGGAGCATTTGATTAGTTAATATGGGCTTTGTTTGGATTACTGTAGAATTTAAACATGTGCTTAAGTGCATTCCTGAAGATGCTTCCCTGGATCAGGGCCTGAGAGCAATAAGATCTATAGTCAGATTTTCTTCTCCAGTGAGTTCTCTAGTCAAGGGCTGTTCTTATGACTTCCAACTCTTGCACTCACAAATTTTTTCCTATGGACAGTTGAATTGTTTCCATGGAACATGGAAGGTTGAGTATGGAAGGAGAGAGACAGGTCAAATAGACAATACCGAAGGTCAAATCCTCAGCTCAGGTGTTCAAGTAATACATGACCATCACCATGGTAGCTAAGTAGATAGTAGCAGATACAATTAGTAGTACCTTTGAAAATATAAGGAGTTTGGTGACCCAAACTATGCAATAGCTGTAACGAGAAATAAATGTAATCTGCACTTTATGGGAGTATCCACCTATCTTTGTAATGTCTCTCCTAAATGAGGAGATCTCAAGTCATACCACGTTATTAAGATGATCTCATGTTCAGTTTGCTTTAGACAAACAGATTCACAGTAGTTTACTGAAGCCAAGAAAGTAACCCCAATTTCTGTTTTCTAAAATGGAATTTGATAGGGATTAAGAGGTATTGGTCCCTCTGATGCAGCACTAGCATTTTAGTGTAATTTGAAGTGAATTTGTTACAGTATTTTTATTTAGCTGAATATATTGCTTTAGAGATGCCACATTGACATCATAGAAGTCACATCCACCAGACAGATCCAGGCATAATGCAACCTTCCCCAATTTGTTCTATCTTCCCCCTGCCAGGATGTCTATGTTGTGTCTTGAGAACAACAATAGGAGCAAGGGGAAACTGATGGCAAGGCTACATTGTTGGTGGCAGCGCCAACATAGAATCTTATTCAAGTTGAACTGAGTATCTGTAAAGACTCGCTCAACTGGGAAAGACCTACCCTGCATGAAGCGTAGGACTGATTCAATGGGAAAAAATTTCATATCGAATCAGCACTGTGGGAGCCTTGCGATAAGTAGAAGGCAGGCAATTGGAGGGAGATATGAAAGGTATTTTAAGTACTTTCCATATCTCCCTTGATTGCTCCTGAAATCACTTGGCACTGTAGACCAGGGCCCAGTTCATTTCTATTCAGCCTTTCTCATCCTTACTAAGATTGCTAATACGGGTGTTTCTTACTGCCAATTATGGAACTTGATTTTTATGTTGAGGACACTATGTCATCATTTTTATGACTGTATACTAAGAATTGGACTCAGATAAGAAAGTCATATCACACAGTTCCGATCTCAGATGGTAATGCTTTCAGATACTAAAAACCTGGGCCAAATTCACATTAGTGTCACATCCCCTGTGCTTTCTGGGGAATGAGAAAACGAGACTATCACTTGAAGGACCTTGGAAAGATTTTACTTTTGTACTGATTGACCTAAGCATGCTAAAGCATGTGTGAGTGTACACACACACACACACAAAACATTGGAAAAGGTCTTTATTTATGGATATATTGACAGTCAAAAAATAGGAAAATTCTTGTGCTTCATCATGTTCTTTTCACATTTTTGATAGAAAAAGTAAGAGATAATTAAGGTTAACTTGTTCCCTTTCCATCTGTCCCCTACTCAGAATCACTATGAAACCATGTCTTACACAGAGAAAACCAGTTAAATATAATTAAACCATCTGTTGTTTAACAAGGTCACTTTTATATCTATTTGCATATGTAACTTAGCCAGTCTTAACTAATTTTCATTAGAGAATAGCTCCATACCCACACATCTCTTTCTCTTTCTCTCGGAGAGAGAGAGAGAGAGAGAGAGAGAGAGAGAATGAATGTTGGATCAGATTGTCTCTAATGTATATTGCATAAATTCATATGTTGAACACAAAGACATAGCCAGATTCAAGGAAAAAATAAACTAATCACAAACAGGAAAAATAACAAGGGCTAGATATTTCCTACACCTGCCAAGAAGCACTAACCCTCAGTGCAAATGGACTATAATTCAAGCTCAGTTGGCTGCATGGGGATTTACTCAGCATGGAGAAAAACTGTGAATGACACAGAACTGTTGTGGCAGCTGTGCGTCAACCTCTACAGCCCCTGCTCTAGCAACAGAGCAAGGTCAGGGCTCCCGTACTCTGGCTATCACTAGCTACTGTGGTGACCTGTTTAGGGCCTGGTCAGCCAAGCGTAGGTTTGATCAGCCATATTCTAAGCATAGCTGAGGTGATCACAATGACCCAGGCCTAGATTCCATGTGTGTGATCTCACCATAATAAAGAAAAAAATATTAATTTGAAACTAATTGCATTAGAAGCTATTAATTTGCCAAAATAAACTCTTTTCTGAGTTACTTCCAGTATCATGTGACCTACCAAATCACAGTGAATAATAAAGAAATACACAGTATGTGTTTGGAAATCAAATTATAAAATTGGAATGGTTGCTGTTGGATAGATGCATTCAACTCAGTTTGAAGTTAATGGTAGTTGCATAAGCATCAGGTCTGCATTTGACCCTAAAAGTGTAAGACTGGGCTCCATAAAAAAAACCCAGCAAACCAAAAAATATGTTTTAAAATTAAATAATAGTCAAATTGATCATTTAAAAATGCCAGGTAGAATTCAAGAAATAAAAACTGCTTTACAAAAAAAATAAAAACTATCTAAAACGATCAAAGCTATTCTTTTGAACATTATTTGGTAGAGGTGGGTAAGGAGTTTGTATGGGTGCTAAGGAAAGCAGCTTTCTATCTCAAACTGTAGAAAGTTGGCTACTTAGACTATTCTAGTCTGCATTAGAGAAGTGTACAGCAGTCCCAGGACTGGAAGAGTGTAGGGTGAATGGGCAAAGCATCTTCAATTCCTGTCATATCTGCAATGAGCAATTCCCCATCATTAACAAGCACCTACCTCAAAGTTTGTATAATGCTTTGAAACCCTTGGATTACAAGAAATATACAAGTGGAGAATAGGTATTGGTAGCAGTATTGTTGTAACTGCTTTGGTTCCAGGATACTGGAGAGACAAAGTGGGTAAGATAATATTGTAGGGTATGTAAGAACATAAGAACATAAGAAAGGCCGTACTGGGTCAGACCAGAGGTCCATCTAGCCCAGTATCTGTCTACCGACAGTGGCCAGTGCCCAGGTGCCCCAGAGGGAGTGAACCTAACAGGCAATGATCAAGTGATCACTCTCCTGCCATCCGTCTCCATCCTCTGATAAACAGAGGCTAGGGACACCATTCTTAACCCCTTTCTGGCTAATAGCCATTTATGGACTTAGCCACCATGAACTTATCCAGTTCCCTTTTAAATATTGTTATAGTCCCAGCCTTCACAACCTCCTCAGGTAAGGAGTTCCACAAGTTGACTGTGTGTTGTGTGAAGAAGAACTTCCTTTTATTTGTTTTGAACCTGCTACCTATCAGTTTCATTTGGTGACCCCTGGTTCTTGTATTATGGGAGTATTTAAACAACTTTTCCTTGTCCACTTTTTCCACATCAGTCATAATTTTATATACTTCTATCATGTCCCCCCTCAGTCTCCTCTTTTCCAAGCTGAAGAGGCCCAGCCTTTTCAATCGTTCCTCATACGAGGCACTCTCCAAACCCCTAATCATTTTAGTTGCCCTTTTCTGAACCTTTTCTAGTGCTAGAATATCTTTTTTGAGATGAGGAGACCACATCTGTACACAGTATTCGAGATGTGGGCGTACCATGGATTTATATAAGGGCAATAATACATTTGCAGTCTTATTTTCTATCCCCTTTTTAATGATCCCTAACATCCTGTTTGCTTTTTTGACCGCCTCCGCACACTGTACGGACATCTTCAGAGAACTATCCACAATGACTCCAAGATCTTTTTCTTGACTCGTTGTAGCCAAATTAGCCCCCGTCATATTATAGGTATAGTTGGGGTTATTTTTTCCAATGTGCATTACTTTACACTTATCCACATTAAATTTCATTTGCCATTTGGATGCCCAATCACTTAGTTTAGTGAGATCTTTTTGAAGTTCTTCACAATCTGCTTTGGTCTTGACTATCTTGAGTAGTTTAGTATCACCTGCAAACTTAGCTACCTCACTGTTTACCCCTTTCTCCAGATCATTTATGAATAAATTGAATAGGACTGGTCCTAGGACCGACCCTTGGGGAACACCACTAGCTACCCTTTTCCAATCTGAGAATTTACCTTGTCAAATGCTTTCTGGAAATCTAAGTACACAATGTCCACTGGATCCCCCCTGTCCACATGTTTGTTAACCCCTTCAAAGAACTCTAATAGATTAGTAAGACACGATTTCCCCTTACAGAAACCATGTTGGCTATTGCTCAACAGTTTATGTTTTTCTATGTGACTGACAATTTTATTCTTAACTATTGTTTCAACTAATTTGCCCGGTACCGACGTTAGACTTACCGGTCTGTAATTGCTCGGATCCCCTCTAGGGCCCTTTTTAAATATTGGCGTTACATTAGCCAACTTCCAGTCTTTGGGTACCGAAGCCATTTTAAGGGACAGGTTACAAATCTTAGTTAACAGTTCCGCGACTTCACATTTGAGTTCTTTCAGAACTCTTGGGTGAATGCCATCTGGTCCCGGTGACTTGTTAATGTTGAGTTTATCAATTAATTCCAAAACTTCCTCTAGTGACACTTCAATCTGTGACAGTTCCTCAGATCCGTCACCTACAAAAGCCGGCTCAGGTTTGGGAATCTCACTAACATCTTCAGCCGTAAAAACCGAAGCAAAGAATCCATTTAGTTTCTCTGCAATGACTCTATCATCTTTAAGCGCTCCTTTTCTATTATCATCATCAAGGGGCCCGACTGGTTGTTTGGCAGGCTTCCTGCTTCTGATATACTTAAAAAACAATTTGTTATTACCTTTGGAGTTTTTGGCTAGCCGTTCTTCAAACTCCTCTTTGGCTCTTCTTATTACACTCTTGCACTTAAGCTGGCACTGTTTGTGCACCTTTCTATTTGCCTCACTAGGATTTGACTTCCACTTTTTAAAGGAAGTCTTTTTACCTCTCAGTGCTTCTTTTACATGGTTGGTGAGCCATGGTGGCTCTTTTTTGGTTTTTTTACAGTGTTTCTTAATTTGGGGTATACAGTGAAGTTGGGCCTCTATTATGGTGTCTTTAAAAAGCGCCCATGCAGTTTTCAGAGATTTCACTTTAGTCACTCTACCTTTTAGCTTTTGTTTAACTATCCCCCTCATTTTTGTATAGTTCCCCCTTTTGAAATTAAATGCCACAGTGTTGGGCTGTTGAGGTGTTCTTCCCCCCACAGGGATGGTGAATGCTATTGTATTATGGTCACTAGTTCCAAGCGGTCCTGCTACAGTTACCTCTCGGACCAGCTCCTGCGCTCCACTCAGGATTAAATCTAGAGTTGCCTCTCCCCTTGTGGGTTCCCATACCAGCTGCTCCATGAAGCAGTCATTCAAAGTATCGAGAAATTTTATCTCTGCAATATGTCCTGAAGTGAAATGTTCCCAGTCAATATGGGGATAGTTGAAATCCCCCACTATTATTGGGTTTTTAAATTTGATAACCTCCCTAATTTCCCTTAGCATTTCATCATTGCTCTTACTATCCTGGTCAGGTGGCCGATAGTAGATCCCTAATGTTATATTGTCATGGAAGCATGAGATTTCTATCCATAGCGATTCTATGGAACAAGTGGATTCGCTTATGATTTTTACTTCATTTGAATCTACATTTTCTTTCACGTATAGTGCCACTCCTCCTCCCGTACGACCTGTTCTGTCCTTCCGATATATTTTGTACTCCGGAATGATTGTGTCCCACTGATTGCTCTCTGTCCACCAGGTTTCTGTGATGCCTATTATATCAATATTCTCCTTTACCACTAGGCACTCTAGTTCACCCATTTTATTATGTAGACTTCTAGCATTTGTGTATAAGCACTTTAAAAACTTGTCCCTGTTTATTTGTCTGCCCTTTTTTAATGTGCCAGATTCTTGGTCATGTGGCTGTTTATCATCGGATCCGGCCCCCTCACCATCCTTTTCTGTCCTCTGTTCCTGACTATAACTATAACTATAACCTGGAGATTCCCTCTCATCAGACTCTCCCTTAAGAGAAGTCTGTGTCCGATCCAGCTGCTCCTCTGCAGCAGTCGGCTTTCCCCCATCCTCTAGTTGAAAAACTGCTCTACAACCTTTTTAATGTTTAGCGCCAGCAGTCTGGTTCCCTTTTGGTTTAGGTGGAGCCCATCCCTCCTGTATAGGCTCCCCCCATCCCAAAAGTTTCCCCAGTTCCTAATGAACGTAAACCCCTCCTCTCTACACCATCGTCTCATCCATGCATTGAGACTCTGAATCTCTGCTTGCCTACCTGGCCCTGCGCGTGGAACTGGGAGCATTTCTGAGAATGCCACCATAGAGGTCCTGGATCTCAATCTCTTTCCTAGTAGCCTAAATTTTGCTTCCAGGACATCTCTCCTACCCTTCCCTAAGTCATTGGTACCTACATGTACCACGACCACCGGCTCCTCCCCAGCACTACACATAAGTCTGTCTAGATGCCTCGAGAGGTCCGCAACCTTCGCACCAGGCAGGCAAGTCACCATACGGTTCTCCCGGTCATCACAAACCCAGCTATCTATGTTTCTAATGATCGAATCTCCCATTACTAACTCCTGCCTTTTCCTAGCAACTGGAGTTCCCTCCCCCGGAGAGGCAACCTCCGTGCGAGAGGCAGCCTCAGCATCATCTGGAAGGAGGGTCCCAACTATGGGAAGGTTCCCCTCTGCTCCCGCTGACTGCTCTGCTTCCCTTGGGCATTCTTCCTCCTCAACAGCACAGAGGCTGTCTGAGCGGAGGTGGGACAATTCTACAGTGTCCCTGAAAGCCTCGTCGACAAACCTCTCTGCCTTTCTCAGCTCCTCCAGTTCCACCACCCTGGCCTCCAAAGCCCGCACGCGGTCTCTGAGGGCCAGGAGCTCCTTGCACCGAATGCAGACATACGACACCCACCCACAAGGCAGGTACTCATACATTCCACACCCGGCGCAATAAACTGGATAGCCCCCACTCTGCTGCTGGGCTTCTGCCTGCATTGTCTCCTAGTTAATGAAAGGGTGGTTGAAGGAAAGGGGTTTTAGAGTATGGTTTTGAAGTATAGGTTATATGGGGACAGGGGACCAAGGAGGACCTATGGGGCCCCGCCCTCCCTTGAAACTCCCTTGCAAAACTCCCTGTTAGCAGCCCCTGTTCGCAAGCTCCCTGGTCGCTTATGTGTGGCTTTATAAAGCCCTGGCCTGGGTTAATGCCCCACCCACTGATTAAGGCTGATTAAGCTCAGCCAATCACCAGAGGCTTCAAGCTCTCAAACTTACCTTTGAAGCTCACAGCCTCCAACTGCCAGCTCTAGCACACAGTCCTTCAAACAGACACACACAAACCCCTAGCACACAGTCCTTCAAACAGACACACAGACAGACACCAACTCAAGCTCAGCACACAGCTAACAGCAGTAACCCCTAAACACCCCCCCCCCCCAATACTACAGACAGTCACTTACCCCACAGATTCTGCAGTAGCTCCTCCTTCACCTGGAGAACTCCCTTGCAAAACTCCCTGTTAGCAGCCCCTGTTCACAAGCTCCCTGCTTGTACTGCACTTAGAAACGTGACCTGGGCCCATGGGGCTCAGGTAAGGGTCTATTTCATTGGGTTTAGACATTCAAGGTAAGGCTGAATCCTGAGCTCTAGGACCTGTGAAGTGGAAACATGTACACTCCAATTAAATGGCCCCTTAGTCTGAGCACCGCAAGCCCAATTCAGCTGGTATGAGCTAACTAAGGACTTTTGGTTGCAGTCCAAACATTATCCTGAAAGCTCTGTGTAGCTCTTTCCCCAACAGCAGTTGGTCCAGTAAAATATATTACCTCACTCACTTTGTCTTTCTAATATGATGGAACCAACACAGTTGCAACAACACTGCAAATAATGTATACTTTATGCATTTATATCCCCTATAGCATACATGGTAATATTTTGAGACAGTAGGAATCTATTGTTACAGAAGTTCTCTGGTTGCATGCAAATAGATAGTACAGCAAATAGGAAAGTGCAGTACAGTCAGTACTAATTGAAGACAATAGTCATTTCTCTTTATTCTCTGTGCATACTGGCTGAACATAACTCCAAACACAACAATAGAATTCTCAGGAAAGCTGCTACTACAATGATTTAATCCAAATGAATTTGTCTTAACAGTTGAAGTTATTAACACTTCAAATCATTCCTTTGAATTAAGGCAAAAGTATAATGTTCAGAAGAGTATTCTTCAGTCACATTCTAAGACCCAGAAAATATTACACCACAAGGTGAATAATTTTGCTGCAAACGTGGGTGGCAACTCTATTTGCATATAATACACAAATCCTCCTTGATCTACAGCTGTATTGCAAATCCTATCACATTTCTCTTTTAAAGCCCATCTGTCTTTCTCCTCCAACCAGGAACTTATCTTTAAAAAGAAAATCACAGTCTGGCAATAAATTCTCTTTTCTACTCCTTGTGTTCTTCCAATATATCATGGTGCTCTCTAACTTTCCTCTATTGTCACCCTCAGTCCTATCAAGGTAAATATAGTAAGAGAAAATCATCATCCCCATGTTACAGTTGGAAAATAAGGCACAGATATTAAGACAAACATTTTTCCTCTCTGTGTGGCTAAACTTTGCCACTAAAACCCCTGTTTAAACTTAAACTTAAATATGTGCACAGAAATTTAAACATGCTGAGCACTCAAACAATTCTTTTGTAAATGTTGACCATAGTGCCTAGAGTTATCAGGGTTGCCAACCACCAGTAACTTTGCTAACAGTTAGTTTAAAAAAAAAAATAGGAAATTTTAGTACTGTCAGTAAATCTGTAAATAAACTAAAATGTCAGTAACAGTAGGTAGAATAATACATATTGTATTTTGCAGTGGAGTGCTGAGGGTGTCTGGTGCCTGGAGGCCAAGCCCACATGTGGGCTCGCTCAGATGCCCCACACCACCCCATACCTTGCAGCACCCCACCCCACCCCCCCTGCCCCACATAGGGCAGATGAGGGTCTTAGCCCTCCCTCCCCAGTGCCCCAGGGAGTGGGGGGACCTGTAGAGGACAGGCTAATAGGCCTCTCTCAGGGGCTACAGGGGATAGCCAGGCCAGCCCTGCATCCGGTCTGGATTAGAGAGGCCTCGGCCCAAGATGTCCACTTTCGGGGCACTGCCTGGCACCCCCACCCTTCCCCCATGTGGACAGGAATGTCAGTAGGGCAGAAATGGCCCCCAGTGCTGAAGAGGAGCTGTTCAGTGCTGCGGGAAGGGGGGGGCAGGACAAGAGGCCGTCCTCTCTTTGCTGCTCTTCACACAATGTTCGGGCCTGTCCTCTCCCCAGCCGGCCAGCTGGTCCACCCCAGGATGCGGGACAGCCTTCTCCCAGGTACTACAGAGCAGCAGCCATACGCCGGCCCACCGTACAGCTTGGGGTGGACCAGCCAATGAAGGGTGGGGCAGGCCAGGCCAGAACGCTGTGCAGAAAGCAGTGGAGAGAAGGCAGCCTCTGGTTCCATTCCTCCCCTCACCCTACAGCATTGAACAGTGGAGGGTGGGAGTGCCTGGCAATGCCCTGAAAATGGGCAACCCAGGTCGGGGCCCCTCTGATCCAGCCCTGGTGTAGGGCTGGCTGGCGCCCGTCTGCAGCCCAACACCTGGGGGCCTGGCCTCCCACCTCTCCCCCACCCATTGTTCTCATTTTGACATTGTCATCATTTAGAATAATTTTTTGTATCATAAATCTACACTGATCATGAATTGATTATTTTATTATTTCACATACCCAATGAAACCGACTGATCAATTAAATGCAGCTAAAACAATTGAGTAATTCCAAATTCCTGTGTATAGAGTATCACAAGTGAGTACACGCTTTTGTGACATTATTACATTGTTTATGAAGACAACAATAAATCTGTTAGTCTTTAAAAGTGCCACGGACTCTGTTGTCTTTCTGCAATAGACTAACACGGCTACCCCTTTGGAATTTGACTATATTGTTTATGGTATTTTTTAGTGACGTCAGTAAAAAGTTTTACCACGTAGTTAAAAAACAAAATCAATTTCAGATCTTCATGCCAGTAAAAACTAAAATGCAAGGTTTGCAACCCTGGCAGAGCTACTCTCCAGAGAAAAGCATCAGTGGGTAGTTGTTATTATGCCTATTTAATTTTGGGGCCTTTCTTGCCAACAAAGCCACCAATTTCAAGTAGGCTTATTTTATAATCCACTTCCAATGTCCTTCTCTAAATCAGCCTTTTCAGGGCCTAACCCACAGACTGCTTTCTGCAGAACACAATGGTTGCAGAGGATCTCTGCTTGGTAACTCTGGTTCACTCCACTTCCACAACTTACTCCTGAAGATTAGATGGTGCCAAATAGCTTACATGAGTCTTGTACATGGGCCTCACCTCAGATAGCAGGAGACATCACTAGATTACAACAGTATGGGTGCTGCTGCTTAAGTCGACTTAAGGAAATTTAAAGTCGACTTTATAAAACCTAGCCCCCAGAGGCTGCCAAGCAGCTGGAGTGCCGCTGTGCCGGATATTGCTAGTGCTCCAGCTGCAGCTGGAGCACTGGGCAATTGCTGGTGCTCCAGTTGTTTGGGGAGGCCCGGGGTCTCCCTGCTAGCTGGAGCGCCGTGTTGGCTGGCTCTCCCTGGACCTAACTAATCGGCTAAGAGAGTCTAGTATAGACTCTCTAAAGTTGAATTAATAAGGCTCACTTTAAGTCGACTTAGGAGTCCTGTGTAGACTCTCTAAGTCAACTTAATAAGGTCGATTTAAAGTCGACTTATTTAAGTCGAACTAAATCCCTAAGTGCAGACACAGCCTACAAGACTTTCTAGGGTACTATCTCCAGAAGTAAATTTAGTATTTACTATTGCCTCTATTTTAATGCATTCCCTATCCTGGAAACATTCAGAGGACATCTGTGTTTATTATTTTCTTGAATTACTGTAAACATGTTAATCGATTTGGGGTTGCAGTATATTACTTCCTAATAATTGGAGACTCCTTTTGAATACAATATTCCAAAAACATTGTTAGAATCTCTGGAAACACGTTTCTACTGTATTTCTATAGCAGCTACATGTTTCCAGTGTCTTTGACAAACCTCTACATTTGCTTGTTATAATATAATCTAAACAAAACAAAACAGTGGTGTAATTCATATATTATATTTATTATTAATGATTCCATTAAAACAAGTGACTTACCTTAGTATTCTCTGATTATTAGTTGCTTTGAATCTTTTTGCCTTTTACTTATTGAATTCTCATTTTTAGTCCTTAGAGTCTTCATTTTATTCATAACATTATAAATCCTGGAAATAAGTGCTTGCTCTCTCTCTCGCTCTCTCTCTCTCTTTAATGCAATGGGTTTTCCAAACTGTTTCTAACTCATTATTTTCCACTGGAATTTTGTATTTTATTTCATATATCTCTTACAGCTTGTTGCAGTATAGCCCCAAAGAAAATAGTCAATGTCAAGGAAACGTATTTTGTAGACATTGTTTTGTCTTGAACATCTACAGTAATAACCTAAATCCATCCTGAAACACTTGGAGGAAAATAGAGTGATCAGGAACAGTCAACATGGATTCACCAAGGGCAAATCGTGCCTGACCAACCTGATTTCCTTCTATGATGAGATGACTGGATCTGTGGATGTGGGAAGAGCCGTTGATGTGATATACCTTGACTTTAGCAAGGCTTTTGATACGGTTTCCCATAGCATTCTCGTTGGCAAGTTAAGGAAGTATGGGTTGGACGAGTGGACCGTAAGGTGGATCAAAAACTGGTTAGATCAATGGGCTCAGCAGGTAGGAATCAATGGCTCGATGTCTGGTTGGCAACCGGTAACGAGTGGAGTGCCCCAGGGGTTGGTCCTGGGGCCAGTTCTATTCAACATCTTCATTAATGATCTTGATGACGGAATAGACTGTGTGCTTAGTAAGTTTGCGGATGACACCAAGTTGGGGGGAATGGTAGATACTCTGGAGGGCAGGGACAGGATCCAGGGAGACTTGGACAAATTGGAACCGAAATTGGAACTGGGCCGAAAGAAACCTCACGAGGTTCAACAAAGACAAGTGCAAAGTCCTGCACTTAGGACGGAAAAATCCCATGCAGTGCTACAGGCTGGGGACCGATCAGCTAAGTAGCAGCGCTGTAGAAAAGGATCTGGGGGTTATGGTGGACGGGAAGATGAATATGAGCCAACAGTGTGCCCTTGTTGCCAAAAAGGCCAATGGCATATTAGGCTGCATCAGTAGGAGTATTGCCATCAGATCGAGGGATGTGATAATTCCCCTCTATTCCACACTGGTCAGGCCGCATCTGGAATACTGTGTCCAGTTTTGGGCTCCCCACTACAAAAAGTATGTGGACAAATTAGAAAGAGTCCAGTGGAGGGCAACAAAAATGATTAGGGGGCTGTGGCACATGACTTATGAGGACAGACTGAAGGAAGTAGGCTTATTTAGTCTACAGAAGAGAAGACTGAGGGGAGATTTGATAGCAACCTTCAACTACTTGAAGGGTTGCTCGAAAGAGGAGGGAGCTAGGCTGTTCTTGAGGGTAACAGAGGACAGAACAAGGAGCAATGGTTTCAAATTACAGCTGGGGAGGTCAAGGTTGGATATTAGAAAAAACTTTCTCACTAAGAGGGTGGTGAAGCATTGGAATGGGCTATCTAGGGAGGTGGTAGAATCTCCATCTTTGGAGATTTTTAAAGCTCGGTTAGACAAAACCCTGGCTGAGGTGATTTGTGGGGAGTGGTCCTGCTTTTTAGCAGTGGGTTGGACTAGATGACCTCGTGAGGTCCCTTCCAACCCTATGATTCTATGAATCTAAATGTGACTGCTTTTATTTTGGATTGCAACTCCAAGATTTGAATATAGCATTGCATATTGAACTTAAATCCTGTTTTCAGAATGCAAGGAAGACTTGAGTGATGCAAAGACTTTTGCTGCCTTTCTGTAAGGCCATGAATGTCACCCTATGTAAAGACACACATTAATGGTCAAAATAGGGTTTGGAGAACAAATCAATATTTGTACTTTCTGTCAAAATTCCTATTCCTGTTAATAAAGTGCCTCTTATCAAAGGTGAGAAAAAATACCTTGTTATTTGTAATGAATTTTGTTCATATGTGAGTAAAGACAGAGGGGAAGCCAATACTTCATAAAGAGCACTTTATGTTAAATTATGTTGGCATAATAAATATGTCAACAGTTTATGAAGGAATACATTTGTAAGTCTCAGCTTGTTAACAAGTCACAAATGTAGAAAGGGGATGCATTTGTCAGAGAAGCTGTTTCCTGTGAATTCTGTCTCTAGTGTTAAACACATGAACAAATGTAAATTGTGTATGTCCATAGAATTAGACTTCTTCAAATTACTGGCAAACTTTGAAATGCAAAATATTCATTGGACTTTGAATTAATTGATCCAATTAAATAATTGTTGATTTGTAGTCTTTAATTGCAATTATTTAGTTATTTCCACTGCACTTTGTAATTCTGTTCAATGATGCAGTGCCTGTTTGAACGATTGAATACAAATGCCATTCTGTACAGCTGCAAGATGAAATAGGTTGACATTTTGGCTGTTGTCTGCCACACATTTCATTTTACTATCTCTGAAATTGTACACTCAAGATACAACTGTATTAAAACGAAATGAAGAGCATTGTCTTTTAATGCAACTTTTCTTTCTTTACTCTACATGGCTATGTCTACACTTGAAAAGTTAAGTCGACTTTATAAAGTCCACTTAATAAGGACCTTATTAAGTCAACTTAACAGAAGTGGACTTAACTTTTCAAGTGTAGACGTGGCCCCTTTTCGACCTTATTAAGTCGACTTAAAAAGGTCTACCTAGGCACAACTCTGCATCTGCACTGGCTTAAGTCGACTTAATAAAGTCGACTGAAGCACTAGTTCGAATTAAAACGAGGTGTTATTAATTCGAACTAACTTTTCCTTCATTCAACTTAAGGAGCATCTTAAGTCAAATTAAGGAAAGCCCAGTGTAAACATGGAGTAAATTAAGTCGACTTAAGTCTCCTTAAGTAGATTTAGTTTGTAAATGTAGACACACCCTCTGTGTGAATGGCTTCAATGAATTTTTATTTTAAAGCAACATAGACCTAAAAAATTCAAGAATAGGGATTTAGGAATTTAACTTCAGACTCATGAAAATCAGGAAACTTCATTTTCAAAACTGGTTCAAACCCAACAACTCTCATTGATCTTACACTAAAGTCTTTAAGGAGATATATCTACATAGAAATAAAGCACCCATAGCTGGCCCAAGTCAGCTGATGCACTCATGGTCCTTGGGGTCCTGGGCTATAAAACTGTAGTGAAGGCATTTGGGTTGGGTTTGAGCGCGCGTGCTGAGACCCTTAAAAGTGGAGAGGGTCCCAAAGCTCAGGTCCAGTCTGAGCCTGAATGTCTACATTTCAGTTTTAAAGCCCAAGTCCTATGAGCCCAAGTCAGCCGGGGTGTAAGGAAAATTCTGTTACAGATCATTAGTTGTTGATTGTTATATGCAGCCGTGTAATACTTGGAAGCTCTGATTAAGACTCAGCAGCCCGAACTGCCAGCTGAATGAGGGTTTGGCAGGTTGCCAACTCAGATAGCTAGTCTGCCTGACAACAAGGCCATGCGCAAAGCCAGAGAGTGGGGGCCTGGAGACTGAGGGTGCTGTGCGCACAACCCCACCTCGCGGCGGGAAGATTCCAGCTCTATGATTGGCCAGTGAGAATTGTTATATACAGTTCCCTCAGGCTGAGAGGGGGCTGTCCATCTGAGAGGCAGCCGAGGTTAACTGTTTATTTGCGCAGGCCTCGGTCCAAGATCTACGGACCATGAAGAGAAGAAGACAGAATGCCGATCAGATCAAGAACTGGACCAGACCCTGACCCTGACTCCTGAATAGACCTTCGGACTGGATGCTGGCTATGAGTTCCCGGATCACCCTTGACAGCCTTGATGATCGGTTCCCAGCACTCTAAACCGGGGAATAGACCTTTATTTCGGGGTATGGGTGTGTGTGTGTTTGTGTTACTCTCAGTTACTTACCTTGTTTCCTCAAAATAAATCTACCTTTGGTTGGACAAGCAATCGTGTGAGACCCTCATCTCTGTCAGGTATTATGGTCAAGGCTGACGGATGCCTAAAGCAGGTCAAGAACTTATCTTAATTGAGAGTGGCTGAGTGCTGACTTTAGGCCCTCGAGCTCTTTCAGTTAACAGGGGTGAGCTGTCACTGTGCCACCAGCCTGTTCCTACAGCATAGCCAATCCCTAACTTAGTAGAAATGTCAGTAAAGGCTATTAAAGATATTACGTTTTCCTTTCACTTGTGGCTCAGAAAGATAACAGAGGCAAATGAATGCTTCCTTTACAGAACAATGACAATCCACTGTAGCTGGGTATCTCAGTCTGTGAACAAGATCTCAGATGATCTGATAAATCTTAAAATGAATCAATGATTTATGGAACTTGGAGGAGATAGCACTTAGCCCCTGGCTTTCCAAAGCTTGGCATCATATATAGCTGAAACAGTATTTTTAATATGAAGCTTTATGGAGCCATAATAAGAGACATATGTGCTCTGGTTACTATGCACCCGCAGCATACAGCTCAAAAGCTTCTCTGAATCAAAATCTAAGTCAGAAAACAAAACAGCTCAACAACAGGAAACGTACTGAACAGGGATACATTATGCCATTGCAGCTGTTCAGTTTCCTTACCCGGACGGTAATGAACATTGCTCTGTACAGATACAAGGGTGGAATTCAAATTGGTGGAAGCAGATGCTGTAATCTCAGGTGTTCTAATGCTATTCTTATTGCAGACTCTGAAGAAAATCACTTCATGACCCAATTGTGTGTGCGTGCATGTTTAAATAAAATAAAGCTGAATATGGTTTTGATTATTGCCCACATATAAATTATATAAAGTAAAGCTCCTTGGAAAGCAGATTCTAACAACAATATGAATAGATTTAAAATGAGTGAAAATTTAGGTACTATAGCACATTTCCTAGTGTTGAGTAGGAGGCCAAGAATTGTTTCAATATTAACCAGAAATGGTTATCAAGGGTATGTTTGGCTTTCTTTGGACTTTGAAGTCAGTGTGATAAGTCTACAGGCCTTAACACTGAAGTCAGTGTGATAAGTCTACAGGCCTTAACACTGGCAGGAAGTACAGCAAATACTAGTGTAGGTAGGCCCCCACCCCTCAACAAGCACAAGGTATGTCCCTAGTGGAAGCACAGTTTAAAAGGACACTGGTAACCCAGTGGAAAAAGAATGAACTGCATGTGGCACCAGGAAGCAAGGCAAATGTAGAGCCTGTGCAGGGAGTGGCAAAACAGCTTTGTGAAGGCTTAAGTCGACTTAATAAAAGTCCAGTGTGGATGCGGCTTTGTGTAGGTCAACTTAAGTGTCCTTAAGTTGATCTACGTTGCCAGTGTAGATGCACCCCGAGAGACTTAGTATGAACCCATGACCATGCCCCCAGCTGGGGAGCTCCAGACTGGTAGGAATTGACCAAGGAGGAAGAGTAAGTTGTGGGTGGCTCAATAATTGGACTCAACACTTTGAGACACTGTTGGGTCAGGACCCAGTGGAGTGGCAAACCCAGGTCTCTCTACCTTGCCACTTTCCCACTCCTTTGTAGTGACAAACTCTAAAGAAACAATCAGAGATGAGAGGGTAATTGAGGCTGCAGCTAGGTTTCCCTCAGGAATAGCCAGACTTGCAGAACCCGTAGAGCCATGAGCTGGCTACAAAACCAGTTGGTCGTCAGATCTTCCCTCTACAGTAAGCTTCAAAGTCCGTATGGTAACAATACTCATTTTCTGTAATGTTTGTCATATAAAAGTGAAAAAGAAATGGCTGGGAAACACAATAGAAGTGGGAACAGAAATCTAGTCAGAAAGAGAGATGGTTAGGGTTTGAAAGACCATCTACACTCACAGAAGAATAATGAGCACCATATGCCGCCATGCAGTTTACCATAAAAAGAGACTAGTTTATGGTGAATTATAATGGCAGTCCCACAGTGAGGCCATATTTCTAGATATACATTAGTCATGTGCAAATGAATCTTTACTGTAGTGGTTGTTCTTGGAGCTGCAGAATTTTTTACTGATTTTAGACTTTAATCATCTAAAGAGACCAAGTAAATAAGATTTAAATGTACTTTTTGTTCAGTGTACTCACTGCTAAAACACTTCTCCACGCATTGTCCATCTCGTAATAATTATTATAACCTTCTCTCTGTTTTCCCTGACTTTCCGCTCTGCCCTTTTGTGTTTGTCCAGGTGGCCCTGCTGAAGTCAACTTTTATCACTCTAACTAGGTCACTCCTAATCTTGATTCTTTCCCTTGGCATCTTCCCTGTCTCTAGCATCACCTACAATGGATGTACATAATCTTGCTCTTGCTTACACATTTGCTCCTGGTTCCCTCTTCTCCCTTAGACCCCAGCTGGGACACAGCCATCAGTCCTCTTTGACCATGTTTTTCTTCATGCTCCTCTTTATACTTGAAACAGCCTCTGTGTTCTCACTCACCAAATGCTTTTTTCGTTCCTTCAAATTCCTCCTTAACAATGACTTAAAATAAATACAAAAAAGAGAGTGATTCACTGGCAATTACAATAACCTCCCACTATTGAACTCTTGACCTGGCCCCTTTGTTAGTTCATCATGTCTTATGTAGAGTGGAACTCTTAAGGACAGAGCGTGACATGCTGCACCCCATGTATATTCTTGTAATATGAACTATGTATCATTCACATTACCCTTATAGATTAACTGTGTATGGTCTAATGCAAAGTATATCATATAAGGGGGGTTTGGAATTCTCATGGTATGCTCTACATTACTGTCATGGTAGCATATTTCCTGCACCATCATATATTTGTACAGACAAACTCTTCCAGGTCATGCCCCAAAATGTATTTCACATGGCTCAAATAGAGGCAGACAAACAGAGCTGGGTTCACACAACAAGCGGAGGCATACATATAAGAACAATGCATCTAAAGCATCTTGGCTTTAGAGGGAAAGATCCTGACATGAACAATCACCTGACCTCAGGGAGGGCAACGGGGTTGGGAAAGAAAAAGTGCCACTTTGAGCTGTGTTGGGCTCTTTGCCAGATTCCATCTTCAAAGCAACATCAAGGACTGACACCTACCCTCAGGGCAGAGTCTGGCTAAAGATCATCACAGCCAAATGTTGGTAAGCTGAACATAGACTGTAACAAAAGTGCCACAAGACTCTGTTGTCAATATTAGTTTAGAATGTAACCTTTTCTTTTATTTCGTTGTGATTATCTCCTTGACTGAATGATTAATTAATTTCATATTAGTTTGACTTATATTCACTTAAAATCTTACTGTAGTCAAACTTATGTTTGGCAGTGCAATGTTCAATGAGAATGTGTGTGAAGGACTGATTGAGCGCAAAGCTGGTGCATATCAAATTCTTTGCTAAATTGATGGTCAAGTGTAAATGAGCTTGCAAGGCCCAGTGGGGGTGTACTGAACCTTGCAAAACTAATTCTCAGGGTTGCATCTGGGATGGGGGGTGTTTGTTGGTGAACAACCCTATGAGTGCCTAGTGAGAGAACTTTTCCACTGCCTGGAGACAGATTACACACAGGCGGCTGGGAGTGAACTGACCCAGGAGTAAGGATTCACACAGCAAGGAGCGGTAAGTCGGGCCCCTGGAGTGGAGAATTGGTGTAGCATAGTGAGCTATCAGTCCAGATTTCAGGAGGGGAATGTCACACAGGGAAAATATTTTTATAGTCAAAGCACTGTAAAAACCAGAGGCTGTTCAAAACAATCTGCCTCTTCAGGCAGAATATCACTGTATCATCCCCTCTTGCTACAGAGTCTGCACCCTGCACACATTAACAGTCCTTTCCCATAGGTGCTAGGTTAGCTGAATTTAGTGGAGATCTAAGAGTCAAGGGAAAAGGACCTAGGGATCAGGGACTCCAGCAGGGAGCCGCACAATGCGAGAGGAGTTCCCCAACATCAGATTGAGAGAAGGGTGACATTTAATGGACGGGGAGCATGAAACAGGAACACTAGAGTCTGGACACAAGAGTGGGGAAGGAGTCCAGTGTTTGTGGGAAAGTGGGACGAGAGGACCAGTTGGGGTATGGTTCAAGATGCAGTGGTTGAGAAGTGTAGTGGGGATCTAACATATTGGGAGTTATGAAAACAAGGGGGAGATCATGGTGTGACATTCCCCTCCTGCAATCTAGACTGGTGTGCCTCTATAAACCCCCAATTTGCCACTCCAGGGCCTCAACATACCCCACCTTGCTGTGTGAAGCCCCACTCCTGCGTTAGTTCATGCCAAGCACCAGCGTGTAATTGGTCTCTCAGGCAGTGGAAGTGCACTTTCACTAGCCACTCATGGGATGGTCCTCCAGAGAGCACCCTTTAGCCCCCAGATGAACTCTGGGAATGTCCATCTTTCAAGGTTCAGTGCATGCCTACTGGGCCTTGCAAGCTCTTTTACACAGGTCTGTTAATTTAACAAAGAAATTGATATGTACCAGCATTTATTCTCAGTCAGGCTTTCACACTTACACCTCCAAGATTTCACTGCTTTAGATAAAACAAAGTTTATTGATGAAAACTTAATTTTAAGTGAGGATATGTCAAAATAATATAAAATCAGATAGCTAATCAGTCAAGGAGATACTCACAACCAAATAAAAGATAACTCGTATTCTAAACTAAGATCACTGTTACAGACATATTCCAAAGGGGTAGCCGTATTAGTCTATTGTAGAAAGACAACAGAGTCCTGTGGCACTTTTAAAGACTAACAGATTTATTTATCGCATGAGCTTTCGTGGGAGAAAATCCCACTTTATCAGACACTTGAAGATGGAGAGTACAGATGAATGGGAGGAAAATAAACGCAAGGAAGTATAAGTTATAGGATCAGGTCAGACTGTTACAGCACATCAGTGCAGTTGTTTAGATTCAAACAGTGGAGAACAGCAAACAGCATATAGGAGGAAGTTCATTCACCTGCTCATCCACCAATGTGATTTATGCCATCATGTGCCAGAAATGCCCTCCCTCCCCCCGCCACCTTATACATTGGAAACAGGACAGTCTCTGCATAAAAGAATAAATGGACACAAATCTGACATCAGAAATAACAACATTCAAAAATCAATAAGGGAACACTTCAGTCTTCCTGATCACTCCATTAATCATCAGTTAATAGCCATATTTAGGCAAATGGATAACAAAGCAAAGCTTCAAAGAGAAACTGCAAAATTGGAATTCATATTCAGGTTTGACACTGTCAACTTAGGGTTAAATAGAAACTACCTCCTCACCACTCCCATTACAACAGGTAATTTTACTTTCCTTTTTCCCTCAGCTCCCTCCTATATGCTGTTCTCCACTGTTTGAATCTAAACAAATGCATTGATTTGCTGCAACAGTCCGACCTGATCCTATGACTTATACTTCTCTGCATTTATTTCCCTCCCATTCATCTGTACTTCTCCATCTTCAAGCATATGACGAAATTGGATTTTTCTCCCATGAAAACTCATGCAATAAATACATTTGTTAGTCTTTACTAGAAATTTAGTGGCACTTTTAATGTAGAGTATGTCATGAGCATTCCAAAAACACCTTAGCTGAAACACTTTGCATTAGACCATTCAGTTACATTACAAGGGTGAAGAGGAAAGATACAAAGATCACATTACAGAGGTGTGCAAGAGGAGTGCAGCTTGTCACACATGGGTCAAGATTCTAGATAAAGGGGTTGATAGTATGGGGACAGGACTCTTAGGGCAGATGGTCTTTTAAGGCAGGACCCTGGGGAGTGGGAAGACTAGGTAAGGGGTCAGATGCCAGGGGGCAAAATGAGGTGGGCACGATCCAGGTTGGCAGATGAACTAGCATATAGGGGCAGGGAGAGATGGTGGGTAGGAAGTCTCAGGTGAGGAGTATGATACTGGGAGAAATGAGGGAGCATGGACAACTGGGGTGATGACGTAGAGGTGCCGGAGGACTAGAGCAGGAGGCAGATGGGATTGGGGGTACCACTTACCTAGTTGTTGCCAGGAGAGCTTCTCCTCGGGTCACACCATCAAGCTGTATGGTCGGTGAAGAGGCCTCTGCATGTGTGTTAATGTGCCCAGGGTTCACTGCTGATGCTCATTAACAGTTCATTAGTGCAATTTAATTCAGTCCTATTTCAAAGAGGACTAGATCAAAGTGAATTAGGATGCATAAGGATGGTTACTCCATGCTGCAGCAAGCTAGCCTGAGATTGCTTGCTGCAAATCTGCTTCCTCATGCAGTTGACTAATTTATCTATGACTAGGGTGGCCTCTTTTGAAAGCCTATTGTATTGTAGAAATAAAATAAAGCCTTTGCAGGAAGTCCTGTTGTAACTACTTATCTTGGCCATGGTTCCCAGAAGTGACTAATGATTTGGTGTGTCTCAGTTGTTGGGTGCAATATCACCAATCCCAATTGTTCAAAAATCATGTTAGGTGACCAAACTCATGTGACTGACTTTTAAAAATCGCATTACTTTTAAGCTGTACATTTCTGGCTTCTTTTATTAGTCTTCCGATGGTCTAGTGATTAAGGATCATGCTTTACTTTGCAACCAAGAGGGCTAGAAACCCCCTTTAAACAAAATGTAAGACAAGACTTTCACAATCACATGGCTCTAGACCTTTAAGGAAGGAACCCACCAAGTATCACAAGATGTTTGTTAGAATTGTGCCAGTTGGCAACAGTGTACTTTAGAACCTGAAAGCAGCCAAATTTTAAGAAAGGCCCAAGATCCCATCACGTCCAATTCAGATGTCAAGTGGAGCATCCAACAATTCAAGCCCCAAAAATCTCTGATCACTTTTGAACCAGTTATATACTTAGTTCTCTTTCTGGGAGCACAACATTCAGGTTCCTTATAACTTTGGCTATGTCTACACTAGAAAAGTGAGGTCGATTTAAGTCGACTTAATAAGGTCAACTTTAAGTCGACGTAAAGTCGACCTTATTAAGTCAACTTAACAAAAGTCGACTTAACTTTTCTAATGTAGACATAGCCCCTTTTCGACCTTATTAAGTAGACTTAACACTTTAAATCAATTTAGTAAGGTCGATTTAGATGCTAATCCCCATCCACACTGGCTTAAGTGGACCTAATAGGGTCAATTTAAGTGTCAAGTCAACCTAAAATGAGGTGTTATTAAGTCGACTTAACTTTTCCTTAAGTCGACTTAAGGAAAGCCCAGTGTGGACACGGAGTAGTTTAGGTCGACTTAAGCCTCCTTAAGTCAACCTAACTTGTAAGTGTGGATGCACCCTTCGACAGGAATTCTTAACTCCTCCTACTTCAGTTTAAGTGGGAACATTATAAATCTACTTAGGTTCTGCATTCCCAGTGATTCCACAGTAGAATCTCATTTCAACTACTTTTGTTTTGCAACAGCCAGCACTGTATCTTATATCTATAGATAGCAATCTAAATCCAGGCCCTGTTATATCCCAATAATTCAGCTTTGCTGACATGGTCACTCACGCATGAATGGTCTCTCTATAACTTTGCTTAGGAAAAGTGATACTCTTCCTGTATATATTTTATCATCCAGACTGCTCTTCTGAACATGACTTTTTAATCTCTACTTAATATATATATATTCTCTACACTCTTTGAAGACAAATTTAGTACATCTTAAAGGGAGAGATTTCACACTCACCCCTTTTTGAAGAGATTTTGCAAAATGGTTTAGATGAATTATTATTTTACTGAGAACAAACTAATGAACAGAAGTACTGGTAACTTTGTAGGTCACCAGAAATAAACCAGCATGTAAATCCTGAAGATATGTAATACATTATTAAAGGAGAATTGAAGTAATACATGATGAAAGCTGGGAACAATTAAAATATACTATTAACAGTTATTTATGGATCACCAATTTCTTTCCTGAAAGAGGCCACAATCAATCAACTCTGACATAATATATAGTAATAATCCATCTGTCCTATGCCAAACTTGGAAAGGAAAGAATAATGGCTCAACATTTCTAAGAGAAAGTTTAGTAGTTAAAGTTTTCATGCTTCTTCAAGATTCTCAAAGAGCTACTGAAATCGGCTATTCGTAAATGCCTCCCATCCCCCAAGTCAGTGTAGTACTGTCCCTTCCTGCCCCTCCTCTGTTTTACATCACTGCTTTTGCTTTTCATATTGCTGAAGATCATTTTGAACTGCTTTGTGTTGTGAAAAGTTAAATAGGAATGTTCACAGAGATGATAACATTTATAATCTGTACATGTACATCCTCTGCTAAGGAATTTCTAACCCTGGAAAATATGGGTGTTAAAATAGGTCAAATGCTAATTAGTTAATGTACCTTCTGGAAAATACAGAGCTAGGAACATCTGGTAACATCCTACCAAGTTTATCAAGATAGAGAATCTTTACTGGAGGTGCAAATCCATGTGTTAGCTGAGGTAACATATAGGACAGAGTGTTGTGTAGCAGTGTATCAATATCTCCATGTTTACAACTAGAGTAAACACCAGGTCAATCTGTTGCTTTCCACTATATCTGTGGGATCATTCAAATTAAGTTTAATGTTTTTCCCTCTTTGAACTCTGAGGAATGACTACTATTTTGTTTGTCTGTCTGTTTGTTTAAAAGCAACTCCCTCATTTGAATGATGACTGCAGTGCTTCTTTATGTCTAGTTGAGGCCCATCTTTCAGAATTCCACTGCAGACACACTAAAATGTATTTATGCTGGGGGGGGGGGGGGAACAGCTTTAATTTGTCTGAATAAATCTGTTTCAGATCTCTGAGGCTACATGAAAATTATTAAGGTCATCCAAGAAACTGCTAGAAACACAAACATTAAGCAATCCAAGTGGAGGGTCTGAGACTTTTTCTTATTGTGGATAAGATTTTAGGACTGAGATTTGCTTTCGGGGTAGCTCCTTTACAGGGTGACCAGCTCTGCTAGGAAACAATTGTTTCTGGCCCATTAGGGCTTTGGTTCAGCAAAGTACATTAGTACTTGCTTGAAGTTAAACATACGTTGAGGAATTATGATGGGTTGAGGTATAGATGAAAATTATTTCCATTTCCATTTCTATTTCTTCTCTGTGGGAGCTTTAGTGTATGTATAAAATAAAATTAAGGCAGTATTCAGAAGACAGTGAAACAATCTGTAGTGTACGGGGTATGAATGCTGTTTGAATATATTCCATCTCCTTCCCTACATGGATTTTGTATCTGTGCTTTTATATTATTCTGCCTGGATGCAGTACTTTGCATTTACTAGTACCTAGTTCCCAGAAGTGTCAGCTGATCTTCCATTTTGGTGTCATCCAGCAATCTGATAACAACTGAACATACACTATAGAAAATTTCATCCTATAAAGATGACTGGTCATCATACAGGATGTGTAGGAAGGCATCTGGGCTGTTGAGTTCAGCTAGTCAAAAAAATCTCTGAGAGTCCTGGCCTGGATTGCAAGGTGAAGGAAGTGCCATTTATTGAAGACTAACAGATAGTGCTTTATCATTAATGGACACAACTCAGCAAGTCACCTGGAAGTGAGCCACAGAAGCACATGCAAACTACTGAGCTAAACCATTCTATTCTGCCAAAGACTATGCCGTCATAGAAAAAAATAGCATGAAGAAAAGAGGGATGCAATGACTGTAATAAAGAGACACAATGACATTGACTTCTAATCAATGCAGAGAGATAAGAGTCAATCATTTGGATGAAGGTCTCATTCAAAAGAAGATAGGAAAAATCATATTTATATTATAATAGTCACTTGTCCATAGGTTCCAAGGCCAAAAATACCAAAAAACATTTTGATCATCTAGTCTGACCTCTTGTGTAACGCAGCCCATACAACTCTAATAATTTCTGGAGCATATATTTCAGGGAGAAAAAAATCTATTAAATCTTGCTTTTAAAATTGCCAGTGATGGCAAATCCACAACCACTGGTTAATTGCTCCAATGGTTAAATATTCTTACAAATAAAAGTGTGAACATTATTTCCAACCTGAATTTGTCTATCTTCAATTTCCAGACACTGGATTGTGTTATATATTCCTGTTCTAGAGAGAAAAGCCCAAATATTTGTTCCCCATGTAGATATTTACAGACTGTAATCAAGTCACCTCTTAATCTCATCTTCATTAAGCTACAAAAATTGAGCTTCTTAAATTATCACTATAAAGCAGTGTTCTCAACCAGAGGTGTGCATGCCCTTGGGGGTATGTAGAGGTCTTCGAGGGATTACATCAAATCACCTAGGCTGCATCTACACTGGTAAATTAAGTCGACTTAAGCTTGGCTTAAGTCGACTTAATGTGCCCTGCGTCTACACTACACTTTGCTTAAATCGATTTAAGCAAAATAAAGTCAATTTAATGAAAATTAAGTCAACTTTATTAAACCACCTTTCTACTCGACCTAAGACTTAATTCGACTTTTTAAAGTCGAATTAAGCCAGTGTAGCCCTCGGGTCAACTTAAGGCTACCCCAGGACTACACCAATGCCCTCCCTGCCCCGGGGGGGGGGGGGGGAACAGAGGGACCCTGGCATTCCCCCCAAAGGGCAGGGCATGTGGGCAGGGTATGATGCTGTCTGGATTTAGGGAAGCATTTATGATATTATTTTCAATGGATATCTCATAAATGATCTATAATCCATAGGAACTATGTCATGTTTAGTATCAATAGAAAGGTAGTAATTTGCTGGGAATGATTATATAGCTTATGTCTAGGAATTCTATTTCGATTAGAAATTAGAATTTGATGTTATATCCATACTTTAACTTATGTTAAAACCATTGTGTCCTTAATGTTTAGGAATGTGCCAGGACAATGGTCCCAGGGAGTTACCTGATGAGCCATTAGGACACAATGGTTGTATTCCTTATGTCTTTAATGGCTCATCAGGTAACTCCTTGGGACCATTGTCCTGGAACATTCCCAAACATTAAGGACACAATGGTTTTAACATAAGTTAAAGTATGGATATAACACCAAATTTTAACTTCTAATCGCAATAGAATTCCTAGACATAAACTATATAATCATTCCCAGCAAATTACTACCTTTCTATTGATACCAAACATGACATAGTTCCTATGGATTATAGAGCATTTATGAGATATCCATTGAAAATAATATCATAAATGCTTCCTAAATCCAGACAGTGTCACACCTTGCCCACATGCCCTGCCAGGGTCCCTGTCCCCCTTTGCCCCATTGCACACAAGGGGTGCCCCCCTGCCACCGTGGACCTACCCAAGGTCCCCCTAGCCTCACAAAGTCAACCTAGGGCATTCAGTGTGGACGATCTGGGGCGACTTTGTAAGTTCCTCTTTAAGTCGACTTTATTTTTAAGTGTAGACACACTAAGTCGACTTAAAAGTGCAAGTGTAGACATAGCCCTAGATATTTGCCTAGTTTTACAACAGGCTCTATAAATAGTGCTAGCAAAGTCAATACAAACTAAAATTTCATACAGACAATGACCTGTTTATACTGCTCTATGTACTGTACGCACACTGCACTGTAAGAACAATATATTTCAATTGATTTGCTTTATAAATATATGTTAAAACAAGAAAGGAAGCAATCCTCTCAGTAATACTGTGCTATAACGCTTTTGCATTTTTATATCTGATTTTGTAAGTAAGTAGTTATAAGTGAGGTGAAACTAGGGGGTACACAAGACAAATCAGATTCCTTAAAAGGCTACAGTACTCTGGATAGTTGAAAGCTTTTCTGCTGTAAGGCATGTTTTTAAATCCTTTCATCGTTCTTGTGGCTCGTCTCTGAGCCCTCTCCAATTTATCAGCATCCTTCTTCAATTGTGGGCACCAGAACTAGACACAGTATTCCAGAAGCAGTCACACCAATTCCCAATACAGATGTAAAATAACTTTTCTATACTTGAGTTTCCTCTGTTTATCAACCATAGTGTCACACTGGGACCTCATGTTTAGTAGATTCTCCACCATGACTTCCAAATCTTTTTCAGAGTCATCGCTTCCAGGATATTGTAAATATGATCTACATTCATTGTTTCTAAATGTATACATTTGCCACATGAAAATATACATTGTTCGCTTGCATCCTGTTTACCAGACTATCCAGATTCCTGTATCAGTGACCTGTCCTCTTCTTTATTTACCTGTCTGTGTCATCTGCAAACTTTATCAGTGAGGATTTTATGTTTTCTTGCAGCTCATTGATAAAAAATTTTAATAGCACAAAGCTAAGAGCCAATCCCTGCTGAACTGCACTAGAAACCTGCTAGGTTGGTGACAATTTCCCAGCGGTTTTGTTTTGGGTTTTTTGAGTTGGTATGCACTGGTATAGCATACCAGCACCTATTTGGGTAAGCAGGGGAAAGGAGCGGTTCTCCTTTCCCCTGCTGACCCCGGCCCCCAGCTGGGCAGCGGGGCCAGTAGGGGCCAAGAGTGGCTGCTGCAAGCCAGAATCCAGCCCACCAGGGCTAGAATCTGGCCTGCAGACACCTGGGAGCTGGGGTCAGCTTGGAGCCTTTTCAAATCTCCCTCCCTGAGTATGCTCAGATGCGTGGCTCAGGGCAGGAGCAGCCTTCCCCAGGAGCAACCCTGGCCATCCCTGCAGCTCCAGCCAGGTAAGAGGGAGGGGACTGGCAGGGCCAGGGGTGAGCAGCAAGGTGGGGTGGAGAAAGCCCCCGAGGTGTCAAGGAGCCAGTGGGAGGGGAGTGGGTGAGGGTGGGGGCGAGAGGAGCATGGAAGAGGCCCAGGGGGTCAGGGAACCAGCAGGCGGGTGAGGAGGGGGCTGGAGGGGGCCAACAAGAGCAGGAAAGGGACCTGGGGGTTGGGGAACCAGCAGGCAGATAGAGGTCCAGGGGGCCGAGAGAAGTGGGGAAGGGGCCCACAGGCTCAGGGAACCGGCAGGTGCGGAAGGGGCTGGTGGGGGTGTGTGGGAGAAGTGGGAAAGGGGCAGGGGGTCAGGGAACTGGCAGGTGGGGAGCAGGGGGTTGGAGAGGCCTCATGGGGTGGGGGTGGTGGAGGGTCCTGCCGCCCTCCTCCCCCCACACCCACGCTACACCGGTCTTGCCAGCATACCAGCATCTTTTTTTTAAAGAAAAAAAGCCCTGTGATCTCTCGTTTACAATTACATGCTGAGACCTAACAGTTAGCTAGCTTTTAATGCATGTAATCTTGGCCAGGCTAATTTTATATCATTCTAGTTTTTTAATCAACTAGTTGTGCAGCAACCATTACTTCTTGGATACACAGCTGCATTCCACACCAAACAAACAGGAAGTGACAACAGGGGAAAGATTCAAAAATTCCTGGGACTTACAAGAGGGAGGGGCTAGTCACGTCAGAGCTGCAGAGTGCAAGTGGAAGACCAGAGAGGACAGGCTTGGACTTCTGGTACATTTCCAGAGGCTGCTTACTGCGGAATAAAATTTTGTTAGTGTTCACACACACTCTGTCACACAACAGCCGTTCCACAATAGGTGCTATACTTCTTGCACAGCTGGTTTTATCGTTGTATGATAACAGAGCTGTCGTTGTGCAACAAGGAGCATTCGTGCATGTACAGTGTGCTTGTTCTGCCATGCTAAGACGGCTTATTCGGTGATAACTCTCTAGTGTGTACAAAGCCTGACACATTTCATGACCTCTCAAAATGCTCTCATGTAAATATTGATTAAGCAGAGAGTTTATATAAAAGATCCTTCTGAATTTCCTCAGGTGTGGGCTTCTGGGCAGTGGGTCCTGTTAGAGAGGAAATTGAGTCACTGTATAATGGGGGTGCACTGTCTGTCCATGTCAGGACAGGCATATAATTAAACATCAATAAGAAGCTCTTCAGATCCCTCAGTAGTAACTTTTTTGTGGCTAAATAAAATCCTTCATTCTCCAAGGCCATCCATCTTGTACTCTTTAGCAACACCACATAACAATATTATAACGTAAGCAATTAGCCATTTCTTCTGCCTAATCCCATAAACACAGAGTTAATTTATGACCTCTTTCACCACTGGCACCCAAGTGATATTAATTGGCATTGACTTCAGGAAGGTGTGACTGCAGATAGAGAAGAATTTAGCTATTAGTAAGAAGTAAACATTAGTGACTCTGATCTGACATTAGCCAGCCCCAAGTTCAGAGTGTGAGAATATTTGGAGCTAATCAATTTGAATGGTAATAGTTTCCTTTTAAAAGAAAAAATGCATCACTGATTTCCTGGGATTAAACTGAACGTGTCTTGAATCACAGCATGCTGCTGGAACAGATGCAGAAGGGGCCACTAGAAGAGGAACAGAACAGAGAACAGTCAGGCATTTTTACTACAATGGCTTTCAATGTTCATCTTAGAAATATTAACTTTAAAAAAAACAAAAAAACAAAGCTTGGCTGCAGACCAGGCTGATCTCAGGAGGAGTGGAAGGGACTTTCCCAACCATGGGGAGTTTCTTGAAACATACTGGAGCCATGAAACAAGGGACAGACACCAGGAACATTCTGAGGGGCCACCAAGTTAGGCACCTCATTTTTTACTGGAAAGTTGGGGATCCCCACCCCTCAATACATTGACTGACAGTAAAACTGCAAAGGAATCTTCAGAGATTGCTTTCCCCATGGGTCTTTTTCACAGATTTTACTGCAAGAAGGGACAACTGAGACCTTAAATGTGAGGCAGTGTTCCCCCCTCCTCACACCTTTATTGCCAGATAAGGAATTACTTGAAGTGTTACCAAAAGACAGAGACTTTAAATACATTTTAACAAAATTAAGACATTAATTAGCATAATGTTTTTTATTATTATTATTCGGATAAGGAGGAGATTAAGGGATATGATGAAAATGTCAGAACAGAGAGAGAAACTGAAATAAAGTGGGAATATTAGGCTGAATAGCCTGTTCCTGTGTATTACTGCAGTCTATCTTCCTGTATTCTTTGAATGTTTTTACCCAATCCATCTAATTTTTTTTATGAATCCTTGGAAGCTGTTTATAAGTTTTTCAAAAAAGGGAATACAAATACATTACCTACATATAAATAGTGAGTTCTTTGAGAGACAGGGCCTGATTCAGTTGCAATTCCTGCTAGTAAAAATGGTAGAGTCAATCCACTGAAGCCACTTGCATTACAACAGCCTAAAGCCACTTTACTGATATTTGAGATGAGAATCAGGCCCTAACCCTTAAGGGTGAATTATTGTGAATGAGGTTTTAACTGGCTGTCACAATTCATTTGGTTTAAAAGAATGCACTTGAAGTTGTAACTTCACAAATAAATTATGTATCAGCTCTTTGTAAGAGTGGAACACACAACACTTTGTATCTAGCATAGCAAATAGGTAAAATAACCAGAAAAAAATAGGGGGGGGGAAATATTTTTAAGCCACTGAAGCAGTTATTTGATTTACTGATGAAGTCAAACCAAAATTGCAAATCCTAGCAGCCCACAATCTTTGATAAAGTCAAATCCACATTCAGACTTGTGTCTAATTCAAGAGTTTAGCATCAGTCCATTAAAAGTCATGCACATACTATGGAAAATTTGGATTTTGATATAACTTTGCAAGTTTCTTCTCTCTATTTTTAACTCTTTGGTACAAATTCTGCCATTAGTTAAATGCCAGTACAACCCCATGATCTTTCATAAGTGAAATGGAAAGTAGGGTTTAATAGCAACAAAAATCTATACACCAACAACTTAAGCAGTTACATTTACACAAATGTAGGTTAATTTGGGCACAATGAAAACCAAATATATTTGCCAAATAAGGTCATTGTTTCCTTTTGGAGATGGGGTTCCTACACAATAGAAAACCTCTTTATTCAGTATAGGCTGCATCTATTTTAGGGTTTTGCTGTGATAGATATTCTGATATGGCTAAGCCCATGTAGTCTCGGCAGTGGAGACATGCCCTCAGCTTCAATGAAGTCACTCTATTTATGCTATTAAAATTTGCCTACACAAAGATGTATACCAGATTAGTTAAACTAGTCACACCTCAAGGTAAAAGCTCTTATTTTGGTTTCCACATAGGTTAGCTTAAATATGTTCCCATTCAACTTTTTTCCAGGTTAGTTTATATTGGTTAGGAGCAAGTAAAATCTAAACTGAAATAAACCACACTTAAATCAAAATAAAGTGAGGCCTTACAGACTTCTCCACCAGTTTAGTTAAACTGATATTAGAAATTATACTTTAAGTTAAACCTTGCAGCTCAGTGTGTAGATAAACCTTGAATGGAAGGAAAATCAAACCCAGGGACTTTTTAATGGGAGTGGATTTTTTGTTGTTACTCATTGTAGAATTCAGCTGACATCAGAAACCTCAAAACTACTTTTAATTCTGATCATTGTCTACGTGCACAGTTGCACTGGTTTAATTTATGATTTAAATAGATTTCATGAAGTCAGTGCAAACGCTTTTCAGATGAAACCAAAGGTTTGGGGGGGGGTGTGTGTTTCAGTTTACATAAATGGAAGATGTACAAATGTAAACCAATCTCATTTAATCTAAGCCATATTTAAACCAAAATAAGATTGTCTACATAGAATTTTGTGCCAGTCTAACTAAACCAGTGCAAATATCTGTGAACTGCAGCATAAGGTATTGTCCTTAAATAAAAGGTTCAGAAAAGAACTAGGTAAGTTAATGAAGGACAGGTCCACCAATGGATATTAGACAGGATGGGCAGGAATGAAAAATTATGCTCTGAAGTGTCCCTAGATTATCTTTGCCAGAAACTGGGAATGGGCATCAGTGGATGGATCACTTGATGAGTCCCTGTTCTGTTCATTCCTTCTGAAGCAATAGCTTCTGTTGGAAGACAGGCTTCTGGGCTAGATGGATCATTGGTTCGACCCAGTATGGCTGATCTTGTATTTTCTTAGCAAAATGTGACTCAACGAGTTTTAAATGTCTGCAATAATGTCTCCTTATTATTACAGGGATTGTCTTTTGCTCCACATCCCCCATAGTTGATTTGAAGTGATCCATGAATCAGTTGGGGTTTGTGGAGTGCTCCCAGTTGGCCCATGCATCTGTTTCAATTTATTTTCTTTATAATTTACTGCTTTTATATATTAGCTTTTAGACTGGTGTAATCCTTTGCCTACTAAACAATGTGGAAACTGATACACACTTAAGACTGTTTTATTCTGTCTTTATAATGAGTCCAAGCAAGACTCTTATCTTTGGGCTTTCTGAGCCTTAAGTTTTGAAGCTTGACACTGTCCCTAGAAAACATGTATGATCTGGTCAACAAAAAAAACAAATAAGGTACCTAAAGTAGTTTTGAGTTTCTAGAGATTTAAATAACTACTGCAAACCTATTCCAAATAATTCAATATAAAATTAAACTGAAAGCTTATAATTAATAATAGAGATAATCTGGTGATCTCTTTTAGGAAGCAGCCTGCTTTATTCAAGAAATCTATAGCTAATTCATTCAAAATATTAAATTTGCAGAATATTTCACCTGAAAATAGATAGTTAAAGCTTAAACTGAATATTTTAAATAGGAATCCTCAAAACTTTTCCTAGTAAGTCTATAATAATAATGAAATATATAGCAGTTATTTGTCCAATTTCATTTTTATAAAAAAATATTCTTGAAATAAAATTTCTCTTTAGAAAACAAACTAGATTAATATGGATCAGGTTATTGTGTCTTATTTAAGTAACACTCAAAACTACCTCAAAGAAAAACATCATGTATTTTGAGATCAATAATTTCTCAACTGAACCATGCTGAGGAACCTAGCTGAAGATAACAAAAATGCTGTAGCTGAGCAAAATCTCTATATGCATATAAATATATAACTCGACAGAGGATTAAAACTTGGGAAAACATTTCAGACAAATGGATTATTTGCCAAAAAATCAGTTTCCATCAACTCAAAACTATTCATGAAAAAGACAATTATTTGGTGAATAACTTCAGCCCAAAATAAATGAGAATGAGATCATGAATGTGGAAATTACCATACCTGAGGTAGAAGCCAAACTTGAGCTGCTGGATGTGACTAAATCGGGGGGTCCGGACAATCTCCATCCGAGGATACTAAAGGAACTGGCTCATGAAATTGCCAGCCTTTTAACAAGGATTTTTAATGAATCTGTAAATTCGGGGATTGTACCGTATGACTGGAGAATCGCTAAGGTAGTTCCTATTTTCAAGAAAGGGAATAAAAATGATCCGGGTAACTACCGGCCTGTTAGTTTGACCTTAATAGTATGCAAAGTCTTGGAGAAAATTTTGAATGAGAAAGTACTTAAGGCTGTAGAGGATAACGGTAACTGTGATAAAATACAACATGGCTTTACAAAAGGGAGATCTTGCCAGACCAACTTAATCTCCTTTTTTGAAAGGATAACAGATTTTTTAGATAAAGGGAATGCGGTGGACCTAATTTACTTAGATTTCAGCAAGGCATTTGATACAGTTCGACATAGGGAGTTATTAGTTAAGTTACAGAAGATGGGGATTAATATGAATATAGTAAGGTGGATAAGGAACTGGTTAAAAGGGAGACTACAGCAGGTCATACTGAAGGGTGAACTGTCAAGCTGTAGGGAGGTTACCAGTGGAGTCCCTCAGGGATCTGTCTTGGGACCGATCTTGTTCAATCTTTTTGTTACTGACCTTGGCACAAAAAGCGGGAATGTGCTCATAAAATTTGCGGATGACACCAAGTTGGGAGGTATTGCCGATACGGAGAAGGATCGGGATACCATACAGAAAGATCTGGATCACCTTGTAAACTGGAGTATCAGGAACAGGATGAAATTTAATAATGGGAAGTACAAGGTCACGCATTTAGGGACAAACAACAAGCATTTTTCATATAAGTTGGGGACGCATCAGTTGGAACGGACTGAGGAAGAGAAGGATCTGGAAGTACTGGTTGATCATAGGATGACTATGAGCCACCAATGTGATGTGGCTGTGAAAAAAGCTAATGCGGTTCTAGGATGTATCAGGAGAGGCATTTCAAGTAGAGACAGGGAGGTGTTAGTGCCGCTGTACAAGGCACTGGTGAGACCCCATCTGGAATATTGTGTGCAGTTCTGGTCCCCAACGTTTAAAAAGGATGAATTCAAATTGGAACAGGTGCAGAGAAGGGCTACAAGGATGGTCTGTGGAGTGGAAAACCTGCCTTATAAGTGGAGACTCAAGAAGCTTGGCTTGTTTAGCTTAACCAAAAGAAGGCTGAGGGGGGATATGATTGCTCTCTATAAATACATCAGAGGGATTAACATCAGGGAGGGAGAGGAATTATTTGAGTACAGCACCAATGTGGACACCAGAACAAATGGTTATAAACTGTCCATCAAGAAATTTAGCCTTGAAATTAGACGCAGGTTTCTAACCATGAGAGGTGTAAAGTTCTGGAATAACCTTCCAAGGGGAGTTGTGGGGGCAAAAACCATAACTGCTTTCAAATCTGAGCTTGATAAATTTATGGAGGGGATGGTATGATTAGCCTATTTTGGAAATTGACTGATATTTGGCTACGTGTGGTGGATTTACAAGTGGCCTAAGAGGGGAGAGTACGTGGGGTGGGTTCTGAGTTATTACAGAGAATTGTTTCTTGGATAACTGGCTGTTGAGACTTGCCCACGTGCTCAGGGTTTAACTGATCACCATATTTGGGGTCGGGAAGGAATTTTCCCCCAGGGCTGATTGGCCTGGGCTCTGGGGGTTTTTCGCCTTCCTCTGTAGCACAGGGCATGGTTCACCTACCGGTGAATTCTCTGTATCTTAAATCCTTAAATCATGATTTAAGGAGGTAAATAACTCAGTCATAGGTTGGTGGCCTATGGCAGGAGTGGGTGGGTGAGGTCTTGAGGCCTGCATTTTTCAGGAGGTCAGACTAGATGATCGTACTGGTCCCTTCTGACCTTAAAGTCTATGAGTCTAAATAAATAAATAAATAAAACTGGACTATATTCAGAAAAGGATTTTGACACCATTCAAAAAATGGACAGCAAAGGAGAGGGGATGACAGAACTTCCTTCATTATCTTTGTCCCAGTTGAAAGAGCACTCACCAAGATTATAGAGGACCATGGCTCAATTACTCCTTGTGCCTGATAGAAAGAAAAACATTGAACTTTAGTTTCTCAAGTTACAGAAGAGTGCCTTAGCCAATGGGCTACTTTGAAGCAGGTCTTGTTCACTCTCTCCTGTTAAACCTATTTCACTATGTGCATATAAATAGCCACCGAAGTAGGGACATGAACTTGAATCTCCCACCTTCCATATGAGGCTATAAAATCACTCTTTGTGGCTCAATGACTACTCAATGGTGTCATACAAATAACATTTACTATAGGTGCCCAGTCACAAGTAAAGTCTCCTATTAATTTCAATGGGCTTTAGATTTGGACCGGAACATACATTATTCAACATGAATAAGCATCAGAATCTGACCAGAAGTAAAAGTAATCTCAGTGAGATTATTTAGAAAATAGGTATTTTAGTAAGAACACCTATACTGGGTCATACCAATAGTCTACCCAGCCCAGTTTGCTGTCTCTAGCAATGACCAGTATCAGAGTTTTGGAAAGGTGTTCAAACTGGGCAGTTTGAATGAGTCACCGTTGTCTTCTCCTCCTGGCTTCTGGCAGTCAGACATTTATCTGAGCATATCCCTGAGCATCTTGGCTGAAAGCCATTGCTGGGCCAATCCTTCAGGGATGAATCTAATTCTGTTTTTGAGCACAGTTATACTTTTGGTCTTCTCAACACCCCAAGGCAATGAGTTACACAGGTTAATTGTGTGTTGTATGATAAATTACTTCCTCTTGTGCACATTAAACCAGTTTCCTATTAATTTAGTCAGATGAGTTCTGGTTCTGGTTATTGTGGGAAAGGTTAAACAACAGTCTCTGTTCACTTTTTCCTCACCATTCATAATCGTATAGACATCTAACATATCCTCTTAGTTGTCCTCTCTTGTCTAAGATGAACTGCTCTAATCTTTTAGTCACTCCTTGTATGAAAATGGTTTCATATCTTTGATCATTTTTGTTGCCTTTCTCTAAAACTTTTTCAATTCCACTATATCTTTTCTCAGATGGGGCGACCAAAACTCAACAGAGCATTCAAGGTATGTGCATACCATCAATCTGTACAGTGGCATTATGATTTTTCTGTCTGATTTTCTAACCTTTTCCTAATAGTTCCTAACATTATTTTAGCCTTTTTGACTGCTGGTGTGAATTGAACTGAAGTTTTCAGAGAACTATCCACACTGCCTCCAACATCTCTTTTTTGGATGGTAACTGCTAATTTAGAACCCATCATTATATATGTATAGTTCAGATTATTTTTCAATGTAAGTTACTTTGCACTTATGAATGTTGAATTTCATCTGCCATTTTGTTACCCAGTCATTCAATTTTGTGAGATTCCCACTGTAACTCTTTTCAGTCAGCTTTGGATTTAATTGTCTTAAAAAATTTTGTATCATCTTCAAGTTTTGTCACTTCACAGTTGATTCTGTTTTCCTGATCATTAATGAATATGTTGAACATGACAGGTGCCAGTACAGATCCTTAGAGAACTCTGTTGTTCACTTCTCTCCACTGTGAAAACTAACCACTTTTTCCTATCCTTTATTTCTTATGTTTTAATCAGTTACTGATCAATGAGAAGAACTTCCCTGTTATCCAATGACTACTTAATTTCATTAAGAGCCTTTGGTAAATCCACAAGCTTGTTGACACACTCAAAGAATTATTCTAGACTGGTGGGGCACGAGGATTTTAATACAAAAGAAAAGAAATACATTTTAAAATGTTTTTTAAGGCTAATTTTGAAATTTGGTTCCCCTATAAACTTAGTACACCAAGGTGTTTATTTGGCATAAAAGACATATGTGGTCCAGTAAGTATATATTATTTTACTTACCTACAAAAGGCTGACAGTACCATCTAGAAAAATAGTTCTTAGTAAAAAGATATCTCAATCAGAAAGATACTTAAAATGTAACATACCCAAAGTTGAAAATTGTCAAATATTAAACATTGTCAAAGCCCTGAAGAGAAAAGCAAGCTGTTTCTGCATATTTAAAAGCATTTATTCACCTAACCATACATTGCCAAAGATTAAACTGTCAACAGAATTTTGATATGATCAACCTTTCCCATGACAGTACCCTGAAATTGATACATTCTTCACTAAAATTCAACCCATCCCCTCAGAAGATGACTCCCCAAAACTGAGATGACTGCAAAACTGAGGATCCATACAGCATGCTGTGAGAGTAAACAAACTGATTCTCTGATAAACCATGGGGGGCAGCCAATTGTAGAGATCAAGCAAATGACCTTCCAGCAAATGTCTCTCATTTAAAATAGCAACATCACACTTAGCCGTAGTTTTATTTTTAGAATCCTCTAAAATGTACTATGGAACCATCCAGGGATTACAATACTGAAAGTTCATTTTTACTCTGAAGTTTTGGGTCTGCTTTTACCTCTTCCTTTAAATTTTACCTCACTGAAGAAAATGAAACACTTCAGTTTTCAAAAAATGTTCTGAAACTTAAGGCTCCTTGGCTATGTCTGCACTTGTTAAGTCAACTCTGTTCAGTCGACTTAACAAGGTCGACTTTAAGTCCACCTTCAGAGGTGGTGTTATTAAGTCGACTTAAAGAAGTGCTTAAGTTGACTTAACAAGCACCCAATGTGGACACAGAGTTCTGTAGGTCGACTTAAATGTCCTTATGTCAACCTAAAGTGCCAGAGTAGACACACCCCTTGTGAGTACCTTGTCAGCTAGCTGGACGCTATGTCCATATGTTCCAATTCTTTAGACCTAATTAAAGAGGTAGAAGGAGGATAACAGTCCTTCTCCAGTCTATTGGATCAATGAAGGGGAAGGACAGTGATCTAGGTAGAAGAATATGATAAGAGATAAGCAGGTGGGAAGATAAACTTTGTCCTCCTATGTTCTTCTGTCTCCTTTGTTTTCTGTTCTCTTCTCTTTTGATCATGTCTATATCCTCTTCCATTTGTATTTTTAAGTGCAAACAAATATCAAATCTGCCACATGTTGGGCAAACAGGATCCACATTTTCCAAAAGATGCACGGGATATTCTACAGGTCTCCATCCATGAGAATCACTACCTCTCCTTTACATAGACTATCTTTATCTACAAGGTTGACTTCTATCTAAAATTTATGTTGAGAGCTGCCAAACTCTCTTCCTAGAGAGGAGCACAATCCATATGTCCCTCCTATGCTAATGTAATTTGGTAAGGATGGAACACACCTGTTATTAAGAAACTCACCAGACAGAGAAATCAAACATGTGTCATGTAGTCTTAATCTCTTGTGTATTTTATGCCAGTTCCCATACCATTGTTACTAATCCTTAGTTATTGTTTGCCTTTATTCTCAAACTTGCATGGGAGCACATTTATAACATCTGAAATAACAATTTAACATCTTTTAATAATTATTAGGTCCACTTTTTTAAAGTAGCAGACTTGGGTTGCCAAGTGCAATTTGAACCCTTTCCGCACTTGCACTTCAAGCTAGCTGACTATGAATATAAATCAGGTAGTCAGAAGTGAAATACATGTTTGCATCTGCACCTCATTTTTTCAGGGGAAAAAAGAGTGTGATTATTTTTAAAGTGTAAATTGCATCTAAGAGGCTACAATTTAAAAATTTTTGGTCCTAATTACTGCTAGAACTGACCAGGTTTGCAAATGCATTTAACATATTACCTACAAAAGCTATTTGAAGAGAACATTTGGGTTGCAATGTCAAAAAGTTCAAAATAAAACATGGCAGATATACAGTTGTCTATGGAGCTTTAGTTCCACTCCTCATGTTTTGTGTCCTCTGATTGGCCCTTTCAAAACAAAACAAGTGATCATATAATTAAAGATTGTACCGTAATGCATATGAACAAGAGGTCTGAATTAAGATTGCTTGGGCAACTTTAATTCTGGCATTTTCTATCTTTTGATAGCCTGAATTTGCAACCTTTGCATTTTTAATAGATTTTAATGTATTTCTCTATATGTAAAGCAAAAAATAAAGTCAACATTTATTATGCACAACCCCATCACTACATAACCTCAACCTCAAGATTTGAATCTTCAACCTTCAGGATGGCAGGACAGAGCACTGTAGCTAAAGCAGTAACCATAACTACATTAACTGGCAGTAAGAGAAAGATCTTTTGCCAGAGGTGGGGAAAAGGTGCAGAATCCAAGGAAAAGTCCATCAAAGCTGTCTCTTTCACACTCTCTTCCCCAGAGCTCAGGAAATCTATTGCCTCATTTGGTGTCCCTGGGAAAGAGGCTGGTGCTTTACCTGAGATGCACCAGTGAGAAGGGAAGTGGTACTTTTTGACAATTTATATTTCAGCAAAAGCTGAATTGAATTCATGAGACAAAGAAAAGGCATGTCTCTAGCATATCTTTAGTCTCCTGCAGAATATCAAATAACTGCTATAAATAATGGTGGTATGAGAGTTACTTAAAGAAAAGTTCACACAAATCTTCTGTAATAGAAAGTGATAGGTAACCTAAACATAAGGGTCCCTACCAGACACATTAATTTTTTTTAAAAGTTATTTTCCCCACCAATTATGGAAAATTCAGTCTTGAATTGCTGCTTAGTTTTGTAATGGATCTGCTAGCTAAACCGTACTCCAACTGAGCTAGTAGGTTCATATTGGCTTGAACCTCCTAGAGTTGCTGAAAGGTAGTTGTATATAGCTCTTTGTTCACCATATAGTGCTACAATAGTGAGCACTGGTTTTTCATCTGGAAGATTGACTAGGGAGAGAAGTTTGAATTGTGATGACTACTAAAAAGGTTAGATTTCTGTTTTGAACTCTCACCGCATGGAATTATTTTTTGTACTATAAAGTTAAGTGGTCTGTTAAGAAAATTAAAATAATGGTTTCTGATTCTGCAATTCAGAACAGTTACCTGGTTACGAAGCATCCAAATGAGCATAGAAGTGCAGCATTTAGAGGTGCTGGCAATTCCATAAGTAGTCTTCAACAGACTCATACAGGTTAACTGCAAGCATAATTCTGCAAGCCGAATTTTTATTACTGACAGTATGAGTTCTTTCCAGCTCATGCATCTTTAATTTCAGTGCACTGTCGTTAATACTAATAAATAATATCTAACTCATATATAACACATTTCATCAGTAGATCTCAAAGTGCTTTACAAAGGAGCTAGTATCATTAGTTTCATTTTACATACTGGGAAACTGAGGCACTGAGACAAAGCAAGTTGCCCAGGATCCCCTGCAGGCCAGTAGGGCATCTAGGAATGCAAACTAGGGCTACCGAGTTCCAGTCTGGTGTTCTAATCCCTGGGCTACACTGCTTCCTTGGCAAATCTGGTAGCTGTACAAATATTTCACCTTATGAACTGGAAATATATGCTACAGAATCAATGAGAAAAACACAAACTGCATTTTAAAATTTTTGTTTTTAACATCCTTTTTCATTACATGTTGTAAGCAAAAGTGCAATGAGGAAAAGAGAGAACCAAATTTTATATTAAAAAAAGCCAGGGAGATGAAGCTCTAGATTCATTTCATTAAACCTAATTTCAAATCACCTTCTATCCATGGTGTCTATAATAATCTACTCCAGGGTGAGCACCTCATCTTTTACATCATTACAATGCGTTACTGCACCATGTTTCTTATCTTTTGAAGAAATAGAGCTATTATATTAATCAGCATGCATCTTAAAGGGCAAAAGATTTTTCATGTTACCCCAAATAGGTCTTTGCACCCTAAACTAGATGAAGATTGAAACCATTTTTATTGCAATGTGAAAACATAAAGATCTATATGATTTTCTTGTTTTCTACTTATTTATATGTGTTGTGTTTATCTTATGCATGCACTTAGAAGCCCAATGTTTAACAAGAGGTATTAAAAATTCTTAAAATCAAGCTACAAGAAATGTTGTCAACATTAGTCTAGTTTTCTTTAATGCTGCACCACAACTGCTGTCCACCTTTTAATGAGCCAGATGCAGTCGAAGAATTGCCAAGACCTTCAGATGAAGCTAAATATTATCAGTATGCTGAATGCACTGAAATCTGTACTTCTACACTAACCTGCAAATTAGCCCATACATAGATTGGGTAAGAAGCATGACAAGAGGCTGAGGACTGTATTTATGAGCACCCTTGAAAGTTCTAGAATAACTGCCCAACACCGCCATTCCAGAAAAAAGAATGACCCACTTGCAATTAACTTCTGCTAGGATCTGCCGTTACATCCACACCACTACCACATAGGCCATGTCTACACTGGGGCTCCATCTAAAGTTGATGTTAATACATCGACATAATAAAACCGGAGGAGAGTGTCCACAGGACACTCTTGCTCTAGCTCCTTCTGTCCACAGCGTAGATACTAGCCTCAGCTGCTGGTTTGGCAGCCCCTCTGCCAGGGCTGCTGCCAGCTTGGCAACCCTCTGCTGGGGCTGCCATCAGCCCCTGCAGCCCCGCTGCCAGCTCGGCAGCCCCCTGACTTTAACTAAGTCGACTTAACTAAGTTAGTTAAGTTGACTTAGTGTGTCTACACTTAAAATTAAAATCGACTTAAAGGGAAACTTACAAAGTCGACCTAGAATGTCCACACTGGATGCTCTAGGTCGGCTTTGTGGGACTAGGGGGACCTTAGGCAGTCCATGATGGTGGGGGGGCACCCCTTGTGTGAAATGGGGCAAAGGTGGACAGGGACCATGGCAGGGCATGTGAGCAGGGTGTGATGCTGTCTGGATTTAGGGAAGCATTTATGATATTATTTTCTATGGATATCTCATAAATGCTATAATCCATAGGAACTATGGCATGTTTGGTATTAATAAAAAGGTAGTAATTTTCTGGGAATTATTATATAGTTTATGTCTAGGAATTATATTTGGTTAGAAATTAGTTTAGTTGGGAATTTGGTGTTATATCTATACTTTAACTTGTGTCATTCTGGAGGAATGCCTTAGACAGGAGGGTGTGAACACCCATTGTCTCCTTAATGTTAAGGAAGCTCCCACCTATAATGGGCCAAAGGGAGAAACCTGATGAGCCATTAAGGAGACAATGGTTGTTCACACCTAGACATAAACTATATAATAATTCCCAGCAAATTACTACCTTTCTATTGATACCAAACATGACATAGTTCCTATGGATTATAGCATTTATGAGATATCCATAGAAAATAATATCATAAATGCTTCCCTAAATCCAGACAGCACCACACAGGGCTCTGCCCTGCCCTTTGGGGGGCATGCCAAGCTCCTCCTGTGCCCCCCCTCCCGGCAGGGAGGGCATTGGTGTAGTCCTGGGGTAGCCCTAAGTCAACTTAGGGCTACCCCACGTCTACACTGGCTTAATTCGACTTTAAAAAGTCGAATTAAGCCTTAAAGCTAGTGGAAAGCAGATTTAATAAAGTTGACTTAATTTTCATTAAGTCGACTTAAGCAAGCTGCTTAAGTCGACTTATGGAAAGTGTAGTGTAGACACAGAGTAAATTAAATCATCTTAAGCAAGCTTAAGTCGACTTAATTTACAAGTGTAAACCCAGCCCTAGTGTCTCTTTTTCAAATGTTGACCATCAGTACTCCCATTTCAGGTCCAAAATTAACTGGACACTGTTGAAATAGATCTAAATTACTTGCTCAAGGTCACACAAGAGGTCAGCAAGTCAGTATCAGAACCAAGATTAGAACCTGCCCAGCCCATCTGTCACCTAATTTTTCTGTGCCTGAGTTTTCGAATCTAAAAAATGGATGAATATTTCAAAAATAATTCTTAATTTTGTATATCTCAATGTGGAATGGGTGGGAGGAAGGTACAGAACATCCAAAAGAATCACGTGATGGACTGATTCAATCTACTTCTTGGCATCATCTATAGGAAGCCATCTGTGCTTCTCGTTGGGATGGAACTCAGTTTAGGCACAGCTGCCCGCACAGATTGAGGGGTACAAATTGCAACACCTTGTACTGACAGTGGTGAATTAATCCCTCTGCATGGATTCACTCCCCAAAATGAAGGAGTTGATTGATGATTGATTCACATGTTCCTTTCCCTTCACATAAAGTTGATTGTTTCAGACAATAGTCTGAGACTGCCTCCTCTTATTGTTACACAATTTGTGGATGCTTCATAGGCACTTCTCATCTCTCAACTTCAGGTGACACACCATTTTATAAGAGAAGGAATTGTCTAAATAAGATAATCCTCCAGGAGAATAAGAACAAGAAAACAATGAATGACAACTGCTACACCATGCTATCTAATACTGCTTTAGTTTAGCAGCTAAAAGTAGGTGAAATTTGGCCAGTACATGCTATCACGCACTTACAGAAATATATCCTTAAATCAAGAAAATTGCAACTCATGTTCAGTGTAGGGCATTTATCTAACACAAAAGAACAAGTTATTACTGTTTTTATTTATTTAGATTTCCAGAAATACTTCCTTTGCCAAGTCCCAGTGAAAGTTTTCATACAAAGCCCAATTGCACAGAGGGAAGTAAATTTTAAGTTTTTTTGTGAAAAGGGATTAACCAAATTGAACCTAGAATGAGACTTTCTATGCCATATTTGAATTACTAATGAAATTTTAGAGGGTTAGTTGTAATGGTGTTAGTAACCCCTCCTGTAAAACATACAGCAGAATAGCTATTTTGAAATTATTCAAATTATTGGTGTGCTAATATATACTTCCTGAGAGTGGAAGAAAGAAAGACATTTGCATTAAGTTCAGCTACATTGACATTTGAAAGAAATAGTGAAAATACATTTATTAGAGGTTTTTATACAAATGAAAAAGAAAAGAGTCTCTTAAATGTTTGCCCTGTTTTTTTTTCTAAGAGATTGAAAGCAAACACCAGTCTTCAAAGAAAAATCAGCTTCTATGAAGTGCCAGGATTTTCTAATCAAACCGTCATTTTTTTTAATGTGCTGAAGAGTACTGCAAAAATAAGATGTCCTCCTGTCTTCATTTTATTTAGAGAATTTATTGTTCTTTTCAATGCTTAAGCCCAGTGGTATCTTGGAAACAACCCCAGCTACTTACATTCCTTTTCATCACATTGCAAAATATGAACCATTCAAACACATTCTCCTTTCCATTTTAAAAGCAGATATTGGTAAATAAGTTGGCCAGATTCCTTATTGCAACCGTCTTCGGGGGGGGGGGGGGGAGGGAAACTATTTATTTTTAAGGACATTGGAAAGCATTCAATTCAACAAGTATTCAGGAGCTATTTGAGAAGTTGTAACTGGAGTCTGACATGTTGAAGGGTAGCAGAATCAGGCTTTCAATAAGAAAAGTTGTATAAAGTAATACTAATATCAAGCTTACATGAGCTGTTATATCACCAATAAACTGGAAGTTTGCATTTCATATTACGTAAATTGGTTGAAACCATTGATTTTCTGCACCCATTTACATTGTGTTTACTGATGAACAAATTAGACCCAAATCATATTGTAAATCATTAGGCTATGTACATTGTGTCAATATCCTAGGCCAGATCCTCAGTTAGTTTAATTTCACATAAAAGTTGACTTCACTGTAGGCATGCCCATTAATACTAGCTGAGGTTCTGGTACCTTGCATCCTGGCAGAGCTCATTAACAGTACAGCAAATCATCTAGTCCTAAGGATGGGTCAAATGTTTCTTTCTTTGTCTATTTCCATTTGTTCTTTTTCACTAGGAGTAGTTTGTGCCAAATTTCCAGCAGAGATTCTGAAGAATACATGGATAGTTCTCCATACTATTGGTTTCCAGCAGAGAAAAAAGCTTCTGAAAATTATTTAACCTTCCACAGATTCTTGAGACGTTTTGTTTCTTTTTACAATTTCTTCCAAGCCTCTTACCTTTTAGAACCACATCCCTGAGCTACAATTATTTAGAGAAGCTTATGCTTGACATTCAATCTTTTACACCCTCATGTTTCCCAAAATGCTAAGTCAAAATCTGTCACTGTCACATTCACTTTGAACAATCCTGGGTGCTTTCTTTTTTCTTTTATTCCAAATCATAGACAGAAAATAGTTTATTAATATATCAAAAGTGCAAATAAAGCTAACTTACGTGGTTTGGCCTCAGCTTATTACTCGTGAAATTTTTAAAGGTTCATTTAATCTATTAGTACACCAACTGTTATCTGTTAAAAACCAGAAAACTAACTGTAGTATATTTGTTGATATCAGGTTACTGTACCGAGCATTTTAACCACCCAATTTTTAAACCACATTAGATACATTAAATGATATATTAGAAGCACATTTGATAGCCAATTAAATGAAGGTTTGATTTCATATAAATTATATGCCAATTTGGAAGATATTGGTAGTATTTTCATCATGTAATGCTTAAAAATTATGATGTTGCCATTATATCTCACAAATACAAATGACATTTAACTCAGAAATGGACAGGCAAAATGGGTAGTGGGGTGTAAACTACATGCTCTAAAGGATTACGTAGTGAAAAAAAATTAAGGAATGATGTCTTAGGCACCTTGGTAATCATAGAATCATAGGGTGCGTCTACACTTGTAAATTAAGTCGACTTAAGCCTACACTTGTAAATTAAATCGATTTAATTTACTCTGTGTCCACCCTGGAGTTTCCTTAAGTCAAATTAAGCTGTTGCTGGAGCGCGGTCCCAACCAGAAGGGAGCCGCAGGGCTCCGTTTTGGCCCGGATCTCTGGGGTCCCGGCAGAAAGGAGCCCATGCTCCCTTCTAGCTGGACCCCCACCAGTCCCAGCAATAAGGAAGCGGTGGCTCCCTTTTTGCTGGGATCCACGGGGGTCCCAGGGAGAGGGGAGCCACCGGCTTCCTTCTAGCTGTGACCACTCAGTCCTGGCTAGAAGGGCTCCCTTCTGCCCAGGACCGCTCCGGGGCTTGCTGGCTCTTCCTGGACCTAACTAGTCGACTTGAGAGTCTAGTATAGACTCTGAGTCGAGTTAGTAAAGCCCACCTTAAGTCGACTTATTTAAGTTGACCTAAATCAGTAAGTGTAGACATAGCCATAGAAACTGAAAGGGACCATGAGAGGTCATCGAGTCCAGTCCCCTGCACTCATGGCAGGACCAAGTACCCTCTTAAACCATGCCTGACAGGTGTTTGTCTAACCTGCTCTTAAAAACTTCCAATGATGGAGATTCCACAACCTGCCTAGGCAACTTATTCCAGTGGTTAAACACCCTGACAGTTAGGAATTTTTTCCTAATGTCCAACCTAAACCTCCCCTGCTGTAATTTAAGGCCACTGCTTCTTGTCCTATCATCAGAGGTTAAGGAGAACAATTTTTCTCCCACCTCCTCGTGACAATCTTTTAGGTACTTGAAAACTGTTATGTCCCCTCTCAGTCTCCTCTTTCCCAGACTAAACAAACCCAGCTCTTTCAATCTTCCCTCATAAGTCAAATGTTCCAGACCTTTAATCATTTGTGTTGCTCTTCTCTGGACTTTCTCTAATTTGTCTACATCTTTCTTGAAATGAGGCACCCAGAACTGGACACAGGGCAGAGTAGAGTGGAAGAATTACTTCTCGTGTCTTACATACTTACAATACTACTATTAATGCATCCCAGAATGGTGTTTGCTTTTTTTGCAACAGTGTTACTCTGTTGACTCATAGGCTATGTCTACACTTGGCCAAATAAGTCGATTTAGCATGTCCACACTCAAAAATTAAGTCGACTTCAAGGGGACCTTGCCAAATCGACTTAGAGCATCTACAATGGACGCCTAAGTCGACTTCTAGGGGTTCGGTGGACCTGGGACTGGTCCACGGTGGCAGGGGGGGCACCACTTGCCAAGTGCCAGGGAGCTCAGCATTTGCCCCATTGTACCTGGATACAATGGTGGCTGAGCAGGACAGGGACACTGGCAGGGCATAGGAGCGGGGTGGGCAGGGCTGTATCCTGCCCTGTGGGGGGATGCCAGGCTTTGGCTGTGCCAGCCACCCTGGCAGGGAAGGCAGTGGGGGAGCCCTGAAGCCCTTTAAGTCAACTTTAAGTCAATTTAGGGCTAATCTGCATCCACACTGGCTAAATTGACTTTATAAAGTCGACTTTAAATTTCCTTAAGTCGACTTAAGCAGCAGCTTAAGTCGAGTTAAGGAAATTGTAGTGTAGATGCAGATTAAATCAAGTCAACTTAAGCAAGCTTAGTTCGACTTAATTTGTAAGTGTACACGCACCCATATTTAGCTTGTGGTGCATTATGACACCCAGATCCCTTTCCACAGTACTCCTTCCTAGGCAATTATTCCCCATTTTGTATGTATGCAATGGGTTATTCTTTCCTAAGTGCAGTACTTTGCACTTGTCTTTATTGAATTTCATTCTTTTTACCTCAGACCATTTCACCAGTTTGTTCAAATCATTTTTATTGTGATCCTATTCTCTAAAGCCTTTGCGACCCCTCTCAGCTTGGTCTCTTTGGCAAACTGTATAAGTGTACTCTATATGCCATCATCTAAACCACTGATGAAAATATTGAACAGACCCAGAACCAATCCCTATGGTACCCCACTCGTTATGACCTTCCAGCATGACTGTGAACCATTAATAACTACTCTCTGGGAGTAATAATCAATAGTGAAAGCAGTTTGCAAATAGTAGAGGGATGCTATAGAAAAAACAAATATCACAAAATAAAAGAGCTCAAAGCAAGTTTCGCAATATTACGTATAGTTAACCTGTATTAAAAGGAGCATTTTCTAATATACCAAACAACAAACATGATAAATGTGATATATTAGAGATAGTCAGAAAATGGGAGTGGGAGGGATGAATTGTAAATGTCTTATAAAATTTTCATTTTTGTCACACTTTTGCAAAGAGTATAGTTATTATACTACCCTGTGCTATGTAAATCCAGCTACACAGACAAAACACTTTTATTAGTAGAACTTCTGCAACCTGTTGCATACTCTGTACTTTGAATAGTTTGCTCCTTTCTCATGCATTTTACCCTAGCATCTCAAATGATTTTAGAAAATAAACACGTACATAAATATTAGTTAATCCAAACAATACAAGTAAATTTGTAGTAATGGCATTTTGCAGGCAAGTAAATTTAGGCACTGAAAATTTAAGTGACTTTCTAAAAATAATAAAGTAAGTCATTAATAAAGCTGGAAATATAACCCAGTAGCCCTAACTCAACAGTCCCCCATTCTATCAACTAGACATATTGCCTTCCATTGAGCAACAACTGATTTACTGCTATCTGAGCTTGTTGGTAGTTTTGAGGGTTTCATGTTATATGGTTGGCTTAAAGAAATGCACAAAGGGAGATAAAAGGAAGAAAACTTGTTCAGGTGGCCAAAATCCATGCTGGAGGAAAGCAGTGTTGTTTTTAAGCAGTATTAAAAGTCATGGTGCCAGGATACCAAGTGATGGGAAAGCTAGGGAAACTTTATTATATTACACAGACCAACAGATTTCTGCATCTCTTTCAGAACATGGGCAAAATTGGAGAGCCCTGACTCTTTCAAACGGTCTAGCAGAGCCAAATCAAGAGGATGAGATGGCAGAAACTTTGCCAAAATGGCATAATTATATGCCTAGATCTCCTGATTTCTTAAAAATGTTTTTATGGTATTTCTGATCCGTCCCTATAAATTTAAGATCTGATCCTCCAACAGTATATGCATACACGTTGTTTCCTAATACTATTCTTTCAGTCTATATCAGGTATGAGATGAGGATCAGGAGGGTGTCAGGGCAGGTTGATGTCAGATCCTCATGTACATTGCTGGAGCCTTATAATTCTTCTGATCCTCTAGGAGAGTGCTTTGCTGGTGAATTTTATCCAACACTGAATTATTGGTGGTTTTTTAATATATATCTCCTATAGGGCAAGTAGAATATTAAGGCTTCGGGACTTTTCTTGGTATGAAGGCTTAATGCTAGATAGCCTATTTGTTGTGCATGTGCAGACACACACACCCATTTGTTGCAAGGCAGTAATCTACTAAATCCTAATGGCTAGATTCCTGGTAACAATGCAGTAGAGATGGAAGACACTAGCTGGACAAGTCCCAGGTCCCTCAAGTTATATCACTTTTATTTGATGACTGACTTGAGGGAAAGGTAGGCAGGTGGAAACCGATAGTCATCTGGTACCTGACGTGCAAGGAGAGTGCAAAATATACCCAGGCCATGCTCCTTTCTCTTTTCCATTAGGAAAAGGAGCAGAAGTAAGACACCATGTTAGACGCAGCTGATACTTCGTCTTCTCTGGCCAGTATAGGGATCATGGACAGAAAAGAAGTAGATTTCAGGACCTGGACTAGAAGGTGGGGCCTCTGACACATATTGAAGTTGTTCACAGGGTAGTACACTTTTAGGTAAAATAGTTAATGTGAAAGAAGACCCAGCTTTCCAGACTCTATTTGTGAAGTGGATGAGGGACTAACACTACTAATTCTTGTAATTTCAGCTTACGTCTCACATTTTGTGGAATCTGAAGACTGCATTCAAAGCTCAGCTTGCCCCCCCCCCCCAATTATCCCCTAGATAGTACATGGTTAGTTCTCCTGGTTGCAGAGGAAAGCTTAGAAATATGACCCAAATCCACTCTAATGACTCAAACCACCAAAACGCAAGTAAACAGAAAGTCCCCCTTTTTAAACCTTACCCTTTTAAACCAATCTTATAATTTTGGAGGCCTGACTCATGGTTTTGAATTCTTGGGTTGACTACACTGAGGGAGGTTATGGTTTCTGGACTTTGGAAAGGGTAACATTCTAGAAGGTGGAGTGTGGATTGAAGCAAAGTTGAATTTCAAGTTCATCTATGATACATATGTGAATTCTTTACCTGGCAGAGAGCAGTTGGGAATAATGATGCTCTGGGACCATCTTTGAAATATAGAATTAATAAGGTGGACAAAGTATGAAAAAAGTTATAATTAATGCAAGATTCCAGTGATTATTGTTCACACAGCAAAGCAGAGCTGGTCAAAAACGGGATTAACACAAGTTTGTTGGGTTTTTTTCTCAGCACCATTTATAAAAGTCAACCACTTTAAAAAGTTGTCTGTCAATGGATGGGGCACATCACAGGCCAAATCTTTAGCCAGTATAAACTGGCATGGTTCCACTGAGTTTAGTAAGTTATGTCAAATTGTACCAGGTAAATAGTTACACCTCGTAACTTCTGTGCTTCTACTATATGCTGATACTACTATACTTATATGTTATTATTATTGATAGGTGGAAATGGAAATGAAGTTCTATTTCAGTTTAGTAATCTGAGTCACAGATTCCTAGAAGGAACAAACCAAGTGATATATATGCACTCTTATTTTATTTTTTTCATAATAGGAGAACAATGAAACTGTATTTGGCCACAGAAATCTTAATAACTGCCAGAACCACTGGATGAGATTAAAATGACTTCTGACCCTAATGCCTTTCTAGCACTCATTTGTTTTGGGTGACCTCCATTAAATAACCTATGCCATAAAAAGACAGCAAATATCAAAGTTAAATATAGCTCAAATATAGTGCCAAATAAAAAGTATAATCCCTTACTCCTGGTTAGAGTACACCATATTTCAACAAATCCAAGGTCAGACATAACCTTTAAAATAAATTTAGGAGCAGAAAAGAGTTTTTGATCTATATCTCAATCCATCTAACTGCCTTTCACAACACAAATAAGATCACATCCAATTATTATATTTTCAATGATTATTTCTAGTACTGTAGCAAACACCTTTTTTAGAAAAGCAATTCATTTCTTCCTATCATGGACATAAATGTTAATAGAAATCACAGAACCTGCTACATTTCCAGGAGCTGATACCACTCTGCTTCATTTCTCCTTAATTGGTGTCTTTAAAACCAAGTAAACTCTTTTTATGAACCCGCATAGCTACCCCTGTATAATTTGATCTGCCTGAAAAATCAAAGATTTGACTTACCCAGAATCTAACTAACTTTTCATGTTCTAATTCTGTCTGAAAGGTTTTGTATAGCTGAGTTATATCTGCAATGTCTCTCTCAAGTTCAGTTCAGACTGCTTCCATTTTAAAGAGGAAAAGTGCCAATTACATTTAGAAGTAGATGATGGTTTTAAGCCACTGTCTTTGGGTGGAGAGAGCTGGTGAGGGGTAATATTGAGCAAATGGGGAACCCCTATAGCTGTTTCCACAGTAGTAGTATCTGCTATACCCTTCACATTGACTCTCATTCTGTGGGTGTCTCTCTCTCTCTCTCTCTCTCTCTCTCACACACACACACACACACACACACACACACACACACACACACACA
>ML685780.1:1728644-1749704 GCA_007922175.1 Pelusios castaneus
AGGAGCCTTCAGCTTGTGCCGAACAGCAAAAGAACCTAAACTCTATCTTTATCTTCCTTTCCCTGCTCCATCTGGCATCCAACACTATCAGCAGTAATCAAAGTGGCCAAAGGTCCATCCACTGACTTCAGAGGAGTGGCTATAATGGGGCAAGGACCAAGAATATGGTTGGCCCCCATATCCAGCTACAAGGAGATGTAAATAAAAAGGCCGCCTACAAGTGGGAAGGAGGCAGGGGATCAAGTATTTTTATATAGAATATATAATTTATATTAAAATGTAACAAAAATACAGCTAGCTATGAAAAACAATTTCAGTTCTATGCATACAAAATGTAAGTGATGGACTATTTAATAAGAACTGATAAAACATGCACATTTGTCTCTTTTTCTTAGCCTCACAATTTACAAATTCTGCAAACACTATCTGCAAAATAATGAGGCTTCATAGACAAAAGTAGCTGCAAACATGAGCTGTGATTGACAATTGGTAAAGAAAGGGAAAAAATACCAAATGCAAAAGAATCCTACTTATGCTTTCCTCTGGATATCATATTGTGTCATATCGCATTTCTAACATGGGCTCATTGTTTTATTTCAGAGGTTGGTGGAGGGACAGAGTATAAAAGGTTCAACACCCACAGCCAGCATACTCAAGACAGTTCAGTTCCCATTTCTGCTCATTAATAAGGGGTAGATTTTTGAAAGTGCTTAACACCCAGCAAGTCCAATTTGACATTTGTTGCAACAGCTTGGCCATTCTATTTGTTACATAAATAAGAGTTGCACTCTTCTAAAAATCTCAACTTAAAGTTGACCTTGTTAAGGTGATTTAACAGAGTGGCTACACTTTAAGTTGACCTTGTTAAGTCAACTTAACAGTAGACATAGCCATTCAGACTGGCTTTAAGTCAACTCAATAAGGTCAACTTAGCACTATTCCCCATCCACACTGGCTTTAAGTCAATTTAAGAAGTCAACTTAAGGCTTAAGTCGACCTTCAGAGGTGGTGTTATTAAGTTGACCTAAGGTGTTATTAAGTCAACTTAAGGAAGCGCTTAAGTCAACTTAATAAAAGCCCTGTGTAAGCATCTTTAAGTCGACCAAAGCTGCCAGTGTAGATGCACCCATAGACTCTAAGGTCAGATGGGACCAGCATGATACTCTAGTCTGACCTCCTGCACAATGCATGCCACAAAACCTCACCTACCCACTCCTGCAATAAGCCTCTAACCAATGACTAAGTTATTAAAGCCCTCAAATCATGATTTAAAGACTTTAAAATACAGAGAATCCACCAGCAAGTGAGCCATTCCCAATGCCACAGAGGAAGGTGAAAAACACCCAGGTCCCTAGCTAATCTGCCCTGGGGGAAAATTCCTTCCCGACCCCAAATATGGTGATCAGTTAAACCCTGAACATGTGGGCAAGTCTCACCAGCCAGTCACCCAAGAAAGAATTCTCTGTAATAACTCAAAACCCGCCACATCTACCCTTCCTTCTTAGGCCACCGGCATATTAACCATCAGTATTCAAAGATCAGTCAATTACCAAACTAGGCCCATCATACCATCTCCTCCATAAATTTATCAAGCTCAGTTTTGAAGGCAGACAGGTTTTTCATTCCACAGATCATCTTTGTAGCCCTTCTCTGCACCTGTTCCACTTTGAACTCAACTTTTTAAAATTTGGGGCGCCAGAACTGCATGCAATATTCCAGATGAGGTCTTACCAGTGCCTTGTATAGTGACGCTAACACTTCCCTATCTCTATATGATATACCTCTTCTGATGCATCCTAGAACCTCATTAGCTTTTTTCACAGCCACATCACATTGGCAGTTCATAGTCATCCTATGATCAACCAGTACTCCCAGATCCTTCTCCTCCTCAGTCCGTTCCAACTGATGCGTTCCCACCTTATAGGAAAAATGCTTGTTATTTGTCCCTAAATGCATGACCTTGCACTTCCCATTATTAAATTTCATCCTATTCTTGATACTCCAGTTTTCAAGGTCATCCAGATCTTTCTGTATGGTATCCCGATCCTTCTCTGTATTGGCAATACCTCCCAACTTGGTGTCACCCGCAAACTTTATTAGCACATTCACACTTTTTGTGCCAAGGTCAGTAACAAAAAGGTTGAACAAGATTGGTCCCAAGACCGATCCCTGAGGGACTCCACTGGTAACCTCCCTCCAGCTTGACAGTTCACCCTTCAGTATGACCTGCTGTAGCCTCCCTTTTAACCAGTTCCTTATCCACCTTACTACATTCATATTAATCCCCATCTTCTGTAACTTAATAACTCCCTATGTGGAACTGTATCAAATACCTTGCTGAAATCTAAGTAAATTAGGTCCATCGCATTCCCTTTATCTAAAAAATCTGTTATCCTTTCAAAAAAAGGAGATCAAGATGGTCTGACATGACCTACCTTTTGTAAAGCCATGTTATATTTTATCACAGTTACCGTTATCCTCTATATCCTTAAGTAGTTTCTCCTTCAAAATTTTCTCCAAGACCTTGCATACTACCGAGGTCAAACTAACAGGCCTGTAGTTACCCAAGTCATTTTTATTCCCTTTCTTGAAAATAGGAATATATACAGACAAGACAACAATGTAGTAGCTATAAGCAATGTAGGTACCCCATACTCATGCCAAAATACTTTCATACCAGACCTCATTACTACATTATGTAATCTCTCACTGTGTAGACAGACAGTGCAGAATTCATTCTAAAAGTAACTATGCATGAAGACTGAAGTTCTGAATGGACAAAATATTCATGAAGTTGACAGCCTCCCTGTTAGATGTATGTGGTAGCTGAATTCAGGAAAGGACATTGTATGAAAACCTTTATTAAAGTAAAGTGGAATGGAAATCAATTAAATGGTGACCATGAATGAGAAATATAAGAAGATAAAATGACAAACCAATTAAAATATACAATTCAAATGGAAAATACTGCCTACCATAAAAAACATCTGCACTAATTCACTTTGGATATGCACCACTGGGGAAAAGGCATGTTTGTAATAAATCCATGAATTTCAGAACCAATTTATTTACGTAAGATGGCTCAAGAAATCTGTAATTATTTTTAAATTGAAGTTGATTTTAATTTCATTTTTAACTCTTCTTGCTTAACAAGCCTTTCTTAAGGTGAGTACAGATTCAGTGCCTGCTTGTCAATCAGCATGAACATTTTCTGCATTGATTTAAGATGCGGTGCTCCCTTTCACTAGGTAACAAGAAACACAGTTTTCATGCAAAATTCTCGAGCGAGCAAAACTATGGGAGAAAAGAGAAGCAAGGCAAGAGAGAAGTAAGATATGCAAGAAGAAGCAAAAGGATGAGAAAAACAAACTGAAGAGTAAGTTGATTACTTCTTTACAACAACTGTCATTCTTTGAGATGTGTTGTTACATGAATTCTACTCTTGGTGTTAGCTATGTCCATTGTGGTCACGTGTGAGCTGTAGATGTTATGGTCTATCCCCTAGTCAAGTATATAAAGGGCAGAGCAGGCCCAATTCTCCTTCTGTTCCTTTGCCAAAACAGAATCCCAGAAGATCAGAAGTACACAGTAGCTGTGAATCATGGCAGGTTGTGGAAACTGTGTGAACTATCTAGGGAAAATATCAGTGACTGTAGCATAAGTAATGGTTCTTTATTCAAGTGATTGTCCACATGGATAGAGCCCTGCACAGATACAAAAAATGTTCACCTGCATCTGATCCAGAGCCACTCAGTGTCAGCCTGTATCCAATCCAGGATTCTCATGCCAGGTTTTATGTCCATCCGCATCTGCACTGCCCTACTTCGCAGCAGCTCCTACTCTGACTATGGCTGCGTCTACACTGGTAAATTAAGTCGACTTAAGCTTGGCTTAAGTCGACTTAATGTGCCCTGCGTCTACACTACACTTTGCTTAAGTTGACTTAAGCAGCTTGATTAAGTCGACTTAAGGAAAATAAAGTCAACTTAATGAAAATTAAGTCGACTTTATTAAACCACCTTTCTAATCGACCTAAGGTTCAATTCGACTTTCTAAAGTCGAATTAAGCCAGTGTAGCCCTGGGGTAAGCCCTAAGTCAATTTAGGGCTACCCCAGGACTACACCAATGCCCTCCCTGCTGGGGGGGGGTCACAGGGGGAGACTGGCATTCCCCCCAAAGGGCAGGGCATGTGGGCACAGTGTGACACTGTCTGGATTTAGGGAAGCATTTATGATATTATTTTCTATGGATATCTCATAAATGCTCTATAATCCATAGGAACTATGTCATGTTTGGTATCAATAGAAAGGTAGTAATTTGCTGGGAATGATTATATAGTTTATGTCTAGGAATTCTATTTTGATTAGAAGTTAAGAATTTGATGTTATATCCATACTTTAATTTGTGTCCTTCTGGAGAAATGTCTTAGACGGGAGAGTGTGAACAACCATTGTCTCCTTAATGTTTAGGAATTTTCCAGGTATAATGGTCCCAGGGAGTAAACTGATGAGCCATTAAGGATACAATGGTTGTATTCTTTATGTCCTCAATGGCTCATCAGGACATGGCTCATCGCTGATAGAGTGTATAGGTAATAGGTTGCTGGGAGCTAAAGTGTGGGACTCTTGTTAATACTATATTGTGTTCCAAAAAGGGAGGGAGCTCCTGTACTGGATGAAACTAATGCATGAAGCTATTCAGGAATCTTCCCACTGTAGGCTGGGGAAGATACAGTGTGGTCATGGAAAGGAGACGTATGTGCAGATATTACTGTGGATTGTTTTAGGACTTGGAGAGTGTCTCATATTGCTGAAATTGGCAATGTGAAAGGAAAAAGCTGGTGCTGAGATGTCCCAATAAAACACCTTTTCCATCTAGCTTTGTAAATCAGTCTGGTTGAGGGTTTTCTGCTTTGGAGCAGAATGTTCTGAATCTCATTTGAACAGTTTATATTGATAGATGTCATCCAGTCAGCAGGCAGGCTGTCAGATGTAAAGAAGTCATGCCTGGGTATATGATCTGACCACTGTTCTGAGGCTATGTCTGGCAGACCTCGTAAGGCAACACCAAGTTATATAGAAAAGTCCATCATATCCCAATACCAGAACAGCCTGATCCATACGAGGCTGTTATAAACATCAGTCCTGCGTCTTGTCTCAACTTGCTCAGGACACTTAGAAAAGAAAACAAGACAACTTGCAGCCAGAAAAAAGAAGGAGGAAGGTTAGAAAATTGCACCAACCCCAGGAAGAAACAAGTCTATATAATGAGGGAACAGCTATTAAGAAGAACAGACAGGCCTGTCGCCAGAGTGGATCCCAAAAAACAGAAAGATTGCTGGGAGCTAAGATATGTACTGTGGAACTGAAGCCGAAGAGAATCCTTCTGGGATCAGGAAAGCATCCACTGATTGTCCTTCACATGGGAATATATGTCTTTCACTGGGACACCTCAAGGAAAACTACACCAGAGTGGGGAAGATACTTACTGACATTGTGGGAAATTATCTTCAGTGGGATTTTCTTGCCCATAAAGGAGAAGAGTAAAAGTGAGAAGAGATTATGATGATCAACAGATGGCTCAGGCAATGGTGCTATAAGGAGGGCTTTGGGATGTTTCATCACTGGGAGGCATTCACACACAGAGGCCTGTTCTCATGGAATGGACTCCAGATGAGTAGGAAGAGAAAGAGACTTTGAGGATGGAGGCTGGTACAACTGATTAAGAAAGCTTTTAACTAGGAATTCAGGGGAGCCTGTTGGGAGATGCTCATATGATCTCTGCACCTGATTCTAATATTGAGTTGGAAGAAAATCAAATAAAAGAGGATACAGCAATGGAGAAAGGAAGAACACAGGGTAGGAGAATGGAGAACCAGAGGAAAGATAGTGCCAGTACTACTGACTGTAACAGTCAGGTAGATAATATTGGCAGTAAAAGTATTGTACCTAATTGAGTGAGGAATCTGCAGGAAGCCAAGCAGAAACAACTAAGACGTCTGTACATCGATGCAAGGAGTCCGTGTTAAAAAATGAAGGACTAGAACTACTGGTGCAGGAGGATACTATAGAGTTAAGAAACATGCTGGAATAGTACTTATGATTGGAATACAGGTATTGAAGGGCATATGTGGTTCAGAAAGACAGAAATGAAGGTAAAAGTGGTGGAGTAGCATGGTATGCTAATGAAGACAAACTGTAAAAAATTTAGAAGTGATAGAATAAATGAAACAGAATCTATTTGGGTCAAAATCATTTTGGGGACGAAAGGTAACAGAGGTTACAGGCAATAGTGCTTGGGGTCTGCTACAGACCACCAGGATTTGATTTAGACCTCTTTAATATTTTAATGAACTAAATGCTACTGGGAATTGTGTTGTTATGGGAAACTTTAATTTCCCAGATATAGATTGAGAACAAGTATTTATTAATTATTATTACTATTATTATTATTATGGGATCAGATATTCCTGAATGTGATAGCTGACAGATTTATTCACCAAATAATCATTAAACCAACAAGAGGTAGTACCATATTAGATTTAGTATTGTTAAGAAGAAAAATAGTCTGTAGAGGACAATCTTGTTTCAAGTGTTCCTGAGCTAATTTAGCCTAAGCTAACTGGAATGATAAACAAAAACTGGTCTGCACCTAGGGTCCTTAATTTTAAAAAGGATTTTAAAAAATAAGGGAATTGGTTAGGGAAGTGGACTGGATTGAAGAACTCAAGTATCTGAATGTGAAATAGGCTTCGGATTACTTTAAGGTAAACTGGCAGATACCCAGGGGTTGACAGAATTTTTCAGATCAGGAGCAAAAAATGTTTGGTACTCAGTTATCAGACATCACATTTGTGTCCCCTCATGCCATCCCCCTCCCCAGGGGCCAGAGGAGTTCTGGTCCCACCTCCCACCTGCCCTGGGGAGGGTAGTCTGTACCTGCAAGGGGGGGATGTGGAGCTGGGGCAATGCAAATCCCCCCCCAACTTCCCCTCCCCTGAAGTCATACAGTAACTGCAGCAGCCCTGCAGCCTTGCTCCGACTGGGACAGGACAGCCTCACCACCTGCCTGGGAGTTACTCAGTGTCTCTCCTAGAGCGGCTCTGGGTTGGGTATTAAATACTTTCCTTGGTCTCGAACATGTATAAGCCTCAGGGTTTACTCCAGGAGCTTTGCTGGTGCTGAGTATAGGGGGCACCAGCCCAGGGTGTCCAAGCTAGTACCCTGAGTCCTGAGCCAGCAATGCAGGCACAAAAAGGTGCACAGGCTCTTTTAAATCTCCTGCTCTGCAGCATGTAGCTGAGGCATGTAGTGCAGAGCAGGCGAAGAGAAGGGAAAGTTAAATCCCTCTTCTCAGGTAGGCAGTGGTAGGGGTGGAAGTGCAGCAGGTTCAGGGAGAGGAAGCTGGTCACGGCATCTGGCCTGAACCAGGGAGCAGCAGGGCCAAACACAGGAGTTGGCCCAGGGCCATCAGGCAGTGGTGGCGCAGCCAGGGTCCAGATCTGCACTGGGAGCCAGCAGCCAATGGTGGGGGTTGGATCCATCCCAGGGCTAGAGGCAGCAAGGGCCAGTGGCAGCAGCAGGGGCTGGGTGCTGGATCCAGTCTGGGAGCTGGGCTCCTGGCAGCAGCGTTTGGGAGCGAAGCAGGGGGGTATGGTTTCAGGCTGGGGAAAGGGTGAGTGAGCCTGGGGCTGGGCAGGGTATACTGGTATGCATGTGAGCCCTTGGGGGGAGTTTTCAGTACACTTTTTGAAAGGTTAGCTGCTCATGAGTACCTGAGTACCACTTATGTTAATTCCTGCAGATACCACTGTCACACACAAGTGGAGCAGGAAATCATAGGGAAGGATTGAAGACTAAGCTGGATAAGCAAGCCTCTCAAACAGGTGATTAAAAAAGAAGAAAGCCTACAAGGAATGGATGATAGAATCGATCAGTGAGGAAATCTATCTCTTGGAGGTGTAGGAGTAAAGTGAGAACAGCCAAGAGCCAAACAGATTTGAACCTTGAAAAGGAAATTAGAACCAATAGTAAAAGTTTCTTGAGCCACATAAATAAAAAGAAAACAAAGGAAGAAGGAGTGGTATCATTAAACACTGAAGATGAGGTTGATATTAAAGATATTTAGGTCTTACTGAACAACTAAAACAAATCCTTTTCTTCGGTTTTTAATAGGGTAATGAGGAGCTTGGGGATGTTGGTAGGGTGGCTAAAGGGAACTAGGATACATAAGGAAAAATAATGACATCCCAGACTGAAGCCATTCTTAAACAAGCTTAATGGGAATAATCCAGATAATATCCATCCAAGAATATTAAAGGAACTGCCGCATGAAATTGCAAGCCCAACTGCAAGGATTGTTCATGAATCTGTAAATTTGTGGGTCATATCCTAAGACAGAAGAATTTTAAATGCACTGCTTATATTTAAGAACGTGGGGGGAAAGGTGATCCAGAAAACTGCAGGTCCTTTAGTTGGACCTCAAGTGTGCAAGGTTTTAGAGCACATTTTAAAAGATAAAGTAGTTAAGGACATAGAGGTAAACATTGATTTGGATAAGATACAATATAGTTTTAAAGAAGGTAGATCATGATGGACCAACTAGACCTCTTTCTTCTGAGAAGATAACCAGTTTTCTAGGTAAACAAAATGCAGTAGATCTAATCTACCTGGATTTCAGTAAACCATTTGATACAGTTCCAATGGGACATTATCAGTTAGCCTGGAAAAGATGAGGCTAATACAATAATTGAAAGATGAGTAAATAACTGCTTAATGAGAATATTGCAATGGGTCATACTAAAAGGTGAGCTGTCACGCTCCAGAGAACTTACTAATGGAGTTCTTCAAGGATTGGTCTTTGGACCTATTAAAATAAATGTTTTCATTAATGACCCTAGAACAAAAACTCAGATTGTGCTAATGAACTTTGTAGATGACACAAAGCAGAGACATATTATGAATACAGAGGAGGACTGAAATATCATACAGGAAGATTTGGATTACCTTGGAAACTAAAATAATTGAAATCCAAAGGAATGTAATAGAACAAAGTGCAAGGTCCTTCATGTAAGGACTAACAACAAGAATTTTTGCTATAGGCTGGGGATGTATCAGTTGGAAGTTACAGAAGAGGCAAAAGATCTAGGTGCATTGGCTGATCACAGGATGACTATGAGTCATCAAGGTGATGTGGCTCTAAAAAACACTAATGCAATCCTAGGATATATCAGGCAATGTATTTCCAGTAGAGATAGGGTGAGTTAAAATCATTACACAAGGCACTGGTGAGACCTCATCTGGAATACCATGTGGAATTCTAGTCACCAATTTTTAGGAAAATGAATTCAAACCAATGCAGAGAAGGGTTATTAGGATGATCAGAAAAATGGAAAAACTATCTCATAAGAGGAGATTCAAGAAGGTTGGCTTGTTTAGCCTAACCAAAAAGAAGGCTGAGAGGAGGTGTGATTGCTCTCTGTAAATACATCAGAGAGCTAAACACCAGGGAAGGCGAGAATTATTTAAGTTAAGCACCCATGTTGGCACAAGAACATATAAACTGGTTCTCAATACATTCAGGGTTGAAAATAGATGAAGGATTCTAGGGTATGTCTATACTGGAGGCTCTGTTAAGTCGACCTAACATGGTCGACTTTAAGTCGACTTAAAATCAACCTTGTTAAGTCAACTTAGAGAGACCACATTGAAAACTCCTGTCAACTGCCTGCATCCACACTGGCAGGTGCTAGGTCGATGGAGGAGTAGTGCCTTGTGGGTAGCTGGGAGGGGGTCTGGAGGCCAATTAGATTGACTTAAAGGCACTTTCTGTCCACACTAGCTTAAGTTGACTTAATAAGGTCAACTAAAGCATTAAGTCAACCATAAGAAGTGGTGTTATTAAATCGACTTAAGGAAGCACTTACGTCGATTTAATAAAAGCCCAATGTGGACGCAGGAGTCTGTAGGTTGACTTAACCTTTCTTAAGTCAACCTAAAGCTCCAGTGTAGACCTACCCCTAGTTATAAGAGAAGTGAAGTTCTGGAGTTTTAGGAGTGAGCTGGATAAGTTTTGGAGGGATGGTATGATAAGAATGCCTACAATGGCATATGGGACATAAGTGACTGTTTTTAGTAAATATGTCTGAACTACTACAGAGAATTCTTTCCCAGGTATCTGGCTAGCGAATCCTGCTCATATGCTCAGAGTCTAACTGATTGCCATAGGAGGAATTTGGCAGATTGGCAGAGACCCTCTTTTTTTTGTTCGTTTTGTTGCCTTCCTCTGCACTGTGGAGCACAATTGCTTTCTGGTTTGCACTAAAGTAAAGAGTGGATTCTCTGTAATTTGAACTCTTAATCAAGATTTGATTATTTCAGTAACTCAGCCAGACGTTATGAGCCTATTAGAGGAATTGATAGATCAGATTTCTATAGCCTGCAACATGCAGAAGATCAGACTAGATGATTATGAAGCTCCCTTCTGGACTTTAAGTCTATGAGGCTAAGTAGCATGGGAGCCAAAAGAAAGATATATCAGTCCCAGCGTCCAAGGGATGAGAAAGGCATTGTTAGGGAGGTTGGCCTTGTACTCCTTTAAGACAAAAAATATCTGAAAATTATTTTTCTGCTTTGTGGCAAAAAGATCTAAGTGTGGAAATCCCATTTGCAAAAAAAGCTTCTATAGGACTGTGCCTAAGACATCACTCCTGGTTGTCTGAGAGATGCCTGCTGATCTGATCTGCAAAGGTGTATTACAGGCCAGGAAGGTGCAGAACCACAAATATGATTTGGTTTGAAATGCACCATAGACTAATAGATTCATAGGTCAGAAGCAACCAATATGATTATCTAGTCTGTCCTCTTGCACAATGCAGGCTGTAGCAGAGTCTACACTTGACCCACCAGTAGGGCACCTCCTGGTGGTGACTCTGGGGAATGCTCAAACGGTCCCCCTACAGGTTACCAGAGCTCTGCACTTCTCCACACTCCAACTCGACCCTCGAGTCCTTTTCTGTGACCTCAGCCCCCTGGCCGAGACTCTTAAGTCCACCCCTTCTGGGATACAATTAGGTCTTCCCGGCCCATTTTGCGGCAGTGGCCAGGCCTAGTCCTCCAACCACTTCCGTGCGGTCTTAGATCAGCTCACCATGGTCTAGGGGTCAGTGAGCATGTGCTGTTCCTGGCACCCCGCAATCAAACCCTGGGCCACTTTCCCGGCAGCTCTAGTCACTCACAATTCCTCACCGCCTTGGTCCAGCTGTCATCTGTTCCTTGCTCCTTGTCCTCAGACTGCTGCTCAGGCCTCTGCTGTAGTCCACTCAGTTTGGGAACCCTGGATCCACTTGGCTCCCTCTGCAGCACAGCACTTGGAGCTCTCCAGAGTGCTAGCTAGCACAACTGGCTAGCCAGAGACAGCTTCTCCTTCCAGCAGACTGAACAGCTAGCTCTACTGCTCCTTCCTTTATACTGGAAGCTCGTCCCTCATTGGCTGTCACAGCCAGGCTTCTTTTTAACCCTTTTTTGGCCAGTTAACCCCTTACTAGCCTTAGTGGAGCCACTGCACCACTACCCAGGTCACAAAACCTCGCCCACCCACTCCTGCAATAAAACTCTAACCTATGACTGAGTTATTAAAGTCCTCAAATCATGATTTAAAGACTCTTAAGATACAGAGAATCCATCAGCAAGTGAGCCATGCCCCATGCTACAGAGGAAGGTGAAAAACACCTAGAACCCTAGCCAATCTGCCCTGGGGGAAAATTCCTTCCCGACCCCAAATAAGGTGATCAGTTAAACCCTGAACATGTGGGCAAGTCACACCAGTCACCCAAGAAAGAATTATCTGTAATACACAGAACGCACTCCATCTATCCTCCCTTTTAGGCCACTGGCAAATCCACCACCAGTAGTCAAAATCAGTCAATTGCCAACTAGACCATCCCATCTTACCATCCCTTCCCTATATTTATCAAGCTCAGTTTTGAAGACAGTTATACTCTATGATGATCTATGATGTAGGCTTTTTGAAGCAAGGTTGCACACCCTAGAGTGTCCAATAGTGTCATGGAATATAAAGTAAGAGATGTATGGGTGTATCATGAGGAATGTTCCCTATGAACCATGGGTCTCTTCTTGCTATGTCTCATGGAATCCTCTCTAGAATTCCTCTCTAACTCAATTGTGCTATATAGATCTGGGAAAGGTGGATGTATGGGGGATGAATCCCTGCTATGCTCAAAGGAGAAGAAGAATTCTTCCAAGAGAGTGACCATTTTATCAGGATTTCTCTGACAATATAAAGGGAAAGTTAGTTTGGTGTTCTGATGACTCCAAAGCTGGTGGTTTAGATAACACTATCATCAATTTTTCATGGTGAAGTAACTCTGGTACTGGACCCATATATACATCACTTGGCATTATAATAGTTTAGATACTGAGCTAGCCAATGCAAAGATGCTGGGTACCAGAGGACACAGTTGCAATGCAATCAGTACTAAGATGGAAGATTCCAGGACTCCTAGTACTGAGGAATTCTGTGCCAAAGCTCTTGGTATCACATCATTGGTATCTAGAGAACCATGGTCCACCAATGTAGTGGCTACCACATATGCTAATGTTGGGGGATACAGGGCACCAAAAGGAACATTCTCAAGCTACAGGTCCTTAGCAGGCTGAGTTCAAATCATGAGTGAGTCTGTTGAGTCTGTTGATTCTTGTGTCTCTCTTTGGGTGCGTCTACACTTATAAATTAAGTCGACTTAAGCAGGCTTTCCCTCTACCTATCCAGTCGACTTAGAGTCTACTGTAGTCTCTCTAAGTCGACTTAATAGGAGCACCTTTAAGTCGACTTAAGAGTCTTGTGTAGACTCTCTAATTCGACTTAATAAGGTCGACTTAAAGTTGACTTTAGAACGTCGACTTAAGAAAGTCGACCTAACTTTCTGAGTGTAGACATAGCCTTTATTAGGTGTCAGAGATGGGAAGCTCATTTCCAGAGCGGAATTCCTTTCTGCCTCCAGCAAAAGAACAATGCTGGGACTGAGGTGAACAAATGGGGTGTTTGAGAACATGTGGCCTGGGAGCTCAGGCTACAGTCTTGGATCTCCAGGGTACAAACAGAGAGAGACTGACCAGATGACTGAGGTCTGTCTGTAACCTTCCTCTGTATATCTGAAAAGTTTTGCATCAGTCTCTGAAGAAGGAACAGCTGTAGATGGGCTTCTCTAGTTCTTGGAGTACATTTGAAAAAAGAATGACACATGGAACATCCCTTCAGGATGTATCTCTTCCCCAGGAGAATAGGCACTGGGAATACTGGGTGATTTAGTGGGAGTGGCCCTGCTTTTTAGCAGGGGGTTGGACTAGATGACCTCGTGAGGTCCCTTCCATCCCTATTGTTCTATGATACTCATCATCAACAGGCAACAAAGCACCACATGAAAGACAGTTCTTGACTCCCAAAGATTTAGCTTCTGCCCTGTTGCTAATAGCTCTGTATTGGGCAGGGGTGGGAGAACTGTAGCCTAACTGAAACTGGGCAGTTAACAAATTAACTATACTCTTCTTAATTAATATATGCAAGGCCAACACACACATACCTAATTATGCCAATACATGTTATTTGTACTATACATGTATTACTATGCATGAAGAAAATAATTCTAATATGCTAGCAATTATATAGCTTAAATTAACCTGTGCTTTTTATATAACCCTGCTTACTTACGCTAAGTATCCTATAACTCCTTGTATTCACTGAAATAAGTTTTAGCTTAAATAAATGGAGGAGCTGTCAAGACCAGTACAGCTCAATACTTTACCAGAGCAACGGGATGGGAGTTACTTTCACAAGCCAATACTGAAATGTCTCAAAGGGAAAGAGTAAGATACAGCAGTGCTGCAGACGTAGAAGGAGCCTTCATCCACTCATTGGTAAGTGAAATACTTGTGTTCAGAATGAAGGCATGAGGAGTACATCATGGTAACAGAAAAAACAAGGTAAAAAGCTGATTGGTTAAATTTAATTTGAGATGATATACACAGTACCTTTTATTTATTAGCAAGTAGGGTTCTTTAGGGTGTAACTTTGGGAGCACACTTTCTGTGTGAGGTGGATGTAAATGGAGAACCTACCTGGAGAGCGGTATCATATTGAACCCTTTTCCTGTACTATATTATTATTATTATTGGCTTAGAGCAATAAATCTGACTGATATTGATTATTTGCTCTCTTGAATAAATATCATAACAAACCAAAGTGTGGTTGAGCCATCACATCTATAATTTATCAGCAATCCTAACTGAGTAATGGTGACACAGTGTGCTGAGAAAGGGCAGATGGACTATAAGTCGTAGTTGAGGGACAGTTGGGCCCACTCTGCCTTGTATACCCTTTGCTGGGGAGATCATGAGGGCACCAAGAGAGTAGAAGCAGTCCCAAAGGACACTGCTGACCACAAGAATAAGATTTTATATGCAGGGGAACATATACACACTAGGCGTAGAATCTATGTAGACAGTCACTTTTGAAGATGTAATGCTACCTCGGATACAGAATCATAGAATCATAGAATAATAGGGATGGAAGGGACCTCACGAGGTCATCTAGTCCAACCCCCTTCTAAAAAGCAGGACCACTCCCACTAAATCACCCCAGCCAGGGTTTTGTCTAACCGGGCCTTAAAAATCTCCAAAGATGGAGATTCTACAACCTCCCTAGGTAACCCATTCCAATGCTTCACCACCCTCCTAGTGAGAAAGTTTTTCCTAATATCCAACCTTGACCTCCCCAGCTGTAATTTGAAACCATTGCTCCTCGTTCTGTCCTCTGTTACCATCGAGAACAGCCTACCTCCCTCTTCTTTTGGAGCACCCCTTCAAGTAGTTGAAGGTTGCTATCAAATCTCCCCTCAGTTATAAAGTACTGATCAGTGTGCTATAAGACAAAATAAGGTCCTTTTCTGTGAATAATATTGCCATCAGTGGAGAGGTCTTCCTGTCCTAGACATAGCTGGCATTGACTGCTCTGTCCATCTCCATGGCATTCCAGGACAGAACAGTGATCAGAAGAAAATACAGCAGAAACATCCCTATGCCACAGTGAGCCCCCTCTACTACAGACACCAGGGGGATTAAGGCAGTAACCAGTTATAGTTGGGATGCCCTATCCTGCAGCAGAAAAGAAGTGAACTCCAGTAGTCCCTGAAGAGAAAAAAGGCACAAACCACATTGCCTATATCTCTGCTCTGTTGCTTTCTACCCCTTATGTCTACTGGATGGAACATATGAACAGCTTAATTGTATATCATAAGACCTAAGTATTGTTTCACCTAGAGGAGAGTAACATTAACTGAGGTAATAAGGCTTCTGGACTTTAAAGCAGAAGGATGTGAGTTTTACCTCTGCTGGTGCTGTGAAGCCTATCAGGGCCTCAGTGGGTAGTATACTAATAATTTTGATCTGTAGGGTGGCAATGAAACAATTCAAATAGAGATTAAAGGGGAAGAGGCAAATCCATTTATCCAGAAGCAACAAACACGAAATTCTGCTCTCAGGAGAGCAGACTATAAAAGAACTCAATAGTATAAAAAGCTTCCTACCAGTAGGTCACCAATTCAAATCGGGCTCTGATTACATTAATAGCTGTTGGGTGGTTTCAGTCTAGTTCCCAGCAAACAGGTGTCCAGTGTCCCAATTATTACTAATTGGCACCCTTGTTCATAATCTCAGCAGAAAGGCCAGTGAGTGAATAAGAACTGAGAAGCAAGTACTCTTTCAACCCCAAAGGTGGTCTCTCTAGACCAGGATGAGGTGTTCTAATGGCACAGCATGGGCCAGGTTGTCCTGTCACTACTGACACTGCACTCAATATGTGGACAAACAAATGACGTTGACAGAGCTGTCATTCCAGAGCCTTTCAGGAACACTACACCTATTTTAAGAAAAGGAACAAAGCAGTTAAAGGGTTTAGAAAGTGGCAAACAGCAATAGGCAAAAAATGTCGATCATCTGAACTTACTTAGGCTGAAAAGGCAGAAAGAAGTTGAACAATAAGAAGCAGGAGAGTATCACATTATTGTACTGTTACAATGCTTCCCTACTTCGCCAGCTTATCAACCTAAAATTCAAAACCTCCATTATACTCAGATTCTTGCCTTGGCAACTCTCATTTCCTCTCTCCTCTATTTCACATAGAATCATGTGCCATCGCCGCTACTTGTTTACAGGTCGCTATAAGAAGACACAGCCACCTTTAACCATTCAGCTGCAAAGAATACCTTTCTGTAGCCTTCTCCAAATGCCTACCCTTGAAATTTTAGCCTGCTTTTTGCCACTGAGGTAGATTGCTCTAGGGGAGAAAAACTAATTTATTGTTTTATATTGTACTGTAGTTTTGAACAGCAGGCGTGTCAAGAGCCACTGCTTTTGCAATTACTTTCACTTATTTTGCTTGTGATACTAGAAAAGAGATGATATTCAATTGCTTTGATCTGCCCAAATCCAATTACTTATTTATCCTGCAAAGTGCACCAGTGCTGATTAAAGACAACTGATGGCTCATTTACTATCTTGATAGAATCCATTTTAAAATTTGGTTACATATACTGGCCTTTGTACAGAATGCCATGAAATAAGAGTAGAAGAAAAACGTACCTCTGGGCAAGGCATTACATGGAAATTATTTAATGTCCACTCCTTCATAGACTTTTGTATACACTAAATTATGGACATAAGAATTATTTGCAGTGTTACCACTTATTCAATTAAATAACACAGTTTGTATACAATGAATTGTGATGAATTCTCACATTAATTAGAATTGTGTTCTAAGAATTATCATTGTTTCCCTTGCTTATAGACTTTCTTCCCCAAACTTAAAACTTGGTAGAGCATGCCAGTGGTAGTACTGATATTAGTGGGAAGCAGCAGGTGATAGTGATGTATTTCAGGGAGTAGTAAAGCTGCAGAATTTAAATGAACTTGATGCACTGTACATTTTCTGCTATGTAAATCCTTTGAATTCTGTGCACAAAGGAAGCATAAAAGTTTAGTGAAGGCCATAATTTCATGTCAGATTTTCACTGTCATTCTATGTGGTTGATGCAGTGTCCTTTAAGCTCCTGAAAGAATCATTTGCAGAAGAAGAGTCAACCTGTACAAAATACAGATATTTTGTGATACTTAAAATAAATCAGATCCATAAACTGATTTTTTTTTTAAATCTCTGGCTCATTTATGAATTATTCAAGTGCTAGAAAAGATAAACTATAGCACTGAGTTTACTACCAGTGACGGATATTATCTGAAGTTCAAGTAAATTATAGCAAACGGGGTCCTGCAGACAGATCTTTCCATATATATGAAAAAAATGGTGTATTTTTAACAAAAGTTTAAACATTGTAAATCATTTCTTACTTGTTACAAAGCTAACTACAACTGAAGAGTGTCATACCAAAGACTGCATGGGTTTTTACATTATTGGAATAAAATGTTTAGAAATGTATTTTAAAATTGAACAATTGGGCAAAATCCTCAGATTCTGAATATTGTCATGGCTCCATTGATTAAAACTGAGCTAGGACATGTTACAGAAGTTGAGGATCCAGCATAGTATCTAAGTTTTCATTGCACTACAAGCTAGAGGAATATATTAGCAAACTACTGAATGCCTCTGTTTCAGGAAATGAAATACCATCATGACTCTAATGCCATGAATCTATCTTTCCATGAAGGTCTGTCACCAAGGAAGAAGCAGGAATCATACAAATACAACCCAGCAATCTATTTTATCATTTTAATTTAATGAAGCAGACTTTTTATTACAACGTTAAATTAATAAAAACCAAAATACATACTATATTGTTGGTGGTCTTTAACTGTCAACAAGCTTAGGTACTGAGCCAGCAACACACCCCATGAAGAATGCTCTTAGGCTATGTCTACACTAGAAAAGTTAAGTCAACTTTATTAAGTCGACTTAATAAGGTCAACTTTAAGTTGACTTAAAAGTCGACTTTATTAAGTCGACTTAACAAATTCGACTTAACTTTTATAGTGTAGACATAGCCCCTTTTCGACCTTATTAAGTTGACTTAATAAGGTCAACTAAGGCGTTAATCCCTGTCCACATTGGCTTAAATCGACCTAATAAGGTCTACTTAAGCATTAAATTGACCTAAAACGAGGTGTTATTAAGTTGACTTAACTTTTCCTGAAGTCAACTTAAGGAAATGCTTAAGTTAACTTAAGGAAAGCTCAGTGTGGACACGGAGTAGTTTAGGTCAACTTAAGCCTCCTTAAATCGACCTAACTTGTAAGCGTAGACACACCCTTAGTGTCCTGGAAATAGGTTATCTTTTTTCAGTGATATTTAAATTTAGAAAAAGCATTAGGGATTTAGATCCCAGTTCAGCAAAGAACTAAAGTGTGTGCTTGTTTTATCCTTCTTCATTAAAGCACATACTTGTCCCATTGACTTCAATGGGAATTAAGCACTTGTTTGGATGATCTGCTATATTAGGGCCCTGATTTGAACAGGAGCCCTTAATTTGGATGTTCAACTGATTCTTAGTTGAATATCTTGAATCTCTGAAATGGAATTGGTAGTATCATGAGAACAGGTTTTGAGATTTTTGGGGGGATTTCCTATTTCTAGTCAAGATGGTGAAGCAGCAAGAACAGCTATCCTTGAAATATCTGGGTATTTCTTCTCAGTCAAATATATTTTAAAATCATTTTTCTCAAAGTGAATTATATTAATTGAAACCTCACCAAATATTTGACTCAGGTGGAGCTGAGTTATCAGCTCACTTGGTTAGTCTTCACTTGATCTGAACTGGATCACTCAACCCTAATTTTAATTCTCTTTTTGATATTACTGTAATTCAATGACACATTAATTAATAGTGAATTACAGTGGAATTCCCACAGAAGTATAATACATAGGCAGCTACATGAATACCAAGTGCTTTTATTATGATCTCTGTTATCACAGAGAATACTAAATAAAGACTTTTACAAAGACTATTCTTTTTTTTTTTAATTCTGAGGTTATGTCATGGAAGCAGATGAAATAGCCTAATACATTTAGCAATTTTTAAAGGAAATAATTAGGTAGGTAATGATCCATTGGGAATTAAATAATGAAAAATAATTCTGATAACTTGTTGTAATAGATGACCAATCAATATAAATGTCTGTGGTATTTACTATAACAAAATTAATTGTTCAACTCTATTGTTATTCATGTCAATGTCATACATAATTCTATAGGAAATTCATTAACATTCACTAAGTTACAAATATAGAAATCACATAGAGTGGGTGGGGTGGGGATTACTAAAACAAAGTTGTTTCCTAAAGAATAATTTCTAATGCAACAGAAGTACTACCCAGATCTTCTAGTAATGGGAACCTCTTGAAGGCCATGGAACAGGCATAACTCACCTTTCACCATTGAATAGAATTCTGATCATCTTAAAGAACCCTGTATCCATGGGGATTTTACAAGGAGAACAAAACAAAGTTGATATCTTCTAAGTCCCTCACTTTCTAACTCATTAGAAATACTCTTCACTTGATACCCTGGATATTGTTTTTAAAGGAAAACCATCTGTTGATGCATCTTCTGTTAGCAACAGTCTAGAAGAGTGCAAACATTCCCATCAGGAACAGTGATCCATATATTCATAACCACCAACCTCGATAATTGCAATTGATATCTAGGAAAGAAGCCACACACCCTGAAAAATGTACTTGAAGCAAAAACCAGAAACCAGTCATCCATCATGTCAAAGAAGACTCAGAAAGAAACATAAGTGTGATCAGCAAACCTTTACTGTAATCAGAATACGAGAGCACTCACGGGGAGAGAACAAAGGAAATCTCTGCCCCCGTGATGTCGGGCAGTCTCCTTTATAGACCCTCAGAATATATTAGACAGGAAAGAGCTACAGCTTCTTATTGGTTTAGCTACAATCCATCCTTATTAGGCAAAGCAGGTCAGAAAGCACTTTCCCAGACACAGAAACAGGCAACTGGTTCTGACTAACTTTCAAGGCTATGTAGTTCTTAGAGCAGCAACAGTCCTTATTAATGCTCTCTAGCTGCATTCTTCTACAATCACTGTTAGCACTTCAATGGCTACTCTGACTGTGAAAGAGGTGACTGGGATAAGGGATATGAAAGGAGGATGCATTAATTGGACATCTCCTCACTTTTTAAAAGTTGTGTAGGTGTTGTCATGGCTCTTTCCCCACTCTGGAACTTCGAGTGCAGAAGTAGGTGCCTGTAAAAGGCCTTAAAACCCTCTGGCCCTAAAGCCTTGACCTAAAACTATCCAAGGCTACCAATTTCCTTGCCTTAGAGTGGTATTGCTGCCACCACCCAAATGTAAAAACCTCTTGAAACCCAAAGGGAATGGAGACACCAGGAACAATGAATAGGCAAACAGGATTGATGAACACAGCTAAACAGGAACACACTGGGTATATTCTTCTTCTAGTAGTCACACAACATGACAGGAACAACACTAGCAGGTTATGTTATATGAAAATAGTCATGATGCATATAGGTTGTGTTTACAATGGCATGTATATTTGGGAACTGTGTTATATATATGCTCACATTTGTATCCTGTAACCGGTGCTGAGTGTCAACATATGCTGCTCCAGACATAGATATAAACTCTGTGCTTGAGTATATCCACATCCCTGATGCCTTCTACCATCACCCCATGAAACAGAGACACAGAAGACTGACCATGTTGTGACTATTTCCATGTGTCAACAACCTCTTCTAGACCAGGGGAACCAGAATGGTGGAGTGATGCCACGTGGTCTTGGGGACTTGGGATGATGAGCAGTGGCTGCAGAACCTTAGAATGAGGAAACAATCATTCATGGAACTCTGTGAGGAGCTGAGCCCACAGCACAAGAACTCTCAGTTCTGGAGACCCATAAAGGTACAGAAGTAGGTGGCTATTGTCCTTTGGAAGCTGCCAAGACTGGACATCTATCTATCTATCTATCTATCTATCTATCTATCTATCTATCTATC
>ML685780.1:1749714-1816271 GCA_007922175.1 Pelusios castaneus
ATCTATCTATCTATCTATCTATCTATCTATCTATCTATCTATCTATCTATCTATCATATGAAATCTTACACTGATATTAATGACCCAGCAAAAGGAGAATTAAACTCCAAACTCAGCAGTTGCGGAATAGTAGCGGAGTTTGCTGGTGGATGGCTAAAGGCAATGCCCACAAGGCTGGTTAGATGCCAGTGTGGCCAACACCATCTGCACAATTGTGGCATGATGTACTCCATAACCCTCATGGCTATGTCTACACTTACAAAGCTAAGTCGACTCTATTAAGTCGATTTAACAAGTTCTACTTAAGTCAACTTATAGTCGACCTTGTTCAGTCGACTTAGAGAGTCTACACTAGACTCTTAAGTCAATTGGCTAGGTTGATGGAGAGCCACGGCTCTGATGGGAGCCATGACTCCCAGGGACATGGAGAACCTGGCTCCCTCTCAAGCAGGGAGCCGGGGCTCCCTGGGACAAGGGGAGCTGCAGCTCCCCAACAAGCAGGGAGCCAGAGCTCCTTGTCCCAGGGAGTCACAGCTCCCTGCTTGTCAGAGAGCTGCAGCTCCCTTCTGCCAGGTAGCCACAACTTCCTTGTCCCCAGTACTAGGTCAACTTAGAGTATTAAATTGACCAAGGGTGTCCACACCAGTTTTAAGTCGACTTAACAAATCGACTTAGGCGTTAAGTCAACCTAAAGAGTGGTAATTATTAAGTCGACTTAAGGAAGCGCTTAAGTCAACTTAATGAAAGCTAGGTGCGAACGTGGATTTGTTTAGGTCGACTTAAGTGTCCTTAAGTTGACCTAAGTTGCCAGTGTATATGGCCCCATAAGATAAATATGAGTACTTTAGGACAGAGCGGGTACAGGATAGAACAGACTTGCAAAACCTTTACAAACAACCTGATCCAGTGAACATTTAATCTAGTTCTGGTTTGCAGTGGGCCAGAAAAATCAGGGTGTATTTTGTGCCCATATCTTGGAATAGCAGGTCTTTGACTTCAGCCTGGTCCTGATGAAAGCACTACACTTCATCCAGCTGCTGTAAACACACAAAAAGGAACACTCCCACTCACTTGTGCTTCAATGGACAGTTTTAGTCCCAACCTGCAAGGGTCATTAGCCAGTTTAAGAAATGATTCATTAAAGGTAATTGGGGCAGGGCATCTCTGCAGGTTTAGCACCCTTTAGTTTGGGATGGTTCTGCCTAAAGTGTTTTCCCAGTTAAATTAAATTTATTGTTCTTTTCTTTTATGTTGATGTTCACAATTGTTAGGTAGACCACAGTTTAGTGGGGATTACTGAATATTTGAAGGAACTTGTGAACAGTTGATGAAGGAAGCTTAGATAGGCTTTTACAACTGGTTTCTGGTTACTGTGATTGTGTGTTCAGATGGAAGAAGCAGAGGAACTGATGGAAGTGCCACTTCCTGGAAACTGATAGTGGCTAGTGCAGCAGGTGGGACTCAGATTTGTTCTCCTACCACTGCAATAGGGCATGTTCCTGGTCCCTTTGGGCAAGCTCCCATTCCCTGTGCCATTCACACAGCTCCAGGAATCAAATTATTAATTCCTCCAACTTTTGGCAAAAATGTTCCTCTAGCTTCGTAGCCCATTCCATTTTTCCCTTCCTTCCTTTCCTTGATAAAGTCAAACTGCTCCTGGTTCCTTCCATCAACACTTTTAATCATTTCAGGAAAATAATTGTTTCAGTATCCTTGGTTCTCAGACAAGTTTTGCAGCCTCCAAGAAATGTGCAACTGTTGAAAATGGTAGGTAGCATAAAGTAATGGCTTAAAAAAGATGTAATTTCTTTAAAGTATAAGATTGGGCCAGCAGGCGGGGTGGGGGAGGCTGTATTTATTTCACAGACAATGTTACTGTTTTTTAATTTCTTACTTTAGGGCTGGCCATCAATTATGGAACATGACAGTTTTGAAAGTTAAAAAAAGAAAAAGAAAAGCATTCCTATCCTCTTGTAAGGATCCAACAATCTATGCCAGAGAGAAGTTTGTGCTGCTTGCTAACCCTCTACATATCACTAAATGAAAGGGTTTGGTGAGTAATGAAGGTGGAATATGCACATTTGCACTGCCTTAGAACCTTCAGAAGCAGCTGGCATTTCTGCTGCCCCAAAAATTTTCAGATATATGCTTAACAGACTGGGACACAATTCAAATGGAAATCAGTTATATTCTAGTGTAATTAATGAGATTGCATGTAGGGGGGCAAAGCAAACCACTGAAAATCCTCACCAATCCCCAAACCATGCCTGTGACATCAGGAAATTGGTCCCTGTCTCCAGAGAAAAGTGTAAAGAGGGACAGGGAAAGAAACACATAATTGTATTTTGTTCCATGAACTTTTTGATCAACACAACAAGCCATTAATCTCTCCCCTGCAAAGGGATATCACATGGTGTTTGTACAGCTGCTGAAGCAGATCCTTCACCTTCCATCCTTTCCTGCAGCTTGCACAGCATGGTTCCAAGTGGAAGGATGCTGGACGCCAGGGACTAGGAATGCTTGAAAACATTTCTATTGTGACAGAACTATTGTGACTTTCCTTGGAGAAGCACAGGCTCCTCTGCTCTTTTCTGTAAGTAATGAGCCCTAATACTAAACTCACCCTGCTCTTCTGTATCACTCCAGTTTGTACAAGTGGGGTGGAGTTACTGTAGTAAAAGCTTGTGATCTTGAAAGGAGAAGAAAACAGTTGCATCTTTGAAGAACCATTAGTCTTGTACAAATGCTTTGTTTCCAAGCCATACCCTTCTACAACACTCCCCCTCCCCCTGCCAATGACCACCACCACTGTCAGCCTATTGGCTGATAAACTCACAGACTGAGGGGCATTTATGATAGTTTGTTGATAATATGTTTCACAACTTTGGCCAAAGGATTTATAGTGGGTCATGGTAATTTAAAAATGGTGTATTTACTGTTGTGTCTTGTTCAGGAACCATTTGAATGTGGGGGGGGGGGGGGAGGGAGAGGATGCCCTTCAAATCCTACATGCAGCCCCAGAGAAAGAGGGAAGAGATGTGACAGGAAGAATGAGTTTTAATTTACCAGCTTTGGGTTCTGGTTTCCATTAAGTCTTGGTGTCCTCTTCTAGTTCATCAGGGGACCTCACTTAACCAGTTCCTTTGAGTAGAGGTGTTGAATAACATGCTCCTCTTCCTTTGAGTCTTCTGGTGCCTCCTTCTTGTAGGTCCCTGCTGCTTCCATGTCCTGCCTGTCATAAGGTCCTTTCAGATGGATGTCCTGCTCTTCATCAGCACCCTGTCAGAGGATACTGGGGTTGAAGAGCTGGTTATGAGTCACCTTAGAGTCTGTACGGGAAGCTCTACAGAGCACCTGGTCAAGCACCTTGAAAAATGAACATGTTTGAGGACCCCTCCCAAAGTGACTGCTGGAGTTTTTAGGTGATTTATCCATTCCTGGGACTGGACTAGAGTTTGGTGAATACCTGCCTGCTCCAGCCTCTCTGAAAATTCCCAATACAAGTGTATGTCCCTGGTGCTGAAGGAGTAACCCGGGAGAATGATAAACTCCAACCACATAGGACTCAGGTATGCTTGGCTGACCAGGAGTCTGCTCTTGTAGCATGTTCCTTGTTCACCTGTATATGTCAAAAGAGTGCAGTGGAACTATATACAGAAGTGGTCAAATGGTATGTGGTAACAACTAGAAGAAGTGCTTGTAAATTACAAATATTTATAAATTTGAGAACAGGTCAGGCAGGAAAGAGTACGCTGCATTGGAGGAACAGGACTGTAAAACTACTGAACTCAGGACCCACTGATAACATCACATACTGGCACAGGACTGTAAAACTACTGAACTCAGGACCCACTGATAACATCACATACTGGCACAGAAATGGGGTTGTGCCAAAACTCCAGGTAAATTCATACCCACACCTTGCAGGGGAGTTAACATTGTTGCCCCATGAAGGCTTTGAAACTTTGCTTCTGGTTTATAGGTGGACAGTAGTGGGGTTCTGGCACAACCACAGTCATGGACCCACATCTAGTTGCCAGTATAGACATAGAAATAGCAAAAACATTTGTCATCTCTCAGCTATGTCACTTGTTAAATTGACTCCGTTAAGTTGACTTAACACTGTCGACTTTAAGTTGACTTAAAGTTGACCTTGTTAAGTCGACTTAACAGAGAATCTACACTTAAAGTTGACTTAAGTCAACCCTTATTAAGTCAACTTAACAGAGCCTGTAGTATAGACATACCTGTCTACGCTGGCTTTAAATCAACTTAAGTCAACTTAATAAGTTCGACTTAAGCCTTAAGTCTACCTTCAGAGGTGGTGTTATTAAGTTGACTCAAGGAAGTGCTTACGTCTACTTAACAAGCACCCAGTGTGGCTGCAGAGTTCTGTAGGTCGACTTAAGTGTCCTCAGGTCGACCTAAGGCACCAGGGTTGATGCACTCTCAGTTTCTCAAAACATAAATGCTGATAAATGTTTGACTTTAAAAGGTAAGCTGAGCTCATACCTTCTAATTGGATCTGAAATACTTTTGAAATTGACTTTCATTCATCTCCATAGTAGCTTTATAATAATATATAAAGTTAAGGGTAAAATATATATATCATCAACACAAGGAACATGCAGTCTGATGTCTCCTGCCTCTAACCAAAGTCACAAAATAATAGTGTATTTCTCTTTCTCTGAACCACCTGCTTGGAATACCTTTGTGCTGCTCACCTTAATGATTTAAGAAGTAATCTTCAGTATTGGTCAACATTTCAATACAGTAAAATGTTTACTGTTTCATGAAAAGAAATCATTAGGTTTAGTTTTTATATACTTGGGTACAAATGTATTACAATAGGAATCTGTATGGTGGAATCAAACACACTGAATGATTCAATCCTTTAGAACAAAGAATGTCAGGTTTTAATATTGTATGGGGATGTATCAGGCTCTCATACTAAGCTTTGAACTTGCTCAAATTATACCAGTTCAGTGTTCCAACAAAACTGAAACATTTCACAGATAAAGCTTCCTCATGTTACAAAATACAGCAGTATATCTCTTATAACATAGAACATTTGGACAATTATTATAGAATATTGTGATCATTTCCATATAGGGTCACACAGGAGGATGATACCCAACCCTTCTTGGAATACCTGACCCACACTACTAAAATGCCTTCTTGCCAACAATAGACCCCCTCTATCTAATAGGCCCCAGCACCCACTTGTACTTACCATTGCTCTTTTTCTGCTCCTAATTACAGCTCAGTAGTTTTCTCCATTCCCTATTGTCTCCTGGGTCTTGTGGCATCTTCTCTGGCTTTTAGAAAAGCAGTTCCCTCTCTTCTGTGTTGATGTTGGGAGGGGGGGTTACTCCAAATAACAATTGTCTTCTGCAGATAGCACAGGAAGAGGGAAACATTCAAGATTCCCCATTAGTCATGCATTAGGATGGCGGTGTCAAACTCATTTGCTGTGTCGGGTCAGATTTGACTTAAATATTCTTCAAGTGGAACATACATACCATAAATCAAAATACTGAGACCAGCACTCCCACAGCATTGCGAAGCGCTCTGTATGAGAGACTGTGCTCTTCGATACTGTGAGAGAATACCCTATGGCCCCAGAACTTCATTTTAATCAAATAAACTATTATCCCAAAAAATTTCTCTCAGCATTATTTCTGTAGTTTCAAAGAAAAGCTGTAATGTTTTCCTAACTTCTGAAGTGAGCTTTACTGAATATTCCCAGACAAATACTATATTAAAATAGAATTAAGGGTGAGACTATTTAACAGTATTAAATATACAGTATTAGTGGAATAGTGTAATTATCTCAAAATCTACTATCATAAACTCAGTAAATTCCAAAGTTAAGGAAAAACATAAAATCCAAACATGTTAAGTATGAAAATGCACATTTTGTACACTCAAAGGGTACATCTACAGTGGATCCTTAGGTTGACTTAAGGAAGGTTAAGTCGACCTAGACTCCTGCGTCCACACTGGGCTTTTATGAAGTCATCTTAAGCACTTCCTTAAGTCGACTTAATAAAACGACCTCTTACAGTTGACTTACCGCTTAAGTCAACCTTATTAAGTCAATTTAAGCCAGTGTGGAGGGGGAGTGCCTTTAAGTTGACCTAATTGGCCTCTAGGCCCCCACCCAGCTACCCACAATGCACCACTCCCGCATCAACCTAGCACCTGCCAGTGTGGACACAGGCAGTCGACAGGAGTTTTCAATGTGGACTCTCTAAGTCAACTTAACAAGGTCGACTTTAAGTCAACTTTAAGTCAACCTTGTTAAGTCGACTTAACAGAGCCTCCAGTATAGACATACCCAAGGGCCATTAACTCTGCCTTTTAATGACACCTTACAATAATCATGTAATTAAATTATATTGGTTGTCCTAGGTAAATTGATGTTTAAATAAAGGACATCACAACAAAGAAAGAGAAATATCTGAGAGCAGCCTGAGGCCTCAGTCCCATTGGCTATGTCTACACTTGTGAATTTAAGTCGACTTAGCATGTCCATACTCAAAATTTAAGTCGACTTAAAGGGGACCCTGCCAAATCGACCTAGAGCATCCACACTGGACGCCTAGGTCGAGTTCTAGGGGCTAAGTGGACCTGGGACAGGTCCACGGTGGCAGGGGGGCACCCCTTGCCAAGTGCCCTTGGTACAATGGGGCAAAAGGGGGTCAGGAACCCTGGCAGGGCATAGGGGCAGGGTGGGGAGCACGCCAGGCTGTGGCTGTGCCAGCCACCCTGGCAGGGAGGGCAGTGGGGAAGCTCTGGAGCCCCCTAAGTCGATTCTAAATGGGCTACTCCACGTCTACACTGGCTAAGTCGACTTAAAATGAAGTTTTAATTTTTCCTTAAGTCGACTTAAGGAAAATGTAGAGTAGACCCAGAGGAAATTAAGTCAACTTAAGCAGGCTTAAGTCGACTTAATTCACAAGTGTAGATGCACCCATTGAGAACAATAGGAAATGGCAGCCATTTTGAAACCTGACAGTTATTCATAGAATTCTCTGAAGCAGAATATTATTCCTTAACCTCTATTGAATCAGAAGATTCCAATTATGAAGAACAAAAAAAGGTCTAGAAAATTCTTCAACTGGAACCTATGCACCAGCTTTCAGTGAGTTTACACCATTTGAGAAATTTGAAGAATCTTCATTATCCCAGTATTAAGATTTTTTTTTACAAGTTTAATATGAGGTGCTAAATTTCATAAAAGATCTTCTTTATATTTTAAGATAAACTGCTAAATAAACCAATGGATTTATTTATTAATTCTCAGAAAAATTTGTCTATTCTCTAAGACCAAATAATGTAATTATGGAGAAGTACATTGTATTTTTATATTTAAAGCAGGAGTTCAACCTGTTTGTTAAGTACAAAACTTAATTCACTCTTTTGAATTACCAACAAGTGTCTATTTTCTGTCCCTGGTTTTAGTGTTGCAGTGGCTGCAGAGGGATAAAAGTGTCTCCCTCTTCTGCTTTTCCACTTAAGAAACAGGCCAGTTTTATGCCAGTACTTAGGGTCTTCTACGATCCAGTTAGTGGCCTACATGGTACCTTACTCATCCACAAGATACAAAATAATAGTAATGGACAGTCAGAATGTCATGAATCAACAGAAGAATGCATGCAACAGGATGGGGAGAAGGATATTATGCCTTCTAAAATCAGTAAAATTAACCAGGAGCATTCCAGGACTTTAGGGATCCTCATTTTGCAGTGTCTCAAAGTATAGTGTCAGCTAGAGTGTGCTCCCTCCTTGTCCGAACCCCCCTGGCAGGGAAGCCACGGGTCTGGGAGAAGGGAGCAAGGGCTCCCCAGGAGACAAGGGAGCCACGGTGGCTCCTTTCTGCCAGGAAGCCATATGAGATTCCCTTGTCCCCCCGCCCTACCTCTTAAGTCGGATTAAGGAAAGCCCAGTGTAGACGTGGAGTAAATTACGTCGACTTAAACCTTCTTAAGTCGACTTAATTTATAAGTGTAGACACACCCTTGGAATTTCAGCTTACCCTGAAGGGTTCATTTCATGAACATCTCTAAATAGCTCTTGTATTGCTTTTCCTTCTCAAACAAACAATAATTTAATTCACAAAATAAATACTGCTATAATGGGGAGTAGCTTTGGAAAAGAAGGCCTAAGTAAAATGTTCAGTGGAAAAACAGAAGAGTGAGAAACTTTCCCCTCTCCCTCTCAGATGAACTTCAAGTTGTGTTAATTCCTCTTTATTTTGTTTGGCCTCTTCAGCAGAGTAAAGTCTTAGGACTGATCTTGCTCAGGAGGCAGTTGTTTCATGAGAGAGGACAGGAACTACCACGGTATATGCAGAAAAGGGAACCTTGTGGTGACCCCTGGAGACACTTTTCATGCCACTGTAATGCAAACAGGTACCTTGGGACAATTGTGGAAGGGAAGGATAGACAGTGATCCAGGAGGGCAGCCTTAAGCATCCCCTGGCTGTCAGATCAAAGGGCTGTGGGTTGAAGCCTGGTTGAGTGGGAGGGTCCAGGTTCCCATACCAAAAACCCTTCTGGAAACTACTTGCCTAAACCCTGACCGCTAGGCACCCTACCTTCTAACCAAGTCTTAAGTGAGGAAAGCCACAACAACTGATTTTCTCTTTAACTTGTAAGACAAAGCTTCAATCACTATGGCTATGTCTACACTTGTAAATTGAGGTCGACTTTAGCTAAGTCGACTTAGCATGTCTACACCTAAATTTAAAGACGACTTTGGGGGGGAACTTACAAAGTCGACCTAGAGCGTCCACACTGGATGCCTAGGTCAACTTCTAGGGGCTATGGGGACCTAGGGCAGATCCACAGGTGCAGGGGGCACCCCTTGCCCAGTGCCAGGGGGCTCAGCCTTTGCCCCATTGTACATGGGTACAATGGGGCAAAAGGGGAGAGGGACCTTGGCAGGGCATAGGGGCAGGGTGGGCAGGGGTCTGCCCTGCCCTGTGGGGGGGCATGCCAGGCTCCCCCTGTGCCCCCTCCCTCCGGCAGGGAGGGCAGTGGTGGAGTCCTGGAGTAGCCCTAAGTCAACTTAGGGCTACTCCAGGTCTACACTGGCCTAAGTCAACTTTAAACGTTGACTTTAGGCTTAAGTCGAAGTAAAAGTAGGCTTAATTAAGTTGACTTAATTTTCCTTAAGTCGACTTTATTTTCCTTAAGTCGACTTGAGAAACTTGCTTAAGTCGACTTAAGGAAACTGTAGTATAGACGCAGGGTAACTTAAGTCGACTTAAGAAAGCTTAAGTCGACTTAATTTACAAGTGTAGACGCACCCTATAATTCTTGGCTGAGTCACATCATTGGCCAACAAGGATAACTTTCAGCAGCTTGGCAGTCAGCCAGATGAGCCACATAATGTCATAGGTTGCCATCAGATCAACAAGGACTGCACCAAATTTCTTTCCCAACTCACATGAATTTTCTGTATCTGGAGTCAGACAAAGGAATGTAAGCTACTGCCTTCATGTGGCTCTTTCCTGTCAGTAGTAAAAAATAAATCTAAAATTGATGAAATACAAAATTAGGGTGGAGCATACTGAACTATCTATCTGGAATGCATGCCTCTTGGTGTAATGGTGTGGTTGGATAAGTACAGTATAGTAAAATTGTAATTGAAATCCAGGGTTTCAATACATGGGAAGACATGGACAGAACTGGAATTTAAATTCTGAATGTAGCATTGTAGGACAGTCCATTTATTATGATAATACAGGTAATAAATCAGCATCATCTGTGGAATTCCCCAGTGTCCAATAGTGTCCCCTGGCATTTGAAACCTGCATGCTTTAGCTATTTTCAGTATTAAGATACTGAATTTTAGTATCAATTTAAAGTGGAAATGGGTTTATCTCTTGACTAAAATGAAGTTGTAGTCACATAATGTCAAATCCTGCCCTGAAACTCATCCTGGAGCAAAAGACCAATGAGATTTTGATGCATCCAACACCAATTTACAGTTATAATTTTTCTTGTTTATATTCCTTATTGTCAGAGTTAGTTCTGCTTTCAGCCACATATATGATTTATTTTCATCTCAATCTGTGTGATTTCTGTTTTCTTATTTCAATCATTTAATAAAGAAAAAATTGATTTGGGACTGCCCAGGGCAGAGCATTTCATTACACCTTGGATGTACTGCTTGCTTCCTGCAGATATTTGTGCTGCTGATTCTCAGAGCATTTTTACAAACAAATGACAACGTCCTTTAAAAATAGCCTTCTTTAAGATGGATTAGTCCGGCTCATAGTAGTGCTATATTATTTGTTTGTAGAGTGCTCTAGGACAACTCATAAAGGCTACTATATCAATATGGATTGTATTTTGCTAGCAGTGACCACTGAAATTCTACAGTACAGCTGGAAATCTTGAAAATTTTGTGGCTGCACTATTATATTTTACAGCGGCTTACCTGAATTAGATTAATGCTTTTGACAACAAAACTCATGTTCTGTCTTAATGATAAACTATAAAGTAAAACAAAACATATAAGATTAGAGAGCTACATGTTTTACACAAAGTTATCAGATAGTCACAAACCTGTCACATGCCATTAGTTTTTAAGCACAGGGTCACAACAAAAGCCATTGATGAGTTCACATTAAAATAAATGGCACTATATACTTGAATAACAAAATTGAGGAAGAAATCTTAATAAAGAGGACACCTTTGCTTTTAAGCCTCCCTTCCCCTTTAAGCACACATGTTATGAAATCAGATATAGAAAGATAGTTTTTTTATTCAAGACACTCAGAATCCTGGGTGATAAACTGTCTGCAGTTCCCACAATTCTATTTGGTGGAAACACTGAGAGGTGGAAAGAGGTGATGTAAGCATCATCCAGTCAAATTACCTGAAATGGCAGATTTGTTCTCTAACATATATTTTCAGAGTATTTTGTTCCCTTTTGATTTGAGTCTCAAAAGTTATAGAGCATCTGCAGCATTCCTTTGAGGCTTTTCCACAGACTAATATGTCAGTCTTAGATAGCTAGAGAACTGAGGCACAAAAGTTAAATTACTTGTCCAACATCACACAGGAACTTTGTCAGAGGAGAGATTTGAATCCAAGGTCTAAACTTAGTGCTGTACCCACTAGACCATCTTCTTCAATAACTTGAATCTTCTTTCTTATCTCTGAACTTCCTCCAATTCTGGTATCCAGAAATGAGTATAATATTCCATATACTGTCATGCCAGATGCATATTAGTTGCTATGTGACCTTTACATATTCAGTCTATATTACGTTGACTTGCAAGCCCATGTCTAATTTGCTATCAGTTATCATTGCTAGGTTTCATTCAATATTACTATTTCCCAGGTTTTTCACTCCTACTGAATACATATTATTCAGATGTATTAACTTGCATTTTCCCAAATAAATTATTTTTGCTATCAACATTCCCTAACTTTCTAAGTCCTTTGGTATTATTTCTCTGTATACCTTTCTAATACAACATCATCTGGAAATCTCATTGATATACTGCTTATTTCTTCTTTTAGCTCATTCAGGAAGGTTTTAAATAAAACTATCATAATAGCAAGTTGGATAGGACCCCACTAGACCTTCCCCCTCGCAGCAACATATTGCTATTTACCATTATCTTTCATTCAGTGTTCTAGACTGTTTTAATTGCACATGATATTATATAAACCATTTAGGATTTTTAAAGAAATGTTAAGCTGTGTATATATGGAATATGTGACTTGGACTACTCTATTGCATCTACTCCTTCCCTGCACACTCCATATGTTGTACTTTCGCCACAATGTTGCTGATTCCATCATACGTTTGTCTTTTCAGATTTTTCAATGGTAAATTCAGGGAAGAAAAACATTGTACACCTTTTATTAAAGTGATTGTCCCATACTACTGTCAGAACGGAAATGTTAAGACACTTTGAAAACTGATGCCATTTTTTACAATGAACAAAATAAATAATACCACACCACAGAAGCAAAATGAAGAGGAGAAATCTGAAAGGCCAAGCCACAAACAGAGATCAAACCAGCTGAAGGCATAAAGGGTAACAAAAAGACATTCTTCAAATACATCAGAAATAAGAGGAAAACCAAGGACAGTGTAGGACCCTTTGTGACAGGCTGCTCCCCAAATCCAGTCTGGTGTGCTGCTATGACCGCTTGAACCCCACTCCTGAACCCCAATTCACTCCGCTCTGCTGAGTGACCACTCACTCCTGAGTCAGTCCACACCAGCCACCAGCGTGTAATTGGTCCCAGGCAGTGGGTGTAAATCCACCAGCCACACAGGCGTTGGTCCCCAAGCAAGCACACCCAGTCCCAGACACTACACTGGGAGCTGCTGCCCTACAGGGATCGGGACCCACTCCCAATCACCTTAGTCTCCAGTCCGTCCACTTAACAAAGAAGTGGATTGTGCCCAGCCTCCCACATCCGCACCCTCTAAAGACCACACAGCTTTAGGTAAAACAACTACTAGTTTATTGATCAGAGTCTGATTTCAAGTGAGAACATGGCCAATCAAGGCAGAACCATACTATAAATGAGTCAGGAGTGACCACTATCAAATAAAAGGTATAAACCGCATGCTACCCTAACATCTCTACCTAAACTGACCTCAGAGTCCAAGATTATGCACATGGTGTTCGGCTGTTTGATGTTTTACAGCCATTCTCTGCCTGTTCTCAGGCAGGGCCCTGATCTTGTTGAAGTTGGTTGCAAGATGGTGTCTTCTCCGGCTGAAAGCCTGCAGCTTCTTCCCTCTCACAGTCTCTGTGTCTTTGTTTTAACCAACTGCTGACAACCCCTCCTCCCACTGTCCTGTTGTGAGATTCTCTTCACTTCTACCTGAGCAGGGGAGGGCATTAGCATTCCCTTTGATGTGTAAATCTCCAGCCACTGTGCTAGAAAGAGTCCTGAGAGTCTGAACCCTGTATCATGCTTCACATCTGTACATACATGTTGCTGTAGGAAACATGGCACCATGGCAGCCACGTGGAACACATTCTGAGCATTCACAAAGGAACCTGGTATAGCGTAATTGGTATCAAATAACACAGTTATACTGCAAAACTGAACAGAAAAGTTATACAGGTCATGCCCTAGAGCTGCACGGATGTGCATCCCGTCACACCCTTATTCAACAAAAGAGGGTAAAACAATAAATGGAAATGGCAGAGGAACTAAATGATTTCTTTGTTTTGATCTTCACTGAGAAGATTCGTGGAGAATGGATGTCTGATGTGGACGAGGGCAATAGAAATGTGATAGGGTCAGAACCCGAAATAGGGAAAGAGCAAGTTAAAAGTTACTTGGACAAGTTAGACGTCTTCAAGTCACCAGTGCCTGATGATATGCACTCTAAGGTACTCAAGGAGCTGACTCAGGAGATATCTGAGCCATTAGCTATTATTTTTGAAAAATCATGGAAGACGGGTGAGGTCCCAGAGGATTCGAAAAGGGCAAATATACTGCCCATCTACAAAAAGGGAAACAAGAGCAATCCAAGGAATTATAGACCAGTCAGTTTAACCTCTGTTCCAGGAAAAATAATGGAACTGATAATTAAGGAGTCGATTTGCAAACATCTGGAAGACAATAAGGTGCTTAGGGCTAGTCAGCATGGATGTGTCAAAAACAAATCATGTCAAACCAACTTGATAGCTTTCTATGATGTGGTAACGAGCCTTGTGGATAGAGGGAAACCAGTAAATGTGGTATATCTAGACTTTAGTAAGGCATCTGATATGGTCTCACATGACATTTTCATTAATAAACTGGGGAGGTACAAAATAGATGGAGCTACTATAAGATGGGTGAAAAACTGGTTGGATAACCACTCCCAGGCTATGACTACATTTGAAAATTTAGGTTGACTTTAGCTAAGTCGACTTAGTTAAGTCGACTTAGTGAGTCTACACCTAAATTTTAAGTCGACTTTGGGGGGGAACTTACAAAGTCGACCTAGAGCATCCAAACCGGATGCTAGGGCAGGTCCACGGGGGAAGGGGGGACACCCCTTGTTCAGTGCTAGGGGGCTCAGCCTTTGCCCCATTGTAGTTGGGTACAATGGGGCAAAGGGGGACGGGGACCCTGGCAGGGCATAGGGACAGGGTGGGCAGGGCTCTGTCCTGCACTGGGGGGGCATGCCAGGCTCTCCCTGTGCCTCCCCCCCCCAGCAGGGAGGGCAGTGGTGGAGTCCTGGAGTAGCCCTAAGTCAACTTAGGGCTACTCCAGGTCTACACTGGCTTAATTCAACTTTAAAAAGTCAAATTAAGCCTTAAGTTGAACTAAAACTAGGTTTAATAAAGTCGATTTAATTTTCATTAAGTCGACTTTATTTTTCTTAAGTCGACTTAAGCAAGTTGCATTAACTGATGGTATAAAAACTTAAACTCACTTGGTCACCTGCCTCTGCTGAAATATTATTAACATGTCTTAGTTGAGTAATAGTAAGGATCTCAGGTGTGCTCACTCAGTCATTGGTCTCTCCAGTGCCTGTCAGACCACTGACCTTTTAGACCCACAGCGCCTTCTTGTCTGTTGAAAAGACATGGCTGCACAGCTGCCTGGGCAGCTTTACATCATGCCTTTTGTTCCAAATGATTGAAACATGCATCTGAGAAAGGAGCATATGGTGCTGATGTCCTGTCCATGGCCATGTCGCTGTTTTCTACACTCCTGCACTTGGTGTATGTGCATCACTCATGCTGTGTTACTGCTCTGTTCAGTGATTTTTCCAGATGACTCTGTGGCAGTTTCTACTTTGTCAAGCCACAGTCCAATGAGACCTTAGGTCTCTTGCAGCAGAATATAATTTAAATCAGCAGGAATAAGTAAAGCAGAGGGGGTGTGTCATAAATAGGGAGTTCAAGTTCCAAAAGGGTAGCTGTGTTAGTCTATTGCAGAAAAACCAACAGAGTCCTGTGGCACTTTTAAAGAGTAACAGATATATTTATCGCATGAGCTTTCATGGGAGAAAATCCCACTTCGTCAGACACTTTGAAGGTGGGAAATTTACAGATTGGGAGGAAATTAAATGCAGGGGAGTGTATGACATAGGATCAGGTCAGGCTGTAACAGCAAATCAAAATAAATCTTAGGATTCCAACACTGGGGAACAGCACATAGAGGAAAGTGAGGTAAAATCACCTGTTATAATGAGAGAAAAATTCATAGTTTTATGTCATCATGTGCCGGAAATGCCCCTCTGCCTTATATATTGGACAAACAGAGCAGTCTCTGCACAAAAGAATAAATTCACACAAATCTGACATCAGAATTTGCAACACTAAAAAGCCAATAGGGGAACACTTCAATCTCGCTGCTCACTCCATTGATGACTTGCTCATAGCTGTGCTGACACAGATGAATAACAAATCACAACTTCAAAGAGAAACTGCAGAACTTGAATTTATTTGCAAATTTGACTCAGATGTCTTGGGGTTAAACAGGGTCTACAAATTTTTCTCTCATTACAACAGGTGATTTGACCTCACCTTCCTTTATCTGTTCCTCAGTGTTTGAATCCTAACATCTATTTTGATTTACTGTTACAGCCTGACCTTATCCTATGTCATATACTTCCCTGCATTTAATTTCCTCCCATTCTGTAAATTTCCCATCTTCAAAGCATCTGATGAAGTGGGATTTTCTCCCACAAAAGTTCATGCGATAAATAAATCTGTTAGTCTGTAAAAGTGTCACAGGACTCTGTTTATAAATAGGGAGAGGAGCTCTTTCGTAGGGTCAGGTATAATGATTTCTCACTTGATCTTGTTCTTTTCCTTCTTTTTTCCTCTTTCTTCTCTTATCTCCAAGGAAAAAATTAATCTACAGGAAAAACATTTGTCAAAACCTTTGATGCCATTTTTTGTTCTATTCTATCATTTTCCGTGAAGATTTTTCTTGTTCTATTATATTCTGCATAGCCCTGTTATGTTTTAATGACACACGTTAAAACCTACTGTCGCTCTGCCTTTCTTAAACCTAAAGATTTTATAGCAATCTCTCTGTTTATTCCTTTCCCTGTGAGAATTACTCCCATCATACATCTAACATATGAAAAATGCACAAAGGGCAACTGCTGATTCATACATATGGCATGTGCATTAAGAAGAAAGGAAGCAAGCAGACAGGCTGATCTCAAATCAGTTATGTGTATTTTTAAATTTGCAAATTGTACAGAATGTCAGAATTAAAGGCAGTGGCTTATTTTGCTATAATAATTAGTTTTGTCTCTTTTCTTCGGGTAGATAAAATACAACTACCCATTTGATGGAAAAAAACATATTATTCATCTTCTTACTGTTGATACTGGAAGCTCAGTGATCAGTGTGAATAGTAGTGAGACATGATACGACTGATTTGCAGATCAATAAGGTTTAATGTGCAAGGTTTTCTATAGATATACCAGTTGCATACAAAGCCTAAAATTAACTACAATATACTATACTCACTATGCCTGGAAAGCTAAGTAGTCACTAAGAAGGCTGTATGCATTAACAGCTTTCTGGCAGCATCTCCCACAGAATCAGGCATTGAAGGAGTGCACGCCTTTGCTAAGGAATATTTTTTTTATACACTTCCATAAAGCGCTTTCACCGAATTACCTCTCTACTCTTTATCATATATGCTAATTACCTAAATTGGATTCTTATCCTTGACTACATTCCATTCTCACCATGATAATTGGGATCATGAAAACAACATCCGGTAATAGGCATGGCGGTGTAAAAAATATGTCCCTTGGCAATAAAAAAGTACACACTGCCCCCGCCCCGGCCCCAGTCTTTCAAGAATAACTTGTTCCCATCACTGTTACCTATGTGCAGCTAGAAACATACATGTTGTGTATTTCATCTTATGTGCAGTGATATGCAGAAACTGAGACATCTACACGGTTACTCAGTGATACTATTCATCTCTGCCAACCAGAAGCTGTCATGCTACAGGGGTTAGAATAGCGAAGCAAGCAACTGAAGCTATGCTAGGCCTGTAGACAGAGGTCAGGTCACTCAAACTATACTGGGCCTCCACCTCTTACCTGCTCGCTTGATTTCTGTGACCTACAGACTATTGAAAGAGAATGGAAGACTGATTCAATGGATAAAAAGGACAGGCTGGATTTGGTACGTATATACCTGAGTCCTACACTGGTGACCAATATATGCTGGGGTATTGTATAAATATCACATACTAATACATATTCTCTGCACCGTCTCATATGTCAGTGTATATTAAGCACATAATAGAAAAAAATAGCAGCTGTATAGGTTAAATTGGCCTATGTGTTTCCTAGAGTGCTGTTCAAAGCCTCATCCCGCAATGCTTTGTAACAGTACAACTCAGCATTTGGCATAAGCAGATAAGAAATTTGTTAAAAATCAAGATACATTAGTTCTATGTCTTAGTATCTGGAATGCTGGCATCTAAAATAAACATAAGGAAGAAACAAACAAAACCAAAAAGTTAAGGAACTGGAACATAAACTGATGGTCTGATTTTTAGTGATGTTTAAAGAATTTTATAACTTGTTAAATCATCCTATAAATACTCCAGGATGAAAGTTGTCACTTTGGGAGGACATCTTCTGTGTATGGTGAATATAACAATGCTGCATGATGAGATGGTTTTCTGAAGAGTAGTATCAACATAAGAATGGCCATACTGTGTCTGATTGATGGTTCATCTAGCCCAGTACCCTATCTTATGACTGACAGTGACTAAAGAGGGATTCTTCAGAGGGAATGTACCAAACAGGCAAACCATCAGATGACCCATCTCCTGTCATCCACTCCCACATTCCACCAGTCAGAAGCTGGGGACCCCCAGAGTATGGCTAATAGACATTGATGAATTTGTCCTCCATGAATTTATCTAGTTCTTTTTTGAACCCTGTTATGGTTCTGGCCTTCACAACATCCCCTTACAAAAAGTTCCACAGTTTGACTGTGCATTGTGCAAAGAGGTATTTCCCTTTGTTTGTTTTAAACTTTCTGTATTAATTTTATTGGTTGACCCATGGTTTTTGCATTATGTGAAGGACACTTCTTTGTTCTCTTTCTCCAAATCAGACATGATTTAATAGACTTTTCTCATAACCCCCTTAGACGTCTCTTTTCCAAGCTGAAAAGTCCCTATCTTTTAACCTTTCCTCATACGGATGTTGTTCCATACTCTTACTCATTTTTGTTGCTCTTCTCTGTGTCTTTTCCAATTCTCATATATTTTCTTGAGCTGGGGTGACCAGAACTGAATGCAGTATTCAAGTGTGGATGTACTATGGATTTACATAGCGGCATTAGGATATTTTCTGTCTTATTATCTCTCCCTTTCCTAACACATGGCTCCTAACATAATATTCACCTTTTGGACTGCCACTAAATATTGAATGGATGTTTTCAGAGATCTAGGGCTGCATCTACACTTGTAAATTAAGTCAACTTAAGCTTGCTTAAGTCGACTTAATTTACCCTGCGTCTACACTACAGTTTTCTTAAGTTGACTTAAGCAGCTTGCTTAAGTCGACTTAAGGAAAATAAAGTCAACTTTATTAAACCTAGATTTAATTAGACTTAAGGTTTAATTCGACTTTTTAAAGTCGAATTAAGCCAGTGTAGATGTGAGGTAGCCCTAAGTCGACTTAGGGCTACCCCAAGACTACACCAATGCCCTCTCTGCCCGGGGGGGCACAGGGAGAGCCTGGCATGCCCCCCAAAGGGCAGGGCAGAGCCCTGTGTGATGCTGTCTGTATTTAGGGAAGCATTTATTATATTATTTTCTATTCATATCTCATAAATGCTATAATCCATAGGAACTATGTCACGTTTGGTATCAATAGAAAGGTAGTAATTTGCTGGGAATGATTATATAGTTTATGTATAGGAATTGTATTTGTATTAGAAGTTAGGAATTTGATGTTATATCTATACTTTAACTTGTGTGATTCTGTGGAAATGCCCCAGGCAGGAGGCTGTCTATAACCATTGTCTCCTTAATGGCTCATCAGGTTTCTCCTTGGGCCCATTGTACTTGGGAGCTTCCTTAACATTAAGGCCACAATGGTTGTAGAGGCTCCCAAGTACAATGGGCCCAGGGAGAAACCTGATGAGCCATTAAGGAGACAATGGTTGTAGACAGCCTCCTGTCTGGGGCGTTTCCACAGAATCACACAAGTTAAAGTATCGATATAACACCAAATTCCTAACTTTTAATACAAATACAATTCCTATACATAAACTATATAATCATTCCCAGCAAATTACTACCTTTCTATTGATACCAAACATGACATAGTTCCTATGGATTATAGCATTTATGAGATATGAATAGAAAATATCATAAATGCTTCCCTAAATACAGACAGCGTCACACCCTGCCCACAGACCCTGCCAGGGTCCCTGTCCCCCTTTGCCCCATTGTACACAAGGGGTGCCCCCCTCTGCCACCGTGGACCTGCCCAAGCTCCCCCAAGCCCGTAGAAGTAGACCTAGGCATCCAGTGTGGGTGCTGTAGGTCGACTTTGTAAGTTCCCCTTTAAGTCAACTTTAATTTTCAGTGTAGATGCACTAAGTCGACTTAACTAAGTCAACTTTAAGTTGGCTTAGTTAAGTCGACTTAGTTAAAGTCGACTTAAAATTACAAGTGTAGACATAGCCTAGGACTCCAAGATGTCTTTCTTGAGAGGTAACAACTAATTTAGATCCCTTCATATATTTGTAATCAGCACTGAGTTTCATCTGCCATTTTGTTGCCCACTCACACAATAGTCCATTTAGTCCAGCACTCTATCCAGTTTTGTGAGATCCCTTTGTAATTCTTTGAAGTCAGCTTTGGACTGATAGTATTGAACCTTTTTTCTGTGTTATAGACTTATAGTAATAGACCTGACTGACATGGTCATTTGGTCTCTTTGATATCTTTTATACTGAATGAAAGTGTGGTCAAACAATTCATTATATATATCAACAGTGCTCTACTCTTTCATTGGCTTGCTGTGCTGTCCTGTCTATCAGTCACACTAAGCCTCATTTTCTCGAGAAGCAGAGTTGTAGGAAAAGATTATAGTGTTTTCTCTGCCTCTCCCTTTCCATAGCAGGTAGCAGCAAATGGCAGAGTTTCAAAAAAAAAACAAACCACTTTTAAAGTCTTCTTTAATATTAAGCTTTTCTGAAACCATAGGAGCAAATCCACATTGAACCACTGCAGACCAGGCAGTCTGTTGAGCTACAAAGTTCAGCCTCTAGCATCTGTGCCCCAGCCACTCAGGAATCAGTCTGGGGAGCTGATGAGGAGTCAAGCTGCAGCAATCAAGAAAAAGGAAGAGTCTTCACTGGGACTGGTTGCCTTTTAACAATTTAAAGCAATCCCATGCTGTGAATTTGATCATTTGAAGAAAGTTTGTTGGTGTTGCTTTCCTTCTGCATAAGGTATTTCCCTCACACTCCTGAGATAGCTTCCTTTTAGCACTATTGTGGCCCATTTTCTTTTTTCCCTTTCCCTCCAGCTATGTTATCCTCCTACTTTTCTCTTTTCTTACAGCCATCACCTATTTGAAACCCATTATGATCCATTTGCACACTATCTTTCCAATAACTGAGCTTCTTCCAGTCATGTAATATCTTTTATCCACTGTTCATCTAGTAATCTCCAAGTGTTAATATGATGCTTGGTTGTAAAATTTGAAAAATACATATACCTAAAACCTAGACAGCCCTGCAGTTTTTGGGGTGCTGTAGTATAAAGGTAAAATTCACATAGTACAGAAGGCTCCATGCACCATAAAGCCCCACGTAAGTCCATAAAGTCTACTTCATAGGACCCAAGTTAAGTGATTCATGCTCCGTTTTTTCTTCAGGACCACTTCCTCATTTTCGCTATAAAGCCATTTTTTAGAACTTTGTTCATTCCTGGTTTCTGACACTGAGTCTTCAGGCCTCCTCCACTCTTAAAACACCTGTATAGTCATTACACTCTAATATAACCTATACCTAACCCTCACCAAACCTGCAAGTGTAGAGTTTTTATACATGCATTACAAAACTGCCTTTTTAAAATTCTGCAGTGCCACCTGATGTATTCATTTAAAATTTAACCTTCATTGGTGATCATTTAGATGCTATAAAACACTTAAAACATTTAATTAAATGATAAAATTTCAATTACTTTATATCTGTATATATAAAATCACCTTTCTTAAAAGTTTTTAGGACTTATCCTGCAGCCCTGATGTACAATTATTACTGACTTTCACAGGAGGTTTGCCTGCCTGAGGATTGCAAGATTTGAATCTGGGTAGGGTTTGACAGTGGTGCCCTCTAGTCCTACCTCACTCTTCACTGTTCTCTCTTTGGGTGTCTTCACTAACAGCAGCAAATTCACCTCTGACAGATTGACATATCTGGATCGAATGAGCAATCAGTAAAGATACTCTCAATCAATCCAGAAGCTGATCTAATAAAACTACCCCCTCAGGTGGTGTAGCACTGCATCAACAAGAATGTATTTCCCATCGGTGCACGGCAGTGAAGGCAGCATGTAGAAGCAAAGTCATGAAGTGGACGGGAGTTACACAAACTACTCTTTGTAGCTTGTGGAACTCCTGTTGATTGCTGCCAATTTTTGCTGACAGCATGGATCAGGCCTCTGGCATTTATTTTTAAGATGCCTACCTTTGTAGTATCTGGTGATTGTGAGTGAAGGAGTAAAGCCCCTGAAGTAAAGGTTTTGGAGTGATGGCTTCACTTGTGCTGGATTATTGTTTCATGTATTACACAGACACTGTTGCCTATCACCTATAATAAATGGAGGGAGAAAGTATCTAGCACTCTTGATGATTGACTGTACTGACATCGTATTGTTGCTTCTCACTTTAGACCTAACCTAAAGCTTGTTGAAACCAATGTCAGGCTTTCTATTGATTTCAACAGGTGTTGCATCAAACTCTTTGCTTCCAAGACACCCTTCCTTCCAATGGGATATTAGGGCATTGCGATGATTTTGTATTTTTATTGTTTCTGTTGCCAATATGCTGTTCCTCCTCTTCCTCTCCTCTTTCTTTTAGTAGTCCTGGTGACCTCTTTAACTATCTGAGCTTCATTATGTAAATTATAGGGAAGCTGGTTTTGAATGAAAGAGTAGGAGCTCCTCCTTGCCTCAATTTGCAAACAGTCTGAAAAGTTATTTTTTGCAAACAAACATCTTTGCAACATTTGCAAACAAAGAATCTTCAATACTTCACAGTAGAGAATTAAGGTGGGAGAGGGTGTGTAATTGGAACCACATACTGTTGAGCACTCAATGAATAAATGGTGTGTGTAATGCATGTGCATGCACCACACAGCTACACAAATTCTACCCTCAGTTGCACCTGTGCTGAAATCAGTTTGAGTGTGTGATTGTAACAGAGCAATATTTAGCTGGGTAAGTATTAGTTAAGTACAACACACAATGAAGTTTTTGGATTGTAACCAAGTCAATTTTTGTCCTGTGCCCACTATTTTTATCAGAGCAGTTTCACCATACACAGTATTGATGGAAGTACAATTTTTATAATGAAGATAAGTATGTTATCAATAATTATTTACAGATATTTATCAGCTTATTGCTCAAGAATTAACCAGACAAATAAGTGAATCACATCACTTCATTTGGCCAAGTAAATGTCATCATTTGGCAGTGATTACTTCTGATATCTGTCTTGAGTGATTGTTTACAGATTAATCCACTTAAGTCATATCAGCAGCCAAATCTTCCACATTATTTTTGAGAGAATGTGATGAAATAATTGACAGCAAAGGAGGCCATCACTCAATAAATGTGGAAAAGAACATAAATGATGCATCACACTACTTTCCAACCTGTGAGCAAAGTCAGAGAGGGCACTGGAAAATGAAAACAGTCCTGAATGAAAAATAGGATATTGTGCATTGTTGCAGAGCAATTTCAGCTCATGAATGTATAAAGGTGCTAAATTGTTATATAAATAAAAAGGGAGAGCAATTTTACCATTTCCTAATTAACTCCTTAAAGACTGTACATCACTGCCACTTGAAAATCAAGCCAGTTCTAATGTGCCTGAGTGAGTAAGTCTGCTGCTCAGTGTCTCCTTAAGACATCTAAAATTACCAGGACAGAACTGATCAAAATGCCAAGAATTTTGAAAGGTGAGGGAGAAGGAATTGTTCTTTATTGAAGAGACTGAGTGTTTGAGATTTTCTTCCCCTTAAGAAGTTATCGTAGTATTTCATTCAAATAAGGATGAGTAGTTTGGCTTATATAGTCCCCCAGCCATTCAAAAATATATAGAAGAATAAATTATTCAAAGCTCTGTAAATAAAATGGTACCACAGAGTCCAAGTATTTCCCATCAGCTCCCTTGTCCACAGATACAGTTGTGTTATGTAACATGAATAGGTGTGAAGGTCCAAGAAGACAACAGAAACAAGAGATCCAGAGATCTCACCTCCCTGAGCCCAACCAGATGCATTGAGTGATTACTTCCATGAATCTCTACAGCCTTCCACTGAAGTCTTAGCTTTGTGTTAGGACCATTGGCCATGCTGTGTGCTGCAGCCAACAACACCTGCACTCTGACTCTATGGAATAGATTCACACTGAATAGTGGGGTTAAGGCTGCTTTCAATAATATGAACCTTTTCCTAAACAGTTCTTTTGTGGTCTTTCCACAATCTAGGCACGGGGATCACCTTCCTCCTGCCAACCATCGCTGTGTCTGTCTGGTATTAGGGTGAAGGGAGGAAGTGAGCATCCAGCGTTAATTTTACCAGTTATTTATTTAGTCATGATGCTTTATCTGGTTAGTTTTTATAATCTGTTTATTATATTATTAAATACCAGATTCTTTTGGGTAAGAGCAGTAGGAAATAAAAGTTACTATTATTATTCTTGACATTAATTGAATGTGCAGAGTGATAGGCTATGTCAGTAAGATCATATCCATGAAGTTCATTGGATGACTACTGAACGTTGTATGGACCAAAGGAACTAATTAATAAAAAACATTTCCCAAAATTAAAGGATTAGAGAACAGATCATTTAGACTAAGATGATGATCAAGAATATAGGTGGAAAGAAATTGTTACTAACTCTATTAACTCTAACATCATTCTTTGAGATGTGATGTAGAGGTTTATTCCACTTATGTGTGTGCTCACCCAGCATATTGGAGCCAGAGATTTTGCCTAGCTAGCAATACCTGTAGAGTGGCAGCAGTAACATCTCATGACTGTTGCCCCTCCCTTGGTTATATGAGGTGGTGCTGCCCTGACATTTATCAGTCCCTTCACATCGAAAGCCCATGAAAACAGACTCCAAGGAAGAGGGGATGGAGGGCATGTCATGTAATATAAGTCTGCAACACATTTGAAGGACTATAGTTACAGTAAGTAACAATTTCTTCTGCTTCAACTAAATGCAGATGTGTATTTCACTTCACTGACTTATGTGCAGTAGCCTAATTTGTAGATAGGGCTCAGAGTCTACTGAACTAAGGATCACAGGACTGTCTTTCCAAGGCTTGCATCTGCTCTAGAAGATGCGCTAATAGAATAATGGTCTATAAACATATGTATGAATGGCCATGTGATCGCCCTGCATATGTCCAATATGGAAATGTCACTGAGGAATGCTATCAACATTACTTGCATCCTCCTGGAACAAGCCTGTATTTGCTGAGGAGGCACAGCTGAAGCTCTCTCTTATACAGCCTTGATACAGGATGTTATCCACCTAGACATGGTTGGTGCAGAGATTGTTTGCCCCTTTGCACGGTCTGCATATGACAAACAGGCATGGAGAAACATGAAATGGTTTACTTCTGTCTAGATAAAAAAGATTGATATCGCCTGACATCCAGAGTATGGAGACATCATTCCTTTTGGGAAGAGTGTCACTTAAGGAAAAATATGGATAAATATACTGCCCATTTAGATGAAACCTTGGACAAAACTATGCTTGTGATCATAATATCCCCTTGTCCTTGCTCTTGTAGCACTAAACATGAATTTATGCCATAGAATTGCTTCAAACAGAAATTTCTGTATAGAATATTCCTTGATAAAAATGCCATGCTCATTCATTCACATATGACTCCATATTTGTAACTCAAACTCCATTTTAAATTGTTTACTTCATTTTGTATTGCTCAGCCTATGTTTTGCTGCAACTTTGTTTATATCTGTGAACTTAGTTTGGGTGTGTGAATAAAGGGTGTGTGTGTGTGATGGGATCAGTCTCCAACGCCAACCTGTCCTGATGACAAACTGCCGGCACCACCTTAAGCTTAAGAGCAATGCAATCAAACCTTGCAAAAGCAAGAAGAATCCAGCCTAAAAAGAATGGGACAAAAAGCCCTATCAAGAACAAGATCAAAATCACATCTGCCATTAACTGATGACTCATGGTCATACAGTACCTTGAGGTGGTGTGACACAGCAAGATCCATGGATAAAAGATGGGTGAGACTGCATAGTTTTGGGTAATGTTCTGCATAGCATCCAAGAGTGTTGGTGCACAGCTGTTTGCCTGACAGAGACCCCGCTCTTCCTCATGCCCACCTTTCCTGGCCAGGTAGCTGCCATGAGCTGCGAACACCTGCCATGAACCCAAGCTACGTTCACAAGCAACAATCAGGACATGACCACAGCAGAACATTTGAGGGGGGGGTATAGGTAGGTACTAGATATTAACATAATTGTGTTTTCCTCACAATAAACCTGGCATATTGCCTTGTCCCCCTGAATAAGATCCTGCTGGTTTTTCATTTTCTAAGTACAACATTCTGACAGTGTGCAACTCACGGACCCTTCTTGCTAATGTGATAGCTATGAGGAATGCAGTTCTCAGAAATAGGAGGGCAGTGGTCAGGATGCAAGAATCACTAATTCAAGACACATTAGAGCAGAGAAAACCATGTTTAGATCTGACAGGAGAACCAGTTCTTGGGCTAGAGGGTGTAAGTGGAGAAGCAGTTTCAGAAATGTCACCATGTCATTGGAAACAACTGACTTCCCTTGAATGGGAGATGAAACACTGAGAACCACTGACTTAGAGTGCATTTGGCAGAGACAAATCAACCAGTGTCAGGACACATTACTGTGTCACCACACAGTGGTATATGTGTCATGGAGAGCCAGGAAGATGTCTGGATTTGGCCTGGAGGAGGTGGGCTGGTGTGTCCTGTAGGGTTGCAATATGCCACCAAATGTATCACAACCTGCAAACGGTTGAGAACCACTGCTCTAGGTGAACTGAGAGCATGGCCTTTTCTGAAGCTGTAACAGGTACTCCAAAATGTCCTGGATTGAATCACCCATTGGTTGGGTCCCAAGAGCGAAGGACCATACCAAAAACCTCTTCCTTTTCACTTAGTTAGCCATTCTAGAGAAGGACTTCTGCTATTGAGTAAGGCTTGTTGGATAGCCTCTGAGCACTGCTCTTCCTCTTCATTCATTCCTCTTCAGACATACCATAATGTATAGAGAGCTGATTTTAGGATGGAGGGTGCTGTGGTTCTGAGGTAACAGGTTGGAATGGAGAGGAAGCAGTATGGAAGGAGATCTGAGAACGAGCAGTGTCTCGATCACACTGGAACAACAAAGATGAGTTTGGCCTGATCTACCTTGAGCTTGAAGGTGACCTGAGGAATGACTGAAATATGTGGAAAGGCATACAGAATAGTTGGCCAGCACAAAACAGTTATTCATTCTGAAAATCTGACCAAATGGTTCTTACTGTCCACAGATATTGGGGGGAAGTGTGAAGTTAGATTTTACATACCAGTGTGACTGTCCGTCTTTTTTTCTTCTGTTTGTTGGTAGATGGAATGAAAATATCTCAGAATAAGGCATTAAATAGAACAGAGTGGCAAGGGAGAAGAAAGATGATTATGACAAATTCAATTAGAGTCTTTTGTATCCAGTGTATAGTATTATTGTGCATTACTATGATGGATCCTGCTATTGCTACAGTACTGGAGATTGTCAGACCCAAGGATAGTTTTCTAATGATGACTAATGCAGTGATGAACACATATCCTGTTCCTGAGGTCTAGTGTGTGAGAAGCTCATTACTATTAAGAGTCTATCATCATTCTTTTATAATCTTGTTTGGGACCATGTTGCTTCTCTGAGTGCCCAGGATTGTTTGTCATCTTACAAGAGTGATGCTAATTACGTCTCTCAGAAGTATATTGAAGCATTCTGTATGGGGGCCTTTTAACCTAGCATAAACTGTTGATTTTCAAACTTTATGCAAAATGTGCCTTTATTTAAAAGAATTGTCAGCTTTTCTCTCAGATTTAAAAATGTTATTCATTGTGTCTTTTTATTCAAGATTATACATTGTGCCAAATACATTCAAGTTGAACACTATCTTGTCACTGAAATAACTGAATTTTTCAATAGACTAATTGCTTTCATGTAATAAAAATCACTGTGGAACAGACCAGTTAGCCCTGTTTTCACAACCAAATAGAAAGGAAAAAAAGGTAAAGGCTAGAGATGGATGGAAAGTTTTATCTGCAACCCATTAAAAACAGATAATTGTTGGCTCTGTTCGTATTTTAGTGCTATGTCTCAACTATCCAGAAATTAATGTTAAAAAAGAGAAAAATAGTGATCTGAGTAACAACAGGCCTGTTAGTTTGATCTCATCTGTATGCAAAATCTTGGGAGAAAAAAAAATGAAAGAGAAAGTAGTTAGAGAGATCAGGGTTAATGGCAATTGGGATAAAATACAACATGGCTTTACAAAAGGTAGATCATGTCAGACCAACCTGATCTCCTTTTTTGAGAAGATAATTTTTTTTTAGGTAAAGGGAATGCAGAAGATCTAATTTACCTAGATATCAGTAAGTCATTTGATCTATTTTCACATGGAGAATTATTACTTAAATTGGAAAGAATGGGGATTAATATGAAAATCAAAAGGTGGATAAGGAATTGGTTAAAGGAGACACTACAAACAGTCATACTGAAAGATGAACTGTCAGAGTGGAGGGAGTTACTAGTGGTGTTCCTCAGAGATCAGTCCTGGGACCAATCTTATTTAGCCTTTCTATTATTGATTTTGGCACAAAAAATGGTAGTGTGCAAATAAAGTTTGCCAATGACACCAAGCTAAAAAGTGTTTCCAATACAGAGAAGGATCGGGATATCATATAGGAAGATCTGGATGACTTTGTAGAGTGGAGGAATAGGATGAAATTTTATAGTGGAAAGTGCAAGGTCATGAGTTTAGGGACGAATAAGAATTTTTGCTATAAACTCAGGACATATCAGTTGGAAGTGACAGAGGAGGAGAAAGACCAGGGCATATTAGTTGATCACAGGATGACTATGAGCCACTGATGTGATGTGACCATGAAAAAAAGCTAATGTAGTCCTTGGATGCATCAGGCAAGGTATTTCCTATAGAGATAGGGTGGTGTTAGTATCATTACACAAGGGGCTGCTAAGACTTCATCTGGAACACTGTGTGCAGTTCTGATCCCCCATGTTTAAGAAAGATGAATTCATACTGGAACAAGTGTACAGAACAGCTACTATGATGATCTGAGGGATGGAAAAACTGTCTTATGAGAGGAAACTCAAAGCGTTTGGCTTATTTAGCCTAACCAAAAGAAGGCTGAGGGGAGATATGATTGTTATGTGTAAATATGTCAGAGGGATAAATACCAGGGAAAATATGTCAGAGGGATAAATACCAGGGATGGAGAGGAATTACTTAAGTTCAACACCAATGTGGAACAAGAACCAATGGATATAAACTGGTGATCAGAAAGTTTAGACTTGATATTTGACAAATGTTTCTACCCATCAGAGGGGTGAAATTATGGACTAGCCTTTCAAAGGGAGCAGTGGGGGCAAAAACCCTAACTGGTTTCAAAACTGAGCTTAAGAAATTCATGAAGGGGATGGTATAATGAGATAGGCTAGTTTGGCAATTGACTAATCTCTGGCTCCTGGTAGTAGATATGACAATGGGATGATTCATGGGGTGAGTTCTGAGTTACTATAGAGAATTCTTTCTTGGGTGTCTGACTGAGTCTTGCCCATATGCTCAGGGTTTAACTGATTGTCATATTGGGGTTGGGAAGGAATTTCCCCCCAGGGCTGACTGGCAAAGGCTCTGGGAGTTTTTTGCCTTCCTTAGTAGCCTGGGGCATGCCTCAATTGCTGGTGGATTCTCTGTACCTTAAAATCTTTAAATCATGATTTGAGGACCTTAATAACTTAGTCATCGGTTACAGGTTTATTGGAGCAGTGGGCAGGTGAGGTTCTTTGGCCTGCATTGTATAGGAGGTCATACTAGATGATCATATTGGTCCCTTCTGACCTTAGAGCCTATGAGAATAATGGGTACACTGTGGGCTTTATTAAACTGGTCCTCATTGATTATGAATCTGCCTCTTGCTAGTTTTCATAGAATTTTGTTTGAATAAACAGAGAACATTTTTATTGTTTTCTTCATATTAATATTTCACGCTTTGGCAATGAAATGTATTGCTGAAGATCAGTTACTGGTCTCATTACAGGAACACCTCTTGCTGGCCAACAGTGGTAAGGAACAAAAACACAGGATTATTTCCCCAACTCTAAATATAAGAGACATCAGACCAGAGATTTGAGGACTCTAAAGTACAGATCTTAAAACTACAAAAGAAAAACAAATACTTCATGTAAAAAATTTGCACTATCTTACACAATTATTTGCTGCCTAACATATAGAAAAGCAGCTTGCAGCTGATCATGGTTATGAAATAAAGCAAAATTCTATACTGGGCAATCAAGGACCAATTTCATGAATTTTTAAAATATTACATATTGATTTAAATGCAAACAGCTTTACAAATGTAAGATTATCTTTCCATTGGATCACTTTATGTAGGTATATCACAAAGATTTTCATATGGGGAAATCAGAGATAGAGGGTGGTTTTGATGTTTTTTTGTTTTGTTTTACTAAAGGAAATTTTTAATTACCGCGACCATTTGCTCAGTACAGTGCACTGTATCGAGGTGTTGTTTGTTAAGCAACAGAATTAGAACAATATCTGTTGTCTCTGTGTAAATGACAGAGAGGCAGGAAACTGCTTCAGTTTGAAATATGTTAGTGTAGCATGTTGGTTGTCTTTCCTGCAATTCCAGCCAAATCTCTGACAATTCAACCTTGTTATGTTTAGGTAGGGGGTCTTACCCCCACTTACTGCAGCCCCAAATCTCTCTCCCCCCATTCCCTCATCCCCCAATATCTAGCTCCTTCCAAGAAGTATTCACATGTATAATTTTCCTCTTCCATACATGATTACATAACCGTTTCCTCCCAAAATATAAAATTGCCACTGATGCCTCACACATTGTAACATCATCCAGTCACCTAACTCAAATGTCCTTTTATTTTAGGTGAGGGCTTGTGATTAATTTATCTATTGTTGTGTTAATTGAAGGGTGAGCTCACAGTAATCAAGAGGTTTGAGATTCATCTAATCATGAGCATCTTTCAGTTGAACAGTACAAAGCAGTATAAAACTGGTTTTTGGCAGGAAGGGGGGCTGTAACTTCAGAACCCTCAAGTATTCCCAAATTTGGATCACTAATTGGATCATTAAGTGCACCCATGAGGCACATTCTCAAAGTATTCAGACTAACCATTTGGTTTTTAAAGCTCTAATAAGACTCAACCATTTAAAAAATATGATGGGAATGGAGACCCTCTAGATTTTTTTTTTTTTTTTTTTTTTTTTTTTTTTTAGTGTTTTGGTGAACTCAAAATGTAAAAAAAAAAGATGTACTTAAGAAAATACCATTCTCAGTTTGGGTCCCCTAAATATTTAGGCAACTCTATGCACTACTTTGGGTAAAACTCAGACTGAAACCATTTTGGGCCATATCTCTTCTCTTTTTAAAATAGAAATATTATTTTCAGGACTTTTATGTTTCAAACCTCTGGCTCAAATGACTCCAGATTTGAATCTCTACCCATACCCTGCACTTTCTGGTCACACACCAAAACTTCAAAGAAATCTAAGTAAACTTGTCAATTTTAAAAGACTTAGAAAAATGCACCTTGTCACAGGATGCACATCCATGGATCCCTGGGCTATGATCTATGTAACTTTTGTGTTCACTTTTGCAATGTAAGTGTGTAGTTTGATGCAAAATGTGTCATGCAAGGTTCCCTTATGACTGCTCTGACTTATTGTTGTAGCGTCACACTTCCTGCAGCATCATGTATATGTATAGATGTGAAGCATGTCTCCAGGTTTTTTACATGGCTCGGGGGGAAGGAGACAGTCAGAGCTGTTTCCCAATCAGCTTTACAAGCGGATACCCACAGAAGATAACAAAGACAATGGGGCTAGCTAAATGCCTGTAACACCTCAGCCCAGGAAGAGGGAGAGAGACAGAAAGGTTTGGAAACAAATACAGACACTTTGAACTGCTAGAAGATTTTTGCCAGAGACTCTCCATCTTGAAGAATCTACAAGAAGGATTGGGCCCTGCGTAGAAATAGGCAGAGAACGGCTGCATAGCATCACAGCTGGATTTGAGTGGTTAGATGAGCACAAGTATAGTAACGTTATTAGGTTAGCATGCATTTTATATCTTTTAGTGACAGGTCTTAACTCCTGACTCCTTTATTAAATGATTGTGCATTGATTTGCTATATACTCACTTAAAATCATATCATAATCAATACACCAGTATTTGTTTTATCTAAAGCTGTGCGGACTTTAGAGAGTGTGAATGTGTGAGGCCGGGCCTATCCATTTCAATGTTAAATAGATGGACATGGGTCAATAAGTCTATGGTGATTGGGGAAGGGTCCCAATACCTCTAGGACGGAAGTTCCCACCGTGGTATCTGAGGGCTGGAAGAGCTCACTTGGGGACCATGACCTGAGTGGCCAGAGGGCACACACCCACTGCCTGGGACCAATTACACGCAGGAGGTTAGTGTGGACTGACTCACGAGTGAGTGGTCACTTGGCAAAGTGGGGTAGGTCAGGGTTCAGGAGTGGAGATCAGGGGAGTCAGGGCAGCACACCAGACCAGTTTCTGGGAGAGACCCATCACACACCTTCAAACAGATGTCATAATATAATGTTAACTGTAGTGGTGCTACCACACCACAGTGTAGCTACCCATATCATAGTTCAGGGCAACTGCACCTGTATTCCCCCTGTATAGTGTATAGGGTTCCCAATCTTGACTTACTGTTCTCTAATTTCAGAGACATGTGTCAGTCTTCCTCCAGACAGGGATATTTCTGGGCTGCACAGCTCCCCTGCCTTCACGCTGAATTCCCCAGCAAAGTCAGACTGCCTAAACAACATGCTTTACTTTTCTCCTCAGAAACAGCAAACAGTGTAATTGCCACAGTTAAGTTACCACACTGATCTTTCTGAGCAAACACTTTTATTTTAAGGTGAAAGCATTACAGACAAAACAAAAGAAAACAATAAAAAAACACACACACATTGTAATAAGCTTATGAGAAATCACAAAAACTCTGGCAAGATTTCTGGCTAGTGAACAGTCCTTCAATATCCTTCAGACTGGAAATGAAATGTAAAATTTTGACATTGAGGGCAATTAAATATTGAAACAGTTTATCAAGGGTCATTGTGAATTCTCCATCACTGACAGCTTTTAAATTAAGACAGAATGTTTTTCAAAAAAGATATGTGCTATGAATTATTTGGGGGAGGTTTTGAAGCCAGTGTTACATAAGAGGTCAGTCTAGATAATCACCATGGTCCTTTCTGGTCTTGGAATTTATACATTTAAGAAACTACACCAAAAGTTTTCCTGCATTCTCTGCTTTGGCTCAGAACCTGGAGTTAATCCTTTATGCCAATTGCACCTTTTGAGTAGGCCAAAAATCCCTTCTTCATGGCAAAAAACTTCAAAAGTTCAAGTCTGGTCAGTAGGTACTGCATTCCCCTGCTCCCAAGTATTTTCTAGAAAACCGACTAAAATAACAGTTTATTCTTGTCTTAGCACACTGTTTAAAATAGTTCTTTGAACCTCATAACACATCACAAGGTTCACATTAGTCATGTCTCCAAGACAAGTTACATGAAGTCCCACAATAACAACATGAACATTCCCATTTTTACTCCAAAAATATATAAACTTAATTTATAAGGTTTAACTTAATTCACTAAGGTTTGTTCAGGATATTGTAGGAAACTGCCAGATTGTCACAAGCACCATTCATATGCATGGTACCTTATAATAATATGAAAAGCCAGGCTCCCTACATTCAAAGACTTGAAATGTGAATTGATGAAATAAAGTCAAATGAGGAGAGAAAGAATACATTATAAAAACAAAAGTGATCAGTAACATTCAAGTTACATACTCTGCAGAGAACATATCTAAACCTCATACCTAAACCTGGTATGCTGCAGAGCTGGAATCATAGAAGATTAGGTTTGGAAGAGACCTCAAGAGGTCATCTGGTCCAACATTCCATCCATAGCAGAATCAAACAAAACTAAATCATTACAGCCTAAGCTTTGTCATACTAATAAATCCCCAGAATCATAGGCTATGTCTACACTTGTTAAATTAAGTTGACTTTGTTAAGTCAACTTAACAAAGTTGACTTTAAGTCGACCTTGTTAAGTTGACTTAGCATGTCTACACTAGATATTTAGGTCGACTTAAAGTCCACCTTGTAAAGTTGGCTTAGAGAGTCTACATTAGATGCTTAAGTCGACTGGCTTAAAGTTGACTGGTCAGGGAAAAGGGAAGCCAGGACCCCAGCTGGTGCTCCAGCAGGGAGGGATTCCCCCTTCCACCCCAGCTGGGGCTCCAAGGTGAGGGATTCCCCCACTGCCCTGGTCGGGGCTCCAGCAGCAGGGGATTCCCTCATGCCCCAGCCAGGCCTCCCCAGTGGGAGAGGAGGGGCGGGAAACCCCCACTACCCCAGGGCTCCAGCTGCTCAGGCTTGCCAGCTCCCACATGGCACAGGACCCCCAGACAGTAGAAAACCCCCCGACCCCGGTGCTCCCACCATGCGGCACAGGAGCCCCAGCCGAGGGAAACCAGGGCGGCCTTTGGGGCTCCTCAGCCAGGCGGGGAGGAGGTCGACCTAGGGTTTAGGTCGATTTAGGGCATCCACACTGACTTAAGTAATTGACTTGAGCCCTAAGTCGACCTAAAAGTAGATTTTATTAAGTCGACTTAAGCTTTCCTTAGGTCGACTTAAGGAAGTGCTTAAGTTGACTTAATAAAAGCTCAGTGTAGACGTGGCTTTGTTTAGGTTGATTTAAGCATCCTTAAATCGACCTAATTTGTAAGTGTAGATGCGCCCATACTGATTAATCCCAGAAAAATAATACCATAAAAACACAATCCTAAAATGGAATAGTATGGTCATTTTATTCACACTGACAGATTATTCTAAATGAGGTAGTGATTTTTAAATTTACTTATTTCAGTTATAATTTGTGCTCAAGATTTGACCTATGCTTTTTAAAACTTGCTAGTTATTTTGAAAAGATAGTTCACAACTGTTCATCCACCAATGCCTTACTCTATTGTCTTAAATGGATACTTTGGAAATATTTGCAGATAAGAATACACAGCTCAATTTCCAAAGCATGTAGCATATACACAGGGTGAAACTGGGCAGTGGAGCAGAATAAGATCTATATACACTTTTTAAGTCACACTGAAATCCTAGTTTCAAAGTGATATGTATAAACTTTGTATTGCCCTTTCTGGCCAAGATAACATTAACCTGAGAATACTTGCTGGAGTATTCTTTTCGCGCATTTATTATTTGTGCCAAGAACTTTTCTTTCCTGCAACTGAAGGACAAGTTATTCTTCATACAACATATAACTGTTGTAGCTGTAACATATTAAAGGGGGAAGTGAGAGATACTCAGTAACTCCAGGATCTGCCCCTAAATTTTAACTTAACCTATCCTAAACTATTTTTGTTTCAGCTTTCTATCTGCAAAATAGGGATAACAACATCACCTGCATGAGTGTGTGTTGAAAGACTTCATTCATCTAAGTTTTTAATGTTCTAAGATGAAAGACACCATTCAGCAGGTTTGAAAATAATCTAGAAAATATTAGACTGGACAACCAAAAGATGGTGAAGTAATTCCAGCTGGGTAATAGAAACATTTCTTACAAAGTTGTTTAGATGGAAAAATGAGCAGCACCAAATATCCTGTTCCTGAACGCCACGGACCGATAGACTGTGTACATCATGGCAAATACACCAAGAAATGAGAATTTGGAATGAAATCAGGGAATAAGGTTCACCTTAAAGTCAAGAGTTATAGTAAAGGTAAACAAACCAGTAGTCCTGTGATACTTTTAAAACCTAACACATTTATTTACCTCATGAGCTTTCATAGGAGAAAATCCCACTTTGTCAGATGCTTAAAGATGGAGAACTTTCAGAATAGGAGGAAAATAAATGCAGGGAAGTATAAGTTATAGGATCAGGTGAGACTGTTTCAGCAAAGAAAAGGAAAAGTGGCTGTTGAAAATCAGACTGGGAAAAAAAACCCCAGACATTTGGTAACAGAGAGAGGAACAGAAGCAGCCAGCTTTGACAAAATTTGTGACCAGGAGCTACAGGAATTGCAAACGACATGAGAGAGTTTCAAACAACTTCATCTAGTTCCATCATTGTAGGCATTAGAACAGGGTTCTCAACCTTTTCACGTTGTGATATGGTTGATGGCGTATCCAACCATGCACAACACAGAAGCCTCCCACCATGAGAATAAAACACTGCAACCGGGACACCCTCTCCCCCACTACAAGCAACTCCCCAACCGATGAAAGAAACCCTGCTACCAAAAGAAAACACTGCAAGAGCCAGATTTGGTTTTTTGTGGTGAGGGGGTTGTCATTGGTGGCAGGCCAGCTCCCAGAGATACACTCAGCAATGACACTAATGTGTCATGACACAGAGGTTGAGAACCGCTCCACTAGCATTCTGATCCTAATTCTGCACTTAGTCCATGCTGAGCTCAGTGCATCTTGGGGATAAGGGAGCAAAGTTGGCTTTATGTCAGGTTAGAATCCCTGACTCTGTGAACAGTCAGACCTGACTGGTCCTATTAGTAAGTTGGAGAAGCTGTACACAACAGAAAACTGCCATTCTAACTCATGACAATTGGACTACGGCCCCACTGGGCCATGAAATAATAGTGAGTGTGCTACTGAGTCCCTTGTGCAAAGGAAATCATCCACAGACTGATTAAACCAGCTGTCCATCAGCTTGGGACCACCAGAGAAGACCTAAGTGGGTCAGTGATCTGCCCTGTGGACTTCTGATCATAAGTAGAATTCATTAGACCTACGTAACCCTGTTGTATAAGAGTAAGCAAGGATGAAATCAAATTGCAGCAGGAACAGGAAAAAGTAGGCTTATTCATGTTCCTAGTTGATTTAATAAATAATTTGTATTTAATAAATAATAAATAATATCTGAACAAATAAATAATCCAGTGATAGGAGCGTTTTCAATAGTACTTAGGCATGGCAAACCACTTCATTTTCAGAGTCGCATTTTGCTGGCAATACAGCATAAATTGCAGCAAGTCAAAGTTTTCCCCCACAAATTTTTCATATATATAAATGATCAAACTAACAAACCATTTTTATTTTTAAGAGTTCATAATAATGTTGTGAAACAGTATTTTATAGAAGGAGCTCTGTGGCAGCAGTGATCTTTGTCATTGAGTACTGAGTTCCTTATTTAATGAAGAAAAATAGAAGAAAGACGACCTAGATGCAGCAAATCAATGCCTGGCTGTGCAACACCCATTGACCCTCAACATGGGAAGTCAAAGCTGCGGAAAAGATAAATTAGTTAGACTTACCTTGGCAGACTTCCACATTTTCCTTTTTATTAAAAAAAATAGCATCCATGCTGCAACGGTGTGATCGCTTATTGTCCATTATAAGGGAAAGATTCAGACCAGTCCAGCCCGCAGGAATAACATCTTTTTCTGGAAGAGATAAATTGTACATTGTAGGTCTAAGAGAAGGAGTACCCTGGAACCCTGTGATCATTCTTCCCATGAGCTAGATAACAACTGATTTATGACAATATTGCTTTTGATTATTGCTCTTCCCCTCCAAAAGAAACTCAATACTTATTGTGATGGCACATCAGAAATTTTATTTGGCTTATACTATTGAGAAACACCCAAATATCTGGAATCTTTTGGGAGTGGAGAAGAGATGAGGAGGGAAGAAAAGGAATGAGGGTTTCTCATGGACACAAGTAAGTGGCTAAAATTATACCTACACCTTTGTGCTCTACAGCTGGCATTGGTGCTACCTCCAGTAATAAATTAGGTATCTGATCTACCTAGTGTAGATTAAGCCTTATTTGCTAAGTAAGGTTTTATGCGTTCATTCTGTCTATGGTAACATAGTTGCACTGCTGCTACCACCCATATAGGTGGTGGAAAAGAATTATAAACTCGGGTTTTGCTAATATGGACAATCACAGGGATCAGGAGCCTGGTCAAATGCCATTTCTACACCGATATATAAATTGTTGTAGCTCCTTTCTAGAAAAAAGATTTTTTTTAAAAAGCTTTTGAAGAACGATGCCGCTCAAAGTCTCAAGAGATCAAAACCAGCTATGATGTTTTTTTTATTTTAATGTACTGAGGGTTTCAAGTATTATGACTTAAAAATTGAGGCAGAAAACAATGTTTTCAATGGGGCAAAAATCAGCCTTCATTAAAGCACATGCAGATTCCATTGGCTCGAACAGAAGTTGCAACTATTTACATTAAAGCTGAATGCAATCACTAGTCACAGAGCATATTTTGTCCTCCCGGCTGCATCTAATTTTAAACACAATTTTCCAATAGTTAGTGCAATGATACGTGCCTGTAATTACAGATGATAATTAGTATGCTGTCAGTGCTTCATTCACAATTGTTCCTGTGATAAAATTAAATCACATACATTAAGAGATTTGTCATGGAATAATTCTGCCTAGGACAAATGGTCTAACTTTGAACATGATATGCTATGAAGAAATGCAGGATGCCCAGGTTCAGCTGGGCAATTTTTTTCTTCCAATTTATTTTCCCCCATTGAAAATGCAGATTTGACTGAACTGACACATTTTTTGACTTTGTCTCAATTTTAGTTTGAATTCCTGCTTTGGAGTAGGGACTTGAACCCAGGTTTCCCCCGGTCCCTATCTCAGTGATCGCAACTCAGTCACTGGGTAAATGGGAACTTCTTCCTCCATTTTCTGAATGGCAACCAGTCCCCACTTTGTTTCCAAGTTTCCTTTGATTTTGTTTGAAAAAGGATAAATATGCCTGAAGTCAAAATGAACCATTTCAGGTTGATGAGAATGTTTCATCTGACCTGAAATATTTTTTGGAGGAATTCGTAATTCACCAAAAAAAAAAAGGTCAGTTTGGGGATGACTCAAAGTGAATTATTTTTCCCACCAATGCCATTGAATGCAAACACACAACTAATCCAAATGGCTATGTCTACACTTGCAAGTTAGGTCGACTTAAGGAGGCTTAAGTCGACCTAATTTAGTCACCGTCCACACCAGACTTTCATTAAGTTGACTTAAGAAATTCCTTAAGTCAATTTAATGAAAGCTTAAGTTGACTTAATCAGACCTGCCCTAACCCTCCTTAGGTCAACCTAACCCTTCTTTAGATCAACCTAAGCACAGTGTGGATGCTTAAGTCCAGTTTGTTAAGTCAACCTAAGGGCAGTTAGGTCAACTTAACAAAGTGGACTCAGTCCACGTCCATGGACACCACTTTGTTAAGTCGACTTAATAAGGTCGACTTTAAGTCACCTTATTAAGTTGACTTTACAAAGCCGACCTAACTTTTCCTAGTGTAGACATAGCCAATGAGTTATTTGCATAGCTTTACTTTGCTTGCACTTATATCTGCCTAGTGAAGTATGTCCAAAACTACTTGGAGTTTAGCAATCTTTTTAAGTTTCGGATTTTGATTAATATTTGCCCTTTTCCTGTCCCTTAATGGAAATGGTGCTTTGAATAGCTGTGGTATTCCTCCTTCCTTAGTTTTGTTGTTCTTTTTCGTCAGGGTTTGAGTACCAGAAGCATTCCCTGTTCTGCTTTTCACTAAAGGCAGTCTAGGAGTATCAACTGTTTTTTTTAAAAATCAGGGAATTCCTGATTATGACATCAGCTATGCTTTCAGGGGATTGGGAGGGGGAAAATATAATGATATTGCAATAAACTCAACCTTCTCTTTGAAGACTAACTCCACGCTGAAATTTAATTTGTTTTTCAGCATTCATTAATATCCAGAGGAAGGCCTGAACTCTTTGTTCCTCCACCTCCACTCCCTCATCTCCTCTACTCTATATCTTGGATCTAAAATAAAAACAAACCCACCTATATAAAAAAATAAAATAAAGGGATTACTGATAACGTGTTTTCATTTGTTGTGTACTGTAGTGCCTGACAGATGGAAATACAATCTTGATTCCCTAAAAGGGGACATTATCATTTGCTATTCCATGTCACAGGAGCAGACACCTTTTAAATAAGCCTTATGCATTCTCCCTCTGCTACTCGGCGCCGTCCCTTGGGGGGGAGCGGGGCCCAGGGCCAATTAGCCTTGGCAGAGCCCCACCCCCACATGCTGGAGGGGAGCGCTTTGGGCTAGTCCGGTTGGCCCCTGGGGTGGCAGGGAGCCGCGGCCGCAGGGCGGAGGAGAGGGGCAGCCAGGGTGACGGGAAGCAGAGGCCGCAGGGAGCTGAGGCCATGGCCCCTGGGCAGCAGGGAGCCACGGCTGTGGCCCCGGGGCAGGGGTGGGGACAGCTGGGGCAGCGGGGAGCCTCTGTCCTGCAGGCGCAGCCTAAGCTGTGAGTCCCTGCTACCCCGGCACCGCAGCTTCAGCTTCCCTTCACCCCGCTGCCCATCTCCCTTGCCCCGGGCCAGGGGCAGTGGGGAGCTGCAGCTCAGGCCATGGCCCCGGGGACCCACAGCTCAGCCGCGGTCCCTATGCGGCAGGAAGCTGAGGCCAAGGCTCAGCCCGCACGGTCACCCGCCCACCGGAGGGGAGCCGGCCCCGGCCGTGGCCCTGCTCCAGGCGAGGGCCAACCCTGGCTGTGGCAAAGGACCCATCCCACTGGACCGCATGCGGCCTGCTGAGGGGTGTGGCCGTGGGCAGAGTGCAGCAGGCCGGCCTAGAGGCCGGGCTCCATGCACCTGCTCCGCCTGTGGGCCTTCCTGCTTTGCCCTGGGGGTGGGGAGGAGGAGGGCCGGCCCAGGAGCCAAGGGAAGCGCTCCTGGCTCGCCTCACTGCCAAAGGCAGTGGGGAGCTGGGTGAAGCGCGGCTGTGGGGGAGCCTATGTAACCGTGGGGCCCAGAGCGATTGCCCTGTTCGCCTCCCCCTTCCCCTCCCCCCCCAAGGACGGCCCTGCTGCTGCTGCCCAAGTTTTTCACTGAGTTAAGAAAACAGAGACTAAAAATAATCACCATGAAGATGTGGCATTTATCACTGGAACGTATTTAGCATGATTGTGGTATTACAGGCATTCCGATGTGGAATGGGATAGATTTATCCCCACAGACTCAAGAAAGTGCAAACTACTTACCAATGTTATGGAAGATTATTGTGCCCTATAGGGCAAGAGGAAAATTCACCTCTCAGGTGGAGATCCCCAAAAACACTGCCAGCTGAGGTTAGCTAGAGGATGTGCTGAGTCATGCTGTGCCAACTATGCTTCATCCTTGCCAGCACTGCCCACTTCAGGCTAGCTACTGTACCAGAAATCACAGGCCTTCACAATGTCTCCAACTGCTATGTGCTACCACAACCCTTGCGGAGCTCAACAGCACTATACTGTGACGCGAATCTGGCCCACAGCCAAACAACACAGTAACACTACTGTCTTTGTTAAGCTAAAATATCACCTTCTCTTCTGTTTGAATTCCAATCACAGCTGGTTACTGAAAACAGAAGCTATCACCTCTGTCATTCTATGGACACTACCTTAGCTTTTCATCTTAAAACCCTTCAATAGATGATGCTCAGACAATTCAGCAGATTAAGAAAACGTGAATGTGCACAACAGACAGAGAATTTTTTTTATGATAATTGCACCCAAGACTCTTTAAATTGCCTGTAAATCACCTTTTATTCACCTGTAGCTGACTGTAGTACTTTCTTGCAATTTGGGAGACGCCATTGAAAAAAAGGCTTTGCAATTTTTTTTCATACAAGATGTTTACAGTTTTGCATTACCCTTTGAAGTGTAAATTTTACTCTGAAAATTATATCTTTAGGAGTAGTACCTTCTTACAAAACAGATCTAATCTTGGGGATAATCCTCACATGGTATAAATTTGTTATAACTGGAAGGTTTTTTTTGTTTTTTTTTAAAGGGTACTTTGGGATGCAATATTCTAAAGAGGCATTTATAACATGCTTTTCACCATACTTTCTCAAGACCTTAAAAATATGTGAAATTTAAGGCAATGGTCCACAGAATTACTTGAGTTCACTTCTTTTCCAGATAGGAATTGCTCAGAATTTGACTTCTTTCTTCTAATCATATAGAAACCTGAAGTAGACTTATTACCATATTGTACCAGAGTGACCGATACTGGTGTCTTCTGGATATTGAATCAGTAAGGCAATGGTTCCCAAACTTTCCTCTGCCATGGCACACTTTGATACCTTTAATTATTTTGAGGCACACCACCATATAATTTCCAAATGAACTCATGAATATTCATGAGCCAATGAGCCAATCCAGATCTCTTTGAGTAGTTGGCACACCTGTGTGCCATGGCACACCGGTTGGGAAACACTGCAGTAAGGTCTTGATCAGGCAAGCTGCCGAGCACCCTTAACTCTCCAGAAGCATGCAGCAACTTCAGAAGTTGCAGGGTCGATCCCTAATCAAGCTAATACCTGCATCACGACTAATTCATTGTCAGTAAAAACTGCCCAACTTGAAAAATCCATATTCATGTGAAAGAAATGTCATTTCTGTATTCTGTGGTGGTGTTCAGCTTGCCTAATTTTAATTACTCCTCCACATTGAAGTAATTAGTCCCATGTTTTTTCTCAGTGAGGTAGAGAAGCAGGATTTTTATGGCTGTTTTCTAATGTATTCTTTTCGCTGTAAATAAGACTTGATTGAATAAGACTAGTAATTGACTGTTTGTAAAGTGTTTCCGTTCTACTAGTACTGTACCATAGGTAGGAAAGTAGTAGTCATTTTGTTAAATGCATTTCTTGATTGATGGAAACTCATTCTTCTCCCTCTACTTCATCTGTAGACGTCTTATTTTCGACAGAAATAGCAATAACCACATACACTAAGGCTGGAGAAAAGAGAGATTGTTCTCTTTGCCTAGCTTTTTGCAATTAAGAGGTATTGTGTCAGTGAGTCTGATGATTAAAGGTTCCCCACCGGAGTACTGATTAAAGTTTTGTTCCACTTATATCCATACTATGGAGGAACAAAGGAATGTTTAAACATAATGGTGCATCCTCAGAGAAACAATGAAATGGACATGCCAAACAGTGTAATAAAATTAATCACCTCTATTTTTCCATTTGTTGCTATACTGCTTTAAACCAAAATTCAATTTAAATATTCAAATTAAGAGATTGCAACTAATGGTGAAACACCTTCATTGCCATTGTAGGAGACTTGGAAGTATTTCTCCATCCCTCACCTTTTCATTGAGGTGAAAGATCTCTTTGGACTGATCCAAAACCAACTAAAGTCAAGGTAATGACTCCCATAGACTTCAGTCCCTTCTGACAATTATGGGTTGTACTGTTCCAGTGTGGTCTCTTCCAGGGCTATTTTACAGTCGGTTAAGAAAGCTTTTAAGATGCTGGTACCACACTGCACTTATTTATGGAGAACATTTGCCAAGTTATCATGATGGCACATGAGATACTTAGAAGAGGAAACAGTTGTGGAGAATATGGCACGATTGTCACTCTAAGTGCATCATGACCAGGATGTGGGTGTCTCACCTAGTGAACAGAGCAGGATTCAGGCTGTGTCAGATACCTGCAGGTTAGAATCCAAGACAGGCCATAGGGCACACCAAGAATCAGGTGTCAGGGCTCACATTACCGAGAGATCAGCAGCAGGAGCTGATATTACAGTGGACACAGTTCAAATCCGGGAGAACCCAGCTGCATGGACAACTTCCTGTTCCAGTGCTGGGTTTATATAGAAGCTGTAAATCAATCAGACCACCCAGCATTCTGCCAGTCAGATTTCAGGACTGGGGTCCTCTGTCAAGATTTGACTTCTATTCTAGCAACTGTTAGCAACTCTCAGAGTGACAGACTGAATTTACTCGCACCTAACAGCCCTGTGGACCCTGAGAAAGTGGCAGCCACAGTAGTTCGTGGAAGCCTGTTTGTTATATTTCTGGCATGACTGAAACAGGATATATAGGATTCTTAGAAAGAAATTTTTTTTTAGTTAATTTTGCAGACAGAAGTAGTTTGAAGAGTTAGGATAATAATTCAGATGTTGGATGATTTCTGAAAATGAACTCATCACTCTTCTGAAGACCATTGACTATTATGAATTTTTACTGGGTAGCACTATCATAGATAGAGCTTTATCACATAACTGGGCTAATTAACTACGAATTAAATATTTTACAGCCCAATCATTTCCCAAGGAGTAAGTATTGTCTACAATTATGCCTACATAGGCAAAGGGGAAGTAGAACATTTCCATTCTAGCTCAGGAGATCTTTATACTAGCTATGCACATATGTAAACAACTCCATAAACTTCACTGCAGCAGGGAATTAGACCTTACAGAGTGATCGCATTGGGGAAAAAAAAAGGCTTTCAGAATTTTGTGCATGAATGATTTCACTACAAGGATATACGTTTTATTATCCAGCATGTACAATTTGAACAAAATTAGTCTTTACTGCCACTAGAGGGGGAGCCCAAACCAAAACTCTGTGTGACACTTAGGTAGAGATCGGAATCGAAACTTGGACTGAATCTGAATGCTGCATCTGGCATCTCTCTCAAAAGAACCAAAATAAAACCTTAAAAGCAAACATTGGGGAGAGGTAGAGTGAAAATTTCAGTCAGTTTAGAATACAAACTCTGCATCTTAGCCCCTTTAACACTAATGGGAAATCAATAAATGGAACAAGCCCAAATACTGTTGACAATCCTATACTGCATCACAGACTCACTCTGACCAAAAATCATTTCACTAAGTATTGTCGACAGATTATGCCTGCAAAAAAACATTGCAAAGTAAACATTGCATGGCACCAAATTAATACAGGCTCATCCACATCTATAACATTAAATTTCCATAATGTATTTAGTAACTACAGTACATTATATAAAAACCTTATAATGCAGAACACTATTCAGTTACTAGCATAAATACGTGTGTGTGTGTGTGTGTGTGTGTACATTTTTAATGAATGGTATACCTGAAGTCTCAGTATTTATTATAGCGTAATAGAAATGTTTTTCTGTGCTGTTCATATATTTCATCTTATGTATGATTCTGTGTAGAATGTAAGAGACCTTGCTGATTACAAACTGTATATAGGCCTGATTTATGTCCTGATGGCCCCTCATAAAAGCGATATGTTCTGCTGCTGGTGCGTAATTTATTTGGTTTAGTGGGTTTCTTGCCATACATTTATCTAATGCTGCTTTCACCTCTCATTCAAATTTGTGTATTTTCCTCTCCTAATAGGTGTTGCAGTGTGTATACTGACGCTGTGACCTGTAGTAAACACATGCTTGATTAGTGGCCCAACGATGGCTCAGAACTACCCAACGAAATCACTAAAATTGGAGAAAGCAGTGGCCTTGACTATGTGTGATTCGCCCCCAAAGAGAGTCTGAAGAGCATTCGCCAGTTAGTCCTACCCCCTGCTCCTGGGAAAAGGAGAAGGAGTGGGTGTGGGACAGTGACTTGATCTTAGGGAGCACAGGGGAGGAAAACAAAGGAAGGATAGCAGGACCCCAAAGACAAAGCATGAATTGAAGTTAGACAGTGGGAAAGTGTAGCAATAGGTCAATAAGGATTCCCACGAGCAGTTTGGGATGAAACAGCTCTAAAGTGAATGTGTGGGGGTAGTTTATTGCCATTCCTTTTGAATGGACCTGAAATTTTGGTCTGCAAATGACACTGAGCTCTGCACCATTCAGAGAGAGGTAATGAAAATATGCTCAGGCCTACGAAGCAATGGCCACTTAACCCATTAAGTAACCGAGTTATTACTAATCTGAGGACCATGAGCAGGAAATGAATTGTGAAGGAGAGGTTTATATGGCCACTATTGGCCAACAGGGGACAAGGTTCTTCCTGTTGCTACCCTTGATCCACCCTTCCACACTGCTTCCATCTGGGGCTGAGGAAGCAGGATTTACAAAACAAACAAGGAGTCCCAGGGCACTTTTAAAGACTAACACATTTATTTATCGCATGAGCTTTTGTGAGACAAAATCCCACTCCATCAGATGCTTGAAGATGAAGAATTTACAGAATATGGGAAAAATAAATACAGGGAAGTGTAAGTCACAGGATCAGGTCAGACTGTAACAGCAAATCAAAGCAGTTGTTTAGATTCAAACAGTGGCAAACAGCATATTAGAAGGAGGGGATATAGAGAGAAGACAAAAATCATCTTTTGTAATAAGAAAGCAAACTGATATCTCTATTCAAGCTCAAGTTAATGGTGTCAAATTTGCATTCTTATTACAAAAGGAGATTTTGAGTTCTCTCTACCTCCCTTCCTTCTAATATGCTGTTTGAATCTAAACAGCTGCTTTGATTTGCTGTTACAGGCTGAGCTGATCCTATGACATACTTCCCTGCATTTATTTTCCTCCCATTCTGTAAGTTCCCCATCTTCAAGCACCTGATGAAGTGGGTTTTTCTCCTACAAAAGCTCATGCGATAAATAGATTTGTTAGTCTTTAAAAGTGCCACAAGATTCCTTGTGTTTTGCTGAACTAGACTGACACGGCTGTCCGTTTTTTAGGAAAACAAGTTAGTCCTGTGGCACTTCTAAAGACTAAGATTTATTTATCGCATGAGCTTTCGAAAGCCTATGCAATAAATAAATCTGTTAGTCCTTAAAAGTGCCACAGGACTCTGTTGTTTTTCTGCAATAGACTAACATGGCTACCCCTTTGGAAGCCTTTTTTTAGGATTTGCAAAGGCAGTGGATTAGGCTTCCAAGTCCAGAAGAAACACAGTCCCAGGGCCAAGCACCAGATAAGCAAGAAAGGAGAGCAGAGAAGCACTCTACCCAGCACTTTGAGCAGCCAGACCCAGGGTTGGGCACCCATTTCACACATATACACACACTCGTCCCCTTCCCATATATGCCACCATCAGCAATCCCCACTGGCCCAGCCATTAGCACTCTTTACCAATGCTGCCTCCCTACCCCAGAGTACCAACCCACCCAAAGCAGCAGTAGCAGATCTCAGCACTGAAAAGCCTCCCATTGTTTCTTTCAGTGATCCAATCCCACAACCCTTTGCAGCTGTCAAGATGGGATCATTTTGCAGGTATTCAAAGCATTCTGGACCGAGATAGTCTGAGATTCATAAAGTGATTATAGGGAAATTTTCAAAGCACAAAAGCCAGTTAAGTCCCCAACTATCACTAACAGTCAATATGAGTTGGATGCCTAGCTCCCCTCTGTGCCTTTGATAATCTCCCCCCATTATGCTTTTTATCTCAATTCTAACCACTGACAAAAAATATAATAAAGCTCAGACTTTGCCCTTTGTTCATAAGCCATTTTCTCATTTCAGAGAGATACCAAATTTGACTCCACAAGGCTTCTTCAATTAACAAAGGCTAGTTCTATTTCTAACTTCGAATGAACTGGAAAAAAAGAATAAAAGTTTAAGTTATGTTTCTTATAGCCAGAATCTCTATGTCAGAGAAAAGAATTGAGAATGGTTACCAAAGACAAATCTCAAATATTTCATAAGCCTTAAAAAGAATTTTAACTGCTAAAGGGGATGCAATTCTTAAGCAATTCCTAAACATTATAAAAGCATTCATGCCTAGGTAGACTTCAGATTTTACTAGCCAGGTTCTTAGCATGTGTAGGTCCATCCCTCTTTTTAAATGGGGACTTTCTTGAAAGCCGTTTGTCTAACTTTTAATTCAGAACTTTAATCTTCTCTAAATCATAGTATCATAGAATCATAGAATAATAGGGTTGGAAGGGACCTCACGAGGTCATCTAGTCCAACCCCCTGCTAAAAAGCAGGACCTCTCCCCCTAAATCACCCCAGCCAGGGTTTTGTCTAACCGAGCCTTAAAAATCTCCAAAGATGGAGATTCTACCACCTCCCTAGATAGCCCATTCCAATGCTTCACCACCCTCCTAGTGAGAAATTTTGTCCTAATATCCAACCTTGACCTTCCCAGCTGTAATTTGAAACCATTGCTCCTTGTTCTGTCCTCTGTTACCCTCGAGAACAGCCTAGCTCCCTCCTCTTTGGAGCACCCCTTCAAGTAATTGAAGGTTGCTATCAAATCTCCCCTCAGTCTTCTCTTCTGTAGACTAAATAAGCCTAGTTCCTTCAGTCTTTCCTCATAAGTCATGTGCCCCAGCCCCCTAATCATTTTTGTTGCCCTCCGCTGGACTCTTTCTAATTTATCCACATCCTTTCTGTAGTGGGGAGCCCAAAACTGGACACAGTATTCCAGATGCGGCCTGACCAGTGTCGAATAGAGGGGAATTATCACATCCCTCGATCTGCTGGCAATACTCCTACTGATGCAGCCTAATATGCCATTGGCCTTTTTGGCACACAAGGGCACACTGTTGGCTCATATTCATCCTCCCGTCCACCATAACCACCAGGTCCTTTTCTACAGCGCTGCTACTTAGCTGATCGGTCCCCAGCCTGTAGCAGTGCATGGGATTTTTCCGTCCTAAGTGCAGGACTTTGCACTTGTCTTTGTTGAACCTCATAAGGTTTCTTTCAGCCCAGTGTTCCAATTTGTCCAAGTCTCTCTGGATCCTGTCCCTGCCCTCCAGAGTATCTACCATTCCCCCCAACTTGGTGTCATCCGCAAACTTACTAAGCACGCAGTCTATTCCATCATCAAGATCATTAATGAAGATGTTGAATAGAACCGGCCCCAGGACTGACCCCTGGGGCACTCCACTCGTTACCGGTTGCCAACCAGACATCAAGCCATTGATTCCTACCCGCTGAGCCCGTTGATCTAACCAGTTTTCAATCCACCTTACGGTCCACTCGTCCAACCCATACTTCCTTAACTTGCCAACGAGAATGCTATGGGAAACCGTATCAAAAGCCTTGCTAAAGTCAAGGTATACCACGTCAACGGCTCTTCTCGCATCCACAAATCCAGTCATCTCATCATAGAAGGAAATCAGGTTGGTCAGGCATGATTTGCCCTTGGTGAGTCCATGTTGACTGTTCCTGATCACTCTATTTTCCTCCAAGTGTTTTAGGATGGATTCCTTGAGGACCTGCTCCATGATTTTCCCAGGGATTGAGGTGAGGCTGACCGGTCTGTAGTTCCCCGGATCCTCCTTTTTCCCTTTCTTAAAGATAGGTATTATATTTGCCTATTTCCAATCCTCCGGGACCACCCCCGTTCGCCACGAGTTCTCAAAGATAATGGCCAGCAGCTTTGCAATCACTTCCCCCAACTCCCTCAGCACCCTCAGATGCAATTCATCCGGCCCCATGGACTTGTGCACATCCAATTTCATTAAGTGTTCCCTAACCTGACTTTCCATCACCGAGGGCCTCTCTCCTTCTCTCCATTCCGCGTTACCCTGTGTAGTAGCCTGGGAGCTGGCCCTTCCTGTGAAGACTGAAGTAAAAAAAGCATTGAGTACTTCAGCCTTTTCCGCATCATCCTCCACGAGGGTGCCTGCCCCATTCAGTAAGGGACCTACACCACCTCTGATCCTTTTCTTGTTGCTGATATACTTATAGAACCCCTTTCTGTTATCCTTCACATCTCTTGCTAGCTGCAACTCCAATTGTCCTTTGGCCTTTCTGATTTGATCCCTGCAGTCCCGAGCAATATCTTTATAGGCCTCCCTTGTCATCTGTCCAAGCTTCCACTTCTTGTAAGCTTCCCTTTTATGTTTCAGCTCCCCGCAGAGTTCCCTGCTAAGCCACGCTGGTCGCCATCCACATTTGCTGTTCTTTCTGCACATCGGAATGTTATCTTCCTGTGCCTTTAACAGGGTTTCTTTAAAATACAGCCAGCTGTCTTGGACACCTTTCCCCTTCAGATCAGCCTCCCATGGGACCCTGCCCATCAGCTCCCTAAGGGAGCCAAAATCTGCTTTTCTGAAGTCCAGGGTGTGTGTTCTGCTTCTTTCCTTCCTTCCTTCCATTGATCAGGATCCTGAACTCTACCATCTCATGGTCGCTGCTGCCCAGGTTGCCATTTACTTCTACTTCCCCGATCAATTCTTCTTTGTTTGTGAGCAATAGGTCTAGAGGTGCAAGGCCCCTAGTTGGTTCCTCCAGCATTTGTACTAGGAAGTTGTCCTCAATATTCTCCAAAAACTTCCTGGATTGCCTGTGCACTGCTGTATTATCTTCCCAGCAGACATCAGGATAATTGAAGTCCCCCATAAGAACCAGGGCCTGCGATGATCTGGAAACTTCTGTTAGTTGTCCATAGAACGCCTCATCCACCTCCTCTTTCTGGTCTGGCAGTCTGTAGCAGACACCCACCACAACATCCCCCTTGTTGCATTCTCCCCTAAACTTAACCCACAGACTTTCAACCATCTTGTTTCCACTTTCATAGTGGAGCTCCGAGCAGTCATAGAGCTCTTTTACATATAGCGCTACTCCTCTCCCCCTTCTTCCCTGCCTGTCCTTCCTGAACAATTTATATCCATCCATGGCAGTGCTCCAGTCATGCAAGTTACCCCACCACGTTTCTGTTATTCCAATTATATCATAGTTCCTAGTCTGTGCCAGTACTATTCCTGTTTGTTTCCCTTTTATTTGAACTGGATGTAGCTTCCTCCTTTGGCTTGTCCTGGGTAAATCCACTTCGTCTTTCTTGCAGCCAGTTCTTGACAGAAGAGCCAGGGAAACGGGGGCACAGGAATGTTGCAGGGCAGTAGGGGTAGTTTCCCCTCCAAGGCTGCCAATGCCGTTGTGCATAAATGCATTACTAGTAAGCAAAGCTATAGAAAGCGATATATTTCACCTAGAGAACCTGATACTGTAGATTCCCAAAGGTGTGTTCACTTATCATGACTCCTGTCTCTCATTTTGTACCCATCATTGTTTTATTAGATCACATGTATCATGTTAATTTAGTTATTACCTCATCCTTTTGCTAATTTAATTATCTCATACTCAAACCCTCTTTAAGAGCATGCACCACTCAGTTGTCTATATGCAAGCTCCCAAAGTCTATACTTGGGAGCTGAGTGAATGAACCTCCAGCACTACGATAAAAACATGCAATGTTGTATGCATACAGACAGGATTCTTTTCCATACATCCTAATTTTATTTCTCCATTTTAACCACTTCCTTTTCCTTCAGAATAAGATTTTAAATAGTTCCCTCTCCATTTATCCACTTTGTTTTGTTTGTCACTAAATTGCCCTGTGGTGTTTCTTTTCAAATCTTTGTGTTTTCTTACATCCCCATTCTTGTTGCATTTGCTCCTGTCTCTGAACCTTCTTTAGTCTGATTTTCCTCTGTAGCTCTATTAACTTTACCACTTGCTTTCTCTGCCTTTGTACATGTGTCTCATGCTGCCACACTTCACTGCTTCTTCAGAAGCAACTAACAGGAGGGATGACTGAAAATGACAAGTGATTGTAATAAGCACAACACCTGATCGCAACAACATATCTAATTTTAATTCTGTGTTTAAAATTAAACGTATTTGCTCATGTGCCTTCTGATCCTTTAATCAATTTGTTGAGCCATCATGTGGCAAAGAGAATGTGAAAAGAAAACAATTTATGAAAACAAGAATCTGAGCTCACTGCGAATGAGAATGGAATTGGCCTAACTTGCCTATGGCACTAGGAGAATGCAAGTAATCACAAAGTAGAAGTTTTTTTTTATGCATCTCATTGGATTTGGGTCAGTATTTTGTCCTTCTGAATGACAGACCTTTGCTGACGTGGTCCCTTTCAAAATTGGTGGGGCATCATAATAAATGGTTTAAGATTTCTACTTTCTCTGACACAGCCCTCTTTGCTAGTGATAACAAACAATGATCCTTCAAACTGTGATACAGGAATGTATCATGTGATTTCCCTCTTTTGAGGTGAAGAATTCCTTCAGTGTGTTGCCCTTATAGCCAGTTAATGGCCCACAATCAATCTTAAACTCCTGCTTCCTCCACTATTTTCCCCTGATTTAAAAAAAAAAAGAAAAAGAAAAAGAAAGAAACAATATGACAGTAACAAATATACAAGTGATACTACTCACATCTCTTGACAGGGTCTTCAACTGCAATAAGCTTATCTTTTTTATTATAGATCCACTTGATAGAAAGAGAGAAATAAATGGCCAGTGCACAGTCTTTCATAGCGATATACTCTACATAGACCTGTGTGATTATTTTAAATTGTTTACATGCCCAGTATTATAGGCAAGAGTCAGACAGATTTTCCATTCTAATACTCCCACAGTCCTTTGTGTATTTGTTCATATCTCTTTTGCATGAAAACCTTTTGAATTAAAAGGTATTTTAAATAAAATGAAAAGCCCCCAAATGCTAAAAGACCAGTGATTTTGAGCTGTGCAGTCAGAAAAGAAACATTGTTCCCACATGTTCTAACTGAAATATTTTCATTTAAATAACTCAAACTACTAAAGGTAGTAACTTAAAACTGTACTTTTGTTTTACAGTCTTCATGAGGAAGGCAAAATAAATCAAGTTTGAAGCAAATCACTTCTGTATTTGTTATGTTACTAACATTGCCATTTCTCATAGGCGTGTTAAAGTTTCCTGTTCATTTCCTGTGACTAATCTATTACTATTGTTTGTACAACACCAACACACAGGGAAGAAATAACAACATTTTCAGAACGTACTGGAAGTCAGGGAGTATTAATGTGGGCTTGACCTTTTATATTAATGCAAAGTGAGAATTGATGTGGGGAGTCTGATCCAGGAACACATTGGTGCCAACTAGTAGAGGGTACATAAAAGTGCACAGGGCTTTCCAGGGGTTCCCTGGGTCAAATATATGGCTAATAGTTCCCTGAAGAGTGGCACATGAGGACTCTAGTGAAAGCCAGTACCCACTGGTTGAGATATTCATTATGAAACATATGTACAGATAATATTTAAGGAGTTATATATCTATGAGCAAGATTATATTCTTATGGTTTCATTGGGAGGTGACATACCTCAGAAATGTCACTTTCAGACAGGCGGTAGCAGACACCTATCTCCATGCCTGGCCATTAGGATACTGTGTACTGTGTGTTTCGCACTGTAGGCCTATCGGCATAGTAAGCCAGTGACAAAATGAGAGACTGTAAAAACCTACAAGAAAAGAAATTTACAAGATGAAATAAACATCAGGGAAGTGGCCTGTTTATGTATAAAGACAAAGCGTTTTCTGGTATAAATTGGTGTCTAAGAAAATATACTGCTTTACTTGGGAGGCAAGCTGATAGCCCATTTCTCTCATGAATGGAAGATCATGCCCAAGCTCAATTTAAAAGCATACAAGGATTATGATTTAGCCAGGCTCTACAAGACATGAGAGTATCTAGTTAATTAAGATGAAGCTCTAGAATGCATGGTATGATTGTTTTATATGTAACCATTCTTTTTCCAATAGTGATACTTCAATCTCTGTGCTTTGCTCAATAAATTTACACTTGGTTTCACTACAAATAAATCTAAGAGCTCTGTGTTGAGCAAAGAGATGATTGAGGTGAAATGGGTAAACTGGGGCGTACTGCTTCTTAGGAACCATTGAATCTGTGACTTCTGATAGTGTCAAGTGGACAAAGAGCTGGATGCTCCAGGGAGAGGCTTGGAGGACTCAAGGATTGGAGTGTGTCTGTGAATAACTTGTGGCCTAACAACAGGGCAGTGAAGCTTAGAGGGGAGAGCATATGTTGGTGAGGGCTGGTGGAGCTGACCCCCAGCAGGCACAGACACTAAAGGCAGGGTGTAGCAAGGTGCCCCAGGTACCTCTGTGAAGCATCAGAGACTTTTTGTGTGCTAGTGCAAATAAGACTCACAGTTATTCCTGAACACTGTAGAGAACTGTACTTTTAAGAGGCTTGTTTTATGTAATGCAGGCATAGTTGGGACTGAAACCCAGAACTGGTTACATATCTGTCAAGCAGTAACTTTCATAGTGATTGCCACAGGCCACAAGCCTGCAGATGCTTGCGAACAGGGAGTTTTGCAAGGGAGTTCTCCAGGTGAAGGAGGAGCTACTGCAGAATCTGTGGGGTAAGTGACTGTCTGTAGTATTGGGGGGGGGGGGTGTTTAGGGGTTACTGCTGTGAGCTGTGTGCTGAGCTTGAGTTGGTGTCTGTCTGTGTGTCTGTTTGAAGGACTGTGTGCTAGAGCTGGCAGTTGGAGGCTGTGAGCCTCAAAGGTAAGTTTGAGAGCTTGAAGCCTCTGGTGATTGGCTGAGCTTAATCAGCCTTAATCAGTGGGTGGGGCATTAACCCAGGCCAGGGCTTTATAAAGCCACACATAAGCGACCAGGGAGCTTGCGAACAGGGGCTGCTAACAGGGAGTTTAGAAGGGAGTTTCAAGGGAGGGCGGGGCCCCATAGGTCCTCCTTGGTCCCCTGTCCCCATATAACCTATACTTCAAAACCATACTCTAAAACCCCTTTCTTTCTTTCAACCACCCTTTCATTAACTAGGAGACAATGCAGGCAGAAGCCCAGCAGCAGAGTGGGGGCTATCCAGTTTATTGCGCCGGGTGTGGAATGTATGAGTACCTGCCTTGTGGGCGGGTGTCGTATGTCTGCATTCGGTGCAAGGAGCTCCTGGCCCTCAGAGACCGCGTGCGGGCTTTGGAGGCCAGGGTGGCGGAACTGGAGGAGCTGAGAGAGGCAGAGAGGTTTGTCGACGAGGCTTTCAGGGACACTGTAGAATTGTCCCACCTCCGCTCAGACAGCCTCTGTGCTGTTGAGGAGGAAGAATGCCCAAGGGAAGCAGAGCAGTCAGCGGGAGCAGAGGGGAACCTTCCCATAGTTGGGACCCTCCTTCCAGATGATGCTGAGGCTGCCTCTCGCACGGAGGTTGCCTCTCCGGGGGAGGGAACTCCAGTTGCTAGGAAAAGGCAGGTGTTAGTAATGGGAGATTCGATCATTAGAAACATAGATAGCTGGGTTTGTGATGACCGGGAGAACCGTATGGTGACTTGCCTGCCTGGTGCGAAGGTTGCGGACCTCTCGAGGCATCTAGACAGACTTATGTGTAGTGCTGGGGAGGAGCCGGTGGTCGTGGTACATGTAGGTACCAATGACTTAGGGAAGGGTAGGAGAGATGTCCTGGAAGCAAAATTTAGGCTACTAGGAAAGAGATTGAGATCCAGGACCTCTATGGTGGCATTCTCAGAAATGCTCCCAGTTCCACGCGCAGGGCCAGGTAGGCAGGCAGAGATTCAGAGTCTCAATGCGTGGATGAGACGATGGTGTAGAGAGGAGGGGTTTACGTTCATTAGGAACTGGGGAAACTTTTGGGATGGGGGGAGCCTATACAGGAGGGATGGGCTCCACCTAAACCAAAAGGGAACCAGACTGCTGGCGCTAAACATTAAAAAGGTTGTAGAGCAGTTTTTAAACTAGAGGATGGGGGAAAGCCGACTGCTGCAGAGGAGCAGCTGGATCGGACACAGACTTCTCTTAAGGGAGAGTCTGATGAGAGGGAATCTCCAGGTTATAGTTATAGTTATAGTTATAGTCAGGAACAGAGGACAGAAAAGGATGGTGAGGGGGCCGGATCCGATGATAAACAGCCACATGACCAAGAATCTGGCACATTAAAAAAGGGCAGACAAATAAACAGGGACAAGTTTTTAAAGTGCTTATACACAAATGCTAGAAGTCTACATAATAAAATGGGTGAACTAGAGTGCCTAGTGGTAAAGGAGAATATTGATATAATAGGCATCACAGAAACCTGGTGGACAGAGAGCAATCAGTGGGACACAATCATTCCGGGGTACAAAATATATCGGAAGGACAGAACAGGTCGTACGGGAGGAGGAGTGGCACTATACGTGAAAGAAAATGTAGATTCAAATGAAATAAAAATCATAAGCGAATCCACTTGTTCCATAGAATCGCTATGGATAGAAATCTCATGCTTCCATGACAATATAACATTAGGGATCTACTATCGGCCACCTGACCAGGACAGTAAGAGCGATGATGAAATGCTAAGGGAAATTAGGGAGGTTATCAAATTTAAAAACCCAATAATGGTGGGGGATTTCAACTATCCCCATATTGACTGGGAACATTTCACTTCAGGACATATTGCAGAGATAAAATTTCTCGATACTTTGAATGACTGCTTCATGGAGCAGCTGGTATGGGAACCCACAAGGGGAGAGGCAACTCTAGATTTAATCCTGAGTGGAGCGCAGGAGCTGGTCCGAGAGGTAACTGTAGCAGGACCGCTTGGAACTAGTGACCATAATACAATAGCATTCACCATCCCTGTGGGGGAAAGAACACCTCAACAGCCCAACACTGTGGCATTTAATTTCAAAAGGGGGAACTATACAAAAATGAGGGGGATAGTTAAACAAAAGCTAAAAGGTAGAGTGACTAAAGTGAAATCTCTGAAAACTGCATGGGCGCTTTTTAAAGACACCATAATAGAGGCCCAACTTCACTGTATACCCCAAATTAAGAAACACCGTAAAAAAACCAAAAAAGAGCCACCATGGCTCACCAACCATGTAAAAGAAGCACTGAGAGGTAAAAAGACTTCCTTTAAAAAGTGGAAGTCAAATCCTAGTGAGGCAAACAGAAAGGTGCACAAACAGTGCCAGCTTAAGTGCAAGAGTGTAATAAGAAGAGCCAAAGAGGAGTTTGAAGAACGGCTAGCCAAAAACTCCAAAGGTAATAACAAATTGTTTTTTAAGTATATCAGAAGCAGGAAGCCTGCCAAACAACCAGTCGGGCCCCTTGATGATGATAATACAAAAGGAGCGCTTAAAGATGATAGAGTCATTGCAGAGAAACTAAATGGATTCTTTGCTTCGGTTTTTACGGCTGAAGATGTTAGTGAGATTCCCAAACCTGAGCCGGCTTTTGTAGGTGACAAATCTGAGGAACTGTCACAGATTGAAGTGTCACTAGAGGAAGTTTTGGAATTAATTGATAAACTCAACATTAACAAGTCACCGGGACCAGATGGCATTCACCCAAGAGTTCTGAAAGAACTCAAATGTGAAGTCGCGGAACTGTTAACTAAGATTTGTAACCTGTCCCTTAAAATGGCTTCGGTACCCAAAGACTGGAAGTCGGCTAATGTAACGCCAATATTTAAAAAGGGCCCTAGAGGGGATCCCAGCAATTACAGACCGGTAAGTCTAACGTCGGTACCGGGCAAATTAGTTGAAACAATAGTTAAGAATAAAATTGTCAGTCACATAGAAAAACATAAACTGTTGAGCAATAGCCAACATGGTTTCTGTAAGGGGAAATCGTGTCTTACTAATCTATTAGAGTTCTTTGAAGGGGTTAACAAACATGTGGACAGGGGGGATCCAGTGGACATTGTGTACTTAGATTTCCAGAAAGCATTTGACAAGGTCCCTCACCAAAGGCTGTTATGTAAGTTAAGTTGTCATGGGATAAAAGGGAAGGTCCTTTCATGGATTGAGAACTGGTTAAAAGACAGGGAACAAAGGGTAGGAGTAAATGGTAAATTCTCAGATTGGAAAAGGGTAGCTAGTGGTGTTCCCCAAGGGTCGGTCCTAGGACCAGTCCTATTCAATTTATTCATAAATGATCTGGAGAAAGGGGTAAATAGTGAGGTAGCTAAGTTTGCAGACGATACTAAACTACTCAAGATAGTCAAGACCAAAGCAGATTGTGAAGAACTTCAAAAAGATCTCACAAAACTAAGTGATTGGGCATCCAAATGGCAAATGAAATTTAATGTGGATAAGTGTAAAGTAATGCACATTGGAAAAAATAACCCCAACTATACCTATAATATGATGGGGGCTAATTTGGCTACAACGAGTCAAGAAAAAGATCTTGGAGTCATTGTGGATAGTTCTCTGAAGATGTCCGTACAGTGTGCGGAGGCGGTCAAAAAAGCAAACAGGATGTTAGGGATCATTAAAAAGGGGATTGAAAATAAGACTGCAAATGTATTATTGCCCTTATATAAATCCATGGTACGCCCACATCTCGAATACTGTGTACAGATGTGGTCTCCTCATCTCAGAAAAGATATTCTAGCACTAGAAAAGGTTCAGAAAAGGGCAACTAAAATGATTAGGGGTTTGGAGAGTGCCTCGTATGAGGAACGATTGAAAAGGCTGGGCCTCTTCAGCTTGGAAAAGAGGAGACTGAGGGGGGACATGATAGAAGTATATAAAATTATGACGGATGTGGAAAAAGTGGACAAGGAAAAGTTGTTTAAATACTCCCATAATACAAGAACCAGGGGTCACCAAATGAAACTGATAGGTAGCAGGTTCAAAACAAATAAAAGGAAGTTCTTCTTCACACAACGCACAGTCAACTTGTGGAACTCCTTACCTGAGGAGGTTGTGAAGGCTGGGACTATAACAATATTTAAAAGGGAACTGGATAAGTTCATGGTGGCTAAGTCCATAAATGGCTATTAGCCAGAAAGGGGTTAAGAATGGTGTCCCTAACCTCTGTTTATCAGAGGATGGAGACGGATGGCAGGAGAGTGATCACTTGATCATTGCCTGTTAGGTTCACTCCCTCTGGGGCACCTGGGCACTGGCCACTGTCGGTAGACAGATACTGGGCTAGATGGACCTCTGGTCTGACCCAGTACGGCCTTTCTTATGTTCTTATGTTCTTATGCTTGTGTATACTGAACTTTACAAAGATGGGTAAAGTCAGATACGTGCAAAAGTGTTTCCAGGATCAGGGCCTTAGTATTTTTCCCATTTAATCTATACCATATAAAATATGCCTACCTGGTTTGGATTTGGGGCTGTCTGCTGCCTCACTTTCCCCTCATCTCCCGTGGTTCTTTCTTGGCATTCAGCAAGTTTAGTTGCTGAGGTGACTTAACCCTCTGGTTAGCTAAATCACATAAAAGCCCCCTCTTTCAGAGGAAGTCCAAAACCACAGAATCAATCATCCACCACAGTGTCACCTGTCACAGCCCTTCCTTCCTAAGTATCTGTCCACTCTCATCTCATCTTCAGCCCTTCTCTTGGGCTCATCCACCAATCTTCCTGGATTTTGACCAAGCAATTCTTCCCCTTGTGTAAAGGGGTCAATGTTCTGCCCCAACATAGGGTGTGTCCACACTGGTAAATTAAGTCGACTTAAGCTTGCTTAAGTCGACTTAATTTACCCTACGTCTACACTACAGTTTCCTTAAGTCGACTTAAGCAGCTTGCTTAAGTCGACTTAAGGAAAATAAAGTCAACTTAATTAAAATTAAGTCAACTTTATAAAACCTGCTTTTGAGTAGACCTAAGGCTTAAGTCGACTCCCTAGAGTCGACTTAAGCCAGTCTTGCCATGGGGTAGCCCTAAGTCAACTTAGGGCTACCCCAGGGCTACACCAATGCCCTCCCTGCCAGGGGTGGCACAGGGGTAGCCTGGCATGCCCCCCCACCTGGCAGGGCAGAGCCCTGCCCACCCTGCCCCTATGCCCTGCCAGGGTCCCTGACCCCCTTTGCCCCATTGTACCTAGGTACAATGGGGCAAAAGCTGAGCCCCCTGGCATTGGGCAAGGGGTGCCCCCCCTGCCCCCGTGGACCTGCCCTAGGTCCCCCTAGCCCCACAAAGTCGATCTAGAGCATCCAGTGTGGACGCTCTAGGTTGACTTTTTAAGTTCCCCTTTAAGTCGACTTTATTTTTAAGTGGGGACACACTCAGTCGACTTAACTAAGTCGACTTAAAGTCGATTTAGTTAAGCCGACTTAGTTAAAGTCGACTTAAAATTACAAGTGGAGACATAGCCATAGAGACAGAGCCTAAACAATTGGGTTGCATGCCCCATTGCCTTAACCTGCCCTGCTTCTTTGCACGGTTGCTACCTATACTCCCAGCCTCTCTCTCTCTCTCTCTCTCTGTATAACTTTCTAAACTTAACCTTTATAATCAAACTTGGGCTAGATTTCCCCAATACCCCAATAGAAATCATGTAATACCAAAACTGGTTGGTTGTTTTTCTCTTCTTGTATGGTTATTACTATGAGTATCATAAGTTTTATATACCTGGAAATAAAATAACTTTCATAATCAAGCTGGTTGCCTGACCCTCCAAACTTCGTTTACTTCTTTATCGTCTCGGCTTCCCTATCTTACTCTGTAGCAATGCTTCTTTCACCTAAGACAAAGATCCCTATAATGCCAAAAATCCTAGGGCTTTGCTCATCAAGGGGGTTACTACTAGAACAATTATAGAGGAACAGTGGAGATAGCAATGTGCTGAACCTGTGGCATAAGGGTGGATAGTGCTGCCGTGCCCCGCCTGTAAAATCCAGGGGCATATAGGAGTGGCAACTGAGAAGTGCTCTTTTGACCAGCCTGCTCAGACATGTGCCCTATTCCAGAGTAGCACCAGGTGCATATAAGGATGGTAGTTTAAAAGTGCTGTGTAACCCAGCCTGCTGAGTTCAGAGACATACAAGGGATCAGCTGAGTGTGCTGGACGTGGTCCACTCAGATGCACTCTGTGAATGTGTGAGTATATGTCAGTGTTTATTTGAATCTGGGTGTGGAGAAACCAAGCACTGGGAAACACGGTAGTTCCATTGGAAGGGGACTTGCAGAAGGGAAAAGTAAGCTCCATATGAAAATGCAAATGACAAGCAATACATTAAAATAAATACAATCCCCATGCACAAAGGAAAGTAACCCTCATAAATGAGAATACCCAAAAGTGACAGGCAAATTTGATAACAATATGGACAAGCATTCAGAGCAGTATGACTGTGTAGTGAAGTATAGAAAATAATTAAGCAAAAATGCATACTTATAGTCCAATTATAACCTTTACCAATAATTTATGCAGTATATGGTAATACATACAATATTAGCAAATTGGACAGGTCCCTAGTAATTAGGCACATGCCTGGGCATCTTAAGAAAGGATATAAACAAAACAAATTAACAGTGTATATTTTCACTAACAATTATAGAGTTAGATAAGATTTAATTTTGGATGGTAAATGGAGAAGAGAATAAAATACCAAAATGTTTATAGAACTACCCCTTTCTTTCCAAATTGTTACGCTAAAACAAGAATGCATATAATTTATTCTGCAACTTTCAAGTATTAATTCAGTCCATAATAAATAACCATAGAACTTAATAAATATTATAATGCAGCAAGGTATTTTGCATGATCTAGCTCTCAATGAAACAGAATTCAGGGTTTCAATCATCTGAGATCTAATAAATGTTTTATCCATTTTATAATTTCCAAGACTATGCCTAAGACAATATTGCACTTCCACAATTGAAGAATGAATGACCTTTGAAATGTAACAGGTTTATACCAAGGAGAGAATAGAAAAGCCATCACTGGAGTAAACAAATGAGTTATTTTTTTTCCAAACCAGCAGTTCAGATATATTTTTGCTCAGTTTCTGTTACTGTGTAGCAATGAACAAATACATACTTGTATCCAATAAATATATCTTTGTCTCTCTACATTGTATAATGATTTTTCTTCTAGATTCTATTAATGCATATATGCAAGTGTCAAATGGAACATCGTACTTATTTTGTGTTCTACTTGATACTACTAGGAAGTAAGATAGCCTACACTTATCTTCCCTCATGACTGTCACAATCACTGACCCCTCCCCTCTCTGATTCCCTCTTTGCATGTTGCAGGATTGGAAAGCCCCCTTCTTCCCCCACCACCCCAGGATTCTTGCCCTGAGACTGTTGCACCTTGGATTGGGAAGAAAACAGATGGAAGGGTCAGTTAGAGCCTTGTGTGTCTTGGTGCTTACCAAACTGATTCCTAGGCCTTCTAGTTGGTGTCCAATCTCCCTGTATCATCAGTGGTCTCTAATTATAGGGACCAATGGGAGAGTTTGTTATGTGAGGAAATGTCAGTAGGTGGTGTCGCCATTAATCAGCCCTGACCAAAAGTTAACTCTGTGTATAAGCAAAACAGAGCTGGTACTGACCAAGGACGTACCTTGCTCCCACCAAGTAGCAGACATAACTTGCCAAGCTCTGTAAAACAATAAGATAAGACCAGAGCAAAGGAATGTTGTAAATACATGAGAAAAATAATTAAATGTGCATGTCATCTTTCCACTCAGCAAAAATTAGAGTATAAAAGCCAGTGCTAAGCCCCCCTGAATTTTAACCTCATCATCGGGGCAACTGCTGTGTATGCCGCCACGTGTCATCGCTCCCCATGCTCTGTGCCCGCAGTCATTTAAATGGGGTTCCTGTCTGCTGAAGGGGTGAAAGCCTTGCTGCTTTCCTATTTCTTTGCTTTCTTGTCTGTATTTTTAATAAATGCAGTTTGCTTTCCATTGGGCCCTACAATTAGAGACCACTGATGATAAAGGGAGATTGGACACTAAGTAGAAGGGCTAGGAATCAGTTTAGTAAGCACCTGAACACACAAGGCTCTAACTGCACTTCCATCTGTTTTCTTCCCAATCTGAGCTGCAACAATCACAGGGCAAGAATTTTGGGTCGGGCAGGGGTGTGAGGAGGGCTTTCTAATCCTGCAACATGCAAAGAGGGAATTGGGGGGGTGGGTGTCAGTGATTGTGACAGTCATGAGGGAAGACAGAAGTATAGGTACAGCCTTTTGAAACTAAATATTTGGTACAGGGTCTTTGTTTCCTATTTTGACTGTAGGTAAGCATAGGATGCAGAGTTTCAAACTCCCTCATGCTTACAAGTGTACAATTCTTGTGCTGAGGTATCAGCAGTTATTGGTAGTATGATAGACACTAAGATCCTCATTCAGGAGCCAGGACTCCTTTGTAATAGGTGTTGTACCACCATAGAACAAAGTGACAGTCCCTACCCCACAGAGTTTTCTACTTATAAAAGAAGAGGAATATTTTCTTTTCAGTTTGTTGTATCAGAAACAATATTGGCCAGCATCATAGGTCTCAACTCATCAGAAATCTAAGATTTGGCAAGTTTGATGTAGGCCCCATGGGAAATAGAAGTTTTTAGGAAGGTTTTGCAGGAGGATAGTGAGCTAGTTTTCTAGATGGTGATAATTATTTTTTGCCAAATGTAGGAGCAAAACAAAGGTTCTTTTCTTAAAATTGTCCCAGCAGGAAATGGAGGCTGATTTCAAGCACTGATTCAGGATAGGAGTTGACATTCTGTTATTGGGGGGGGGGCATGGGGGGGCATGATGTTTTCGAATTTTAGATAAGAGGAGGTCATTGTCATTTACAGGTTTCTGTAAAATTCAATGGACAAAGGCCCTAGAAAGGTCCAGTATGAAATTGGAGGAGAGGAATTACAAACAATAACTATAAACTGTGGAAGTTCCAAAGGGGTAGCCGTATTAGTCTAGTCCAGCGAAACAAACAAGGAGTCTGGTGCACTTTTAAAGGCTAACAAGTTTATTTATTGCATGAGCTTTCATGGGAGAAAATCCCACTTCATCAGCTGCTTGAAGATGGGGAACTTACAGAATGGGAGCAAAATTAACGCAGAGAAGTGTAAGTCATAGGATCTGGTCAGACTGTAACAGCAAATCAAAGCATTTGTAAAGTCAGGACTGAATAAAGACTATGGGTTCTTTTCCCATTACAACAGGTAATTCTGCCTTCCCTAGCTCCCACCCACCCCCTGCTAATTGCTAGACTCCACTATTTGAATCCTAACAAATCCTTTGATTCAGTGACAGAAATGGATTTAAGGGAGAGACTCTAATTTATACATCAGTTTTGCATAGGTATTTATTATGTAAAGGATGGCAGGGAAGAGTGCATGTGAGGGGGCACATTTAGTAGTTTTTCTAAGCACATTTGTGCCAGTCTAAAAGAATTTTACTAGCTAAAATAGAGATTGACTGCATATACACATACAGAGTGGATTCAGTTCTATGTGACATGGAAGAATTATTTCATCAAAATATTCTTTGTTCTAAAAATCTTAGGTAAAACATATTTGTCTTAGTTACTTACTTTCGAAGGGAAAAGAGCACCATTTACAAATCAATTACATTTTATATGGATGTAAGATGAAAAGCGGATTTTTTTCTGTAGTTTATTTACAAAGAGTAATTTTTCCATATGCATAGCTAGCACGGCATCTGCATTCATGAACTGCTGAGGAACCATTGCCTATATCTTTAAAGATAAACAATCTTCTAAAAGATGTAATAGAAAGAGAGACTTGGATAGACAAGATAAAAGAAAATTTGCCAATGTAACTTATCATTTCATTTCTGCAACACACAAACTAGTGGTACTTGGGAACAAAAATACAAAAATCATGGACTTTCTGAAATGCAAACAAATAGAGCCTCTTTTCTGTCATATCTGAGTTTACACTATTAAGACTGAGTGACAAAAATCATAATGTAACAGGTTAGTTGGGCCAGAGAGAAGCAGGAGGGTCTTCTTATTTGAATTCTGGGTGGTGGGTGGGCTTATGCCTGCCCATTGCTAAAGCCCCTCCCCCAGCTTAGGGGAGGAAGCACTGGGCCCGGATCCAACTGATTATGGGGGACAACAAATGAAAGAACAGGAGCAGGTGTGAGGGTCACAGGTTCAAAATTAGGGACTTGGAAGGGGACACCAACCAGAGAACCCCGGACAATGCCCACTGCTCCCGGAAGGCGTCAAGGGAGCCAGCGGACACTGCCCAGAGGAACTCTGCTCAGAGACGTGATTAGACTAGGGACCGGAAATAGGCCCCACAATCACAGAGACCCCCTTCAGCCAACCTCTTCTCCCTAGTTTTGTGGATGGCAGCCTTGGCGAGGGGCAGGAGGAGGTTGACGAGGAGGTCTCGTGACTTTGTGAGACCACAGATGGGGAGTGCATATAAAAACAAGTGCAGGGAAAAGTGCAGCCAGAACCATAATAAGAGGTTCTGGAGGAGCCAGAAGAGGGGCTGCAACCTGGCGCATTCTATGAATGTGCCAGGGTCGTCTTCACGCTACAGAAGGAGCAGGTGTCGGGGTGAGGGGTGAATCATGCCAAGTACATGCCCATGCTCATGGCTCCATGGAGGAGCTCCTAACTTATGTTCCCTGCAGGCCACGGGGTCAAAGTGGCAGACAGACTGGGCCACCAGTAGTCCTCACTCTCTGCAGGTGGAATTAGGTCCTGCCATTTAGTGCCTGGGTGGGACATGAGGGCGAGGAAGTGGATGGTGTGGAGCATGAGTGTGTACAGATGATCTTGAGGTGCGGTTTGAAAATGGACCAGCTGCAAATCTAGCAGCTGGCTAGGAGTGTGGGGTTGGGGTGGCCAAGGGGCTCATGAGGCCAGGGCCTGATCAAAATCTTCAGAGGGCCAGGGCTGATGGGAGAGTGGGGAACACCCTCTCACAGGACCTGCTTGAGGTAGACCCGAGCAGTAAGGGACAAGGTTGCCTTTACCTCCTGGAGTAGGCGCCAGGGGGGGTTGACGGGTGGAGAACCCCATGCGCTGAACCAGTACAAGGAGATACACCCAGTCCCCCCAGACGTAGTCCAGGGGGTCTCCAACCCTGCTGATGCCTGCCAGCACCAGCTTCCACCTCACAGAGGAGGCCTCCGCCACCTGCACACTAAGATGGGAATTGTGTAGCAGGAGCTCTGCGAGAAGGTCCTCCCCCTCAGTGGGCACAAGGGACCTGGAGGCCTAAATGAGCCTCCAGGTCCTGGTAGAAGACTAGCAGTTCAGAGAGGTCTCCAGGAAGAACTCTCGGGTGGATGTAAAAGAGCTGCCGGTCATATTGGAACCCTCGGAAGCGGCGGAGGAAGGTGCACGCCAAGTGGCTCCACACTGGACTACCTGCATTGTAAAAGAGTCTCTGTAGAGCCTGGAGATGGAAGACATGGACCTGGCTGTGGATGCAGCATAGGCCCTGCCCTCCCCCCTGCAGGGGAAGACTCAGAATCCCTGCAGTGACCCAGTGCAGTCCTGGCCAAAAGAACTCCTTCTGGAGGTTGGCCAGGAATATCAGGGGCGGGACCACGGTGTTGAGCCGGTGCCAGATAATGGACAGGATGAGCTGGTTGATGATGAGTGCTCTCCCACAAAGGAAGAGGCACTGCAGCAGTCCTGTCCATCTCAGCAGCCGGTCAGACACCCTGTCCTTAAAATCATGCCAGTTTTCATCTGAGGAGGGATGGGTAGCAGAAAGGTACATGCTGAGATAGAGCAGCAGACCCACACTCCACCAGATGCCTTGAAGCGCGGGTGGGAGAGAGCGCACCAGCCACCTGGCTTCTACCATCAGGCCAGAACTCTTGACCCAGTTGACGTGGGCAGAGGAGGCTGCTGAATAGGTGGCCAGGTAGGCCTCCAACCGCTCCAGGTTGTCTGGGTCCTCGACTGCTAGAAGCACATTGTTGGCGTATGCTGACATGACCAACCTCAGCTCCAGCTCATTGAACACTAACCCCAGGAACCTCCAGCGGAGGAGACAAAGAAAGGGCTCCATGGCCAGAGCATACAGCTGGCCTGACAGTGGACAGCCTTGATATACTCCTCACCTGAAGCTTACCGGTTCAGTCAGGATCCAGTTGAGCCTGACCAGGCACTCTGCAAGGCGTACAGCACCTGGAGAAACCCCACAAAATGGGGTCTGAAGCTGAACACCTGCAGGGTGCCCAGGAGATATCCGTGGTCCATCTTGTCGAACACCTTCTCCTGGTCCAGGGCCAGGAGGGTGAACGACAGACCATCTCTACACCTGAGCTCCAAGAGATCCCGGACCAAGTACAGGTTGTTGAAGATGGAAAGGCCCAGGACAGTGTAGATCTGGTCGGGATGGACCACATCCTGCAGCACGGACAGCAACTACAATGAGATGGACTTAGCAATGATTTTGTAGTCTGTGCTGAGGAGTGAGACAGAACGCCAGTTCAGAAGGTCCTGAAGGTCCCCTTTTATGGGCAGCAGGGCCAGCATGGCCTGCTGGCAAGAAAAGGGGATCACTCCACTTCCCTCAGACTCAGCCCAGATGATGGTGAAGTCCGAGCTGAGGACTTCCAGAACATGCGGCAGAACTCCACGGTCAGCCCGTCCATGCCCGGGGTTTTGTTCGTGGGCATTAGATGGAGGGCTTCCAAGAACTTGGCTAGAGTGAGAGAGAGCTCTAGCTGGTCCTGGTCACCC
>ML685780.1:1826271-1860914 GCA_007922175.1 Pelusios castaneus
AGAGAGAGAGAGAGAGATGCCAGCCAGCCAGAGAGAGAGAGAGATGCCAGCCAGATAGAGAGAGAGATTGATTGATTGATTGATTGATTGATTTGTGGAGTGAAAGGAGATGGTTAGGAATACCCTTATTAAGTTAATAACAATGTACCTTCCTATATATTTTAAGTTTAAAAAATTTGGCACTCAAAAGAAATTTCAATCGCTGTTTTGTTGATATTTGGCTCAGTTGACTAAAAAGTTTGCCGACCACTGGTCTAGAAAGTCACCCTAGTTGGTAGACAAACCTGTTCGGGAGACCAAGAGATAGCTCATGCCAAGGACCAAGAGGAGGCTCCCAGCTCCAGTAAGAGCAATCCAGAGGATAGAGTTGAGACAAATCCCCTAAAATTAAGCCAGATTGGTCCAGCCCATGAGAATTTCAGACAGGACCAAGCCAAAGACCCTCTATAGACAAATATGAGAGGAGAAACCGTGGAAGGGAAGACCAAAGGCCATACTTTGTGCTCAAACATGACTTCCTATATTGGGCAGCACAATTACAGGAGGAAGAAGTGGAGCAACTTCTAGTGCCAAGGAAGCACACAAGAGCAGTATTAGAACTTGCTCATAGCCATTTATTTGGGGGTCATATAGGAATAGATAAAAACCTGGACAGAGTTTTAAGGAGGTTTTTCTGGCGAGGAGTATGGGGAGAGAACCAACACTATTGTGCATCCTGCCCAGACTGCCAGTTGCACAGTCACCAACCTCACTTACAAGCCCCGTAGCACCCTTGCCCATTACAGAAGTCCCTGAGAAAGGATAGCTATGGACCTGGTGGGTTTACTAGAAAAGTCAGCACAGAACCACCAGAGCATACTTGTCATCCTAGACTATGCCACATGATACCAAGAAGCCATTCCCTGAAGAAGTGAACATCCAAAGCAATAGCAAGGGAATTGCTCCAGGTCTTTGCTAGGGTGGGCATCCCAAAAGAGATCCTGACTTTATGTCCAAATTAATGCGAGATTTGTGTACCCTGCTCTGCCTCAAGGCCCTGTGGACCTCAGTCTAACATTGAATCATAGAAACTGGAAGGGACCATGACAGGTCATCGAGTCCAGTTCCCTGCACTCATGGCAGGACCAAGTACCCCCATTAAACCATCCCTGACAGGTTTTTGTCTAACCCGCTCTTAAAAACCTCTAATGCCGGAGATTCCATAACCTGCCAAGGCAACTTATTCCAGTGTTTAATCACCCTTACAGTTAGGATTTTTTTCCTAATGTCTAGGCTGAACCTCCCTTGCTGTAATTTAAGCCTGTTGCTTCTTGTCCTATTATCTGTGATTAAGGAGAATAATTTTTCTCCTTCCTCTAAACAACCTTTTAGATATCTGAAAACTTATCATATCCCCACTCAGTCTCCTTTTTTCTTGACTAAATAAACTCAACTCTTTCAATCTTCCCTCATAGGTCAAATGTTCCGGACCTCTAATCATTTTTGTTGCCCTTCTCTGGATTTTCTTCAGTTTCTCCACATTCTTTTTGAAATGAGGTGCTCAAAACTAGACACCGTACTCAAGTTGAGGCCTAATCAGTGCAGAGTAGAGTGGAAGAATCATCCTCAAAGAGATGGCCTGCCAGAGCAGTTTAACCATACCTGCAAGAATATGACCCGGAAGGTGGTGGCAGAGGATGGAAAAGACTGGGTTCTCCTTCTACCATACCTTATGTTTGCAATACGAGAGGTCCCCCAGGCATCCACTGGATTTTCCCCCTTTGAATTACTATACGGATGCCATCCTTGTGGTATACTAATTATTGCCAAAGAGGACTGGGAGGAACAGTCCAACCTAGGAAAGAATGTTATTGAACATGTGGTTCATATGCGAGAATGGATAGCCCAAGTGACACCCACAGTATGAGACTGCTCTAGGTTGCTGGAGAAATACTTTGATACTGCAGGGGGTGGGAAACATGTACACAGTGGTCTTCAACCTTTTACCAGCAGAAGGCACAACAATCATAAGTTTCAATGTCTGTCAACTACTCTTCAGAAGTAGATTGTGATCTACTGGTTGGGGACCACTGGCACCCAAAGTGAGATAGGAGCTACAGAAAGAGACGGAGGACAGTGGGAGGGAGAGACTGTAAGGAGAGATGTTAGACCTGACAAAGTGTTATTCCCCAGAATGGCAAGGAAAAGGTGCCACCTTGGGTGAATAAGAACCCCTGTGACACTCAATGATAGATTACAATGGAAACTGTTTTCAATATCCAGGTTTGATTACTGCAGCTATAACTAAAGACCAGAGGGATGTTAGAGAGACAAGATGAGTGAGAAGATATCTTTTATTGGATTAACTTCTGTCCAATAAAAGTTTTTACCGCACCTATCTTGTCTCTTTAATATCTGAGACAGACGTGGCCAGAAGTACACTGTCTGTAATTGTGGGTGTGACGTTTTAAATAATTAACAACTGGTATTTAACATGAGCAAATATTAAGTTGGCACTATGGCATAATGGTCCCAATGAAAAATTCAGGCTCTACCTTGCACTGATTAATTAAGGGAGGGAGAGCAGAAACAAACAAGACAAAGTCTAGAGAAATTAATGGGTTTTGCTAGCAGTGAGGATGAGATCATCTAGATCAATACAGTTGGTTCAATAGCAACAATGAGAGAGGACCCTGTTACATCACATGCAAAGCTGAAATTGTGCCTATTCATATCTTCCAAGTGTTGCTTCATTTGGATATTTTACAAAATAGATAAAGGCAGCTATTCAATGTCTCTAGGCACTGGGATACTCACTTAAGCATTTCCCTGATGTGGTGCAGGCCTTGGGCACTGGTGTACCTTGGTCCTTCCTGTTCTCTGCAGTCCTGTCTCCCGAGGACTGTAATACTTTGGTCTAATTTTGATTGTTGGGTTTCGCATGCAGTTGCTCAGTGTTGTTGGTGACCTGTGCTATCCAGGTGGTCAGACTGATGGTCTGGTGGTCTCTTCTGGCCGTGAACTTTATAATTTATTGCAGCTAACTCAGCTCTCTTTTCACCCCTTTCTCTTCAAAAGGCTGAGAAAACAGATGGCCTTTAAAGCCTATCCTGCTAGCAAGATTCCAAAGGGGTAGCCGTGTTAGTCTATTGTAGAAAGACAACAGAGTCCTGTGGCACTTTTAAAGACTAACAGATTTATTTATTGCATGAGCTTTCGTGGGAGAAAATCCCACTTCGTCAGCCGCTTTGAAGATAGGAAAGTTACAGAGTGGGAGGAAATTAAATGCAGGGGAGTGTATGACATAGCATCAGGTCAGGCTGTAACAGCAAATCAAAATAGGTGTTAGGATTCAAAACACTGGGGAACAGCACATAGAGGAGGGGGAGGTCAAATCACTTGTTGTAATGCGAGAAAAATCCATAGTCCCTGTTTAACCCCAAGACAACTGAGTCAAATTTGCATATAAGTTCGAGTTCTGCAGTCTCTCTTTGAAGCTGTGATTTGTTATTCATCTGTTTCAACACAGCTATTAACAAGTCATCAAGGGAGTGAGCAGGGAGATTGAAGTGTTCCCCTACAGGTTTTGCAGTGTTGCAATTTCTGATGTCAGATTTGTGTCCATTGATTCTTTGGCGCAGAGACTGTCCTGTCTGTGCCGGAAATGCCCCTCTGCCTTATATATTGGACAGACAGGACAGATTCCTCTGGCCACACCACAATCTATGCTCTCCCCACTTCTGGCGGATTCTATAGTCCCAGTCTAGTTCCTTCCTTCAGCGACAACTGCAGTCAACTGTCTGTCTCTTACCTCAGGGCCCTCAACTGCACCTTCTCCACAGCTAGCCACTGCTCTGTTCACTGGGCTGACCTTACTCAGCCTGCAGGCCTACCAGCCATCCTTCTGGAGCTCCTGGAGTGAATGCTTTTAATGCTCTTTGCTGGTTGCCTATATAGGAGCTCCTTGACCCTGATTGGTTGATCCTAGTGCAGCCTCTTTAGGATTTTATTAATCCTTTCCAGGCTAGGGTGGGACAGCCATCCCACCATAATATGCATATAACATCATTTACTACCAGGAGAAATAATTATATATTCAACTTTTTTTCCCTCAATAATTTGTTTCGCCTTAGCAAAATGCCCCCAGTAGATAAAAATATCTCAGAGGGAACATAGGATTTTCAGGACTTCATGACAAAGCCATTTTACCTCTTATAAATGCGAAGTTTATGGACCCTATTCTACAACTGTAGACAAAAATACCTGAATTCCAATTGCCAGCCATGGGCAAAGTATTGTGTTCTAAGTGAAAAGTAAAGAATATAAGAATCAAGAATACAGGAGTAAATTCATTCCTGACTCTATTGTCTTGGTTTCAGTGCACAGTTGACAGGTATGAATTTGGCCCACAATAATTTTTCTGACCAAAATCTGTAATCTTTTGGTTATACTTTTTTTTTTTTTTTTTTTTTTTTTTTTTTTAAGAAGCAAGAGAAAGGCTGGAATTGAACACATTGTTTGGCTTTAAGAAGCATTACATTTTACAAGTAATTTATGGTACCTATTGCTTTGATTCCCTGCCTTTTCTACAAGAAATCCAGGTTTTGGGAGATCACTAATAAATATTGCCATTTGTCAGCTTTCGTTTACCAAATACAAATGGGTAAATAAGAAAATCCATAGAATAAGTAGTTTTGGCCCCAAAGCAGTCTTTAACAGTTCAGCAAAGGTGGGTAAAGATGTGTAGCACAAGGATTTCCTGTTAGGATAGTAAAGTAAGTCATTAAATACCACTGGTATTAGCAAACCTAGAGCCTTCTGCTGCTCCCGTAACTATTCCTCTTCCTGTTGAAATCAATGGCTGAACTCCCACACACTTTAGTGAGAGGCAGATTGGGTCTCTAAAGAGATTTGAGAACACAGACATTTTTCATTTACAGTTCTTTTAGAAGATATAATGGTTGCTATAAAAATGCAAGAAAGATTACTTAGTTTCTTTCATTAGTTACCCACTTTAAGTGTGAGGTTGTAGAACTAAAGAATATGTTAGGTTTGCGGGCCAGCCTTGGTCTCACTGCAATCAATTTTGCCAGTTATCTGTTCTGGCTTTTTTTTTTTTTTTTTTAGATTCATGACCAAGTCCCAGATTCAGCAAAGTTATTAGCACATACCTAAGTGCATTGTTGAATCAAAGCCTAAGGACACTGGAGTATGGGGTACAAAAAAAATAGCAAAATAAAATATTGCAGTTCTGGCAAATGGTCAAGTATATTATTAAGCTATCAGCAATATTTAGAAAAAGTGGGTTTAATTATTTTTTTTCAAATGACAGTTTTATTACAATGTTGAATACCCTACTAGCATCTGGACTGCTTCTTTTGCAGATAATCACATTTTACTTCAGTCATAACCCAATGGCCTTCTTTATAAGCTTTTCAGATGGCATGTGAAACATGTTAAAAAAAAGTCAATATTGGTCACTTCCTTTGTTTTTATCTTTATCAGTCATTCCAAACGAAATGCTGTCAGACAAAAGAATTTTACACAAAGGAACAAATCCTATTTGCCTTACTCAGGTGAATAATCTAATTCACTTCAGTAGGGTTACTTCTATAAAGCCCCAAATGTTATTTATTATTGCAAAATTCCTGAACTACTGAGTCTAGTATTTACTATCATAATTATTCTTTGCTGTTTTTTATATTTCTCTTTTCTTTAGACACTATTTACTTTCTCTTTCTCCAAATATAGCATACATCAATTATTAATATTTATGGTAAATTTTAAATATTCAGTATGCACAAAATGCAATATTTTCTAGTAAAGGGAGAAGGTGCTGGAACTGAAGGGTTAAAAAAGGCCAACAAACAAACAATCTCAGCTTAAAGATTCTCAAAGGTGATATAGTCAGATTATGAATATTTGTGGAATGTATTTATTCTAACGTATTTGAAAGAACATTTATTTGGCGAGCAACATGCTATGGTGACTGTAAGAATTAATTGTAGTCACCAGGCAAACCCTTTTTTGCCTGAGTATAATTCTTTTGGAAATAAAACAAAACTCTGATTATCCACTTTACTTAACATTTCAGTAGATGAAATTGCTTTTTCTGCAAATGATACATGACATCTCTATTTGATGATATGTTTAAAAGCTCTCAGTTTAAAGTACAAGTGATTTGAGGATTCTGGAGACTTGGATTATTGCAAAGCAAAAATGAGATAATGGTAAAAAAAAGACAAAGAAAATAAAAACAATGCACTACCTAAATTATATCAGTACATTTTTACTTGAATTTAAAGGCTGGATCCTCCAAACAAAATTTCCCATTGAATGACACTGCCAAGCCCTCACCAAGTATAAGAAAAACAATAATGGAGGGATTTTTCAAAAGCAGCCAGTGTGGACCTAATGGCTCCTACCAAAGTTAAGGGCCATTTTATCCAATTTTAGGGGTAACAGACCAATGTCAAGTGCTTTTGACAACCCAGTCCTAAAACTACCTCTCCTAAACCAACCCCTTAAATGTTGAGTGACATCCCCAAATTATCTGAATCTCATGGAAGCATTTCAGTTCTATGATATTTAAATTGTTGAATCAAAAATATATTCTGATATATCTCATTTATTGGAATATTTAGAAACCATGTTGCTTCAAAAACAGCTGTAAGATATGTTGGGAAAGGAGGAGAAAAACAAGCGTTTGAATAAGTGGAGAAAGAAAGACATTATGTCCTGGCTTCCTCAACACTGATAAGGTTTCTCTTTTTCAACATAGGGAAATTATTTCTATCTATTATGGATAAAAAATGATTTGGGGAAAATAATGTGGGTATTGTGTGTTATGTGACATTTTAGAATGAGCTTGCTATGATTAAGGGTGCAGCTCCCTCTGTAGTTGCTGTATCTGCCTGAATCTATGAATATATTCTGCTGATTCCTGGGCCACTCCTGGAACTAAAAACCTCTAATGTCTCTGGTGACCATCACTGTAGTAAATAAAACATTACATTTTCAAACCTGTCTAGAGCTGTAAAGCTGTTGCCATTAATAATAAAGAAAATCAGCTTTATAAAGTTTACAGTAGGGCTACATGGAATAATTTTTTTAGAAGACGTTGTTTGAAAGAACTGAAAGAAACTCTTACTCTGGTTCTTTTCTTCACCTTGAAGAAGAATCCATTTCTTCTTCAAGAACATCTTTGTATTCACTGATTGGTAGAACAAAGTGTTAGAAGAAATGTATTAAATGAAATTACTGAAAGGCAACTATTTTTACTTTGGTTTAATCAAAAATGTCCTTCATTCCCCAGAAATCATTTATCTACTCCATGAAAACCCCTTTTTTAATAAACTGCTTTGGGCACCACAGTTACTGCATCTGGACTGGTGGAGGAATGAGTGACTTCATAATCAATGAATTCATTCCTCCTGTATAGAAAAGAAAGTCCAGAATAGAATGGAATGAAAGAAAGACATACATTAGGAAGAAAAACAGATTGCAAATTCGTTCAAATCAAGTTGCCTTTATTTTATTCCATTTATCTTGTGTCTGCTGAAATACAGAAAATTAGCTGTTCAACAGCTAAGGTGAGAAGTGGCTGCACAGGGGTTTTTTTTTAATGCTGAAATGTACAAAGGAAGAGGAAAAGGTAGAGAGAAAAATTAGACATTAAAGGATACTTCCTTGCACAACCATTTTTCATACTCAAGTCAATGAGAATTTGGCATTTACAGAACTTCAAGTTCCTTGGGGCAGGGATTACCTTTTATTATATCTATGTATAGCACATGCAAGAATGAAATCTCAATCAAGCCTGGAATCTTTGGGCACCGCTGTAATGCAAATAAACAGAAGATTTAACCCTAAAGCAGGAAACAAATGCACAAACATGCATGGGGGGGGGGGGGAAATAAAACATTCACACACAAAAAAAGTGAGGTCATTCTCTAAACAGCTGGAGAAGAGCACAAGGTACATTAAGTAAAATAGGTGGTTGGAACGATTAGGCAGGTGCCTCAGTACTTATCTGCTGACAAGGAATTTGGTCTAGATCTCAGAAAATTCAAAATGGACCATTATGATCAGCTAGTCAAAGATTCTGCATAATGCAGACTCAGCTGTTGCTGCATAGAGCCCAACCATTTGTAGTTGATCTAGAACAGTGGTTCTCAATCCTTGACCCATGGGCCTCTGGTGGCCCAATCAGCAAACAGCTCTGGCCCACGTGACATCCTCAGGACCATAACTGGGACAGGGCAGGAGGAACACCTGCCATTGACACAGAGCCAGCAGGGAAAGGGGATGCAAAAATGCGGTGGTGCGGGATAAGGCTTAGCAGGATTAGCCTCCCCCTGGCAGAATAGGACCCAACAGCATTGGCAGGATGCCAAGATGCTCAGCATCCCCCCCCCCCCATCCCACAGGACTGCATATACAGTGACCCTAGCAGAAGCGATACCCTGGACATTAGGACCGCAGAGGCATGTGGGAGGCTGGGCTGCATGCCTGAGCTATGTACAGTTGAAGTAGGAGACTGGTGGGGGAGGAAGGTATTGGGACAAAGGTAGAGGTTGCAAAGTGCTGGGGCCACTAGAGGCACTAAGTGAAGTGGGTGCAGCCTATGCATGGGTGACACACTCTAGGTGAGAGGATTGGTGACTGGGAATTGTCCCTGGATTGGGGACTAGATACTGGTGACCAGTCCGTGGATAGGGAGTTTGAGTTCTAGGGGACAGTACTTTGGTGTGCTGGGGGCAGTAACTAGCTGGAGGGCTGGGTGCATAAGAGGCAGTTCCTTGACAGTCTTTTTAACCCTGGATAGATGTCCTGTCTCTGCAGGGTAAGGACATGTGCCAGCTCAGTGTTCGGGGGTCTGGATGCTGGGGAGACAAGCCCTGGCTGGGCCACATGAGGTAAGATGCTTGAGGCTGGAATGTAATCAACCCTTACTGAGAGTGGGTTTCAGAATCCAATCAATACCACCTTCTTCACCTATGTAGGCTTAGCACATGGTAAAAATCATTCCATTATAAATATAAGATGCACCTGTCTTTAGCTGCACTGTCTTCCCCTATCTGCTAGTCCTGCTGAAATGTCAGCAGTGGCAGCCTTTCTGTGCCTTCTGCTCCAGCACAGGGCTTTCAGACTACAGACTTCCTGTTGAGGGCTGCCCCCAGCAGGGAGTGTCTTGGTTGAAGACCCCCATCAGGAGCAGAGAGCACAGACACTCTCCCGGTCCTGGCAGCAACAACAGCATAAGAAACAAGTTATAGTTAAGCCTGGATTAATAGCTTCCACTAGAAAGAAAAAAAAAAGGGATATCAATTTTAAAGGTTTCCTGTACACTCATGGGTCTTTCTTCTTGGCTCTCCAATGGAGCCAGGGCTCATAGTTTGGGAAGCACTGAATTAAGAGATGGTCAAGTCATAAGGGCTATTTCTACACTTACTAAAGTTAGTTTGAACTAAACTAAACTTAATTCGAACTAGCAAATTTTAGTTTGAACTAAGAAAGTGCCATACGTGGCACTTGCTTAGTTCAAATTAGTCAATTGCATTAAGATCAATGTGCCGGTTAGTTCGAACTAACATGGCCACATTAGATTAATTCGAACTAACTAGTATAAAAGTATAAGCGAATTTATTAGTTCGAATTAAGGAAGCCCTTAATTTGAACTAATGAAAGCCTTGTATAGCCAAGGCTTAAATTAGTTTGAATTAAGCTTCCTTAATTTGAACTAACTCGCCAGTGTAGACATAGCCATGATGTCCAACTCTGATTGGATGTATTCCTTTAGATTTCATCATGTAACTATTCTTTCATTCCTGGAGATTCCAGAACAATCCTGAAAGAGGGGCCACCCTCAGATCATCAACTCTAGGGTTGCCAAGTGTTTGGTTTTCGACTTGGTCTCCACCACTGGGGCAGGAAGAATAATGTCTGGAGAAACAAACAGAAATGTCTCTGGTGGCAGGAGATGCCAAGATCTCCCCTGTCCTTCCTCAATCACCCTCCCAACCCCCAAATGCAGCTCCCTCCTTTGTCCTGCTCCATTCACCCCTGAAGCAGAGCTCTCCCACTCTGTCCCAGTCATTCACCACTTCTCTCTTGACCTTCCTGTACCAGTCACTCCTTCCTCACCCCTAGACCTTGCTCAGCTGGCAGGAGGAGAGAGATAGAGAGTAGAGTGAGCCAGACAGGGGCCTGAAGGGAAGTAAAAAGCGTGGGAGCTTGGGGGCAAGGAGGAGGAAGAGGAAGAGGACATTCTAGTGCTCACTGTCCATTTTTCACAAGTAAGAAAGTTGGCCACCCTACATCTTGTGAAGTGATATGCAAGCAACAGAGCCTTTCTCCTTGAAAGACCTGGAGGAGCTGATGCCTGGAGAGAACATGGTTAATTTGGGAATGCCTGAAATGGGGTTAGCTATAGATTTGCTGGACTAGGACACTAGGGGAAGAGTTTCTGCCCCTTAAGGCCACCCTAGCTGCTGAGGAGAGACAGTACCTCATGACAGAAAGATGAGCCCCTGATTATTTAAAAGACTATATCATGGCTGTAAATTAAGAAAAGAGGGATGTAGTAAAGTGATCATTAAGAGGTTAACTGGGTTACTCAGATTATGATGTACTGAGTTGTACTCCTCTCCTTCCTTACTTCCTGTTTTGATAGTGTGTGTTTTCCCTTCATTTGCTACATAGATGAATAAAGCTCACATTCCCAACCTGCCATGCTACAAGTAGAGAGTGTTTCCTGTGCACAGAGCGGTTCCTTTACAAATCACATGTTAACTTTATTTTAAAATGTTGGGTAAAAAATAATGCCATCAAGTCATTAAGGCAGACAACTGGACCCCAAACCACATGAGTGATAATGGTTCGCCCTGATAATGATTGTTTCAGCTTGCTATACAACCCATTCCTGCTGCTAGCCTTTTCAGTTCATTGCTACTGTGCATTGCATGATTTATTGGTGCACAAAGATTTTGTTTTTATCAATATTTGCACCCTGGAAGCTCTTTTTGTGTTTGTATTTTTAGCACTTTTAGTTGACTGCCCCATTCCTGATCTTAATTAGAGTCTGGCTTTCCCTGTGGATATTCTGGGCTTGTTCATAAATTGTGTTTTGCCTTTCTAGCTGCTTCAGTTTTTTTACCTATATTTGCTCCATGAACTCCCAGAACACGACCATCATCTGTTTCATAACCTGTAGCGCGGTGACAGAGAAAGACAGGCTAACACCTCTGCACTGAGACCTCAGTAACATATTTAGGTTATTTGGGTCTCTTGTTAGATAACTTTTAATCTGGGAAAACTGTGTCATAAATTTCACTTTATCTCCAGCTATAGATTATATTTCTCCAGGGATCAGTATATTGCATTTTAGCTCATTTGTTGTCTGTAGACTAGTTTGATATGCCCATGATAAAATATTTCTTAAGTGGAACAATTTATCAAAAAGTTGGGCTTACGTTTACTGAGCTGCTACTCCATATATTTTTGTATGTAGACAGAATGTGCTTATTTCTCTTAATTAATGTTAGAACAGTGATTTTAAATGGATCTCTATCCTAGTCATTTCCCTGTCTTTATGCATTAAAATATAGGGCCCCAGTCCTGAAAACTATCCCATTGGTTTCAACGGGGGCTAAGATTGAGAGACCACCTTCGCAGAGTAATTTATAGAATCAGAGCCTAAGAAAACAGATTACTTGTTGGCTATAGAACTGAGTTGCATAAATAAAGCACAATTGGCCATAAAGAAATGTAACTCTGCTCCTACTAAGATTGTAGTACAATGTTTTCTGTACTTAATAAATGCAAATTTCCCAATAACTAAGCAAAACTAAAGTGTAGCATGCATTTTTTCCTTTGGCTGTAAGTGCAGAAAATACATTAAAGTTTAATTCAGATCTACTTATATTTTATTCTGTAAAAGGGTGTGTAAAAACAACCTGTGTTCAAAGAATATTGGCATGGTAATTTATTCTCATTTAAAATTTAAGTTATAACTCATTATAGATTTCATATTCTGAAGGGAATACCCATAATTAGTTTTGTTAATGACTCTCTAATGCTGTAAATTGGTTTGAGTACAGGCATTCACATTTATATGTAAAACTACCAGCAAGACTGAACTAGATTGGTCTAGTGTCACCTATCCCATGTGTAGTGTGTTATATATATATATATATATCCTTAACAAAATCCTTAAATTAAAATGCTTTCATTCAAAATCATGACTGGATCAAATTCATTAATTTACTCCTGTATTTGTGTGAGAAACTATTTTTACTACTATATTCATTTGCTATGTGTAATCTTCTATAAAATAGAATTCTCTCGGCCTTTGAGTACAACCATTAATTATTTACCCTGGTGCTCTTTGCCCCTTCATTGGGAGGGACCAAGAAAAGCATTCCTTATTACTTGCATTCTTGAACTCACTTTGTGATACTGATTTAAAACTGGCAGAAATCCATGTAATACACTTTAGTACAAAATATTACAAATAATCTCTTTGTAAAATTCCATCTAGTTCTGATACTGGAGTTTTCCAATTTGCTAGACATTAAGACTATGGCTGTTCTTAGGAATGAATGTGAAAACACATTTTTAAACACACAGAATTATAACTGAGGGAATTTGATCCAGATGGGATTTGGGTTATGAGACAATGGGACAGCCTCTTCACTGCCTTGCCCTCAGTGCATTCATGAATACCTGTAGAGTGCATTTAAAACACTAGTTAATCTGAATGGCACCATTTGACATCCAAAGTACACTCACTTTACAGGGGTAAATGAGTTTGCAGGAGAGCATTTCAGCAACCAGCCACGTGTCAAGGCTAATGCCAATTAGTGGGATGGATTACCAATGATTCTGCTTGTTACACTTAGCCATTTTAGCAGGACTTTTGCAATAGTTTAGCACAAACAAGACAGCTGGGAGAGGGGCAGGTAAGTCAGTGAAACACATGAAATGGGCTTCACTCTGTATTTTCTCTCTCTTTCTCTCTCTCTAAATATGCTGAGGGCAGATATCAGTGAAAAAAACAAAGTCTGTATATATTTTAAGACTGCAACTACAGGAAAATTATTACTCGATGTTTCTTAAGACTACTTGCTGATCTCTCTCTCCCCTATAACTAACTATAATTATAATGACAAGTTCCAAAGTGGTCGCCATGTTGGTCTAGTTTAGCAAAACTATCAAGAGTCTGGTGGCACTTTTAAAGACTAAGAAATGTATTTATCACATGAGCTTTCATGGGAGAAAATCCCACTTTGTTAGACTTTTCTCCCACAAAAGTTCATATGATAATTTTAGTCTTTATAACTAGAGAGAGAGAGAGAGAGGTGTCTCTAACTCCTGCTTCTGCTCAGTGATTGATTTGTTTGGTCAGCTGTGTCTTTGTAACTTCTGGGGTATAAGAGGGAGGTAGCCCATCTGAGTCAGGCAGATCTCTTCATGGGCACACTGAAAAGATCTTCAGGTACAGATGGAAGGATTGGCCACCCAGAAATCTGTGACTGAATCACCCAAAGACTGCCTCAGACTTGTGGAATGGTTACCCGTTTGGAGTAATCTAATAACCTATTGCATTTGTAAGTGCTTAAGACTAATAAGTGGAGATTTCTGGTAAAAGCTTTCCAGTTAGAATTGCTGGAGACCAATAAAGTAAAACCTTAAGTTAAGAGCTCTTTGTTTTGACTTGTCTGTGCCACCCATATAGCACGTAGAGGTATTGCATTTCCTTTGGTTTATTTCTTGATACCGATTCACAGACACTAAATATTACTGTCTCAAGAAACCCTGGGTGACAGCTTCACCAGGCAGTAGAGAATTAGACACTTTGGAAATAATATTTTTTTTAGCTATTCAAAGTTTTTAAGAGCAGGTTAGACAAGCACCTGTCAGGAATGGTTTAAAAGGGCACCTGGTCCTGCTGTGAGAGCAGGGGACTGGACTCGATGACTTCTCATGGTCCCTTCCAGTTTTCGTGTTTCTATATATCACACAAATGGAGCTGATATATTGTCTAATAGAAATCTAATCAATAAGTTTTTACAGCCATGCTGTGTTATCAAAAACAAAGGGATATTGTTGGTATCATGAGCTATAACTACACACATTATATGGTCACAGAAGAAAATAACAATAATATGCCAGTTCTAAACTAGAAGTCTTACCTACTCATCCATAAATCTTATAATGTCATCAGTTGTTGTATCACTGATGCTGCACTGCTTTAAAAGCACATTAGGTCAAATGAACACAGATGCACATTGTAACCTAGTGGAATGTGCATGGAGCTGCCAGGCAAGGAACTGAGTTATATTTCCAGTTCTTTTGCTGATTGATAGATTTGACCTGTTCATGGTCTATAGTTAGCTATACAAGGAAAAATCATTTAAAACTAGAGAGATTTTTAAGATCACAAAGGAATACCAATATCCAGTGGTTTTTAACAGTGAACTCAATTTATCACAGCCTTCAGTAAATTGTTTCAATGTTTAATTCTACATCCTTTGGTGCTCTTAAATCAAGATTGGGCATCTTTCTAAGAGAAATGTTTGAGCTCCATTACAAGTTGTGGAGTCAGATTCAGAAATCACAAAGTGAAGTTTACAGCTTTATGCAGAGGGACCAACTATCACAGTAGTTCCTCCTGGGCTTAAAAATTATGCACAGTTAATACCCTTTTCTAAGAGTATGATAAAATTTTATCGTATTGCCAAAAGTGGGAGATTTTCACCATAAACATAAGTTATTCACATATTCCTGTTTGAATCTAGCTTATTAAGAGCATATTTCATTAGCATAAATCTAGAATATAATACAGGAAATCCTCTGCCCATGTGTGATCAGTAGGGTTCTCAAGTCTATGTGGCTTGTAAATCTCTGAGTCTAATCAAATCGAGCACAATATCAGGATATCTCAGGCACTTCTAGCACCCTTGAGGAACTTTCATTTAGGCTCCCGATGAGCTCAATCAAACTACTGACAATGAATCAAAAAGACTCACCAGATTTGGATCCTGGCTGATAAGATGCTGCTTCCTTTGTGCTGACATGACAGTTGAGTTCAGACAGAGCTGTCCCTGGATTTGCACATCTAGGACTGGTGACATGTAGTTCTCAATTAAAAAATCCTTAGTTTTGAAGTTCATTTTCCACAAAAGTCTGACAGAATTTAGAATGTGCTTACCTACAGAGCATGGGACATATGGGCACTCATTCTCGTAGGTCTTTTCTGGGGTGCAAGACTCTTATGATATCTTATTAATCTATTTTTCATGGATTTAAATTAAAAGTCTTCACTCTGTTTTTTCTTCTTAGTGATTTGCATATACCCACTATCATCTGTAACATGCACACTGTTAGATGTTTAACAATAGCAAATCCTTTATCAAGATATGTTGCCTTTTTCACCTGAACAGTTGTATTTTGTGAAATCTTAATTTAGTAAGCAATCCAAATATAATTAGATATAATTTGATAATACAAGTTAGAAAAATACCTAACTTTATTTAATTATTTCAGACTGCTTTCACTGGAATAGAGTTGAAACTTTGGAGTTTTAATTTGTTTATGACTTCTAGCACTATGCACCAAGTTGTCCAATAAGGTGAAAGGCATGTAATATACTTTGCTAGAGTTATGCTAGGTTAAGACCCATCCAGCGAAGGACAAGCATGTGCATGGCTTCAACCCCGTGAATTGTTCCACTGCAGTCAAAAGCACTATCTATGGCTTTAAAGTTAAGCCCATGTCTGAATTTGCTGAATCAGGACTTTAGACAGCAAGCCACAACCAAGAGATAAAAGTCTGTGGTCTTGCTTCAATGATAAACATGCAACATACCATGAAATGCTGCATTGCTAGAGCAAGCACTGCCAAAAGATTATGCAAACATGAGCTTGACTCTTCATGTGATCAGTCCTATTGACATCAATGGAATTGCTTGCATACTTAAAGGTAAGCACATCCACCTAAGTGCTGCAGAATCAGAGATTTTGTTGGACTGGGGCAGTATATATAATGAAGTTCACAAGAGCTACAGCATTGTCCTAATGGAACCCAGAATTATAAACCACTGTGGGTATGTCATGGCTAGCCCAGGTCAGCTCACTTGGGGTTGCAAGATTAAAAATCTCTGTGTAGACATTTGGACTCAGCTTGGAGCCCAGGCTCAGTGTCCCAGAACTTGGGCTCCAGCCCAAACTTTATGGAGATTTTTCAGCCCCTGAGTTAGTACCTAAGCCCCATAAGCCCAAATCAGCTGCCCCAGGTCATCTGAGTCTTTTTAATCCCGTTATCAAAGTACTCCTCAGGGATTTGTCTCTCAGTGTTAACACACTCACAGTGGCTTACTGTTCTGGGTTCCCTAAGGAGAGTGCCACAGGCTGTTGTGAACTTCACTATAAATATCACACCATACCTCTCCGTCTGAACAAGAGAGAGCTTTGCTGGAGCATAATTGTGTCACAGCTACCTCCCACACCATGCTTTCTGCCTTACCAGCAAACCCTGTGAGTCTCCACCAATCTAAAACTTGTGTGGCAAGTAAAGATCAGAAAGCCCCATTTCCCCAGAGATATTTCTCTCTAGTGTCCAGTCCCTAATTGTGAATACTCACAGAAATCAAGTGTGCTGTCTCCAAAAAGTGTAGAAACTTTTTACGTTAATATGCAACAGTGAGATGGGTTATAATAAAACTAAGCATAAAAAAGAACATAGACTTAAATGATAGCAAGCAAGAGAAAAAGAGAACACAAAAATAACACATTCTATTGTTTAAAACTTAACTTGACCAAGCCACAATCTTTGCTTAAGCACTTTCTAACTCACATCAAGCTATCAGCATCTTCAGACCCTCAGGCAGGAGGATCTATAGTTCAGAAAATCAGTGTTGATCACTTTGCCCTCTATATGATGGAGACAGAAGGGATTCTTTCCCTTTCTTTTTACAGTCCTGTAAATCTTTGAAATGTATTCATTTGAAGTTTATTCACCAGACAGAATTCTGTTCACCTGCTGGTGTGCAGAAACCAGGCTGTTTTTCTTATCCTCTGGTCAGTTTCCTCTTTTGATTGGCTTATTCATTTTGTTTACCTTAGATGTAAATATATTTTCATTTCCCTTTGCTTGTAAACAAGCACTATGCAAATCAATGTTTGTTTGTTCAAGGCTGATGTGTTTATCAACTGCCTCCAAAACAAATTTTACAAACATATTTCCAGCACACATACATAGCTCTTTATATAGAACAATATTAATGATGAGCATGTTACAAGTATTTACAAGATACTGCTGTCAGAATATTAAGTCAGCAATGGATGTGTCTTTTGCTAGTTAGCACAAAGGGGCTCTTAGGGGGCATAAAGGGGCTCTTAGGGGTCTGTTTATTAATTCTGTGGCCCAGTATTTGTGATAAACCATGTTTAAGTTCAGGCCCCTTTCAGGGTAACAAAAGTCCAACTAAAAGTCCAATCAAGAGATCCTTTCATTTCTCTTTGGTACTCCTCAACCTGTCCTCTGGGTTCAGTACTCAACCTCAACTTTGGCTCAGTACTCCCTGTGTTTTGCAAGGGAAACCAGACCAATTTCTGCTCTGGTTTCCAGCCTAAGAACTCTTCGTTAAGAGCTAGGCCTGCTTCTTACACCTGGCTGACATCCTACCTCAAGCTTCTTGCTCTATTTCCCACAATCTTATGGTTAATATACAGTCTCTCCTCTAGTTCCTGTGGCTCTCAGGTTTCTCCTAGGTTGCCCCAGCTCTTTGTTCTCCTCCCAGGCACATCCACTGTGCTGAGTCGAAGGGAAAGGCCTCCATTTGACTCAGCACTACCCCAATAGCTGGAGTGGTGTTCAGGGACCAAACTTCCCGATCAGCTGAATGGGTCTTCACAAACCCAAACAGTTGATCAGAAAGTTTGAACTGATGGCGGCGAATTTGCTATCATCAGTGAAGACTAGCCCTTAATGTTGACACAGATTTTTGGGGCCATATTTTCAGTTGGTGTGTGCAAGTGTTTCCACATAGAAAATAAAACACAGCAAGTGCTATATATGTATATCAAAATACAAATAAATAAAAATAAAAATAAAATTAAAAAAAAAAGTCAAAGTCAAAATAAAAATAAATAAATAAAATACAAGTAAATAAAAAGCTAATTGGCCACATGTGCATGCAACTAACTAGATCAGTGCATGCAAATCAAGGGGAAAATTCACAGTCTTTATGAAGGCAGGCTCCCCCGGATTTCAAAAGGAAGTTTACCCGAGTCAAGACTTCGGGATTTGACACATGGTGCTGATGTGAATAAATTAGGCATCCACAGATAGCTGTGCATACCTAACTTGAAAAAACTGTCCCTAGTTCATTCTGTTTTGGATAAATGTATTCTAACAGGAGGATGAAAATGTATGAAACAGTAATTTTGAAGAGCAAAAGGAGTACCACTTAAAGACGAAGGAGCCCTAGAGAGAGTTCATGAGATTTACACCATTTACACCAACTTCAAAGGCTAGGGAAGTGGAATTACAAGTATTAATCACACATATTGATGGAAACAGTATGTTAAACTGTATATTCATCTGTGTGGTGACGTTAATTAGACAATTAATTCTTCTATCATTTGTAACTTTCAAAACTGTCAGCCTTGTACTTTTCATTGAACCCAAGATCATTTTGGAAGGCTAAACTAAGTAGAAAGAGCCCCTTTGAGCACAATCATAGCAGGAATCATATACCAACAGCTTTCTAGTTTTGTCATCACATCAACTGGGAAACATGAGACAGGGTCTCTCTGGGCCAGGAAGGAAGCACATACCATTCCATGCATCATTGCTACTTGTGGCATGAAATGTCAGAACTATGTATCGCTGTGTGAACAGCAGAAAACAGACAGATCATGAATGTGAAGAGGAAAAGTTTACTAGTCAATAATGCAATAATAAGTCATAAATATGGATAAACTAATAGGAACAGAAAATGTTCAGGTTGAAGGCTCAGGGTCAGGGCCTATGCTGAACTATAGTTCAGACAGACAACAGAGTCCTGTGGCCACAGGACTCTGTTGTCTTTCTACAATAGACTAACACGGCTACCCCTTTGGAATTTGACTATAGTTCAGACAGCCACTGCAAGGATTTGTGGATGAGCAGTGAGTGTTTTTGGAAAAAGAAATATTATTAACAAGGAATTCTGCTTTTCTTTTTTTTTAGGATGATCAGAGCTTCCTCTGAGTTGATTGACTGTGAGTTTTGGATATTCATGAATGTAATTAAAGGCATAAGAACAATCTGCACTGAGATATTTCCCAAGATAGTTATGGTACAGGAAATGTATACTGTGATACAGTGTTTTTATATCAAGAACATTTTAAGGTCACTAATCATGTTCTTGGTTTTCTCCTCTGTTCAACCAATGACGTAAAGCATGTGGCAGCTGGTGATGCTTCTACTGAAGGTTGGGAAAGTAAATGGGGTTTGAACTTTGCCCTGCTGGGTACTGCACCTACTCTCAGATATTATGACTGATTTCCATAGCATGCTTCTGTACTGGCATGGTACTGCATAATAATTCTATAATATAAATATATTTCTCAAAGTGACAGATATGAACCTCAGTCTAATGCAGCTTCACTTGAAAAGTAGGTAGTTGCCAAACTGATCAAGGAGGAGGAGCCAATCAGTTGTACATCATGTTTAAATGAGCCAATTAGAGTCAAAGCATCTCACAGATATGTATCACTTTCACAAAGTCCTACTGTAATTTAGAGTGACTTAGATGCTCTAATACAATATAGGCAGGGATAGTAGAGCAACTCGGTGCATCTCTATCAAGCACCTGTAATTGAATAGTTTTGATCTAAATTATATGACTCCTCTATGAACACTACATTTTTAAGGAAGAATTCCTTTGCTGGGGCTAAACCAGCTTGTGTGTATTATGTTGCAATTATTTTAGGGTAAACACAGTTCTTTAAGACATTATTACTTCCCCTTTAGCAGTCCCACCTCCTTTGAAATGGAGAGTCAGCACTCGGACACCCCCACACCACAAAACAGCAATGAATGTGACTGTGACTGGCTGGGAGCATTTGCCTGAAACAACCTATCCATTTAGCAGTTCTGGAGTGTATCAGAAAAAGTTAAATGGATACTAATGACTTAGCGAGACAGGTGGCTCACTCCACTACCAGATTCAACAAATATAGGAGTTGTCTTTAAATAGGAACTGCTTTGTCCTGAGATAGGTGCAGCTAATGTTGGGGAAGACACTTGATCTGAAAAGCGTTATATTATTATCAGAGTTTATGTTAGTAATGTTCCAGGAAGGAGGCTTCCTTTGACTCTGCTCAGTGTGAGGATATTTTTAGAACAAGTTAGAAAAAGCTGCAGCTCACAGTGCCATTTGCATTTGAAACTCAGGATGCATTCTTCAAAGACTCAAGGATTCATTCATGATTTCAGAAATTCTTTGAACATATTCTCTTGGACCAACTAAGTAAATATTTCCCTTTCCCAAGTACTTAAAACTCACTCCTTAACGACCAATCAGACAGGGCAATGTAGTATTTGGACAAAGGCTTTAGCTGTATTTCAACAAAATGTGCCAAGATTTCTCTTAGCTTTTCCATCATCAACCATCATCAAGTGGATACTGAGGCCAACATAGAAAATGATGAATTTGAACTTCAATCTAAACCCATTCTCTTTCCCAGAAGAGCTTGCGCAGCTGTCCTCATAGCAACAGGGTTCCAGAAACATGCCAAGGGTATTGTCTGATTGCTTTGCTTCTGTCTTTGCAAAATCCATGGGATGGTTCCATCTTATTGCTCCTGCCATTATCACTCAGATATCAAAGGAGGCAAAGCAAACTATGGAAGAGCACACTAGTTAAAAATAAAGAACTGAAAATATTGATAGTAATGTATAGGCCAATAATTTATTTCAGGTATACAAACATCTATCAATTCAAGGACCACAGGGTACAGCTCAGTGCCTATAAGGAGATTGTATGAAAGAATTAAAAAAAGTTTTAAGCTTTCTCTTAGCAGCATCAACATACATAAATCTATAGTTAATCAGCTCATGGACAATGCCTACACTGGCAACTTAGGTCAACTTAAGGATCCTTTAAGTCGACCTACAGAATGCCACATCCACACTGGCCACTTATTAAGTCGACTTAAGTGTTTCCTTAAGTCAACTTAATAACTTTCCCTCTTTAGGTCAACTTAACATCTAAGTCAATTTGTTAAGTCAACTTAAAACCAGTGTGGACAGGGAATAGTGCTAAGTCGACCTTCTTAAGTTGACTTAACGTCAGTGTGGATGGTTATGTCTACACTACAAGCTCTGTTAAGTTGACCTAACAAGGTCGACTTTAAGTTGACCTTGTTAGGTCAACTTAACACAGTCGACTTACCTTTTCAAGTGTAGGCATACCTGTGGAGCTTAGCTCTGGTGTTACCTTACTACTAGAAGCATCACAATTAATAAAATTCATACTATCTGGAGGATTTATTTATTTAAGAAAACACAGAATGCATCTGGCCTTATGGAAAAAAACCCTCAACGAAAGCACTTATAATCAGGGCACGGATCATATCAAGTAAGAAGAGCGCCTGGCAACACAACTGGTGTTGCTCCCACAACTTGCTTTCATGAGTTAATATTGATAATGACATCAGAGTCCCTTAAGCTTTGTCCAAAATTGAGCAAGATTCCTATAGTAAACAGAGGTCCCTAAGAAGATGCAATGCAAATGTGTAGCATGTCTTTTACAATAACACACCAAGTACAAGTTCCAAAGGGGTAGCCATGTTAGTTTAGTTCAATAAAACAAACAAGGAGTCCTGTGACACTTGTAAAGACTAACAAATGTATTTAACTCATGAGCTTTCATGGGAGAAATCCCACTTTGTCAGATGTGATTTCTCCCACTAAAGCTCATGCATTAAATTAATGTGTTAGTCTTTAAAAGTGCCACGGGACTCCTTGGTATTTTCACAACAAGCACAATTTACTGAAGCAGCAAAATGTACAGCACTGCAAAAGGAAGTTATAGAAAATGCTATTTGCAGACTGTAAAATCTGTGGCTATATTGTCATGAGGATATCAAAAAGTTTGGTCAGGACAGAGGGACCTCTACTGTCTATCTGGGGATGATACAAACTTCCTCTATTGTAACAAATGGAGACACCATCTCAGTTCCTATGACCTCGATAGAAGAGATTTTTAAGCTGCTTGAGTCCGTGTAAGGAAATTGCCACCAGAGACAGCATGTAGTTACACAGCAGAAAAGCCAAGCAGAGAGGGGGATTTTATCTGTTCTAGTTTAAATAACAAAGATGGCAACAATATCATAATGATTAGGTATGAACAGATACATAGTTGGTTTTAATTTTAAAACTTTTGATAAGTAGTGATAGTTTAGAGAAAATGATAGTTTTAGAGGCAGTATTAGCTAGAAATTTAGATTGGTGCCAGATGATGTCATGCTGAAAGAGAGAGAAATGAAATGGATGGGCTAAGAAACTGACCAACAGCAGAAAAGTTGACTGGGGTGAAATTAAGGTTATTCCTAATACCTGAAGGAAGGACTCAGTGGCTATGTCTATACTACAAAAAGTTAGGTTGACTTTTTTTAAGTCGACCTAATAAAGTCAACTTTAAGTTGACCTAAAGTCGACCTTATTAGGTCGACTTAAAGTGGTTTCCCTGAATGGGGACTTAGTAAGTCGACCTAACTGCCCTTAGGTTGACCTAATATAGAGGACTTAAGCATCCACACTGTGCGTAGGTCGACCTAAGGTTTAGCTCGACCTAACTGGCGGTTCTTATTAAGTCGACCTAAGCTTTCATTAAGTCGACTTAAGGAATTTCTTAAGTCAACTTAGTGAAAGCCTGGTGTGGACAGGGACCAAGTTAGGTCAAATTAAGCCTCCTTAAGTCGACCTAACTTGCAAGTATAGACATAGCCAGTAGGTACGAAGGAGGATCAGAAGGAAGTCCAAATCTGAAGTAAACAAGTAAAGCTAATAAGCATATTGAATAGTTGATTGGTTGAAAATGATATCACCTCTGGGTGGGGAAGATGCTGTTGATTGGCATTAAGAAAGCAACTAATCAGGAAAGGGGCAAAAAACATATACAAGGCAGAGAACTGATAACTTAGCTCATATATAACTCAGAGAGCTGAGATGAGTGTGAGTGATTTGATAGCCAGAAGAGGAGAAGTTAGCAGCAACAGTAAGCAGCTTGACAGAGCAGTAGGATCCCTGAGATGAGTCAGAGGATTCTGATCAAGAAGAAGAAAAGTAAGCTTAACTCATTTAAGGATAAGTAGTATATAGATACGAGTGTAAATAAAGCTGGATGCTTGCATCTGACTGGCCTCTTACCCCATCCAATATATGATTGTCTAATCAAACCTCATAGAATGTTAATTTGTAGTAATATTACTGAATGTGTGTGGAGACCCACCACTAGCAGTGTTGATGGTCGTGGAGACCCACCACTAGCAGTGTTGTTGGTCCAGGCCCATGTGCTGTGCAGCATTCGGATCCATGTGTTGTACAGCACTCGGGAGAAGTAATGGTTAAAGGGTAACTATAGAGCAAGGATGCAAGGTCAGAAAAATAGCTGCGGCGTGGGAAACTAAGGAATCAGTCTGAGCAAGGAACCAGTTTGGTAAATAAGAACTCAGCACAGCTGCATGATAAGAAGTTGTGATCAGGCCAAGAACTGAAACCTTGTTGATTTAGATGTGAACCTGTGAATGTGGAAAATTACCAAGTATACTATCTGTAGGGTATAAGAATGGCTCTAAGCTGCTAATAAAGTGATTTCGTGCTTGCATCAGCCGGAGTCCGTGCCTTCATACACCACAAATGGCGCCCTGAATCAGGGACTTCAGGTTGTTGAGGGATCAACAATCCCGGTGGTGTACCCGCGGCTGGACGGAGGAATCACAGTTGCAAGGAGCGCTCCTAAATTTGCTAATCATCACCGTTCGCAGGACGAACAGGTGAGCAGCTGCGGCAGAGTAACAATATGGGGCAAACCGCCACAAAGGAGCAGAAGCTGCAGCTAGAGATCTTGCAGCGCATTTTAAAGGAGCAGAAGTTTAAGGTTCCCCCGGTACAGTTAGTACAACTCCTGGTTTGGATACGGGACCACTGCCCATGGTTCCCAGCAGGGGGTTCCTATGAGCTCGCAATGTGGCAGAAAGTTGGCAAAGAACTACAAATTCGTGAACATTCAGCATTGTCTATCCCAAAAGGGGTAATAGCCACTTGGCGGACTGTTTATACAGTGATACGGACACTGCATCCTGCTGAGCAAAGTTTGCAGGAGACATCAGCGACGTTTGATCCTAGAGCGTACCAGGATCCAGGGGGTACCTTGCTTTCTGCAGGCACCCCTCCGGAAGAGAACTCTAAGCCGGTATATGTCACAGTTCCTGAGCCTCTGGACCTTGAGGATTTGTATCAGGCAGCAGAAGGCAACGAGCCCGACGATCCCTTTGACTCAGGGGTGATGGACTTAGAAAAAAAGCCTAGCAAGTCCGACCCTCAGCAGCTCCACAGAGGCAGCGACCCGCTCAGCCTGTACGAGGAGGGCGGGGGCCCCCAGGACAGAGACTACAGCAGCAGCTGCTGCCCTTCCCCGCCGGGCAGCGGCTCCCCTGCAGATCAGCGCAGCTATACCAGCCTGCGTTCACCTTCCCCAGCCCCCACCACCTCCCACTCCTCCTTTTCCTCGGACACCGAGTTTGAAGACGACCTGTTGGACCTTAACCCCAGCCTTGGCTTCAAAAGCATGTCCCTGGGCAGCTTCAGTTCCTCCGTGCTGGACCGAGACCTGGATTCGCACTTCGAGTTCCCAGACTACTGCAGCCCGGAGGTACGTGGGATGATCTCGGGGGACTGGCTGGAGTCCAGCATTTCAGACCTGGTTTTCACTTACTGAGGATGGACAGACAGGCAGCCCTGCCAGGGGAGACACAGACACACTATTGAGAGAACTCGCCCATGCTGTTGGGTGTATTCCCCCCCCTGTTCCTCAGAGGGGCTGATGATGACACTGACTTGCTGAACTTTGAAAAATCCGAGATGAGAGAAGGGATCTGCTTTTTTAAAGAGACAGACACATGCTCGGTTCCTGCCTCTGCCTGGAGATAGGCACCCCCCACACACCCCCTTCCACAAGACCAGCCTGAGCTGCACTTTTTAGCCATGGGCGGGAGTGCAGTGATTTTGGGACGAGAGACAGAGAAGGGGAGAAGCCCCACACACCTCTGGGGGCAGATCTGTGTCCACTTTATGCGAAGAAGACCGGGGAGTGCTACCTTGTGCCGAGAGGAGCGTTTTGCTCTTTCCTAAGACAGCTGAAAACTGATAAGTAGCAGGATTTACATGGTGTGGAGGAGGGGCAGCAACTCCCATTTTGAGTTTTTCCTGCAGCGAGAAGCAGGCGATGGAGGGGCCAAGGGCGAACTGAGCTCGGGACACCATAAACTGAGATCCTAGTTTGACAGAGAAAGAGAAAGGCTTTTTCTTTTTTACAAATGAACTGGAGACACGACTAGAGGAAGATAATAATAGACTAAACTGTATTTGCACGTATGGAGGAAAAGGTGGCCTTGCTTTTCCTTGGTCACCTCATTCTAGAGAGAAATAAATCAGTACATTAAAACTTCATGAACATGGACAACCTTTTTAACGGAGACAGTACAAGAGAGTTTTCTGTAATGATGTAGTACAGGGGAACTGGAGTGTGGACGATTGCTTTGAAAAAACAATGATTTTTTTCTTTTACTCAGACTCGTGATGGTGTTGGATTATTTTCTGGTGGAGTTTAATATAGCATGTTATTCTGTTTAATTTTTTAAGATTTCTGTAAGACTGTTAAATAGTTTAAAATATAGTGTTAGGATACTATAAAAGTAAATAGATGGCGCTATGTTTGCTTCCTACAAAATTACCAGCTTTTTTTATTTTTAATTTTTTAAAGGATTTCAATGCAATTTAAATTTGTGCTGGACTTTATATAAAAAAAAAAAAAAAAAAAGAAAGGGCAGAGTATGTATGTGTTTGTTTTTTACAGCTGTAATTGAAAAGATTGTTTTTTCTTATTGATGCTTTATTCCTTTTTTGCTTTTGTTTTTTTGTAAATGTAATCGGATGCCATTTTATAATTGGATGTATTTATACTGGCCACATTATTCATTAATGGTTTTGTGCTAAATAAGAAAGGGGGAGATGTGGAGACCCACCACTAGCAGTGTTGATGGTCGTGGAGACCCACCACTAGCAGTGTTGTTGGTCCAGGCCCATGTGCTGTGCAGCACTCGGATCCATGTGTTGTACAGCACTCGGGAGAAGTAATGGTTAAAGGGTAACTATAGAGCAAGGATGCAAGGTCAGAAAAATAGCTGCGGCGTGGGAAACTAAGGAATCAGTCTGAGCAAGGAACCAGTTTGGTAAATAAGAACTCAGCACAGCTGCATGATAAGAAGTTGTGATCAGGCCAAGAACTGAAACCTTGTTGATTTAGATGTGAACCTGTGAATGTGGAAAATTACCAAGTATACTATCTGTAGGGTATAAGAATGGCTCTAAGCTGCTAATAAAGTGATTTCGTGCTTGCATCAGCCGGAGTCCGTGCCTTCATACACCACAAATGTGTATTATTGTAATGTTACTTTATACATTTGACTAAGGAAACTGGGTGTTACATTATAAGTCTGGCTTTATATTACAACACTGTGTTAAGGCTTTATACATATGAAGGGTTTTTCCTTTCTCTATGTTGTAATATTGCATTTTTTAATACTGTGCCACACTAAGTATTAAAAAGATACATTATAATATGTGTTAAGGAAATGTTACATTGTGTTATGAGTATTGCATTACATTATCAAGGTTTATGTTATATTTGATTTTGCACTTTCTTCAGTTACATAGTCTATGGTGTTCTGTAATGTCTCAAGCGGCTTATTTCATTTTGTTACATTGTGTTGATTTTTTATCTTATAATCCATTTGTATTAGAATTAGCATTTAATAAAAAGATATTTTGTTTTCAAAGAAAGTACTGTCTGAGTGCCAATTCTTTGAGTGGAGAGCTGCAGCCTTTTATTCCCAAGGGTAAACCAAGGCATACAGGTCTAGGGAGTTCTCCAATGATTTAAATGGAAAGACCTGGTGAACCCTGGTAAATCTCCTAGAGCAAATCACTTTCTATTACCTCCTTATAGAATGAAGGCTGGGATTGGCCCATTAGTATACCCAAGCCATCATATGATCTTATCGATTCCAAAGTTCAGGGTAACAGCCTAGCCAATAAATGGTTGGAGGAATAAAAATCATATTGGACTAAAATAAAATAACACTTACATCCATGAAAATAGTCTGGGATACAAAGTGTAGTGTCACTGGCTCATAGAACAGAAAAGTATTCCTCTGTTACCAAGAATCCTAGCAGGCCCATGAGAATAAAAATGTGTCTTCTGAGATATGACATTTTGTATGTATGATGGTGGGGTGGGATCAAAAATGTGGCTTAGTGGTCAGTGCACCTGACTTGTAGCCCTTTGCCTCTCTGTCAGGGCTGTAGAAGTTCCTGTTCCTGATCTTAGGCTGCGAATCTTCAGCTTTCCACTCACATTTGAGCCTCTGCTCTTTATCCAGCTGCCCCCACCCCAATTCCAGAAGATTCCAGAAGGGAGCAACATCAGCAGGCTTATCCATGCAACATTTCTAAGTTTTCTTCCCTGGACTACTTCCTACCTCTAAGTCTCTTCAGATTGGGGCTTGGCCCCTGTAGCCCAAACAATCAGTCACTCAATAAAAAGAAAAAGAGTCCAACAGAACAGGACTCTGCAAAATGTACAGGTTCTCAAAGGGGATGGTGGTAGAAAAAGATACTGCTTGGAGGCCTTACCTGCTGTGTGGTCTCCTCTCACGCTTAATTTTCTGTCTGGCTTCCTGGAGAAAGAGTCCTCCCTCCTGTAGTCTGTCCACCATCCTCTGCCTGGGCTTCTGAGCTTTTTTGCATCCTACTCATCTAGAAGGAGCATGCTCAGCTGTCCTGGAGGGGCTAGGCTACCTGGGGTCAGTATAGCCTTTTAATCTCTTTGCACTCAGGGTGAAGTTTATATACTCCATGATTGCTGGGTCAGCTCATGTGTGAGAGCATGATAAACTGCTTCCTGTTATACAAAACTTCAGAACCACAACATCACTGAAGTGCATCTACTGGGTGTCAGCTAGTATCTTTTAGTGAATGCGTGCATTCTTGATTGCTACAATTACCACATGCTGTTTGTGGAAAATTTAGCAGAGATTATATCTAAATGAAAGCAGCTCAATAGAAAGACAACATAAAAATGGAGAGATGCAAAATATTCGCACAAAAAAAGTCATGGCATGAGAGTAATAAGCAAGATGAAAAAACAGAATTAAAATAAACCTGCTTTTGGAGCAGATAAACATTTCAAATACAACTTTTCATTGCAGAAAATAAATATTAACACATAGGCTATGTCTATACTTATCAAAGTTAGTTCGAATTAGTTAACTAGGAACTGCTTAAGTCTAAGGAAACTCAAGTGTAGACACAGAGTAAATTAAGTCGACTTAAGCCTGCTTAAGTCGACTTAATTTACAAGTGTGGATGCACCCATAGTGTCTTCTGCAGCTTCCATTTGACTGAGTTATTACTTTCTATCTCAATCACATCTTGAAACCATGTTCCCAACATTGATGGACCAGTGACTAATCTACCAAGCTTCAGCTTTCCACCAGTGATACTAAATTGTATTCTGAGATTTCCAATTCTGAGCCAACTGTTTCATCCCTTTTGGCTCTCTGATTTTTATTAAGAATAACAATAAATGAGTCATATGAGCTCTCAAGTCTAGCCTTTATTATCCATTAAAATGGTCTCCAGCTACCCTGACATATTTAAGCACATTTCTGGGCAGAAGTTTTGACCTTCTACATTTTATTCTTCAGTTTGATAATGTCTGGATCATAGCTGCAGACACTCATCCTTTATACTTTTTTTTTTTTTTTTTGCCTTTTGGGACATTGTGTAATTGTGACTCTACCAGTGACCTCATTTCTGTCATATTTTATGCCACAGAATTTAAATCTGCCATTTCATGTCTTTGTGCTCTACAATGCACTTACTCATTTTATTGTAAAGCAAAGAACAGATACTTGAAGCATTTCCTTCTGGTAGACTTCAATGAGAAAAAATACTTCTTTAAGATAGTACCCATGCAAAGTCCTGGAAGATGAAGAAAGTGTGTCTTTTTTGCTTTATTAGAAGTTAACAATTCAGCAGTACTCTAGGGCAAAAGTTTTACTGCAACATTTAGAGAACTCTACATTAGAGGTTAGCAAAACCAGAAGTTTTAAGAAGAGGAAAAACAGCCCAATTTTTTTTCCTCCCCTTGGTTTTCCTCAGTCTCTACTTTTATGCTTTTTCATCTTGAGATGTGCTCATTCCCTTCAGAAAAAAGAATAGTAGGGATTTCGTGAACTGTTTTGTTCTTTGTTTCACTTTCCTTCCCTGGTAGTCCATTCCTTAAACACGTTATCCTTAAACACATTAAACACATTGAGTGGTGTGCTGTAGGAATGTCCTCCTTCTTCATTTCTTTATTTTTACATTACAGCCCCCAACTTCTAAACACCATTCTTACAAAATTACCCCTCCCCTTCAAAAGAAAAGTATTTCTGCCAATTTCACCAAGACCTTTTGTAATTCTGGACATTTCTATTAAATAACAGAAAATCCTTTTTTTTTTTTTCTTTCCACTGAGAATAAGCCTCAATAACCTTAACCATTCCTTCAAACAGCAGGTGGTCTTTCCTGCCCTAAGTAAACTAAGTGAACTAGTAACCTTTCTGGGTAACATAGTAATTGTTAAGTTTTACAAAACTTCTTCCCTACAAAGGCAAAAGTGAAAAAAGGATCTTCTGTGGGAAAGACAGACTTTACTTCCATGGGCAAAGGCAGACAATAGCGGATGCCACTACAAAGTTTCCATTTTCATATTTGTTAAGATGCCCATCATACCCTCTCCACCTGCTCTACTTCTCAGGCAGAAATGTACATGATTATTCCAACTTTCCAAACTCCTTAGATTCATAGCTATTCCTGACTTCATTTCAATGCAGATAAAAATATAATGACATGCACACTAATGCAAACTCCATGGGAAGTACAATACCTCTACTGTGGATCACTGCAAAGACAATTTCTGAACTATGGTTGTACTTTTCAAAGACGTGCAGGCTCTGGAGATCACAAAACAGCTGTTGTTGCTGGAGGGATGAAAAATAATTTTACCAGAATTATACAAAAGTACATTACAGAAAGAGGAAGTGTCATTATTATTTGTCTGAAAAGTATTTATTAGTAATAAGGGAAAAGAAAGAGAGCAAGATTTTCCAGACTGACTGAAGAGCTCTCAGTGTAAGTCTGGTGGGCATTTGTATGTCTAAAAGTAACTTTAAGCCAGCTATCCTATATTGGGGCTAGCAGATGCTAGGCCAGTCCTCATCACATATTGAAGTAGTTTGAAGGTTGCTCTGATCTGCACCAGATGTTAGTAGTTCTTAGGGGACCATTTCAAGTGTTTGGAATCATCTAGATAAAAGCATATTTGGCCATGCCCCCATCAAAGCCACACCCCCAACACCACAGATGTAGATTCTAAGCACCTGAGAATACCCTGATGCTATAGAGAAGACAGATTCTTCTATTTGACAGCAGAGCTGCAAAGTCACATTAACAGCTGCAGCATAAAGAATCAGGATGTGAAAGTTTAATGGGTAAGAAAGTATTTTAATATTGATAAGTTACTTCAAGGGGAGACAGGCTACATCTGTTTCAAAAACTCTGGCTAACTATCTGCTGGATTCTGACTTGTGTGATTACAGAAAAAAATAGATGAGAAGATACAAAGTTCTCTTTCTTTAGGATCTTGGCAAAAGAAAGTTCAGGTCTAGGAACTAAAAGTGTTTTTTCTGTTTATTTTCACTTGACTGATCCCCAGACATTAATCCCATGAATTCAGTAGTTAACATGCAAAGTAATCCTGGGACTAATAAGTCTAGAGCTTCTGTTCCTCAAGAGTTGCTGGCCAACAAAAAATTAATTGACCAAGTTCATACATACTTGGGATTAATTCGTCCTAATACCTAATGAATTACAGCCCTTTAGTCACAGGAAATGAAGTGCACAGTATGGAGGACAACATTACTAAGAAGAGATCATGTTTTTTAAAAAATACATTAAAAAGTTGAAGAAATAAAATTAACCTGCACTGATTAGTGGATTTTTTGAGTTTTCAGACAGCAGATTCAGTTTCTATTTTGGAAGAACATTAAATTACCTTGATAGGTCTTTTACATATTCTTCCAAACACTGCCATAAAGTAAGTGAGATTCAAGATTTGCTAAATAAGTCAACCTTAGAGGAAGTTCACATGTACAATGCAATGTACTTGTATTAAAATCTCTATTTTTAAACCACATTGAATATGTATTATAGCATACTAAAGTCAGTTATTTTAGGGAATGTTTTTGAAAAGTAGGCAATCCCAAACAGATTTTTATTTATACTGATGCATATTGGATGTTATGCCATTTATGGTGGAGCTATGCTATATAACACAATTAAAGAAAAATCTTTCCTGAGGGCATAATGCACCCGAACTAATATGGAAAGAATTAGGACCAGATGGAAGCCATGTAATTATCTAAACACAGACCAACTTTAGTTCAGGTTTTCATCTTATTTACACTAGTTGTGCTTTATTAATTAAACATGAAGTGATAGCCATGAATGTTCACCCTGGGAACTGAATGGACAAAGATACAAGACTATGAATCTGTAATTTTAGAGCAACACTTTCATGGTGAGGAACATGTTGTTATTCTCCCCATTTGTTCTTACACTGTGATGTGACATGCCATCACAATATGAATTCTGGATGTTACATTGTTTGGATTGAGCTGTAGCATCACCCAGAGTTAGAAGTGATATTTCTTCATACTTTAGTTGAGCTCCACACTTTTTAGACTAGATTCTATCATGGTCAAACAGGCAGCATAAAACTCATGATCTAGATGCCCCATCCAGTCCTCTGTTTCTATGATTCTACATATACTAGAAGCCCAGTGTGTTTCTTGAGCCTGCTCTTTACTATTCATCTTTGTCACAATTGTATAATTCTTCTATTGTAGGGGAAGAACTTCTAATTCTCTTTCTTTAGGCAGCTCTACATTTCATAGCGAATGTTCTATATGCCCAACTCAAAAAGAAAATTAAACATTTACTCACTTTAAAAACATGAGTCTAGAAGTCAGCAATAGCCAAAAAATGAGCACCAAATTAATTAAAAAGCTGGAAAAAGATGGACCATTGTTCAGCCTTAATAATGATATTTGTGTCAGGTGTCTATTTCTGTATATATTGTTTGTGGATTCTATCAACATCACAGACAAGATCTCATCTAAATGAGAGGAAGGTCCCGGAGTAGAAAAGCATGTGAAAAACACTGGGCTAATATTTCTAACACTGATATCTCAAGTAAGAGCAGACTGAAATGACCTAAAAAGGAAAACTTGAGAAATGTTATAGAAGTTCACTAATCCTGCTGTTCCAGTGATTTAATCACACTCCCCCCACTTTATAACAGTTATAGTTAGCTAACCAGGGAATGGAAACAGCACTTTATGGCTTATTACACAATGGTAATGAATGATGAGTACATTAAGTGCAGAGAAGGGACACATAACATGCACTCTGCACTGGGTTATGCACATACATTGAAGTGCCCATTCAACAAAAAACATCTTAGAGAAATTTTTGTACATCAGAGTACGTTCATGAACAGCTCACAAACAGGTTGTCCATAGCTGTCAGCTTTAATTAAAGTTCATAAAACCCCCTGAGAGCACACAAGCCTAGCAACTAGTTATGTTGAAGCTATATAAATATACAAGGTGAAGTCTTCTTATGTATTTTGTATAGTGAATGTGAATATAATGCCTTAATCCTAAGAACTTCATATCTTCCTTTTTATCCTTGGAAAATTAATCTGAAGCACTTAAGGACTGATGTACTAACCTTTCTTAAATGTTATTCTATAATGATAAGCTTTAGATGCTTCATTTTATTTTCTAGAATTTTTTTAATATTCTCAAACAATTTCTTTTGCTCTTATTCAAAAGAACTTTTGACACGAGTCCTTTGTCTAGTAACATTCTGTAAAATCAATATGAGAAAGATAGAAATGTAGCCTTGGACTAGCTGGAAACAAAGGAGCTGAGACATTTGTAAATGCTGCTGCAACATAATAAAGGAGGAACACGAATACAGTAGGATTACCTTATCTTTGGCCCTGAGCTACCTCAATAGCATCTTCTCCCTGTGATCGTCTCCAGTGACACTTCCACAGTTCAGCCACTTCAAGAGCCCTTTGTCTTTCATGGTCTCACTTTTATTGCTTGGATATTCCCCCTTCCCTCCCATTATTTTCTAACAGCACTTCTGTTCCATATCACATTACCAGCAGTGCTTTCATCCCATCTCCTGCAACCTGATTCCTCTGCAGATGTCCTGACAGAGCACAGATGCACCCTCATTTCAATTACCTCTCTCCTCAGAGGGTATTTCCCCCTCTTCTGTATAGCTCAAAAGCTTGGCTCTCTCATAAACAGAAATTGGTCTAGTGAAAGATATTACTTCACCCACCTTTTTTCTCTGAGATTCTCTGGGATAATTTTAAGAAGTTACCATTCAAAAATGTCCAGCACAAAAAACCCCACAAAGAAACAAAAAAAAGACACAGCCTTCCCTAAAAAAAGATTACTGCCATAACACTTTTTTTTTTGTTTTTTTTCGGAGGTCTACAGTATAGCAGACAATTTATGCTAAATATCTTGAGCACAGCGGAGTGCGGGAGACTACCATAAAGCCAACTGAGGTTCTCTGAGCCTGGCTAATAGGCTATGTCTACACTAGAAAAAGTTAGGTCAACTTTGTTAAGTAGACTTAATAAGGTTGACTTTAAGTTGACTTAAAGTAGACCTTATTAAGTCAACTTAAAGTGGTTTCCATGGATGTGGATTTAGTCCACTTTGTTAAGTCGACCTAGCTGCCCTCAGGTCGATTTAATAAAGTGGACTTAAGCGTCCACACCGTGCGTAGGTTGACCTAAAGAAGGGTTAGGTCAACCTAAGGAGGGTTAGGTCGACCTAAATGGCAGGTCTTACTAAGTCGACCTAGGTTTTCATTAGTTCGACTTAAGGATTTTCTTAAGTTGACCTAATCAAAGCCTGGTGTGGACAGAGACTAAGTTAGGATGACTTAAGCCTCCTAAGTTGACCTAACTTGCAAGTGTAGATATAGCCATAATGTCTTGCTTGTGGTCTTACCCTGCATTCTGCAACCCACGAGAAGTACTAGTTTCAAGATTCTAGCCAAACACGAACATTGTAATTGATTTAACAAGGTGACTGGTGCACACATCTATTCTGTATTAAAATATATAGTTATAGATATACCAGTAAACCCCCGATTCGCTAAAGAATCGCAAATTGAAAAATGGTAATCAC
>ML685780.1:1867011-1943777 GCA_007922175.1 Pelusios castaneus
TGTGTGTGTGTGTGTGTGTGTGTGTGTGTGTGTGTGTGTGTGTGTGTGTGTGTGTGTGTGTGTGTAAAAATAATTATTACATAAAGAGATGTTTTTCTTTTGAAGAATTTACTACCACACTGCCATTACATTAGATAAATTCTAAACTTGCAATACAGTTTTCAGAACACAATATAGTATTTCTTTTGCATATGCTAGAATACTTAATTTTGCCATGGCATAACAAACCCTACAATATAGTAGAATATAATATAAATTCCATATTCTTATGTATAAATCCCTAACAAGTGCAATATCAAACTTATTACAATGTAGTAAGTAATACACACATTTATTCAGTAACATTACAATAATATACTTTATACTACTAATACTATAATAAATTAACATTCTCTGAGTGCTGGCCAGAAAATCATAGAATGGGTAATGAAATCACTCAAGCCACTTACCTCTAGGTTTATTTAGAGTCATTCCAGTACATTCCATGTTATTAAAGAAAAGCCATACTTACTACTCCTTGATTTAATCCCTCTGAATAATATGCGGTCCTTCTGCTCTGTCTGGAATTGGCAGTCTTGCTGCTATGTAATGTCTTTTCCTGCTGGTGCGGCTTATCAAGATGCCTTTTCTGTTTCTCCAGCTCTTCCCAAGCAATCACAATCATCCACACCTGAACCTGTAAGTTCTCTGCCTTATCTACAATTTTTCTGACCTTTACAGATTTCTTCTGAATGATTGCTTTCTTAATGCTAATCAACAACTTCTTCCCATCCAGAGGTGAGATCATTGAACAATCAACTGTCCATTATGCTAATTTTTTTTTACCTTGTTTACCTCAAACTCAGACCTCCTCTTACTCCTCCACCAAGATGATATAATTTTACGCAATCAGCTATCTGATATGCTAATTAGCTTTATTGGTTTACTTCAAAGTTGGCTTCTCCTTAGCTCCAAATTCTCACTTACAAACCCTTCCTTTCAGATACCAGGAGTGAATTTTATTTCACTACATCCTACTTTCCTGTTATTTGCCAGTTTCCTAATACCTCTATTTTATTTCTTTTTTCCCTCACTGATTGATTACATCATCAGCCACAGTTTTGGATTTTTTAACTAAAATTTACTTAAACTGTTATTACATCTTATCAGAAGCCTTAAACTTAAACCTAACTATATACCATACATGGGTAATCTCTATGATACTGTCATCATTTTTGGTTTTCTGATTAAAGCAGATAAAATCTTTGCTGTTTTTATCCATTTGTGCTGGCTTTTTCAGCTGTCTGGCTAAATGTTGTCTCTATGCTTATATGAATTAGATCAGCTTTAAAAATCTCTTGTATCACCTCCTTTATGCATCTCAAAAGTACTGAGCTTTGAGATTTTCAGTCCCTTACACTCATGGCAGGACCAAGTACCATCTGGACCAGTGGTTCCCAACCTTTTCGACTTAAGGATCACAGATATTTTTACAACCCTGAAGGGCCACCAGTCTCTGCTAGCAGGCATTCTCCCAGATGCGGCCAGACAGAAGGAAGTCAATGAGGAGGCTGCCTTCTTGCTGATCTGCTGTCTCCTTGGCTGCAGCAGGGAAACACCATGCATCCTGTAGATTGTGCATTTCACCTGTGTTTCTAGGCAGAGACTCCCTTCTGCAGCCAGGGGGACAGAAGATTAATGGTCCCCTCCTTTGGCTTCAGCAAGGCCCCAGGCCTATGGACCTAGGTGGAAAGCTTTGCCATGCTCCCTGCTAAAGACAAGGGAAGGGCAGCGCTGATCTCCCATCCCCTTCACTGTAGCAAAAAGCCCACCCTGGTCTTTTAGCCCCATGGAAATGGGCTCCACCTGGGTCCTCAGGCAACGGCTCCCTTCTGTAGTCACCAGGAGGGGAGCCAAGGGCCACTGTGAAAGGCCCCCCTAGGCCACTTTTGGACCCCAGGCCAGAGATTGGGAACCACTGATCAAGACCAGCCCTGGCAGGTGTTTGTCTAACCTGCTCTTAAAAGTTTCAAAAGATGCAGATTCCACCCTATGCTCCCTAGCCTACTTATTCCAGTGTTTAATCATTCTGGGTGCGTCTACACTTACAAATTAAGTCGATTTAAGCTTGCTTAAGTCGACTTAATTTAATCTGCATCTACACTACATTTTCCTTAAGTCAACTTAAGCAGCAGCTTAAGTTGACTTAAGGAAAATTAAAGTCGACTTTATAAAACCTACTTTAAAGTCGACTTTACTGGCTAAGTCAACTTTATAAAGTCAACTTAGCCAATGTGGATGCAGAGTAGCCCTAAGTTGACTTTAAGGGCTTCAGGGCTCCCCCACTGCCCTCCCTGCCAGGGTTGCTGGACCAGGCAGAGCCTGGCATGCCCCCCCACAGGGCAGGACAGAGCCCTGCCCACCCTGCTCCCATGCCCTGCCAGTGTCCCTGTCCTGCTCAGCCCCCATTGTACAGCCCCCAGGTACAATTGGGCAAATGCTGAGCACCCTGGCACTTGGCAAGGGGTGCCTCCCCCCCGCCACCATGGACCACTCCCAGGTCCACCTAGCCCCTAGAAGTCGACCTAGGTGTTCAGTGTGGATGCTCTAAGTTGATATGGCAGGGTCCCCTTTAAGTCGACTTAATTTTTGAGTGTAGACATGCTAAATTGACTTAAATTAACAGGTGTAGACATAGCCTCTGAAAGTTAGGAATATTTTCCTAATATCCAACATAAACCTCCCTTGGATAGCTACAAATAGATGGGTCTGCAGATGGGAATTTTCATTCACCTCTTCCCAAGTATTTCACACGAAATCCACTCAGCTGTGTTTATCCCAAAGGTTCCATCTTGTCTGGCAGATTATTTAAACTAGTCTGTTGAAGCTCATAACTCTTCCCAGGAGTTACATTGGTCACATCTTCCCCAAAGTAGTAAATACGGTTCCACAATAATGCATATACTTTATCTTCTTAATGCAATGGATTCCAAAGCTACTTAAACTTAACTCAGTAAGTTTCTTTCAAGGATATTGAAAGAAATTGCCATATCTTCTCATGTGTTCTTCCTGCTTGTTTACAGTTCAAGACTCTGCATGTGCCTAACAATTCAGCTTCTCACTCAGAGATCAGCAAGATGTTAGAAACTAGAAACAAGTGACTCTGATTTACAATTTGTTTATACAGTGTTTGGTACAACAGAGACTACAACCCAGCCAGGGCTATCACAAGTGCTATCACAATAGCAAGGTTAAATAGTAAGTATAAAATGACTCTTAACAATCTTTAATAATCCTTTCTGAAGGTAATTAAAGTAGTTGTCCTTATATCCAGTTCCATTTTAAAAGATTCCCAAGTTACAGGTCTATCTAAGTGATATATCTATGAGAGTCAGCCACATTACCAAGTCATCATATGTTTAGATGTTTCCCAAAATACCGCACTCCAAACCAATCCTTTAGTAACCAAAACTAATGGTTTATTACAATAGGAAAGATACAAACGATAAGAGAAATGTTAAAGGATTAAAGCAATCACATACATACAAATCATTTGAAAATCCATATACATCAGGTTTCCAGTAGAATTGTGAAGTTGCCAGCTTGTATAGTCCCTCTGATGTACATCCAGTACCTGGATGGGTCTCAGTTATTTAATTCACAGCTTCAGTTGCAGATGTGTTGATCCAGAGGTAGGTGAAGGCTGAAGACTAAAGACAAAATTGATGTGGTGCAGCTACCTTTTATGTCCCTTGGCCGTTGCCATGCTGCTGATGGAAATTTAGAGAAATAAGTTGGAGTCTAAGGTCACATGAGTAAATCCTGTTGACTCATAAGATGTAAACTCTGGAGTTTTTCTCTGGGCTTATTGTATCTTTGAGTGTCCTTAATGGGCTATCAAACAGCTAGTGCTGCAGCTATCCTATCTGGGGTGTTGCCCAGAAATACAGCACAAGTTGAAATAAAGATACATCAAACATATCCATAACTCCCAATACAAATATGACACATACACATAACCAGTGATTCTCCATCTTTTTGGCTAGAGGGCCACAGTTACCATTTTTACAACCTTGAAGGGCCACCAGTCTCTGCCAGTAGCCTGCCCAGCCACAGCAGCCAAATGGAAGCAAGCAGCCTCCTCCCTGATTTCCCATCTCCCTGACTGCAGCATGGAAACTACATACGTCCTCTAGCCCTGTGCACTCCACCTGGGTCCCTAGGTAGTGGCTCCTTTCTGCAGCCAAGGAGATGGAAGATCAGTACTCCCCTCCCTTTGTCTCCAGCAGGGACCCTACTGCCTATGGATCTAGGTGGAGTGCTTTGCTACAGACAAGGAGAGGAGATCATTGATCTCCCATGCTTTTGGCTCCAGCAAAGGGCCTGCATCAGTCTTTTAGCCCCATGGAAATAAGCTTCATCTGGGCTCTTAGGCAGTGGTTCCCTTCTGCAGCCATTACTTTGAAAATCCTCATTGGCCACTTTTTGGGCCGTAGGCCAAAAATCCACTGACATAAACAATATCATAACAATATCAATGACATTCTAAGGATACCTGACATGGTCTATCTCTTATGCATTAATGTAAATTTGACATATGAAATATGAAATAATATCATAAATGGTTCCCCTGATCCAGCCAGCATCATAACAGCTATCTCATATTTCTGGCAATAAAACCATTATATCTCACAATCCTATTCCTTATGTGGTCTGTCTTCCCTTCACCCTCAGTCTTTGTGTGTGTGTGTGTTCGCGCGCGCGCACGTGCAGCAAAAGCTCAATGCTTTACTCTCTTCTGAAGAAAGATACTATATAAGTGCAAAGCATTGTGCAACATATAGCATATTATATCAATATATAACTAGACAGAGCCACATTAGATTAGTTCTTCAGTTATCATCATCTAAGAAGGGAAATGTTCTAATCACCTCCATATACCAGTAGGTTATAAACCAGCACATATAAAGATTTAAAATTGAGGCTAATGTGGACATTTCCCTTACAAATTATAGCCATTGAAAAATGTCTAACACTAGACTTTTATGTATAGACAATATTGGCAACATTTTGGATAGTAACAACATGGTTTTTAAAATTAAGACCAAATAGAGCTCAAGGATCTATTATTAATAATACATGAAAATTTGGTCAAAAGGTGAGTTTGCTTTTTTTAGGAATCAAAAAAAAAAAAAAAAAAAAAAAAAAAAAGAAGAGGAAGAGACTGAGTGATTTGAGAAACTATTTGCAATTCCTGAAAGTTAAAGGCATCTTTTTTTCCGCCAAATAATATTTTGCAGACCTCTTTTCCACAATCAGGATAGTTTATTTCAAATTAAAAATGCTAGATATGTATGTATTCTCTTCAAGAACATGGAGACACAGAACCGAATATTATGAGTCATGATCTGCCAAACAAAATGCCTTTGAATAGGGTTTTACTGCCTCTATTGTCAGATCCCCGATGATTTCTTACTTCTCCTGAATTTACACTTTTCCCTTGAAACCCCTCTTCCTGATACCTATCCTTCTGTTTGAAGTGCATTTAATGGAACTCCTTCTGAAAGCCAACAAAACAATTCCTTAATTAGATAAAATTGAGTGAGATAAGATATTTCCTCTACTTTGCAGGACTGAGTAGCCTGTCTCTACAACAATGCCTCTTTCAGCCTGAGGAACAAGAAATTGGTAGTAAGATCTAGAAATAAACCCAGGTACTTTCATATATCACCAGAAAGCATTATATTTCACAAGCCACCCCCGACATTAATCTTTATTTAACAAACATGAATCCTAACAAACATTTCAGAGACAGTGTGGCAATTCTGCTGTTTTTTCAAGAACCTCAGGATGTTTGGTGTTTTTTTCTTAAATCCTCTGCTTCTGTCATCATATGAATGTGAGAATATTAGTTTTCATTTTAAAAGTATCTGTAGCCCTCGTGATTGAAGAAGAAAGCTTGAAAATGTGAACCCTAGAGGCTCAAAACCAAAAGCCAATAAGAATAACCTACAATATATTGTTTAAGGGAAGAAAGAAAGAGCTGAATGTTTGGAAATACCACTCTTGTAATAGCACTTCCAGCGTACAGTTGTGCAAATGTGAAATAGCCATGTCGGTATCAGATTAAGGATAGTAAAGTTGTATATGATCAACATTTTTTAAAGTTCTTAAATAGTTACATAATATATATTTGCATACTGACATGATATGTTCCTATGATTAAAAAAACAATTATCTGGTCTAGTGATTCAGTTCCCAGACATTTCAGTGAGATCATGGGCCCGGATGAAACAAAGTACTTAAATATATACTTAAGTATGTTACTGAATGGCCCCTCTTTCCCCATTTCCCCCCTCCTCATTTTTGCTGCCCTCCGCTGGACTCTTTCTAATTTGTCCACATCCTTTCTGTAGTGGGGAGCCCAAAACTGGACACAGTATTCCAGATGCGGCCTGACCAGTGTCGAATAGAGGGGAATTATCACATCCCTCGATCTGCTGGCACCACTCCTAGGCTATATCTACACTTGCACTTTTAAGTCGACTTTAACTAAGTCGACTTAGTTAAGTCGACTTAGTGTGTCTTCACTTAAAATTAAAGTCGACTTAAAGGGGAACTTACAAAGTCAACCTAGAGCGTCCACACTGGATGCTCTAGGTCAACTTTGTGGGGTAAGGGGGACCTTGGGCAGGTCCACAGTGGCAGCGGGGGCACCCCCTGTGTACAATGGGACAAAGGGGTACAGGGACCCTGGCAAGGCAGAGCCCTGTGTGTGACACTGTCTGGATTTAGGGAAGCATTTATGATATTATTTTCTATGGATATCTCATAAATGCTATAATCCATAGGAACTATGTCATGTTTCGTATCAATAGAAAGGTAGTAATTTTCTGGGAATGGTTATATAGTTTATGTCTAGGAATTCTATGTCGATTAGAAGTTAAGAATTTGATGTTATATCCATACTTTAACTTGTGTCCTTCTGTACAAATGCCTTAAACGGGAGGGTGTGAACAACCATTGTCTCCTTAATGTTAAGGAATCTATCAGGTGATATGGTCCCAGGGAGTATCCTGATGAGCCATTAAGGAGACAATGGTTGTTCACACCCTCCCATCTAAAGCATTTGTCCAGAAGGACACAAGTTAAAGTATGGATATAACATCAAATTCTTAACTTCTAATCGAAATAGAATTCTTAGACATAAACTATATAATCATTCCCAGCAAATGACTACCTTTCTATTGATACCAAACATGACATAGTTCCTATGGATTATACCATTTATGAGATATCCATAGAAAATAATATCATAAATGCTTCCCTAAATCCAGACAGTGTCACACCGTGTCCACATGCCCTGCCCTTTGGGGGGCATGCCAGGCTCCCCCTGTGCCCTGCCCTGGCAAGGAGGGCATTGGTGTAGTCCTGGGGTAGCCCTAAGTCGACTTAGGGCTACCCCAGGGCTACACTGGCTTAATTCGACTTTAGAAAGTCGAAATAAGCCTTAGGTTGAGTAGAAAGGTGGTTTAATAAAGTCGACTTAATTTTCATTAAGTCGACTTTATTTTGCTTAAGTCGACTTAAGCAAGCTGCTTAAGTCGACATAAGCAAAGTGCAGTGTAGACGCAGGGCACATTAAGTCGACTTAAGCCAAGCTTAAGTCGACTTAATTTGCCAGTGTAGACGCAGCCCTAGTGATGCAGCCTAATGTGCCATTGACCTTTTTGGCAACAAGAGCACACTGACTCATATCCAGCTTCCCATCCACCGTAACCCCCACGTCCTTTTTTACAGCGCTGCTACTTAGCCGATCAGTCCCCAGCCTGTAGCAGTGCATGGGATTTTTCCATCCTAAGTGCAGGACTTTGCACTTGTCCTTGTTGAACCTCAGGAGGTTTCTTTTGGCCCAGTGTTCATAGCACATAGCAGACATGCTGCAGTACCTAGTCAAGAAGAGATAAGTTAACTACAATTGCAGGCTCAACTTTGAAATTCCTACGTTTGTCAGCTTTATCCAGCAATGTTCTTTTGTCTCTTAATAAAAATAAACCTGCTAGAAGTATTGTGCTGAGTTGTAAAATACTCTGTGATTTTAATTAGTGTAGTGCATACAAATTGACTAAATCTATGTTGCATAAGATCCATTTCTATTCCTTCTAGTTACTAAGACACTGGCAAATAAAAACAGGCTGCAATGGTGCTGCTTAGCAAAGCAGTGCGATGTTGGGCTGTCTTCAGGACCAAGTGACATAAAAAAACTAATTAGCTCATATCTGTCTGTGTTGTTTTAGCACTCCCTTTGATTGCTGGCAGTGCCTTACCTAATTAAAAAACTTTACACTGCCAAAAGTAATGAAACAAGCTAAGTATCAGCAGTTCATTTTAACAAGAGTAAAGTCATGAATTATCAAATGGAGGCATGCAGTACATAGATTTTTCAACTGAAAGGTTATTTCATATAGGCAATGTCCATCTTACAACATAGCCATGCCCTTCCTCAAACATGCTTTAGTTAGGAACAGCTGATCAGTGTCACCAGACTAAGATTTTCGGCATAGGGGTTTCCAGAAGAATCGTAAAAATGCTCTTTAGTGGTATCATACAATGTAATACCTGCTCAAAGAAATTAAACCTACTTTTTGCTATTTGTTGTCTCAGAATGTTCTGATTTCCAATTCAAACATACATGAATTATGCCTTCTCCACTTTTACCTCTCCTCCTTTTATCAAACCTGGTTTCTCCATTTCCCGTGCACCCCAGCCCTCTTTCCTTTCTAGATCAGGGGAAAAATGCTTCATTTTTCTGTAGTATTTGGATTCCACTTTGACCAATTTCCATCTGTTTCTACCAAAGACAGTATGTATGCCCCACTGTTCTTTTAGTTCAGTGAGCCATGGGTACAGTTTGGTTTTGAGTGTCAGCTGAGGTGGCTTGACCAATGAATTTTGTAGAAGCACAATCCTATGCTTTGTAGACTGGCACAGATATTAAGTATTCTACTTCACTTTAAGTAGAGATTAGGAATCTGATTCAGATAAGTTTTTAAGGACACATTTAGTGCTAAATCCTTAACAGAAACCATACACACAGTTTGCTTCTGTAGTTTGGCAATTTTTTCCCCCTCTTTGAGACCTAGATTTAGGCCCCCAAACTTTATACTTAAACACCCAAGTAAAAGTGGCCAGCCTTTTTAAGGATGCTGAGCAATCACAACTTCCATGAAGTCTATGAGTACCACAAGTGCTCAGCACATTTGAAAATCAGGCCCATTCTATATAATTCATTCAGCAATATTAGGCTACCCAGGTTTGAAACTTTGGGTATGACTCTCAACTAGAACTATGTATTTATTGCTACTACATTCAGAATATGATCATGTTACATGTGCTACTCTTCATAATGCTAGAGAACTCTCATACATACAACAGTTTTGTAGCACTGTAACAATCAGTGCAAGAGACAACTGAAAAAAAGCTAATAAAACTTGGACAGTGTTGATACAAGGTTTCCCACATTACTTCAACTTTCTGAACTCTGGCATATGGGGACCAATTCCAGTAAAAAAAAAAAAAAAAAAAAAAAGGGTCTGCAACAGACAGACGTGTAGGGGAAAAAATCTTCACATTTGAGAGTTCTATGATGAAATCATGAGTGAGGCCTAATTTTATTTGCTGTCACCCTAAGCTGCTGGGGCTCCTGCTGTCAGCCCTGCAAGGAGGGGCTCCTGCTGTCAGCTTCCTCTGTTCCCTCCTCACAGGACTGACAGCGGGAGCCCAACCATCTGGGGCTGACAGCTGGAACAGTGGTGAGGCTGGGAGGGCTGAACTATGCCCTACGAGCTGAAGGAGGGCTTGAGTGAGGAGGATGAAGGATGATGGGGTGGGAGGGTTGTAGTGATGATGGGTTCTGAGCAGATGTGATGAGTACTGGAAGGGTGAACTAAGGGTAGCAGGGGTCAATGAGGTAAGGGCTGAACTGATGAGGAAATGATGATGCTGGTTGGAGGACTGAACTGAGAGGAAGCTGAGTTATAGGGGGGGGGGGCGGAACAGAACTGATTGATACTGGGGGACATGATTAACTGTTGGACAGGAGAGGAAAGATATGGAGGTGAGAGCTCCTGCAGCAAGGGCCAAAATCACTTTGTTCAGTATATTTGGGAATGTGGGCCATACTAGTGGTCACATACACACACCCAGGGGATGAGCTGGAGGAGTTCAAAAATCAATGACCTGAAACCACATGATTTGGGGCCAATCTCATGACTTTTGTGACTTCTAATTAAGATTTTCCATCTCTTAAAGTTAGCAGTGCTGGGTCTGTTCATTCTGAAAGTTCATCCATTCTTTGCTGCAACTGCCAATAAGGGTGCTAGTTAATGCCAGTTGGGATTTCAGTTTATTTGCAGCTAGCTGACTGCAAGGAAAGACCATTCATTCATTACATTAATTGAAGAAGATAGCTGTTAGTCAACAAACAGTTAGTTTATTCAGAGAACAATATTCAACAGTTGAGTTAGTTGAATACTGCAAGAAATTTTCTGAATAAGTAGTTTATTTCATTAATACAGAGATTATCAATGTGTTTTGGCTGGTATTTTCAAAAGTACTCAATTGACTACTGTGATATTGTCTGTAACTTGCTTAGAAGTATACCATAAAAAGTAAGTCATTATTTGTTAATAAACATACTATAAACAGATGCAAGAAAATCAGAGAGGATAAACTAGCCCAAACAAAAAAGTCGTATTGATATTTAAAACTATGTTAGAATCTTACTTGGTAAAAAAAGACAAAAGACCAACTTAATAACCCAAAGTCAGTGTGTCAGTTATTAGGTCTAATTGGTGGACAAAATAATGAGGGGATGAGCTATTTCACCCATGTTTCTCTTTTTGAGTTTTTAATTAAAGAGACTTTTGTGGGAAATAACAGCTGAAATATCAGAGAAGAATAGAGAGAGGACAGCTGAAGCCAGCTTCACCATTGTGGCTTTCACCTGCACCATTTCCTGGTACCCTGGACCTTCACCACTCCAATTCTGAGAGATATCCTGATTAGATTGGGCCATAGACTGGGATTCAAATGATATCAAAATCTCTAGCTATTCCACCTGAATCCCAAATACTACGTGAGATGAAATGGGATTGGATTTCAACAACAACAACATTAACAATTCCAGCCCCTCTCAACTAATTTTGCCTCTTCTCCCCGAAAGGACAGTTACCACTATTTTTGATACCATCTAAGAGATTGTCAAACAATGGAAAGCTTCACTGTAAATAAACTCTCCAATTAAAGGAAAAGAAAACAAAAAATATTGTTAAAATGAAAGATTTACGTAATATGTTACATTTCAAATGCTTTAACTATTTTTCCTTCTTCTCTGTATCTTCAATAAAACTTTAAGAAGAGTTTTAAAGATTTCTGCCATGGTGCTAGCAGGCTGATGTCTCTGTACACCAAGCCATGGACGTTCTTTAACCCTGTGATTGGGTTATGTTTACATCTGTGCCCTTATATGCTACGTAAGTTAATACATGACTTGGAAGCACAAATCTCATTGACTTTCACTTAGGTGCTACTGAAAAAAAAAATCCACCTTTGATGAATAATATTCAACTAGTTCTAGAGAGAATTTCTCAGTCTCATTGAAGGTCACTTTTGAAAACTTGGACTTGATCACTTTTGAAAACTTTACCCTTAATTTAGATGATGTTGACTTTTGCCCTCTAGGAACTAAGTGAAGTACCTAACTGAGCTCACATGGGCAGCAGAGATCCATAAGCCAGAAACAACTTTTGGTCCCTAATTCAACAGAGAATTGAACATCTGTATTCAAGTGCTGTATTCACATGAGTGCTTTCATTGAAATAAGTATGTGAATACTATTACAAGTGTTTGCAAAATTAGGCTTTGTTCAGTGGTAACGTAGACTTTTAGAAGTCGTGACCTAACTTTAAAAGATCCTGTTATGAATTCCCTGTGCTATTCATTTCTTCCAATCCCAAAGATTTTTGTTGTTTTAATGTTGAAGAGATGGGGAGGCACTTAGGTTAAAAAACAAAACAAAAATCCAACCACATACAGTATTAAAAACATCAGTGCTCACATTCAATACACAGCCATTCTGCTAACAATGGGAGCACTTTAGGATTTGAAGTTTAATTATATGTGAATGGAATCTTGGAAGGAAGATAATTAGAGCTATCTTAGTTAGATTGCACTCAATCTGTGCAAACGTTACTAATGTTAAATGCTGTAGCAACCATCAAGGAATCTGCAGGAAAATCTGCAATGAGAAGGGCCAGAAACAAAGCAGACATGCTGAAAAATCAGTCTTTTTTCCGCATTATCAGATTTTGGAGGCCTTTTTTCCTAAACTGTGCATTGATTTGAACTTTGAGTTTAAAAGGCAAACTAACAACAGTATCATATGAAGATCATCATTTTCTGGTCCTGAATCTAAGAAAAATGAGAAAAAAAAGTCAACTATAATGAAATAAGTTTTTTGTGCATAAAAGACAGAGGCAAGACATCTTTCCTCAATAAGTTCATTCTTCCTCTCCTTTCCATCTTTATGGAACTTACTCCTGACCAAACTAGGTGGACTGAAATCACTATATGGCCTCTTAAGCTCATGCCCTTCCCTAAAAGGTGCAAATGACATATCAGAATAATGGCAGAATAACTGCAGAGCAGGTGTACATCTGAAAATGCAAATTAAGGACACCTAAGTGCAACTTCAGTAAAAACACTTTCCTTTACCATTGTTTCTGCTTCTTTTTCACCTAGGTGCACAATTCCGTTTGGTGGCTGCTTCTAAAGCATACATTTAAATCATACATTTAAATATAAATAAAATAATTACACAGAAGGGAGAAATGAAAAATGTCTCCTGTTATGGGTAGTGCTATATTTCATTTCAATCAGCTTTCTGCTGTAGGAAAATGTTTCTATTTTCCTTCTTTTGTATGGAAAGGAGTTTCTTTCATTCATTATTTCTCCTATTCATCTACCATAGAGTGCACACTACAGATTGGCATGACATCTGGAAATGGGTAATGTCATGTCTATTAAGGCTGAGGCAGGAAAGGTCAGAAGCCATGACATTCCTTCAGCATGTGTGGGACCATCCATGAGTTCTTCATCCAGTTATTGTTGGAGCCAACACATCAAGCTATTTGGCTGGTACAGACTACGGCATATGGAGCAGAAGGCAAAGCCACCTAAGATAGCCTAGAGTCTCCTGAGAAAACACTGGAGGCAGGTTGCTCCAATGCCTGACTTTCTCCTTAGTAGCACGGTGAAATGACCGTATGCCTTCAGTACATCATTGCTGCTTCATGCTGAAAGGGTATGCCAAACTTGCAAGATAGGTCGACTTAAAGACGCTTAAGTCGACCTAAAGAATGCCACGTCCACACCAGATTTTCATTAAGTCGACTTAATAACTACCGCACTTTAGGTCAACTTAACAGCTAAGTCGATTTGTTAAGTCGACCTAAAACTGGTGTGGATGCCCTAGGTCGACTTAATTCCCTAAAACAGACAAAGTCCTGTGGCACTTTTAAAGACTAACAGATTTATTTATCTCATGAGCTTTTGTGGGAGAAAATCCCACTTCGTCAGACGCTTTGAAGACTTCAAAGCGTCTGACGAAGTGGGATTTTCTCCCATGAAAGCTCATGCGATAAATAAATCTGTTAGTCTATTGCCGAAAAACAGAGCCCTGTGACACTTTTAAAGTCTAACATGGAACTCTGGAACTTAATTCCCTAAGTCGACCTAGGGCTGGGGACAAGGGAGCCGCGCCTCTCGGGGAGCCACGGATTCCTTCTCAGCAGAGAGCCACGGCTCCCTTCTTGCCAGGGAGCCAGGGAAGCAGGGAGTCGGGACAAGGGACCTGTGGCTTCCCTTGTCCCCAGGAGCCACAGCTCCCCTTGTCCCCAGGAGCCGCGGCTCCCTTCGGAGCTGCGGCTCTCCGTCGACCTAGTCGGTCGACTTTAGAGCCTAAATGTAGAGTCTCTAAGTCGACTTAACAAGGTCAACTCTAAGTTGACTTAAGTCAACCTTGTTAAGTCGACTTAACAGAGTCGACTTAGCTTTGTAAATGTAGACATAGCCAAAGCATCCACCTGGTGCATTTGCATTTATGTGGTGGCCCAGGTTTCAGAGCCATACAAGAGGACAGAAGTCACTATTCTTTGAAAGATACACTTGAGCAAATTTCCCCTCCCACCCTTCGGAGGCTAATTCTCCCCCTTGCATGCCACCCAAGCCTGGCAGTAATGCAAGCCAGTTCAGAAACCCTGGAGTCTGCACCCTGAAGTAGCCCCAGTCAGCAGGGACATTGCAGCATGACAGCTTCCTCCAAGAGCCTGGCTCTAGGGGAAGCAACCTCCCCTCTCCATTCAGGATGGCTGCTGGGAGTAGAGGTCATGTTGTGGACCAGAGCTTCTAGTTCTCCCCACTGTCTCCCAGCGCCCCGTGTTTCCAGACGAGTTCATTTATGTACCAGTCTGGCAGGCAGCCCAGGGAAAGAAGAGGAAGCCACTTCCCCCACCCAAGCCCCAACAAGAAAGAGGGTCCGGGGCTGAAAGTGAATCCCCAACCACCCATCCAGCTGCCAGGAAGAGTAGTCAAATGGGAGCTGGGGCACAGTGGGAGAAGAACAGAGTCACCCCCCTTCATCACTGTAAGTGGGGCAGGGAATGGGGAGAGCATGGTGACCACGTGCAAGAGACACATGAGTCACATGACCAGTTGTGTGTCCTCCCCCTGCCTCTCCTCCAAAATTCCTTACCCTGCCAGCACCCAGCAACAAATGTAAAAGTTGGCACTTGTACCCCCTTCCTCTGCAGTCCCATGCCAGACACCTGGGTGCAGCATCAGAACCCCCATCCAAAACTTGCTCATCAACCCCCCTAGTGAGAAAAACATTGTAAAGTGGCCCCTCACACTAAAAGGTTGGACACCCCTGCTCTAGCTATTTAGTAATATAGTATCTGTTGACTATGTACTTATATGGAGCTAGATGCATCTGCTCACTGAGTGGTACAAAGAAAAGCTAAGGCCTAAAACAATAGTCACACAAATAGCACAAAATGCATAGAGGGGAGGAGAGAATTTGCACTTTGCAGCAAGCTCCCCCCCTCTAACTTGCACTTGTATGGACAACTCCATATGACAATTGCACTGTTGGGACTCTATAGTTTTTTGAGGCGGCATGTAGGACAAGAGGTGTCTGGGTGACATGCTTGCTCATTTTTGCATATGTCTCTGAGAATTTACTGGGCTTTTCCCAGAAGAAATCTGCATGGGAGTTTATGGTTCTTTTTACTTCATTTGAATGTGCTGTTGGGAAATACGGTTAATGCTCAGTTAATAATGGAGGACCCAACTGAAGTGCACAATAAATACAACATAATAAATACAGCATATTACATAACTCCGCAATTTATCACAAGGCTATCACTGGTATATATAGATAGCATGTGTTTGTGTCTGTCTCATCTTCGTTCTTCAGCAAAACCAACAATTTCAACATATTGCAAGTTTTGATTTAAACTACTCTATTGTCTGATCTACTTAGTTATCATATGAATTTTTTTTACTCTCCCTCATTATAACGAAGTCCAAGGTGCATGAAATAGTTGAGCCTGTAAAGAAAAGTTCCCTGTGAATTTCAGGAAGATAGCAGTGCCATAATCTTCCGAAGATTTCACATAAATTGCTCAGCATCTCTATAAGAACAGGCTACTGTCACAGGCAGTCCTTCCTAACATATGGCAAACACACTTAAACTTGAAATTCTGTCTCTCTCACCCAACAGAAAAATGGTTCAATGAAATATACTGCCTCACTCTCCTTGTCTCTCTTTATAGATGGCAACATTTTCAGCAGGAAAGTCACATCAGATTATGTCAAGACAGATACTTTGTCTATTTTCATTTAGTAATTGCATAAACTGCCTTGGAAGAAAATACCTCAGAGTAGAAAAATAATCTATAATCAACTCAAATAACTACAACAAAAAATGCTAACTTGCTATTTTCACAACATGGATAATAGGTTTGCTTAAGGGTATAGAATGTACCAATGTTTTTGCATGTTATCTTTTATATCAGAACCATTAAAACATGCTACATTCTGAATAAGGAAAGAAATGCCTCCTGCTCATGACCAGAGTGACAAATGGTTCTTGAGCCTGTTTTTCACTTGTGAGCCTTGTGTGAAGACTGAACCCTGCTGCCCAGGGCTGAAGCATGGAATTTAGCTTCTCAAGGCCCCGTGGGGCAAGGGCTAGTGCTCAGTTCATTGCCACCCTAATGCTGGCCCTGCAGTTCCATCCCCCCGAAACCCGTACCACCACAATTTTAAAACAATTGTTTAAATCCAGTTTTGGTTTCCTCATTGGCCAGTCCGCTGCATGCTCCATGAGGTGCTCACTTTGCCTTCCCCATTCCCAAGAATGGCCTTGCCCCAGATTTCCTTGTTTCTCATTTTACTCCTTTCTAGTACTCTTCTGGAAATTCCTACAGTCCCCAGTCTTCATCTCTGAAATTCTCATATGTTCTCCTGGACTTCTAAAATAAATCTACTTATATTCCAGTTCTCTGCACTGATCCTGTGCCTCATTTTTTCACAGCAAATTAAATATAGTGAACCAGTTTGATAGTGTTAACCAGTGTTAAAATGGAGGCACTGAAATTTTAAGTGCTGTCTCCTTACGGGTTGTAGGAGTATTATGAAAGAACAGCTCTTTAAAGAGTTCCTTGTAGTACACACCACATAGCAGCCTATAGGTAGAACCAAACAAGTACATTAACAAATCAATCCAAAGAAAGTGCAGGGAGTGGAATGAAGGAAGACAGGAACATGATTAATGATCTGGAGGATGGAGTAGATTGCACCCTTAGCAAGCACATGAATGACACTAAATTGGAGGGAGTGGTAAATACTCTGGACAGTAAAGATAGGATACAGGATGACCTAGACAACTTCGAGGATTGGGCCAAAAGAAATCGGATGAGATTCAACAAGGATAAGTGCAGAGTTCTGCACTTAGGACGGAAGACTCTGCACTTAGGACAGAGGGATCTAATACATTGTTACAGATTAGAACCTGAATGGCTAAGCAGCAGTTCTGTAGAAAAGGATCTGGGGGTTATAGTGGACAAGAAGATGGATATAAGTAAAAATGGCCCTTATTGCCAAGAAGGCTAATGGCTTTTTGGGCTGCATTAGTAGGAGCATTGCCAGCAGATTGAGGAAACTGATTATTCTCCTCTATTCGGTACTGGTGAGGTCACATTTTTCCAATTTTGGGCCTCCAACTACAGAAAGGATGAGGACAAACTGAAAAGAGTCCAGAGGAGGGTAACAGAAATGATTAGGGGGCTGGGGCACATGACTTATACGAAGACACACCTTCCTTGCCCACTTCTATTCCAAGTTTTCTTGATTCCTGTGTGCCACCAAATATCTCACTGGACCACTTATGTTTGTCTCACTGCTGGAAAGTCCTCACACTCAGAGATTTAGCTATATTTGACCCATCTGAGGTGAAAGAACCTGCTAAGACAATGAGACAGAGATCATATTAGGGCTTTTTTTCCCATGATGTGAAAAAGAAAATCAGCCTTTGATTGAACTAGTACATTAAAAATAGAAGTGCAATGATAACAACATAAGGGACTAGCAGCCCTAATTATGTATCTATGATCTTGGATGAGATTGTATATGGGCATCTAGCCCCTCCAACTGCACATGCCACCATGGCTACACCTCTATTTTTATGCTAGCTCAATCAGTGCTAGATTCCTCAAACTGTAATTTACATTTTTCAGCTCTGCTATAGAATATATAGAATCATAGAATCATAGGGTTGGAAGGGACCTCACGAGGTCATCTAGTCCAACCCCCTGCTAAAAAGCAGGACCACTCCCCCTAAATTATCCCAGCCAGAGTTTTGTCTAACCGAGCCTTAAAAATCTCCAAAGATGAAGATTCTACCACCTCCCTAGATAGCCCATTCCAATGCTTCACCACCCTCCTAGTGAGAAAGTTTTTCCTAATATCCAACCTTGACCTCCCCAGCTGTAATTTGAAACCATTGCTCCTTGTTCTGTCCTCTGTTACCCTCGAGAACAGCCTAGCTCCCTCCTCTTTGGAGCAACCCTTCAAGTAGTTGAAGGTTGCTATCAAATCTCCCCTCAGTCTTCTCTTCTGTAGACTAAATAAGCCTAGTTCCTTCAGTCTCTCCTCATAAGTCATGTGCCCCAGCCCCCTAATCATTTTTGTTGCCCTCCGCTGGACTCTTTCTAATTTGTCCACATCCTTTCTGTAGTGGGGAGCCCAAAACTGGACACAGTACTCCAGATGCGGCCTGACCAGTGTCAAATAGAGGGGAATTATCACATCCCTTGATCTGCTGGCAATACTCCTACTGATGCAGCCTAATATGCCATTGGCCTTTTTGGCAACAAGGGCACACTGTTGGCTCATATTCATCTTCCCGTCCACCATAACTCCCAGGTCCTTTTCTACAGCGCTGCTACTTAGCTGATCGGTCCCCAGCCTGTAGCAGTGCATGGGATTTTTCCGTCCTAAGTGCAGGACTTTGCACTTGTCTTTGTTGAATCTCATGAGGTTTCTTTCGGCCCAGTGTTCCAATTTGTCCAAGTCTCTCTGGATCCTGTCCCTGCCCTCCAGAGTATCTACCATTCCCCCCAACTTGGTGTCATCCGCAAACTTACTAAGCACGCAGTCTATTCCATCATCAAGATCATTAATGAAGATGTTGAATAGAACCGGCCCCAGGACCGACCCCTGGGGCACTCCACTCGTTACCGGTTGCCAACCAGACATCGAGCCATTGATTCCTACCCGCTGAGCCCGTTGATCTAACCAGTTTTCGATCCACCTTACGGTCCACTCGTCTAACCCATACTTCCTTAACTTGCCAACGAGAATGCTGTGGGAAACCGTATCAAAAGCCTTGCTAAAGTCAAGGTATATCACGTCAACGGCTCTTCCCGCATCCACAAATCCAGTCATCTCATCATAGAAGGAAATCAGGTTGGTCAGGCACGATTTGCCCTTGGTGAATCCATGTTGACTGTTCCTGATCACTCTATTGTCCTCCAAGTGTTTCAGGATGGATTCCTTGAGGACCTGCTCCATGATTTTCCCAGGGATTGAGGTGAGGCTGACCGGTCTGTAGTTCCCCGGATCCTCCTTTTTCCCTTTCTTAAAGATAGGTACTATATTTGCCTTTTTCCAATCCTCCGGGACCACCCCCGTTCGCCACGAGTTCTCAAAGATAATGGCCAGCGGCTCTGCAATCACTTCCCCCAACTCCCTCAGCACCCTCGGATGCAGTTCATCCGGCCCCATGGACTTGTGCACATCCAATTTCATTAAGTGTTCCCTAACCTGACTTTCCATCACTGAGGGCCACTCTTCTCTCCAGTCCGCGTTACCCCGTGTAGTAACCTGGGAGCTGGCCCGCCCTGTGAAGACTGAAGTAAAAAAAGCATTGAGTACTTCATCCTTTTCCACATCATCCTCCACGAGGATGCCTGCCCCATTCAGTAAGGGACCTACACCACCTCTGATCCTTTTCTTGTTGCTGATATACTTATAGAACCCCTTTCTGTTATCCTTCACATCTCTTGCTAGCTGCAACTCCAATTGTCCTTTGGCCTTTCTGATTTGATCCCTGCAGTCCCGAGCAATATCTTTATACGCCTCCCTTGTCATCTGTCCAAGCTTCCACTTCTTGTAAGCTTCCCTTTTATGTTTCAGCTCCCCGCAGAGTTCCCTGCTAAGCCACGCTGGTCGCCGTCCACATTTGCTGTTCTTTCTGCACATCGGAATGTTATCTTCCTGTGCCTTTAACAGGGTTTCTTTAAAATACAGCCAGCTGTCTTGGACACCTTTCCCCTTCAGATCAGCTTCCCATGGGACCCTGCCCATCAGCTCCCTAAGGGAGCCAAAATCTGCTTTTCTGAAGTCCAGGGTGTGTGTTCTGCTTCTTTCCTTCCTTCCATTGATCAGGATCCTGAACTCTACCATCTCATGGTCGCTGCTGCCCAGGTTGCCATTTACTTCTACTTCCCCAATCAATTCTTCTCTGTTTGTGAGCAATAGGTCTAGAGGTGCAAGGCCCCTAGTTGGTTCCTCCAGCATTTGTACTAAGAAGTTGTCTTCAATACTCTCCAAAAACTTCCTGGATCGCCTGTGCACTGCTGTATTATCTTCCCAGCAGACATCAGGATAATTGAAGTCCCCCATAAGAACCAGGGCCTGCGACAATCTGGAAACTTCTGTTAGTTGTCCATAGAACGCCTCATCCACCTCCTCTTTCTGGTCTGGTGGTCTGTAGCAGACACCCACCACAACATCCCCCTTGTTGCATTCTCCCCTAAACTTAACCCACAAGCTTTCAACCATCTTGTTTCCACTTTCATAGTGGAGCTCCGAGCAGTCATACAGCTCTTTTACATATAAAGCTACTCCTCCCCCCCTTTTTCCCTGCCTGTCCTTCCTGAACAATTTATATCCATCCATGGCAGTACTCCAGTCATGCAAGTTATCCCACCACGTTTCTGTTATTCCAATTATATCATAGTTCCTTGTCTGTGCCAGTACTACCAATTCTTCCTGCTTGTTTCCCAGGCTCCTCGCATTTGTGTACAGGCACCTAAGATACCGGGCCCATTGCCCTACTTTGCCCTGTCGATTCTCCCTCCTGTCGCATCTTCCCCCTTGCAATTTCTCCCGGTGTCCTCCTTCCCCACTCGCCTGAGGTATTATGACTTTATCAAGAAATAAACAATTATTTGACCCCAGCCCCCAGTTCCAACTACCCTCTCTTTTATTCCTGCTGTTACAGCCCCAGCATCCCCCAAGTTCCATCCCTTCCCCCAGGTTTCCCTCAGTTTCACTTACCTGTGGGTCTTGGTCATCTTCCCCCTTCGGACCTAGTTTAAAGCCCTCCTTACCAGGTTAGCCAGTCTGCTTCCAAATATGCTCTTTCCCTTCCTGGATAGGTGGAGTCCATCTCTGCCTAGCAGTCCTTCTTCCTGAAACAGCACCCCATGGTCGAGGAAGCCAAAGCCCTCCTGGTAACACCATCTCCGCAGCCAGGCATTCACCTCCAGGATGCATCTGTCTCTGCTCGGGCCCCTACCCTTGACCGGGATGATCGAGGAGAACACCACCTGTGCACCGAACTCCTTCACCCGTGCTCCCAGAGCCCTGTAGTCACCTTTGATCTGCAGAGGGTCACCTCTCGCAGTATCATTGGTTCCCACATGGATGAGTAGCATGGGGTAGTAGTCAGAGGGACGGATGATTCTCGACAATCCCTCCGTAACGTCTCGGATACGGGCGCCTGGCAGGCAGCATACCTCCCGAGAAGCCTTATCTGGGCGACAGATGGGTGCCTCCGTCCCCCTCAGAAGAGAGTCCCCAACCACCACAACCCGACGTTTTCTCCTGGGTGTGATGGTTGTGATCCTCCCAACCTCGGGGGTGCACGGCTTCTCCTCTTCCATATCATCTCCCGTCTGTAGTGCTGCGTAGCGGTTCTTTACCACAGCGGAGGGTGGGATGGGAGCAGGGGTGGAGCACTGTCTGCTGCCAGAAGTAACCAGCTGCCAGTGTCCACCCTCTGCTTGAGCCATCCCATCCTTCTCCGAGGGTGTGGCAGCAGTCCTTTGCCTCTGGATAGTTTCCTCATCCTTGCATGTTTCCTCATGAATGCTATCCAGGAACTTCTCCAGGGCATGGATACTCCTGAGCCTGGCCACCTCCTCCTGTAACTCCCCCACCTGCTTCCTGAGAGATTCCACCAGGAGACACCTGTCACATTGAATGATCTCCCCAGCCTGACCATCTGAGAGTGGGAAATGCAGTCCACAGTCCTTGCAAGTCCACGCCAGGATCTGGGTAGAGATATCCATGGTCAGTATGTCTGTCTGGATACAGGCGCAGGTGGTGGAGACAGTAGCAGTGCTGGCTACTTTGTTTCAAGATAGGAAAGCCCTGGAGGATATATATATATAGGAACTACCTGAATGGGAGAAAAAGGAAGCTTTTTCAGACTGGTGGTGGGTTCCCATATATCTGTGTAAAGCAGATATTTAGGCATCTGTTGACTGAACTTCTGGTAACTCATATCAGGTATGAGGAGAGAGATTTAATAAGTTGCACTAGTGGCCCTAGAAAGTTTGAACTTCCCAGGAATCTGATTGATTGACTAGAGATTCTGCTGAAATATTTTCAAGTATAACGTTCCAGGAATGGAGGAAATTTGGGATGACAATTAACGGAATATTGGAAGAAGATATGGAGGTTTGCCAGCATCAGAGTGACTCACATCCCCTCTTCCCCTTGCAGTAGCCCAGGAAGTGAACACATCATAGAGGACAGGCAGTGAAGATCAGAAGGGAATTGACCAACCTCTGCATCTCAAGTGGCTCATAACCCATGTTTCTGGAACTATAATGTGCTAGTCAAGGCACAAATCTATATTGTTTCATCCATGTGGCCAAGTTATTAAAGAGAAATATTTGTAAAGATATACACTCATCTTGGCAGGCCTGAAACCTCTAACTGTTCAAATTGAGCAAAAATTACAAAGATAGTTTGAAAGCATTACTAGCTGTGTGTTTAAATTGTTTTCATCCACTCACCATCCATCCTGATTCACATGTGGATGGGCGGGAGGAAAAGAGAAGTAGAAAGTAGACAGTGGCAATGCCATGGCTTCCACTTTCAACCAAAGCTAAAAGGAACCCCCACTGCATGCAGCATCCTCCATAACAATCATTTTATTGGTCATAAACCAAAAATACCTCCTTTTAAAGACTACAGATTCCCACATAACAAAAAGCAGGGTAGATGACACTTACTGGGCTGCTGATTCATCCCTGGCCCCAAACTGATTCCTCTACATGCTTTTCTCCAGTCCATCCCTGAGTTACTCCTTGGAAAATGGTTTCAGGATGTTCTCTAGCCCATCCAGCTACAAGAGCTGCTCCAGGGCTTCCAGCTCCATTTCTGGTCCTGGGAATGTGATTTTGTCTGTGTATCAGCTGCTTTCACTCTTGCCTCCCTTCCTCTGCTCTGAAAATAAAATCCTCCCTCATGGGAGATATTGGGTTCTGTGCTTAGGGTGTTGGCATGTTACCAGTAAAGGTGCTCATAGCTTGGACATGTACAAGGGACACTTCTGTGGTTTTTCATCCTTGGATTTGTGGTATAATGCTACAGGTGCATGATATGCTCTCTGCACTGCATACCAATCCAATGGAGGATCAGGTCCACGAGCCTCTTCAAGATGGTTTCATAGCAGTGAATCATGGTTCCAGGTGTACTTACACCAGAGATTAACTAGAAGCTGGCCAACTAGCAAATGCTGAGAGGTAGGCATCTTCTAGGCAACATGGCTGAACTGAACTCAGAAAATAGAGCAGCCATATGAAAAATGAAATTAAATGCCATGCAATGGTATATGAACCAACAGCTGGTTTCTGATCCATAAAGGGCAAGTGGGAAGGGAGTCAGTAGAAGGGCTGGAAAGTAAAGGTACAGGAACTTGCAAAAATGCTAGTATAGAACTATCTAGACTTGAAGCCAGAGCCTTGTGTCTTTGCTATCACCTACTGCATGAGTATGCCCATTGAAGACAGTGGGACTTCAGAGTAAGGCATCACTCAGTTTTCTTATAGGTATCACAGTCTGTCCTATATTAGGTACTTGTCTGTTTCTTTCATGGTGTAATGGGTAAAAAATATATATTGTTAAAGCTTAATCATGTAGGTCATTCCTGACTGAATGTCCTTTAACAATGTTTTAAAAAATAGAGAAATAAAATGAAGTAAAAGTTTGAAAACATTTAAGCACAATGTAATCTGCTATAAAACACTATATAATCTACTATGCTGCCAATTATTTGTAGTTCACAGATTGTACTTTGAACTAGCTTGTTAAAAATGGTATGATCCTTAGCCTGGAGAGTGCCTGTAGCACTCTGCAGGACAGATATGATTGGTCCAAGTCATTGCAACTCTATGAAAAGTGAAGCTGATGAAGAATTCTGCTGCTCTTTGTGTTAAACGGTGTATCTCAACAGGAGCATCTCACACCAGTTCTGCTTCATCTGCATTGGTTGCCCTTTGTTTTCCAGGGGGGATTTAAGGTGTTGGTATTGACCTATAGATGCAAAACAGTCTGTGATCTACCCATCTAAGAGTCCACTTCTTTCCCATACTGCTGCAGTTGTAATTGGTAGGCACACTTAAGATGGAGCTCATTTGATATAAGAGAGGGAGCTGCTGGCAGATAGAGTGTTCTCTGTGAGTTCTCCTCAGTTCTGAGGAGCAAGAATGACCCTGAATAGGAGCTCGGGAGGGACAGAAGACATGTTGACTGCCATTATTTTGTCAGCCAGTACTTGTCTGGGACATTTATGTCCCAGGAGGGGCAGAATTAAAATGGCTCCTGGTCAGAAGCCTAAGTCAGCATCATATCACACCACTAATGTCCCAAGAAGGAGGGCAAAGCAGTTTTTGAATTGCCATATCATGGCACCAGAGAGTGCACTGAGACAAGGAATAAACACCTGCCTATAAGTTTCTTCTTAACCTCTGGTGGTAGACTTCTGCCCCAAAGTCTGATTTATAGCCCTTTTCCCATGCTACAGGGAGTGGCGGGGAGGGGAATGGGAATACGGTGGATATTTCATTCTGGGACGAGGGGATTATGTCAAACTTTATTTTGCTTGGCTATTGCTAGTTAGCATTCATGTAGAAATGTTGAAGCTGTAATAGTAATTAAGAAATTATGAATTCTGTTTTTCAACAATGTTAAAGATGCGTAACTGTATAAAGGTGGAAAACTAATAAAAAAATGCAAGATTTAGGGAAAAAGGACTTTCTTTGCTATTCAAAATAAGAAGCATTTTCCCAGTGGAATTACGTAATAGGCCTCTGAACATGAATCGCCAAATCATATTGAATCATAGTTTTCCTTATCCCCATAACGAAACAGACTACTTTATAATGATTGCTCCAACACAATTTGGGACTTAAAGGACATGCTAAGGAAACTGTTTCCATAATAAAGCAACGATATAAGGAAAAGAAAAACAACAATAAGCTTATTCAAAAAAAGAGAAAATCTGGTCTATATCTAATTTAAATATTCTCAAGTGCCCTGTTAAATTATTTATAAAAAGAAAATCTTCAAACAGGGAAACAGAGAAAGTGCTCAGTCAGACACAGTTGGTGATCCTTTTTATGATAACAAGACTTATTTCAAATCTTTTGCTCACTCACCAGCAGGAACAACCATGTTTACCCATAATATTTTTTCTTTAGCCTACAGAGACAGCAGATATCAAAGTGCTGGAACAATAAATCATTAACACTTGAAAACTGACTGTTTAAAGAAAAGAAAAAAAATGTACTGAACTTTTGTAAACTCTTGGCACTTTATGAATTCTCCCTTGAGAAGCAACAAGCCAAGTCTCATTGCAATTTTGCTGATTTGAAGCCAAGAACTAGAGACTTGAAAAAAAGTTAAGCTGAAGCCATCATGCTCAGAGAGAGATGTCTGACTAATTCTAAAGTTAGGAAGTAAACATACAGTAGTATACACTATGTTCTTATCTCTCTAGTTTTACAGTTTCTCTTTCACATCAAATTCTCAGAGTGGATTTATTTGATCACCACCCTACTGGTGATCGTTCTCGGTGTGTTTACACACACAGATTAATAGACTTGAGATTCAGTTGTTCTTGCCTAGATTAGGTGAGTTATCACCCAGGGAAAAGGAAGGTAAGTTGGCCTAGTCATGGAGAGTGAGCTGTGCTATATGAAGAAGGAAATTTCTGGTAACCAGCAATGCCTTGAGGGATTATGCTCAAGAGCCTACAGACAAGCACAATGCTTTCAACACCGCCACAGAGGCAGAATACCTGTAAACTTTACTGAATGTATCCTTTATTACATTGATTACGTATGCTCCCCTCTGTCCCAGCTTCTATATGTCAGCTGTTGTGTAGCGGGGTGTCTGGACACTACTCTCAGCAGTCTACCTAATTATGCCACTCTTTTGGGCAGTGAATGTCATCAGCAGCTCTAGCTGGCCTCTCTCATTATGCTCAAGCAATGAAAGTAACATTCTGAATGGCAAAGGTGTGCTGAATGAGTACAATGGCAACCCCAACTTCACTCTGGATATTGAAACATAATGTGGTTATTCATGATACCAGGAAAAAAAATCTCATTTTTCCCCATTAGAGCTGGCTGACACTTGGGATTTCTGGCTCATAAATAATTTTGAGATTTTGAAATCTGGTTTAGCTCCAAATTGAAACAAAGTAACATTTTTAAATATCACGAAGCAGAATTACTTTTCTTCTTCACGGGTGTAATACATATTCCTTTCTCCAATGTCTAATTAAGCATATACTGGCTACTGAAGAACCTGCTTCCATGAGTTTTCTTTGACGTCTGCTTAATAGAAGGTCTAAATTATTTGAAATGCAAATATTTAGAATAAATAAGCCAAACCCATTCGGCAAACCTTGCATAACCTGAATTTCTCACTAGAACTGTGCCATCTTTTTACATTTCCAAACCACATACCTAGACATCTGAGTCCCTTCTTTTTTGCTTTGTATTCTTTTTGCTGTGGAAGATGTTTGATTTTTTTTTTTAATATGAAGAACTGCAACTGAACCTGGCATCCTTCAAGTCATTTGTGTCTAACAGTGTTACACTGATGTGTTCCAGGTTTCTCACAGTGGTCTTTGGTAGGGGAATTTTAGTGTTACTTTATGATCTGCCTGAGCCATACCTTATTTCTTACTGGAGAACTTAGACACTACAGGCAATAAACACTATAAATAACCCCGCTAGGGGAATACAGTGCTTACATGACAAAGTATGGGAAAATTAAGCATATGGTGACATCATGTAACCATGTCCCTCTGTCCCAATTATCACACTATCAGAGGTCCTGTCAGTTGATAAATTAGCATCCAGACATAAAGCGCTTCTATGGGGAACTATCAGCTTGATAAAAGCTCTATCCTTTGATTTGACAATCACCAAATTCAGTTAATATACCAATGTGGATGACAGCTTTATTCTGGAATCAGTACACTGTGGTATAACACATTTCTTCCAGTTACACAAGTTCACATTTCTTTCAGATAATCTAGGTCTTTTTTTCATACTGTTTTATGCCATTCCTCTTCTGTTTATCTGAATATTGGTGTACTTCTAATATAAAATTTCACTGACAACATTTCATCTAACATGGTATGACCCGTGGGTTGCTTTACATGGTTTATTTAAAGTTTATTTCAATTCCCATAAATTCCGTTGTCCCAGCCCTTCTCTATGCCTCAGTTTCCCCATCTGTAAAATGGCAACAATGATACTGCCCTCCTTTGAAATTTGTTTTGCGCTCTAATGATGAAAAGTATTACTATAAGAATTAAGTATTATTATTTTGAAATAGAAAGCTAACCGTTAAATACGTACATATCCTCTGCTTTCTTCTATATTTTTTAAAAAGAAGGCAAATATGCATGATGCAGCAAAAACAATTATTTTTTAAAATTTCTGCAGCTGTAGATATTGGTCTCAGAATTATTAGCAAATAAATGTCAGCATAACAGAAGAATAAATGAGCATCCAACAAGTAACAGAAAGCATAAAAGGAGACAAGGAAAGAAGGAGCTCTTCACTTTTGGGGGGGCGGGGGAGGGAGAGAAAGCGAGCAAATCAGGGTAGTAGATAGTTTTTATAGCAAATAGAAAAAAGGAACAAGAACGTTTGAAATAATATACTACTTAGGCCAAATATAGATCAAGCTACAGAAAATTAAAGCACTATGAGTTCATACAGCACCAAACTCACTCAATCCTGATTTAGGTCAGGCTTTCTATACACTGCTGTAAATACAAGTAAAAACACCACTGAGTCTCATTACAATATGTTGTTCCATTTCAGAGGGTATGTTGGCATAGCCATGTCATCATGGCCCTCCTAGTGTAGGCACAGCCTACACAGACAGGAGTTTTCTGTCACCGGAAGAACACTGCTTCCCCAGAAGATGTTAACTACATTGCCAGAAGCCCTTTTCCCTCAACAAAGGTGCCTCTGCACTACGGTTTTTGCCAGTATAGCTCTGTCAATCAGAGGTCTGGGTTTTTTCATACTTTTGACTAATGCATCTTGCTGATATAATTTGAGTGCAGACTAAGACAGAGTCTGTATTTTTGTAAAGCTTTTGTTTTACTCTGTTCAGAATCTTCTGCATAGAAAACACACCCCGACACAGAACAGTCGAATTAATTGTTTGCACTGAGCTACTTACTTACATGGTCCCCCCAGCACCATGAAATGTGGACACATATTCATCAATGCAATTTTTTTATGTGTAACTTTCAGTATTTTCCTCTTTACTAAACTGCAGAACTCCAAGCTGAGAAGTCAGGAAATATTAAATAAATTACATGATGGATAACCTTTTCTTTTCTTCCATATGCCTGGCATTGGTAGATCATCACTGGTCTAATCTTGTTTAATCCACTTTACCTTTCTAAAATCATTAACACTGTATGCAAAACAAACCCACAGCATGACATTCAGTCCCTGGAATGCCATTCACTTTGCCTCCTTATAATTCAAGGAAGCACAAGAATCGGTGTCAAGTGAAGTGTGCTTTCATTTCTGTCCCTGAAGCAAAGCTCTTTTTCACTAGAGGGGAAAAATGCAAAAAGTACAACAAAGGCGAGAGCATAGCCTGACTTCTAAATAAATGAATAGTTATTAATTCTGAAGCAGCAAACATGACAGATGCTTCCCTGAAATTATTCCTGTTTAGAATAATGGCAATAATGACTATGGTAAAATTCAAATAAATGAACATTTATTGAAATATCTTTATTCAATTAAAGAAACTTGAAAGGTTTGCTTTTGCTAATAAAGAGCTGATCTGCAGGAAGAAAAACTGAGGATAGAAAAAGTCCTTGAGAAAACTGGGAACTTGGCCCGCTGCTGTAGCATTAATTGACATGATTTTTGCATGAATATACAGTGAATGCAAAATTTATGGGTTAGATAGCTGAAAGCATTTTATTGGAAAAAATAATAAATAAAAGAACCCTGCAACACCGAGGCTTTGAAAAATGGATATCCAAGTCACTGTATCTTGTAGAAAATGAACAAGACATAGCAGGCTGCCTGTTTCAACTAAAGATTTTTTGTGGAGTATTTTCTTTATTTCCATCCTGTCGTTTCTGTTCTATATTGTTTGATATGTAAATGATCATATTGACTTTTTTTTCTGAAGGGTATGAAAAAACATGAGTGAAATGCGGGTGCTAGGAAATAATGAAGGAGGAATCCTGTGTCTCTAAAGAAGTTCTAATAAAATGCTTGAAGCAAAACTGGTTCTTAATATGTCAAATGCTCAGTGAATGATATCAGTTGTTCCAGCAGCCAAGAAGGAGAAAAGTTTTGGTATGTCTACATGGCTAGAATATAACTTAAGAATGGGAGAACCAACACTGGTAAATGTACCCCTGTTTAAGTAAATGAGCACATGAAGAAACCCAGATAATCTCCTTGCTGCTGTCAAATCTTGATACATTTTTCTTTTTCTTGATGCCTTCATTAGATAGAACTAGACCCCAGTCCCATGAAGGGAAGCCACTGAAGTTAATGGAATGTTGTGAGGTTACAAGGATCTTTATAGGAAAGATGGTCCAGTGATTAGGGGCTCCTCTGGGTTCCAATTCCCCAGTATGCTACAGGCTTCCTGTGTGACCTATGGCAAGGCATTAAGAATAAAGCTTTCAAAGGTGCCAAAGTGGCTAGGGAACTGAAGGTCCATTTTCAAAATAATGTAGGCTCTTAAGTATCACAGAAGGTTAGTGAGTTTCTAAGAGCCAGATTTCCAAAGGTGTCTAAAGATGAATGAATGGGGAACCTAATGGGGTTTTAAAAAGCACGTAAGTTAGTTAAATGCTTAAATCCCATTGACTTCCATGGCTACGTCTACACTAGGAAAAGTTAGGTCGACTTTGTTAAGTCAACTTAATAAGGTTGACTTTAAGTCTATTTAACAAAGTGGTTTCCCTTAACCGGGACTTAGTAATACAACCAAACTTCCCTTAGGTTGACCTAAGAAAGTGGACTTATGTGACCACACTGGGCTTAGATCCACCTAAGGAAGGGTTAGGTCTACCTAAGGAGAGTTAGTCTGAATACCCCGCGGTTCTTATTCAGTTGACCTAAGTGTTCATTAGGTCAACTTAAGGAAGCCCCTTAAGTCGACCTAATGAAAGCCTAGTGTGGACATGGATTAAGTTAGGTTGACTTAAGTCTCCTTAAGACGACCTAACTTGCCAGTGTAGACATACCCCATGAGAGTTAACCTGCTTAGGTGCTTCTGTAAATCCAGATAGGCATCTATCTGCATCATTAGATATCCAATTCCTTTGATAATATGGTCCAATGTCATTTTCAAGGGCTTTTGAAAATGTTGCAGTCTTCCTGTGCCTCAGTTCAATGTCTGTAAAATAGGATGGAAAGTATCCCCTGCCTCACAGGATTCTGGGAGGCTCAATGCAGAGTTCTCAGCCAGTATATCAATGGAAGCCATATACCTTATTTCTTGATGCAACTTTGCTTTGTACATTTCTTTCATCATTCATTGAAGTGACATTGATCATTGTGATTCTCCTTTTTCTGTGGAAATAGCTTTGGTTTGACGTATTAGTAGCTACTGTAATCTTGAATTATTGAGAATTTTTCCCCCCATGGAATAAGTTCTGATGGTTGAGAGATAATTGTTTTTATAAGTATCATTTTTAAATGACTATGGCTCTTGGATTTGGGGCTTTTTTATTTGGGAGGGCAGGGAGAGAAAGAAACATAATAATAATATCTTTCACTGTTTACTATGCTTATTTTATTAACTTTCAAGATGATTTGGGAATAAACAAGTAAATTAAAATAACAGCAACAATATTTTGTGGTTATCTTTTGGTAGGACTCAACTGACAGGAAACATCTTAAGTTCTGCCACCAGAAAACCTTTGTTTTTTTATTGTCTGGATTGGGCAGAATTGGGATGTGGATAGGATAGTCCAGCTCATCCATTCTCACAGTTAGTGTCTCCCCATTACCTAATGAAATTACAAGTTCAAGCTAAATGAAAATGTTTCTAGGACATCTCTGGTTATCTATGTCACAGACACCAAAAGTGTCAAAGTATACCTTCTGAGCTCTGAAACCAAATTCATCACCTGTATACCTTCACTGAATCTGGAATGCAGTTTAATAATGTCTATTTTGCTTTCACATAGTATATTTCATTTCATAGTATGTTTGACAGACATATATAAATGCTATCATGACTTGAACCTTGTACAGAATATTTAAAATGAGTCCTTAATATCAAATTGTAAGTGAACTACAAATAATAGGAAGCAAATCTAGGAGTCACGGGGTTATACAGCAAACAACCAACAAGCTATTTTCTGAAAGATCATGACAGTGTCTCCTTGTTCAAGACACCATCATAGGACCTAATCAAGCCAGCTATCCATCAAGGGCTCATTTACCTGTTCATCATCAATATGTTTTCTACTATTATGTACTAGAAATTCCTTCTCCCCCCCCTCCCCACACACACCACCTTATACATTGGACAAACAGGACAGTCTCTATGCAAAAGAAAAAAATGGACACAAATGTGAGATAAGAAATAACAACATTCAAAAACCAATAGGGGAACACTTCAATCTCCCTGCTCAATCAGTTGATGATTTGTTAATAGCTGTGCTCAAACAAATGCATAATGATGAATTGAAGCTTCAAAGAGAAACTGCAGAGTTGAAATTCATATGTAGGTTTGACTCTGTGAACTCAGGTCTTAATAAAGACTATGGGTTCTTTTTCTCATTACAACAGTTAATTTTGCTTTCCTTGTCTCCCTCCCACCTCCCTGCTAATTGCTGTACTCCACTGTTTGAATCCTAACAACTGCTTTGATTTGATGTTAAAATCTGACCTGATCCTATGACTTATACATCCCTGCATTTATTTTGCTCACATTCTATAAGTTCCCCATCTTCAAGCATCTGATGAAGAGGGATTTTCTCCCACAAAAGCTCATGTGATAAATAAATTTGTTAGTCTTTAAAAGTGCCACCACACTCCTTGTTTGTTTTGCTGAAATAGACTAACAGGGCTACCCCTTTGGAACTTGACACAAAGTATTCTAGAAACACTCTTATTGAAAATGTTACCTTTCCAAAACCCTGAAGTCTTGATTCTTTTAACTTTAAGGAAAACACTTTCAATTGGAAAATGGTTTATGTTACTGCTTACCTCATGGCTCTACTTAAAGGTGAACAAACAATATATACCATAAAGTTTCTGTGGTTCTTTGAGATGTGTTCTTCATATGGATTCAGCTCTTGGTATGCACATTCCCCAAACACCTGAAACTGGATTTTTTTTAGCCAGCAGCATCCAGTAGTATTGCGCTTGCTTCCTAGTTGTCTTCACACTTTCTCCTTCTCACACTGACATAAAGGATAAAGAGAGACCAATTGTCCCTCAGTTCCTTCATCTGTGAAGAATCACAGAAGAATAGGACTCCACAGTAAAGATGGAATCTATGTGGACAACACATCTTAGAAACCACATTTACTAAAGAGGGTATGCAGCCATTCTCTTTTTTGAGTATTTAACAACATGGATCCCCATCTTGGTGACTAAGAAGATATTATCTGTTTATTTGGTCATGAGTCCTAGGAGTGCTACTCAAACAATGCCTGCAGGGTAGGACTACCAAAATATCTTATAAAGATAAGGATCACACTCCACATAGCTGCCCAATAAATTTTTGAGCAAGGGATAGTCTATGATCAGGCAAGAAAAGTTGCCTCATCCCTAGTAAAATAAGCTCTAGTATGTCTAGTGGATTGAACCTAACTTATAATACATTCTCTAAAACAACAAGTGAAGGCTCGTTTTGGTAATCTCTGTGAGAACATTGCTTGATATTTAAACTTTCCACAGAAGCTATGAACAGTCTAGATGTATTCTTGAGTGCTTTTTGACCCATTAAGGGTATTATATTACTTTACTACAAGGAGTGTGTGAAGCCTAGCTTTTCCCAAAGGTGAATGAGGCTTCGGGAAGAAAGCTAGGAGATGAATGAAATGATTCAGTGGGATTTTGAAATAGCTGAACACGGAAATTTGGGATGAGGCTGAAGAATGACACTGCCCTTACAAAACATGGAGATCTACAGGATAGGTACATTCTGTGTGCTGAGCTTTTTACTTTTGAAAACTTCTTTAAACAAATAAAGGTTTGGGGGAAAAGAAACATGGAAAGGAAAGTGAGTACTGTAGCTTTCAAAAAATAAAATCCTATACAATTGATTTTCCAGAACTTTTTGTTAAGGCAGTCTTTTTTTGTCTTAAAACTACCCCTCACTATAAACAGGCCAAGAGCATATAACAAAACAGCAGAGGAGCTCTGTAACTACTGACTGAAGCAGATTTAAGATGTAGCTGTAATTTTGCCCACAAACATGTATCAGCTGTTACATGACCATTGTCAAAAAGCAGTGCTGATTTTCTACCCTCTAAACAAAGAGCATAAAACTCAAAGTTTTCTGAGTTAAGAAAAAAATTCCCTGCAGACTGGCTGTGAGGGAAATTTATTTTTTCTTCCTGTTATTTTATGTATCTTTAAAGGATCAGCACCCTTTATACCCTTACCCTCATTAGGGACTCAATCCATCTGCCAATGAAATCCATCAGAAGAATCTCATTGACTTGAATAGATGCTAGGTCAGCCCCTAGAAGAGAGGCCTCCTCTTGGTCTGTAGCTTCCCCAGGGATCATGAAGCACAGTAAAAAAAAAAGTAAGCCAAAAAGTTTAATAGTTAAATAATTAATTAAATTAATTAATTCAATTAAAAGTTTAATATAAGAAACAGTTGCCAAATAATAATTGACAAGAGAAATAAATGTGGAAAGCATTTGCAAATAAACTTTCGTATTTCTTTAAAGAAGCAAACACCCTCCCTATCTTAGGGCTTCACAGAAAGACGACCATAAAGAAATCTGGGATCGTTTATAGAATTGGTGAGATCATTTATTAGAGAATCAGTATTCACAAACACTTGTATTCAGGGTGTATGTGGTCCCAGCACAGGATCAGGACTTCTCTGTAGCACTGCCAAGGCTCCTGTTCCAGCACTTTGTGCTTAAGCAATAGATACAACTGTTTGATGCTAGTTCTGCAGAGACCTGGAGCCACTGGATCTGCATATACATTAATTTTGGCCTTCCCTAATGGACTATGTACACGCAACACAAAGACCATCACACAGTATGTATTGGGTGTACAAGCATTTTTGTGTGGCCATTTCAACTGAGAAGCCTTTATGCTGAGATTAAGTGGTGCAATAAGCTTTACGCTGATTCTCCCCACATGGGTGAGCCAGTTAGAGTACAGGGGGCAGAAATAGGTTCTTAATTATGTGACTTCATACAGCTTTATGAACTTTAGTTTGCTTTTTAATATCATAATATTTGAACCGACACATGATGCTAATAAAGATGTTGAGAAGTGATGAGGCTGAGAGGCAAATTATAATCATGAGTCCATAACAAGCTAAGAGACAGAAAACAAGAAAAGAAAAATTCTATGGTCAATATCCATCACAGCAGAAGGCCATTAGCAGAATACCACATAGTTCTATACTAGGTCCATGGCTTACTACATATTTATTAATAAGTTGGCTAGGGACTCAGCAGTGAGGTAGCCAAATTTGAGGGTGGCAAAATTATTTGTTAGTCCACCAGAGATGACTATGATGAACTTCAGAGAGACCTAACCAAGAGCAGTCAACATGATGGCAAAAGTTCATTTTGTTGATAAATGCAAAGAAATACACCTAAAAGGGGAAAATGTAAATTAAGATGACATTTTACAGAGTTCTAAATTAATTGTTTTAACACAAGAAAGCAGCTTTGGGGTCATTGGAGAGAGCTTAAAAATTATCGCTACTCACTGTGTAGTTGTAGTTAAAAAAAGCAAATATGTTAGGCTTCCGAAGGAATGAGATGAAGAAAACCACAAAAATATTTAAACATCTTTATATAAACTAATGATGCAGCCTCACCTAAGATACTGTGTATAGTACAGGTCACCCCCATCTCAAAAAGAATATAGGAGAATTAGAATGGGGTCAGAGAAAGGTGATTAGAATGACCAAAAACATTGAAAAGCTCTCATATGAAGAGAAGCCAAGACAAACAAGAAAGGACATTAAAATATATAAAATAAATAGCATAGAGGAGATACATTGGGAGCTTCTGTTCTCCTTGTCTCAGCATATGGAAAAGAGGACACAAATCCTTTAGCTCTAGCACCTTCCTTATCAGTTAGTGAATAATTAAAGTATCTGAATACCATCTGAAGAAGCCAGAAGAGCTAAAACAACAAGGTCAGAAGGCACCCCAATGAGGTGAGTGCTAGTCATGTGAAAGGAATAGGGCTGGGATTTGGATGGTGAGATCAGCCAAAATACAGCAACCTGATTGGCTAGTAGCAGTTCAGAGAGTGTGTAGTCAGAAACCATGGGGGGATGGGCAGAGGGAGGGTCACAATGCTGATGACCTCAGAGAGTGTAGGGGGTCACAATGCACAGCATGTAGTCAGAGAGTGTTGGGGGGGAGGTCACAATGCTGATGACCTCTCCCTAGTATGTTCTATCAGGACCCATCTCTGCCTCACCATGTCAGAAGGAAGCAAGGAGAGAGGCAAATTTCTGCTTGAGACTGCAGAGTTGGAATTCATATGCAAATTTGACACCATCACATTAGTTCTGAATAGAGATTTGGGCTGGCTCACTCATTATCAAAGGTGATTTCCCCTTTTAAGATTCTTACCTTCTTATCGGTTGTTCCACACTGTTCGAATCAAAACAATTTGCTTGGTTTGTTGAAAAAGACTGAACTGACCCTGTGGCTTACCCTTCCCTGTATTTATTTAGTCACCTGACATGCTACAACTTCCATTTCATGCATCTGACGAAGTGGTATTACACCCACAAAAGCTAATGTGATAAATAAATTTGTTAGTCTTTAAAAGTGCCACAGGACTCCTTGTTTGTTTTGCTAACTGCCTGCTTCCCTAACTCGGCCAGGACTTTACCAATCAGGTGCTATCACTATTAGAGATGCGACCGAATGAAAAGAAAAATTAGATACAAAGCTGGATCTCACTAGGGTGACCAGACAGCAAATGTGAAAAATGGAACACTTCTTTTTTGTACGGCTTGGGGGCTTAGTTGCTTCTACAAGACAGTGCAGCTAATATTGGGATGGTTCCAATAATATCAGAACATCTGGTCACCATAGTCTCACCCCTTCTCCCATAATTCAAGGGTTCTGGGAGCTAGGGTGTTGGTTCACTCCAATCTCTAATAGATAATTTGTAATACTGAACAAAACCCAAAAGAAAATCCACAGCAAATAGGCGATCACCAATACCACCAGGGCCGTCCCCCCTTAGGGGGTATGGGGCCCAGGGTCAATAGCTTAGGTGGGGCCCCTATGATTGAGGGGAGCATGGCAGCCAGACCGGGCCGCTCTGACCCTGAGGGACCCCAGTCACCCCATGGGGAATGGGAGCTGGCCCCAGCCGGAAACATGAGGCTGCCTGCTGGCGGGAAGCCAGCCATAGTCCTGGCCCAGAGGCCGCCCACTGGCGGCAGGGAGCCAACCGCAGCTGAGGCAGCAGCCACAAGCTGGGTCCAGCTGAGGCCACACGGCTGGTGGGGGGTGTCCCCCGCCGGAGCCGGGCCCCATGCACCTTCTGCCCCTCCCCAGGCCTGCCTGCTCCACCCTCAGGGTGGGGAAGGCCAACCCAGAGGTTGGGTGAAGTGCTCCAGCCCCACCCCGCTGCCTTCAGCTCGCTGCTGAAGTAGCAGGAAGCAGGGCGAAGCGTGGGGAGCCAGAGCGCAGGCCCCTCACTGCTCCGCTGGAAGCGGGACAGTGCAGGGTCCATGTAACCATGGGGTCCGGGGTGATCGTCCCATTTGCCTGCCCCCCAGGATGGTCCTGACCACCACCACAGGTAAATTCAATGTGTTTCCTGAATGTTTTAAGAAGGGTGCAGTACAGATGGCTCTGCACTCTCTGGCTAACCTAGATGCTTTCCCTCTCTGTCTTTGTGAAGGAAAGGGAAGATTTCAAGGTCTTCCTGAATTTACACTGAGTGATACTTCATTGATTCCACAGCCTGGGGCGTGGCAACAAATTTCATACCCAGATTACAAACACCACAGAGTCCAAAGGCGACTGGATCAAGGTTTGGATGTGAGCAAAATTTATATGGCTTCATCAGTGTTTCTTTTCAACCTCTCTCCTTCCTTCTTTCTAATCTCTGGTGCAGTTTTCCTTTTCTGATCTTCTCATGATGATCCTTGTACATCCTTTTCACACATCCCCAGGTCTTTGGCTAAAGATGTGTGTACCGGTAATTTACTTTGAAGATTTAATTAAATTTATCATTTAAAATGACTTAATAATGGCCCCAATATTCTGTTCTCATTCTGCTGAGTTCTGCTGCAGGTGCTGCTGCACCCTGTGTCTTGAAGTATTAATAACAAACACCAAATACCTACTTTCCATCATCAGCACCCCCCACTTAAAAATTGTTCCAGTACCCTGGCTTAGTACAGTCTTATGTAATGGACTCCTTTTACAGAAACTAGAAGTCTCCAAGGACAGGTCTTCACTGCCTGCCCTTTTTGGCAGCAGTTGAATGGACTTACACAAGTTACCCCTAAAATAATGTGTGTATCTGCATTCGTCTTCCCTTCTCCTGGCACATCCTCTGCACTGAGTCAAAGGGAGGGGGCCTCCCTTTGACTCAGAGCTATCCAGTTTTCGGGGTGGAGTTCAGGGACTGAACTTCATGATTGGCTGAGCAGGACTTCACAGACTCAATCAGTTGGTTCGAGCTGATGGCAAATTTGCCGCCATCAGAAAAGACAATCCCTAAGTGTTGAATGAATAACAAGGTCTCAGCTAAGAGATAGCATTTTGAAAGATTATGCTCTTTGAGAATAGGACTGAGTTTTACTGTAAATTCATAAAACACTCAAACACAATGAGATCACAAATGGACTGTGGTCTCTAGGCGCTATTCTGATATAAATGATGAATACTTCTATGCTTTCAAATAGTAGCTGTGTCATGGAACAGATCCAAATAGCATACTAAGGGAGCAGATTATTGGGAAGGCATCAATTTAGCCAGGAAGCAGCAGTGAAAAGAGATGGTGATATCAGAATGCCACATGGGGGATGGTGCCATCCTCCCTATAGTATGTGATAAATAGAATACCTATTTTAGGTGTTGGGTGCATGGGAAAGATACCTACATATATAGCAAGGAAAGAGAACAGACAGGTAAAAAGCTGGGTCAGCAGTTGAATCAGGAAAACATCTTGGTCAGCAGCCTGATCAGGTGAACAATTTAGTCGGCAATCCAATCGGGTTAATAACTAAGTTAGCAAACTAATCTTACTGCTAGGCAGGAAAGATATTTCTACAATATAGAATAAATGACTGTGTCACAATGTATCTAAAGTGAGCACCTAAATTTGGCTGTGCACTTGCATTTAACCCTATGCTGTGGACTGTTTCAGTGGACTGATCACTCACTGAAACAATCAATAAAAAACTTACTTTGTCCACTCAAGGTTCTGTCTATGAACGTGTGCATTTTGAGTAGTGGGTAAAAGAACCATTGAACACTACCACTATTGTGTGTCATCCCCTGTGCATGGGACTCAGAGAGGCATGGGCTCTGGGACAATCAGCACAGCCAAATGGCTTACCTCTAACACTAACATTTACTTCCACAGGTCCCGCAGTGCACAGAGAGAGAGACAAAGAAAGGGTGACAGCAGACACTGCAGACCATCAAAGAAACCCAGAAGACCCCACAGGGCAGTTCAGAGTCTGCCTAACACCCACACATTGCAAAGAGGGTTGTTTTCTTATTAAGAGCCAGTTTGTGAACCTCCCTCTACTGAGCAATTACCAAACCAAGTAGAGTCACTGGCTATGTCTACACTGGCAAATTAAGTCGACTTAAGGAGGCTTAAGTCGACTTAAGCAAAGCCGCGTCCACACCAGTCTTCCATTAAGTCAACTTTAGAAATTCCTTAAGTCAACTTAATGAAAGCTTAAGTTGACTTAATAAGAATCACCCATTAGGTAGACTTAAGCCTCCTTAGGTCTACTTAACCCTTCTTTAGACTCATAGACTTTAAGGTCAGAATGGACCAGTACGATCATCTAGTCTGACCTTCTGCAAAATGCAGGCCTCAAGACCTCACCCACCCACTCCAGCAATACGCCACCAACCTACGTCTGAGTTATTTACCTCCTTAAATCATGAATTAAGGACTTTAAGATCCAGAGAATTCACCAGTAGGTGAGCCATGCCCTGTGCTACAAAGGAAGGTGAAAAAACCCCAGAGCCCAGGCCAATCAGCCCTGGGGGAAAATTCCTTCCCGACCCCAAATATGGTGATCAATTAAACCCTGAGCACGTGGGCAAGTCTCAACAGGCTGTTACCCAAGAAACAATTCTCTGTAATAACTCAGAACCCACCCCATGTACTCTCCCTTCTTAGGCAACTTGTATATCCACCACACGTAGCCAAATATCAGTCAATTTCCAAAACAGGCTAATCATACCATCCCCTCCATAAATTTATCAAGCTCGGTTTTGAAAGCAGTTATGGTTTTTGCCCCCACAACTCCCCTTGGAAGGCTATTCCAGAACTTTACCCATCTAATGACTAGAAACCTGCATCTAATTTAGGTCGACCTAAGCCCAGTGTGGACGCTTAAGTCCATTTTGTTAAGTCGACCTAAGGGCAGTTAGGTCGACTTCACAAAGTGGACCTAGTCCACATCCATGGACAACAGTTTGTTAAGTCGACTTAACAAAGTTGACCTAACTTTTTGTAGTGTAGACATAGCCATTGATTCTAGCGGGACTGTTTGTGTGAGAAAGAGCTCACAACAGGGAGTATATTCTCCACAATTTGTCCCTTTGCTTATTTGGAGAGGGACAGACCTTGGGCATGTGTTTATGGACATTTGCAGAGGCCAACATAGGCCACCCTTACTCTGGCTGAGTAGTGCCGTGCTCCACAACCAATGCTATTGATATGCATGGTGTTACCTATGGAGCGAGGGACTGCTTAAGGTACGTAAGGATGGCACAATCACTCATTCATTCACCATGATCAGAAAAATGAAATTCTGCTTTGTTCCCTCAATGTTAACACTTGTCTCTCTCTAGCTGAGATACTAAGAAAAGTCAAATTTCATGATTCAGCGGTTCAGTCGGTTCCCTATACAGGGGCTAAGAAGACATTTTTTGTTCCTCCCCTAGTATAAAATTGGCCAGTTGAATTATGTCCCCCCACCCAACTTCTTCCGAACCATTAGATCTTGACTCCGCAGGCAGGGCATTAGGTGAAATGAGACCAGTGGTCTGATACAGTAAAGTAAATCCTATGATCCTAGATGCTTAGCTATGTCATTCTTGCATGCATGGTCAAAGTTAAACTGATTGTCATATTTGGGGTCAGGAAGGCATTTTCGTCTGTGTCAAATTGGTTGAGACTGGAGGGTTTTTGCCTTCCTCTGCAGCATTAAGCAGGGGTTTTTTTGCTAGGATCACCTAGGTCAGCTCACAAAACTGATTTCCTGCCTATTTTCCATGTGTGTCTGAAAACACTTCAGTTTCCCAGAGGTTAAATTTTATCATATAACTGGCTCCTAATTGACTTACTAGTATGAATTTGATTCAGTAAAATTTCTCTAAGAACATTTATACTGGTAGTTGTGTTTGTGTCCACATCTGTGTCAAAAATTGGTTTGTAAAACTACAGATTTTGCAACTGGAGTGGAGATGTCATTCATCTTTTCAACAGCTCCCCCGCAAAAAAGGCTGGTAAAAATTCATCAGACCTAGAGAAACAAATGGTGAATAATTGTGGAAAGAGAAAAGTGAGTGCATCCCTGGACCACAGGGAAAGTGAGAAATGCAAGACACCCAGAGCTACCAGGAGGGTGAAGGTGAAGATCTAATCATGAAGTCAATGAGGAGGTTGCCCAAATGACAAGTGGATATGTAACAATGAGACACAAAAGGTGTGTTTACAACACAACTAGACACCAATGCTGGCCTGTGTCAGCTTTCTCAGGTTCGTGGGACTCAGCCTGTAAGGCTGTTTTGCTGCTGCATAGATTTCTGGTGGGAGGGTTGTTATAAAATTGCCCGATCCATAAAGCAGTGGGGCTAGCAGAAGCTATGACAAAAATCATAGAAATCACAGAAATGTAGGACTTGAAAGAACCTTGATAGGTCATCTAGTCCAGTTCCCATTGGACCTTGCAAAAATTCACCTAATTAGGATTCTCATACCAGAACTCTAGTTAGGCAGCTTTTTTTCCCGTTGGATCCATTTATTAGACAAATGGTTAGTGGATGGTCACATCATATCTAAAGTGGCAAAAAATAAATACACTGTGCCCCCAAAAATGTAGTATCCAAACCAGAGACATCTATTCACATTGTTGGATCTCCAAGATGACAGTAAACCATGCACCTGGAACCTGCAAACCTAACTTCTGCCCAAAAGGAAAGATTTATGTCCTACTCCAGTAAAGTTTCAGGATCCTAGTTTTATCAAATACTTTCCAATATATAGAATTTAATCAGGACTCTGAAGAGTACCTACCTGGGTGTGGCACAAGAGAATGCCTTCCATTTTCTCAAGTGCTCCCTCTGTTTTTCTTGCCAGGATTTGATGCCGTGAGCTCTAGGCTGTGAGGTCAATATATAAGAAATAGGATGGAAATTATAATGACTTTATAGAAATCAGTGATGCTTATCCATTTGGAATACTGTCCTCATTTGCAAACTGTGGTCATCCCATCTCAAAAATGATATGCAGAAGTGAGGAGTTCAGAGAAGTGTGCTGGGAATGATCATGGGTAGGAAAGACCTCTCATATGAAATGAGATTGAAAAAGATTAAGATTGTCAGTGATAGGAGGTGAATAGGAGGGGACAGGAAAAACATTTTTGTAAAGGATATGAAGTCAACTGAATCAGCGCTTAAATCTCTCTCTTTCTCTTAGAAACAAGGATGAGAACAAGTAAGAGAGGCTAATTATCCCACACCTCTATATTGAGTGGTTCTTACACCTTCCCCTGAAATCAACTGGTTCTGGCCACTGTCAAAGACAGGGTGCTGGACTAGCTGGATCACAGGCCAGATTCTGAACCCCCTTGCTTTGCAGTTATTGTAAACAAAAGCATTTATGGCAGTTTCCATTTTTTTTAAATTAACAGAAGAAAAAATTGCAAAGGCTGCCAAATTTAAAAATAAAACTGGTGCTTGCAGAAAATGATGTTCAGATTTCTAAAATGGTATTATGGATGGTGGAAACAATTCAAAACTTAAAAGAAAAAAAAGACACCTTGATGGTGTCCCTTTAACATTTCTCCCACCCTTCCTAAGTAAATCTGTTCTTGGCTCAATTACATGGTTGTCAGGACTAACGTTGAAGTAACTTCTCTGCCATTATAATGCAGCTCTGAAAATACCATGTCTGCATTAACATGAATACCTTGTTTGGTAATTTACAGTCTTGGAGTCCACTGAGACACTCTCTCTCTCTTTTCCTCTTTCTGTCAATTACATTCTTTTCCACTTTATTTCTTTTTAAATAAGCCCTCATCTACAATAATGACACACTTTTGCAGCAGATTTGTTAACAACTGTTTCAGGGGCTGTTTATTTAACAAATAAAAAGAATGAAACCATCTGGGTATTTGAAGTATAAATAAACTAATCTATTTTTTCCCTAACTAATTTGGAAGTGGCATGTCTCTTTAACCCCATTGTATTTAATTTTCATGATATCCATGTGCTTCAATTCCTGTCCTCCTAGTAGCAGCCAGACACGGAGGGTGCGTCTACACTAGTAAATTAAGTCGACTTAAGCAGGCTTAAGTCGACTTAATTTACTCTGCATCCATACTGGAGCTGCTGCTTAAGTCGACTTAAGGAAATTTAAAGTCAACTTTATAAGACCTACTTTTAAGTCGACTTTAATACTTAAGTTGACTTCCTTAAGTCGACTTAAGCAGTGTGGATGCCTTAAGTCAACTTAGTCGACTTAGGGCAGGGGAAAAAGGGAGCCCCTGCTCCCTTCTCCCCAGGACAAGCCGCTAGCAGCTCGTCCCGGCTCCCTTCTCCCCAGGACCGCTCACATCCCAGGGAGAAAGGACCATGAGGTTCCCTTCTGGCAGGGACCTCAGTGGTCTCGGCCAGAAGGGAGTGCAGAGCTCCTTTCTGTCCAAGAACGAACGGTCTCAGGCAGAACAGAGCCCTGCGGCTTCTTTCTGGCTGGGACCGCGCTCCAGCTGCTAGGGAGCCCCCTTCTGGCTGGGATCCTTCTCCCACAGACCATTCTGGGGCTTGCTGTCCTGCAGGGCTGGCTCTCCCCAGGACAAGCCCCCATATCCTGGGGAGCCGAGGCTCCAAAGGATCCTCCCTCCCCCTGGACCTAACTAGTCAACTTAGAGAGTCTAGTGTAGACTATCTAAGTCGACTTAGTAAGGCCAGGTTTAAGTCGACTTAAGAGTCCTGTGTGGACTCTTTAAGTTGACTTAATAAGATCAACTTAAAGTCAACTTGGTAAAGTCAATCTAAATTTCTCAATGTAGACATAGCCAGAGTTTGTTTGGTTTTTCAAACACGTCACTGTCTTTCAGAGAAATAGGTAGGCTCTGTGGCTCTTCAGGGAATTATCCTCTGAAGTGAGGGAGGCAAGAATAGTGAGATAAAGAATTTAAAGAAGTGAAATGAGGCCTCAGATGTGAGAAAGAAAAGGGAGCAAGAAGGAGAAGAATCAAAAAGGTGAAGTCACAAGAAAGGAAAACAAAAATATATCTAAAACATGAAAAGAAAGAGAACACTGAAAAGAAAGAAATGTAAGACAAAAAGCTGGAAATCAGTTTGATGATGATTTTTTGAAAAAAACTACCAGTCATGAGGAGGAAAAGAAAATGATTTAAAAAAAAAAATAAGCAGGCAATAACAAATACTGCATACCATGAAAGTAAGAGCAATCCTTTTTAAAGTAAAAAGACTTACCAGACTATAAAAAGTGAAACAAACAAGGAGTCTGATGGCACTTTAAAAACTAACAAATTTATTTATCGCTGCGATAAATTAATTTTTTAGTCTTTAAAGGGCCATTAGACTCCTTGTTTGTTTTGCTGACCGTGTCTAACGTGGTTACTCCTTCAGAACTATAAAAAAAAAAAAAAGAGTGGGCATTTATCATTACACTGAGGGCAATGGCTTTTTCCACTGGTATATGTAATATAATAAACTATAAAAAAGACAATAGATAAGGGTATTCATCTTTTAATCACTTAGGAATAAAAATATTTGTATGTCAAGATGTTTCCTTCCTTAATGATTACTTTTATATATAATTATTTTATTTTGATAGTAAAAAACAGCTCATGCTTAGCATTAAAGTCCTCAAATACCCAATGCATTTACTATCTGTCAAATCAAATATCAATGGATAACAGTGGATGCTAGGAATAAATTTACCAAAGATGATTTCTCAGAGCAAAGTGATTTTTTAAGTTTGTACTTGCTGTTAAAACAAACTTTTGGGAAGGGTGAAGTGTGCGGTGGAGAGAGGGAAGGGACATCATTCAGTCACTAAACCATAACACCACCATTTCTTTTGTGGACTCTTTCCGATCCAGGGGAACTTAGCAGAGAAAGGCATAATAAAATCCAATTGTTCCAAAGTCAAAGCCACCTCAAATACAAATTAGAAATAAGGTACACATTTTTAACAGCAAGATTGATTAACCACTGGACCAAATTACCAGGGATATAGTGAATTCTTGATGTTTTTACATCTTCAGACCAAGACAAAATAACTTTCTGGCAGTTATGTATTAATCAGACAAGTTATTGGGCTCAATAAAGTGGCAATTGTGTGAATTTCTGTACTCTGTGTATATACGAGGTCAAACTAGATGATTTTGTGGCTTCCTTCTGACATTAAAAATGTTTGAACTAATTCCTATCATTAAAGGCACCTCTGAAACCTTTTCTCCACATCCTGCCAATTTCCTTCTAATTTCATACAAAAATCCGTCAGTTTTAAATGGGTGTTTGGTTTGGATATACCAGAGCTTACCCCACTTATCTGACTTGGTCAACTTGTACTTCAAAATACTTAAACACTAACAATTAGTTAATAAATCATACATACAGTATGGTATTTTCAGACTTAGGATAGCACCAAAAACAGCTGAAACTAGAGTCAGATGGGGAGGTCATAGGCAGACAGTCAGTGGTGGAACCTGAGTGCGGGGTATACTTGTAGTCGATGGATATGGACCAAGGTTATCATTCAGTTAGGAAATAAAGCCCAGGTTTCTCACCAGCACTTCTGTGTGGCAGCTCTTAATGACAGAGGATATCTGAATTGCAAGTTCCATGTAGGGCATCTGGGGCCAGATAGCAGCAGATGAGAGGGAGAAGAAATGGGCTTGGGGAGAGTGTGTTACCAATTTAATGGTATTCACATGTACATTATAGTATAGAGTACCACAAATTACCCTATTCATAAATTCTTACTTCAATAGATTTCTTCTGTATTGAATGATAGTTCAGCACCTCTGCTTTTGGAGGCAGGTCAGCAATCATTCAGGTGTACTCCCATTCTTTTCCCCCAGGGGACTGTTAACATTTTCCCATGCAAAGATCAAACAGCATATTTCTCACTTCTTACTTGCTTTGTTTTATTTAATATGAAATAAAAGAAAGAACAAACATAGGACTCAGTACTGCCACCATTTCCAGCGGGGTAACTGTGCTACTCTGTGTACAACAATAACAACGAGAGTCATGTGGCACCTTATAGACTAACAAATTTCTTCATGCATAAGCTTTTGTGGGCTCCAACCTACTTCGTCAGATGTTTGAGGTTGCATCTGATGAAGTGGGGTGCAGCCCTCAACAGCCAGCAGTTGGAGCATGGGTCTCCAGCTCTTCCTCCTGGCCGGGACCACTCAGGTCCCAGGGAAGTTCTCCCTGAGACCCGAGTGGTCCCAGCTAGAAGGGTTCCCTTCTGCCCGGGACCTGAGAAGTCCCAAGCAGAAGGGAGCCGAGTGGTCCGGGGCAGAAGGGAGCTCCACGCTCCCTTCTCCCCCGGACCGCTCAGGGGCTTGCTGCCCCAGGGAAAGCCAGCCCCGTGTGGGGCTGGCTCTCCCTGGACCGAATTAGTCGACTTAGAGAGTCTAGTATAGACTCTCTAAGTTGAGTTAGTAAGGCCCACTTTAAGTCGACTTAGGAGTCCTGTGTGGACTCTCTAAGTCGACTTAATACGGTCGACTTAAAGTTGACTTATTTAAGTTGACCTAAATTCCCCAGTGTAGACATAGCCTTATTGTTTTGGTAGTATTGCCACAAGATTCTTATTAAGGCCCACTACAGGATCAGGACCATAACATCTCCATTAAGTGCAACCATCACCATGACATTCTGCACCTGAACTGAGACACAGAATGGCAACTCACAACCTCCCCTACCTCAAAAAAGAAGACTCTTCCACATTTACAGGTGCAATAAACAGAGTGACATGTCAATTCACCTACACATTCAGATAAAAAAAGCAATCTTGTATATTTTATGTTTAAGATAAATTTATGGTTCTGCTTAAGCCTATCAATACCTCTTGCTGCTTCCATCAATTCTCCTTCAAAGGGGCAATAGTAAGATGCTATCCCTCAATCTACCAATGAGGGATTAGTTTTTAAGAATAGAAGAAATTTACAAAACTAAAATTCATCAGAAATTTCCTTCATTTTGGAAGATAACAAAAAGCAGTTAAGATGCTGTTGTTTTAAAGTCCTTCCTTCTTTCCTTCCAAAAAGAGCACAAACACTGATAAAAAAAACTGCTCACATAAAATGCCACACTCATTTTTGTTCTCTGCATTGTGTACATAAATAAATGTCAACTTTACTTTTTAATCTCTCTCCCCAGAAGCTTTCTGAGAATTTGCCAGTAACATTTAACAGTGAACACAAGTCGAATCTCTATTTGAAGTGGTGTCATGCTTCTTCCTTATGCTAGTAGTATTGTTGTTTTCAATCCATTTATTTTCTTCAGCTTGACTATGGGAGCATAGCTAGGGCACAGTAATTCCTCATTATTAGAACTAAATTGTTATGGCAATGTGTCTCAATATACCAGTGCAGATGAGTCTTGGCAGAGGTTAAAATTTTATGCTCTATAAATGTGATTATTTCCCCTTTCTCAGACAAAGATTTGGCAATGTAGCTAGGGACAGAGTAACAGTCTTTTTCATCATTGCTCCTCTCTACATTTTCAAATCGAAGCAGATTCTATTTGTCCCCTGTCTTTAAACAGAAAATGATGCAAAGAATCATTGGTGGTAAAACCATTCTGATTCTTATTCAGACTTGACCCAAATTGATCTGAATCCTTATTTATACTATGCCATATAGTCTACGTCTGCACTACTCACCACTTTTGGCGACATGCTGGTCATATGTAGCTACAAGCCACAATGAAAAGCAAGTTGTGTCCCTACTGTGGTATGTGGCTAAACATGTCAGTGAAAACCTCCGGAAAGGGAAAGACAATAGAAAAAACATCTTTAGGTCCCCACTCCTCAACCCTTTCACTGAGGTGAGGCAAAGTTTTGGTGGGGGCAGGCAGCAGAGAAAGGCAGAGCCCTTCTCCAGTGCCTCACCTCTCCCTGAATCTTTCTCTCCAGAGAAGGAGGCCTCTGGCAACAGGGAGTCAGCAGAGCTTTTCCCAATGGCTTCCTTACTGCTGGTGTATTTTCCTGTGATAGGGAAAGCTTCATCAGTGGGCAGCGGTCCAAACTTTTCCTTCCTGCATTCCCCTGCCAGATTCTTTCTCCTTTGGGGGAGAGGGGATGGCTTGAAGTAGTGGGGAGGCAGCAGGGCCAAACACTGTTAAAAACAGCAGCATAGACAGGAGTCATAGCTTGGGAAGCGGAGAGCATGTACACTATGTACTCACATACCCACACTCTTCAGACATGTCTTTGCTTTCCTAAGCCGTGCCTCACTTTCTACACTGCTATATACACTCATGCTAGGGGAGCTTCACACAGATGTATTCTCTTTGCTGCCAAAAGAGGCATGTAGATGTACTATAGTGACTAACCAACAATATAATCCCTTTCCCACAAACCTCCCCATGCAACGGACAATCTTTTACACAGAGAAGAAGCAGTTGCACAGCTCTCAGAAGAGCACCTTGATCACTTTGCCACTTGAAAATCAGAAAAATCAAATCAATAAACCGGCATTTGGCCCCATTCCATGCATCACTCACCACCATTCAATTAACAGTGCAGTGCTTCCCGCTTTCAGAGAAAAGAGTTGTAGAGGGTAGCAGGAGCTCAAATGCCCCAGTGAAGATAATGCACATACCGCTAAGCAGCAATGGAACTTCTTTTGAGAGCTGCCAACGTGCTGGATGCTGCATGAAAAAGAAAGAAAGCCATAGCTTCTGCCCAAGTAACTGAAAATATCAAAAAGCCTCATTCAGCTCCTTTGAAATTGATGGTAAAAAGTATCAACTCAGTCCCTATCTAAGACAAAGCTCAACCGAGAACAAAATGCCCAAAGAACCCAATGTCACATTTATGTCAGTGTTAAAGTGCCCATTAGCTCAGTGAGGGGTCAGGAATAGACCCCAGACAACAGTCAACACACATTTTTATGATTTTTTTTCTTTCTTTGAAAATATTTGACAATTTGATTATGTGAAAATAAGTGTCAGTTGATGGGTTACTCATGGTACACATTGTGATTGAAAGGCAAAGACAGCATCACACACTTATACCCCATTTAAATCCTAATTAAACAAACCCTCCTTAAAGAGTTTAGTGGGGACTTAAGTGGTGCCCAGGCCTTGTACGGGCACTCTGGATGGGTTAGTGTCCATGGCATTGTCTCTTGGTGTACTCACCATTTTGGATTTTCTCAGGAGTACAAGCGTGCTGTTGTAAGAAGTTGCTAATTTGTTGTGTCGTACAGTTACTGCTGTGATTTGAACTCAGGAGCTTCCTCCTTACTTCCCCATCCCAGCCCAAACTGTGCAAGATGCTTTTCACAATCTGGGCCTGAAAGTTTGAATAGAATTTATACTATGATTGCAATTATTATATAGGTTCTTTCAACAGAAAAGGACAGCATGCTATATAGCTTACAAGGCACTCTGTATTTACTACTGTGAATTAGCTACCAGCTTTTCATTTAAGATCAGTGGACTGAATGAATACATTTAATGCAACATTTGGCACTTCTGTTGCATATGCTAAAGATAATGCAGAGGCTCAGCAAACTATCAAATCAGATTTATAGGAATCCGTATAATTAAAATATGCATGTGTGGCAGGGTATCCTTCCCAATGATTATAAAATAAGCAGGAAAATTAACAGATAAGAAGTTGGAGCTGTGATTCTAATATGAGGTTGATTTTACTGATCTCTGCATGCTGACATAAAGGTTTTGTAATAATTACTAAGAGATGAGAATATTTAAACTTAATTAATATACAATATACATTGTAATGGTCTTTGCTTCTTCATTAGCTATATAGCAGGAGGGTGTGGTTTGTGAAGGGGATTGGAAGAATGGGTATTAAAGCTAAGTTCTCTTTTGCTGAGTGGAGCTACCTATTGTCAATTATAGGGGAAGCAGGTATTGCTGAGCTGCGATTCTGGTTGCATTCAAATTGTTCTTAAAAACACTGGATCAGCTGACCAAAGCAAAACAAATACATTAACCAAGCACAGTTCCACTATTGCCTTATTCCTGTAGGTAACCCGGATGCTACAATGTGACAGTAAATGCGCAGCTCATTCCTGATGTTGCCACACAAAATGAGCTCAAGGGACAGAACTGGACTATTGATCACTCTGAGAAAGACAGGAATTCATAGTGGCATTTAATCAGGGAGGCACTTCAATTCATTGTGTCCACAGCCAATCAAAAATAGCAAAGGCCCAAGGGATTGTGTGTCAATGGCAGACTGGAGACCGAAAGCTGGGAGCTAGCTTCAGGGTGCAATAGACAAGTAAGGCAGACCCAAGATATCTGAGTCTTGGCAAGGCTGATGAGATGGCCTGGAGGTAGAGAAAGCAGCATAGGAAGATGACTTCTGTGCAGGCACATGTCGGATCTGGGGCTGAAAGTGGCCCAGGGGAGCCATTGAGGATTTGTTATTGTAACTAGCAGAGCTAATACTAGGGAAAGTAGAGTCTGAACAGTGGCAATGAGCTTCTAACTAGAGTAAAGTCAACAGTGGAAACATTAGCTTGATTGAAAACCGTAGATATTCTTTGCTGACATTTTCAATCCCTCTATTAACCCTCTTTAAACATTCACAAAGTCATTTTGTTTCCAAGAACTCTCAGGGAAAGTAACAGTCTGGAATTTACCTACACAAAGATGTATTACGCAGAAGGTTCATTTGGACATAATCACACATTTTTTTCCTTTCCTATTTATATAAGGCTTAGTCAACAATTCAGGGTGCAGAAATTATATTACAGGACTCTTGTCACCTCTGACTGAACACAATCACTAGAGAAAAGTCCAAAAACTAGATAACAAAACTACTTGCCAGTTGGAATAGTTTTATATGTGTTTGTTCAACAGTTACAAACAATGAACCTACTAATAAAAAAAAAAGGGGGGGGGGGATATTCATAGATAATTTAGGAACAGAAAGATTAATCAGATAAATTATTCACTGAATAATTGCTACATACGTGAAGTACTCTCTTAGTCGGGATAGCAGGGACTGAGGACACCATCATACTCTCTTCTACAGAAATTGATTGGAAAAAAACTCAAAGGAAGTGTTAGTAGGAGCTTTTATATGGTATTTACACACATTTCTGTTGTAAAAGAGTAATAATCCTAGGTGCTCCAAGAGGTCAATGTTAGAGGTAAACAGCGTTTAGACAATTATCAATATAGTTCCTAGCTTTCCAAATCCATCAGACACATTATTGATTTCTTTTGGTTTACTTATTGTAAGTGGTGTGTTCTAATCATGCAAAAACTAAGCATGGTTAAGTCTGAACAGTACACAGATGAGAGTTCTCAGAGACTATTTGGTGCTCTTCAATTGCTGTAAATCAATGACGTTCTCTTGACGTTTGTACAGCTATGCTGATTTACAGCATCTGACAGTGTAACCTTCAGGATGTGGCTCTCTCTCTCTTTTTAATTGTAAGTGAACAAATTTCACAAAGTTCTGGAACTGCCATCTGAAATCAAGATCAGTTATGATCTTTGGAAGATCCTGTGGTACTTTTCACACAGGTGGCAGTATATTATTCTAAAGTTTCCCTTATAATAATAATTTCAATTATTTAAATTAAATTTAACTTCCTGTACCAAAATGTTGTGTGTACTGCTGAAGTTGTTAGGTTTCATGCTACAGGAAAATGCATTCCAATGGCAGGAGAGAATCTTTCTTGACACTATACACACATACAAACAAGACTAAGGGGCTTAATATATAAGTTAATTAACTATTTATTTCAAATAATATCCTTCTGTAACTTATTTAGCATGCTAAAAAGCAATTCATCCCTATTTTAATATACCTTTCATAAGTTTTATCACTTGATTTATGTTGTTTATTTGATTCTTGCTGATCAGATTTAGGTAGGAAGTAAGACTAAAATAAAATTGTTGCTTCCAGAATTTAAGAGTCCCCAATAAACTATATGGTTACTCCATTACTACTTTTCAGATGCATCTCAAGATTTTCTTCCTTTTGGGTTGGGGGGGGGAGGGCATTGCCTGTGAACTCATTTATCCCTAATGAAAGGGATACCTACCCTAGCAATTTAGGTCGACATAAGGACCCTTAACTTGACCTAAATTACTCCATGTCTACACCTGACTTTCATGAAAGCTTAAGTTGACCTAATAAGAACCACCCATTAGGTCGACTTAAGCCTTAAATTGACTCCTTAAATCAATTTAAGGAGGGTGTGGACAGGGAGTAACCTTTAAGTCGACTTTATTAAGTCAATTTAAGGGCAGTTAGGTCAATTTAGCAAAGTGGACTAAGTCGACTTAACTTTAAGTCCACTTAGTCCACTTTGTTAAGTCAACAATAAGGTCGGCCTTAAGTTGACTTAAAGCTGACCATATTAAATTGACTTAACAAAGTCGACCTAACTTTTTCTAGTGTAGACATAGCCTTAGAGTGTGCTGTGATAAATAGAAGAGGCATTAGAAGTGTTCTATTAAAAAATATTTCAGCCTTAATTGGTCTAGAATGTTAGAAGGCTTCTTTAGCAAGGTATTACATTAAAGGTATATCTTCTACCAATTCTGCTTTTTAATGCTTTGGGTGTAATTTGGAGTTTAATCAAAACATTATTAAGAAGTTTGATTAGACTCCATCTTACCATTTTAAACATATATGCAACATTGTAAAAACAGATAGCTGCCTAATCTTGTGTACGAATTGTGCTCAGGAGAATGAGAAGGAAATTGTTTTATGTTCAGGTTCATTTGCCACCAAAAATCAATTAAGCTAAATTCTTTCATGCTTAATTTTATTACTTTCACTGAGCCAGACAGCACTTCGCTTTAACGGAGAAGCTCTATCTATCTGAGAACTTTTATGTGAAATAGAGTTGAGGTTTCTAGCTATGCAAGTAAATGGAAACAGAGTTACTTTCATAATCATGTTCTTTAGAAGTTAGAATATACAGTATTTTAACTGCTTAAATATCTGCACTGTTTATATTTTGTATAAGGATCCCATTGCCATGGTAACTGAGTGCCTTCCAAGAAGGCACCTCTCCAATCAGTAAAATTAGACAAATTCCATTTTGTATTTTTTTTTTTTTTGAGTGAGGGAAAGAGGTCTGCTGGATAAGGCACAGGGCTGGGAATTAGCAGATCTTGTGAGAACTTGGACAAGTTATTTAAACCCTGACCTGCATGGAGAACCCAGTGAATGAAACCCCTGCATCCTGGAATCCCAGTGTCTTCAGTAGAGACCCACTTTCATAGATCTCAGTGCAAAATCAAACACTTAATCTCTCTCTGCCTCAGTCTTAGGTCCCCATCTATAACTCCTTTAGATTTAAATAAAAAGATATATATAAAAAAACCTTGGAAATTCCTAACAATTAATTAGGTTTACAATCACAGAATAGAGGCCACTCAGCAACATAGAAACAGCAATATACAGCAAATGAAGTAAATTAGATGGCCCAATAAACACAAAACAACAGAAGATACTCCTCCACCTTCCCAGGGACACTTAATCTTTGGGAAAAGTCCATCAAATAAATTGTGATTAAGGGTTTGTCTAGCAGATGAATAATGCATTCTGTGGGTGGTGCAATTTCTAAAGCATACTAATGTGCTTGGTATAGACTCTTCTGGTACACAATAATGGATCCCTAGTGCACCCTAACTTAGTAATGTTTCATACAGCATTACATTAAAGGGTACCAGAGAATCACATGGATTAAATTAATGTGCGACCAATTTAGTGCACTTTAGAACTCAAACCCCTACCTTGTGCAGTACCCCACTATGTTAGACTAGCCCTGATTCTTTCCCTTTCATAACTGACACATTGTCAGAATAAATTCATGCATGATATTGATGTACTTAGACAATATAATGATGGAAGCTAGATAAGTAACTAGAGAAATACGGGCTTTGCTTGATTTTAATATGGTGCTATTGTGGGGTAGGCTATGGCAAAAAAGAAAAAGGAGATTTTATTTGGCTTTGATGACACCGAGATTCATGATCAGTTATATAGCTTACATTTATCCGGTTGTAAAATTGAATTTTGGAAACTAATGTGTCTTCTTCTTGGATCTGTGTCAGGATTTAATTTCATATTCCTTTCCCCTGAAGATAATAGCATTTCCCTGCTCTGTAAACTGACACAAAAAGGTACTTTTGGAACTTCATGAGAACCCATATTTACATCGTGGAGTAGACTGTCACAGTAAGAGTTTGTCCTTGCGAGAGCTCTGAAATGCATTATTATGAGTGCCCAGAGTGGACTCCCTACTGTCTATTGAAGACAAAAGGCAGAACTATAGCAAACCTCTTCTTCACCTATTTTGGGTTGCTAAGAGCAGCTGAAACATTAGCCAGAAGTTGCTCATGTATTTAGGGGAGCATAAAAGCATGAATTGTGAGTTGTGTCCAGTCCTGTGGCTGAGTAAGTTGCCATCGGTTGGGAAGAGACTAAGGAAAGAGAAGACCATGTTTGTTAACAAGCCAAACTTGTTCCTTCCATTTGCTTGTTTGCTGGGCCCTGAGGCTAGAGTCCTGAGAGAAGAGTGCATTCATGCTCCTTTTTCCCCCTATTGTGACTAGACTAGGGAGCCTAAGTTTCAGTAAAATAGAAAAAAAGAGAGGCAGGCCCTAGAAGATTTATTCTTATTCAGAGAACAGACTCAGGGTGTGGCACAGAGCAGGCTTACTCCACTGAAAGTTTGGAGATAAGCAGAGTTTTTCTATCAATCTGTACCACTGGCGACATTTGTTAGTCAGGATGAGAACATCAGCACCTCAATGACCTAAGCAGGTGAGACAAAGTGTAGAGAAAAGATGAAAACACCTGGGATAATTTGTTAATAATTGGTGGCATCTTTTCCCTTGACTCCAAATCACCAATTCTGTTACCACAGATGAAGCTGGACTCATCACATCCTCCAAGCTTGAGAGCAATATTTTCTCTCTAGCTTATCAGAGCATCAGAAGAGATATCAGTATTATGTTACTTCCAAAGTTTGGGATGCTCAAGTTCTATCATAGCTACACCTCTGCTTATAAACAATAATCTAACCTGAGCCCTCATCTACACTTGCCACACTTTTTGGCAGCAGTCAATGAGAGATATGCAAGGTACATAAAATACCTTGCATATCTCCTGTTGCCTTATTAACTCCCTTACACTGTGCTAAGGTGATCAGATATGCTGTCCAGTCAACTTAGCACTACTTCAGTTATGGGACTAGAGTTATAGTGTTGTGCTGTAGATGGATTGAGCATGTCTAAACAGACCGCTCAATTGAACCCGGAAGGGTGCACCGATGGTGGCAAATTTGCCACCATCAGTTTACACATATCCAAATATTGTTATGCAATGTAACTCCTCAAAAGGAGATGGAAATGGCAAAAGTGCTAAGTGACTTTTTCGTTTCAGTTTTCACCAAAAGGTTTAATAGCAATTGGGTGTCTAATAGAGTGAATGCCAGTGAAAATAAGGGATCAGAGACTAAAACAGGGAAAGAACAAATTAAAAATCACTTAGATACATTTGAATTTTCAAGTCATCAGGTTCTCAGGAAATACATCCCTAGAATACTCAAGCAGCTGGCTAAATAGACAACTGAAACATTAGAGGTTATTTTCGAAAAAATATGGAAGATGGGAGAGATTCCAGAGGACTGGAAAGGGGTAATTATAGTGCCAATCTTTAAAATGGGGAATAAGGACAACAGATCTGTCATCTTAACTTCAGTACCCAAAAAGATAATGGAGCAAAAAATTAAGCAACTAATTTGCAAACACCTGGAAGATGTGGTAAGAGCAGTAATTAACAGTCAGTAGGGATTTGTCAAGAACCACCTGCAGCTTCTAGTTGCTGGGATAGTCTTTTGAATTATGTTTTGTAAATGTTTTATTTTCATTATTTAAAATAATAATGGAATATTTTCCATTTCTTGATTTTTCTCATGCTACATCTAGAAGATACCATAAAAATGCATGTTTTATAGCACAGCTCCTATAATTTAAGTTAAAAAACAGTTACTTTTAAACCTTTCTTTCCCTACACCTTTTCTTGAAATATTCATCCTTTGGATAGAAACTTTACATTCTTGGTCTAAGACAAATGGAAACTTATTTTTATTTGATTTAGTTTGGAAAATTAGAGCAAAGTCCTCTTTGCCAAATATACCTCCCCCATTTAAAAAACAAACAAAAAAAACCCAAAACCAAAACCCCTAATCTCCACTTAACCATCAGTATGGCAACATATATATCTGTGTGTAAAGCTAGACAAAAGAAGGAAAATGATGCTCAATCTCTCCTTATTGACTTACATTCAATCTTTTCTTTGTTCCCCACCATTATTCCTCAAGAATATAAGAGAGAAGAAAGATCAAGTGATAAATTTTGTACATAAAAATGATCACTTCTGTTAATTACACAGCCAAATGCTATATCATGTGGCACTAACAAAAGATTAGTTGGCTTTTTAGCATATCCTAGTTTTCAGCAAATAATTAATGAAATCAAATTTATGAATGAAATAATTGCTAATGATGTATTTTAGACAAATTTTACACATAGTACATAATAAAATAATTGTGAAATTAGTGATTGGATTTATCATTCTTATAGTAATTATTATACTGTACTTAGAAGCAGTTGAGTAAACTTGAGGGTTAAATAAAAAAAAAGAACAAGAATTCTTTTGGGAGGTTTATTAATGTTTGTTTACTGAAAAATGAAACTACTGTTGAATGCTCCTATTGCACAGACTTCCTGTTAGTACTCTTTATAAGGTGAAGTTTGTTAATCAAGAAAGCTGCAGGTTGAGTGGATTTCTGAGCTGATAAATTCACAGCAAGTTTTTTTAATGTGAAGCAGGGCAGAGTAGCGCTGGGGAGGACGGGGGGTGGACACTCTCAGCTACCCTAATATCCTGATTCAGCAACTGACCACCAATATGTTTCTAGAGTTGGGGCCACAATACATTATTGTTTATGAAAGCAGTCAAAATGGATCATAACTGAGGCTATGTCTACACTTGTTAATTTAAGTCGACTTAGCATATCTACACTCAAATTTTAAGTCAACTTAGACGGAGTCCTACAAAATCGACCTAGAACGTCCACACTGGACGCCTAGGTCAACTTCTAGGGGCTAGGTGGACCTGGGACAGGTCCTCGGTGGCAGGGGAAGCATCCCTTGCCAAGTGCCAGGGGGCTCAGCATTTGTCCCATTGTACCTTGGTATGAGGCCCAGAGGTTTCACAGTAGATATTTAAAGATTATTCCTGTAAATATGTGATTTTTACACACATGCACTCTGATGTTCAATGAACTTATATGTGTACTCCTGATTTTGTTACCTGAACATGTATTTTAATCTGAAGAAAAATAGAATTCTTAAACTGTCACTTTCACAATAGATTATCCTGAATTTCTGCATTTCTTTAGGAAGAAGTATCTAATCTAACATAACTTTATCAGTATAAAAATACTTGTATTTTATCCTGCAGTTAGTTCTACTAACTAACTTGCGCAGATTTTAATATTTTTTTAATTCAGCACACAGAATGTACTGCATAAAATATTGCATCTGGAAATAACTTTTGCCCACAGTAGTTTGTAGAAATATAAGCCTGTTCCTGTCATCTTGAAAAAAGCATAACTAAGTTTGATTATTTATTTTATTTTATTTTCTAAATGAGGACAGGAGGACTGAGTTATGTAAGAAGAAAGATGCCATAATAATAAAGCTGTCAATCCCAATCTTCAGAGAGCAGGGATGAGGCACAATAGTAAAGCCGCAGTTTGAAGTTTGCACTTTTGTTTTTTACTTTTTTCTGTGAACAAATAGGATTCTAACTTCTAAGGCAACTGACTCAGTCTGGCAGCCTTTTTGATCTCTAAGTTTGTGTTAAAAGATATAATGGCTACTTATTGTCAATATCAAAGACAAGACAACTTGGATAAAGAAAGTGAGGTGTATGAAAGCTTTGAGATCTTAAAACCAGATGCAAAGTCCACTGAAACCAATGACTTTTTCCATTGACTTTAGTATGCATTAGATCAAGCCCTTGAGTTCAAGCATTTTATATTCTTCTAACTTGCATCTAAACTTTAAGAACTTTCCGTGGGCAAAACTTTTTACCATAATAAAGAGCTAGGCTGGGTTATATAAAACAGAAAATGGTGAGAGGGAAAGGGGTCTTAAAAAGTGTTTATCTTCCCTGGCATAAAAATTCAAAGTGAAGGAGAACAATTAACTGCAGAAACTTCTCATTCAGGAAAGTAGCATTTTTGGGGGTGAGGTGGGGTGGGAGGGAGAGAGTTTCAAATACTTAGAAGATCTTGCCAGTTTTCCTTTAATTATTGAGGAGTTAGGACAACAAAACGTGACAGATTGCTAGCCGAACTCAGCCCATGCAGATGGCACCACTCCATATAAACCACACCATATGCCAAAGTCAGTTCAACAGCTAATTAGTCCTATTGTACTGAGATAATAATCTCCATGAGATTTCTTATGGACAGGTCACAATTACAGAGCAGCAAAAGGGAGAAGGGGAAAAAAGGAATAAAAATCCATGTGGGTATGCCTTCAGTGAGCTTCTTTATCCCAGTCAAAAATAAAGGTCAGAATGGTAAACTATTATAAATAACCTTTCAGTTCAGTCCCCACAGTACTGACATTCCTAAACCCTGTTTGTAAAATAAAACTTGAATGTTGTAATGAAGTATATGGTGGTTCCCATCTCCCCCAGCTGCGATAGCCAGAAATGAGTAAAGATAATCACGGAATTGAGTGCTAATCAATGTAGTTATGTAAATGCAAGAAGACCTTGCAACAATAATTGAAGAAAATGTAATATTATAACACTAAGGGGAACAATGAAATAATATTAGAAATAGTTTGTAAATACTGTAAGCATAACCCCCCCCCCCCAACCAAAAACAAAACAAACCAGTTTCCAGGATTATCAGTCTTGGCTCTCCTTCTAGACAAACATAAAAGTGGATGCCAGTGTCTCCTGATTCTTGTCTGTAAGAATAAGATGAATAAAAACACTTCTTTAAAAAAAGTAAGTTACCTGGGTGTTATATCACCATTTATCTGCAAAAAAACTATGGAGTAATATCTTTAGATCTGTTTATAGAAAAAGACCATCAGTGTCTTTTACAAATACTTAATCTCACACCAGCCCTGTGTGATAGGTGCTTTAAATATTACGATATGCAGATTCCAGATGGCTGAACTAACATACAAGCAAGCTAAAAGACTTCCCATTGTCACATAGCAAGTGAGTAACAGCAGGGAATAGTAAACAAGTGTCCCAATTCCCAATGAAATCCTCAGATCAAAAGATGCTGCACTAAGATTTTCAGAGAATTATATATTTCAAGTTATCATATATCTTTGTCTCTTTGTTCCTGAAGGCATGGTCCATCAGTGCTTTCTGACATCTCATCAATGCCTTCAAACAATTCTGCAGATAGGTAATCATTCTAGAAAACAGGTGATGAACCATAGAGATCATCTCTAGGTAAATAATTCTTTACATACTTTTGCTTATTTGGGTTGGTGATTTTATGTAATATTGCAGTAGATATTTAGTAAGAACAGAGTTATAGATAAGGTTTCTGCTTGTTCATAGCAAGCGGGAGCCAGTGAGAAAAGATCAGCAAAAACAATGGGAGTGGGGATGGTTATCCATCCTTTTTTCCAGAAATACATAGACCCAATTAGTTCAGATTTCAGGTGAAGGTTCATGTCAGTACTGACAGTACTTTTTAAAAAAGTACTGACATGAACCTTCACCTGAAATCTGAACTAATTGGGTCTACGTATTTCTGGAAAAAAGGATGGATAACCATCCCCACTCCCATTGTTTTTGCTGATCTTTGCTCACTGGCTCTCGCTTGCAATGAACAAGCAGAAACCTTATCTATAACTCTGTTCTTACTAAATGTCTACTGCAATGTTGCATGCTTCCATGACTTAGATCATTCTGATAATGGAATATGTGATAAGGTAAGTTCTGCACATCTGGGGGCTTGTCCAACCTGAACTTTTGAACCTACTGAAATTTTCCCATCACTAGGTAGATACCACTCATCTTTGAGAGTTATCTTCTGGAGTGCTAGCATTAGCACAAGTCTTATCAAATATGCCTAATGAGCATGAGGCTTTATTCTTGCAGGGATCTTAATATTTATCACTTTGCCTCTTGTACACTGTGGTGACACTTCCTTCAATTAAGGAGAAATGGATACAACCCCCTCTACAGTCTGTCACTGCATCAACCAGAGACAATCATAGTGGAATGCCATGAGGTGTTCCTTCTCCCAGACCTAAGTGTGCCCCAACTTCTCCTTTTTTAAGGAGATTGACAGATGTTCATAATTAGAACATGGGTCCATGTGACAGGCTGCTCCCCAAATCCAGTCTGGTGTGCTGCTATGACCGCTTGAACCCCACTCCTGAACCCCAACTTACCCCGCTCTGCTGGGTGACCGCTCACTCCTGAGTCAGTCCACACCAGCCACCAGCGTGTAATTGGTCCCAGGCAGTGGGTGTAAATCCACTAGCCACACAGGCATTGGTCCCCAAGTGAGCACACCCAGCCCCAGACACTACACTGGGAGCCACTGCCTTACAGGGATTGGGACCCACTCCCAATCACCTTAGTCTCCAGTCCGTCCACTTAACAAAGAAGTGGATTGTGCCCAGCCTCCCACATCCACACCCTCTAAAGACCACACAGCTTTAGGTAAAACAACTACTAGTTTATTGATCAGAGTCTGATTTCAAGTGAGAACATGGCCAATCAAGGCAGCAACATGTTACAAATGAGTCAGGAGTGACCACTATCAAATAAAAGGTATAAGCCGCATACTACTCTAACATCTTCACCTAAACTAACCTCAGAGTCCAAGATTATGCACATGGTGTTTGGCTGTCTGATGTCTTGCAGCCATTCTCTGCCTGTTCTTAGGCAGGGCCCCGATCTTGCTTGAGGTTGGTTGCAGGATGGTGTCTTCTCAGGCTGAAAGCCTGCAGCTTCTCCCTCCTCACAGTCTCTGTGTCTTTGTTTTAACAAACTGCTGACAGCCCCTCCCCTCACTATCCTGGTGTGAGATTCTCTTCACTTCTACCTGAGCAGGGGAGGGCATTAGCATTCCCTTTGATGTGTAAATCTTCAGCCATTGTGCTAGAGACAGTCCTGAGTCTGAACCCTGTAACATGCTTCACATCTATACATACATATTGCAGCAGGGAACATGGCACCCTGGTAATCATGTGGCCCATGTTCTGAGCATTCTCAGAGGAACCTGGTATAGCGTAATTGTCATCAAATAACACAATTACACTGCAAAACTGAACAGAAAGATTATACAGGTCACGCCCAAGGGCTGCACAGATGTGCGTCCCGTCACAGTCCATCATTCACTTGATTCTTCTAGATGCCCTTTACAAAGAAATGGCATTGCACCTCACTGATCGCTGTTTGACTTTAAATTACTTCCAAACTGGCATGTCAGCAAGATGACACTGGAATGGAACATTTATCCAGTAAGTGCAGCAGTGGAATTCACATTAAAATAGCATATTGTCACAGTATGGAGTATAAGACTTGAGATGTTCATAAAGTTCTTCAACATCCAACACCTACAAATTAACAGTAACATGCCATTAAACACTTAATTAAGGCCAGAACTTCAGAAGAATCTCACTAATCTCTAAATCAGTCCAGCAACTTCTCTTTGAGCCATAACATGTCTTTTTAAAATATATCCAGTCTTTAAAGACTACAAGTGATGGACAGCCAATCCAGTCTCTAAGTAAAATGCTCCAGTGGACAATTGTTCTGAGTTATTTCTTGTCTAAATTAGTGTAGCTCCAGCTACCATTCATTGGATTTAAGGTATGTTTTCACTGCTGGGGCTGCACGGATCGATGAAGTGGGATTAGTTAAGCGGGCAGTGGAGACTCACTCAATCAATCCTGAAAGTGCTCTCTAGGTGGTGGAACAAATCCACCCCCTGGAAGGAGAAAGACTGCTTCGACTGGGAGGGCATCTCCCATCAATGCAGTGGTAAGGGAACGTAAGTAAGTCAAGAGGAGGTACTCAAATTACAGTATGTAGCTTGCATATCTCCCATCAGTGGCCACTGGCAGTGTAGACCAGGCCTTTTTTGTGGCTTTTTCTGCTAGATAAAAAAGCCAGAAAAGAGTCAGAAATCTCTTCCTCAATAAAGGAATAAAGTCAGGGACTTTTTTAGTGCTTTTCATATAAACACCGATGTCAGGAACTCTCTACCTATCCTTGCCTGGTTTCAAAGACATAAAAAATGTCAAAGTCAGTCAAAAGTACTTCCTAACTTTCTGCTGCCCAGATGGCAGAAGAACTCTTTGTACTTGACGTTCTGTGTCTCTTGACCTACATTTGTGAGCCCCTGCTGCTTTATTAAGCTCCTTTTCTGTACTGATGAATAGACCAAGTAAGAAAACCATGAGTCATTCAGTTATACTCTTATCAAAAGTAGGTACTGGAGAGGAAGAAGGAGGTAGGAGCTACAGGCCAAGAGTTGCCTGGGTATAACGTGGGCTCATAGGTCTTGCCCCCTAACTCATTTACATGGATGAGTATCAGTGGTAATTCCACTTAAGTCAGCAGTGTTACACTGGTGAGAAAACAGACAATATGATGGTCTGGTATATTGCACCCCGAGTTCAAAAATATTCACAGTAAAAGTTGGGAGGGGGGTGGTTTGGTAACTTTTTGTTTGCTTGCTTATCTTTCTGTATGCTTATTTAACAATAATTTCTAGTAGTGGCCATGTTTCCAGATTTCAAATGATAAAATAGCCAATGGCTTTGATAGTGACATGAAACCCAATGCAAAAGGTGGCACTATGATAGAACTATGCATTAGAACATCAGCAAGGCGATGATATATGCAGATGTTGGGTTGTGATTGAGCTGCAGATGTTATTTAGAAGAAAAGCTTTGAGAGTGATAAACTCTGACAGGTAACAAGAAGGATAACTACTGTGCACTTCTCGGTCTGCTGCCCAATAAGAAATATACTACGGTAATTTAGTCTGACTTTCCCTACATCAGTGTTATCCATTAGCTAATAGACTTCAATCTTCTTTTAAGAGCACAAGTTCCTTGCAGCACTGGAATAATGATCTGTATTCTGTTCCTGTCTTACCTTCATGAGCACAGCAGCAGCGCAGTTGCAAAGAGTTTAAATCAGGACAGAATTTGATCCACTGTGACTTTCTGGCTTTCTCCACATTGCTAAATGGGAATATTTAGGTATTATTGGGGCTACTTATTACCATGAGAGCAGGAGGAGGATAAAGTTTAATATTACATTTATGGGTACTTGTAAGAGAGTACCTATGTTTAGAACTATATTAAAAATAAAAATGTTAAAGATTAAGTGCAGTATCTTAAATGGATTAATGTTCCTGCCTAGTGGGATGGGGTGGCACACCAGCAAAAATATGCATTCACATTCACATCATAATTGTGAAGTGATATTAGTTCACATACAGCCACCAGACAAATTGGACACTTATTAAGAAAGGAGCAGGGTTAGAATAATAGCTTTATAAGCAGAGATTGACTATATAGGGCAAAAGGACCGGGGCCATTTGAACAGCTGTTACTTATGACTAATTTTGTCTCTCTAGCCATTGCTGTTATCTCCCTGCCTTCATAAGAATCGCACTGCTCTCAGATTAAAACTCGGGCTTGTCCCTGCCAGCAGGTAGAGGACCTGGGGGAGCAGCTGCCACACATGCACATACACTAGCGGAGGTTTGAATTAATAAGTGTTTTTATTGGGAGTAAACAAGGGTCAATGGAATGGGGCAGTGAGGTGTATGGGGGTACTGGGAGATGGGTCTTTCTATTGAACAGTATAGTGTCACAGTGTAGGAATCGATGTAAACCAATGTAAATTAATATAAACCAATGTAAATTAATATAAACCAATGGGTTTTTTTATAAACATAAACATACAAGGTACTGTATCAAAGAGAAAGTGAGGTTAGGGGAAATGGCCAGGGAGTATGGGCAGGCAGTAGCAGAGGGATAAGGAAAAACAGCAGCAGAGGCTGCAGTAGCAGAGGGATAAGGAAAAATGCAGCAGCAGAGGCTGCAGTAGCAGAGGGATAAGGAAAAATGCAGCAGCAGAGGCTGCAGTAAGCCTTGAAGCCCTGCAGGGAGAGAATCAGTCTGCAGGCCAGGTGTGGAGGCACTGAAGACGGAGCGTGATTGGAGCAGAGGTGAGCAGGGGAACAGACCAGGGAAGCACACACAGAAGGTGGGGTGAGTAATCAGTGGCAGAGGAAGAGGTAAGAGTACAGCTGCAAGGGATGCAGCAAGAGGCAGTCTGTAAGGCCATGTACACACTAGCATCGCTATCGCGCACTTACCCTGTTGCGCGTTAAATCTTCCGTGGTTGTTGTTGCGCGATACCGCGTACACACTCGGCATGCTGTAACGGATCAAACATCCCCCCCCCTCCTCTCAGTCCTCCAGCAAAACAAAGTGCACTCTGGGTACCTATCCCACAGTCCCCAATATCATTTCCCGTGGTGCATTGCGCTACCGACGCTACCCAGCAGTCGCCAATAGCAACGGGCGCTAATTTCAAACTGAAGCAACCGTCTTTCCGTCACTGCCTTTTAATAATCGCCATGGATTCAGCTGTGATCTTGAATGCTGCCTTCAGCATTGTGAACACAGCCCAGATTCTGTTGCAGTACGCCTTTGGCTTTGACTCAGAGCAGGACTCGGATGACTCCACTTCGGAGAATGACAGCCATGAGAGCAGAACTGATATTCTGATCAGTTTTGCAGACCAGCTGCACAGCCTGAACCGCCGTGTTTGGTCCCGGCAGACAAGCACAGACTGGTGGGACCGAATCGTTCTCCAGCTGTGGGATGATGAGCAGTGGCTACAGAACTTCAGAATGCGCAAAGCCACATTTATGGAACTGTGCCGTGAGCTTGCCCCTGCCCTGCATCGCAAGGACACGCGGATGAGAACAGCCATCACAGTGGAGAAGCGTGTGGCTATTGCCCTGTGGAAACTGGCGACTCCGGACTGCTACCGCTCGGTCGCAAAGCAGTTCGGTGTCGGACGGTCGACCGTTGGAGTAGCACTGTCACAAGTGTGCGGAGCCATCAACCGTCTTTTGTTAAGGAGGACGGTGACCCTGGGGAATGTGAGGGAGATCATCGAGGGATTTCAGGACTTGGGCTTCCCGAACTGTGGGGGTGCAATAGATGGGACCCACATCCCTATTCTCGCGCCCGACCATCTCGCCAGCGAGTACATTAACCGCAAGGGATACTTTTCCATGGTTCTTCAGGCACTGGTGGACCATCGTGGTCGGTTTACGGACATAAATGCGGGTTGGTCAGGGAAGGTTCACGATGCCCGCATATTCAGGAATTCAGGACTGTTCAGAAGGCTGCATTCGGGCACCTTTTTTCCAGATGAAAAACTGAATGTGCAGGGTGTAGAGATGCCCGTGGTTATCCTTGGGGACCCCGCCTACCCACTGATGCCATGGCTTATGAAGCCTTTTACCGGGAAGTTGGATCCTGCAAAGGAGCGTTTTAATTACAGGCTGAGCAGGTGCAGAATGGTTGTGGAGCGTGCCTTTGGCCGCTTAAAAGCCCGGTGGAGATCGCTTTATGGCAGGCTTGACCTGCATGAGGACAACATACCAGTTGTTATTTCCGCGTGTTGTGTCCTTCACAATATCTGTGAAAACAGGGGGGAGAGATTTATGAACTCGTGGACAAGGGAGGCAGAACGTCTGGAACATGCCTTCCAGCAACCGGACACCAGGGGTATCCGGGGTGCACAGTTAAGGGTGGTGCGCATCAGGGAGGCGTTGAAAACCCATTTTTTTGATGGGGAGTGAAGGACAGCATCGCCCTTTCTGTACTTCATGGTATACATATATTATTCTTAACTACAAAGGTTAAGGGAAATACAGTCCTATTATTTTTTTATTCTTTCTTTACTGAAATTCAATTATCAGTATCATACTATAAATAAAAATAAAGAAAGTCTTGATTCATTAAACAGTCTATGAACTTTATTAACAGATCAAAAATGATAACATAGCAGGAGGGGGGGTGTCTAAAGATGGGTGTAGGTGCGGGACTCCACGACATAAGTTGGGGGAGGGGTAGATGTAACATTATACCATGGGTGTCCATGGTGCTCTATGTATTGTTTTGGAGGTGAATGTTGTGTGGGTGGAGGGAAAGGCAGAGGAGGCTGTGGGGGGGGGGGGGGGGCGCGAGCCTGGAGCAGACCAACCATGGTCTTCAGGAGGTTTGTCTGCTCGTGAAGGATGTCTATTAGTGCATCCTTCTGCCTCTCCCTCCTTGCGCTGCTCTCTCTCCTGTCCTGCCTGCACTGCCTCCTCCACTGCCTTGTCTCCCTAGCGGATGCCTCCTGGGAATCCATGAGCTCTTTGAAGATCTCTTCTTTGCTCCTTCGAGGCCTCCGCCTTATCTTTCTCAGACGGTCCACAGCAGCTGTACATTGTCCATCGAAGGTCGTTCCTGCGTACATATGAAACATTGTAAATGCCGCTATTGTTCAGACCTTGGTCTGGTGCAACGAAAGATGTTCTCCCTACACATTCCCCGCCCCCCCCCCCGCCCCCCCCCCCCGGCGGGCGGGGGGGAGGTTATGACCATTGTCCAAAGCGAGGGACGGGTTGCTGTGAGTTGCTCCACGGGACAGTTGACTATTGACACTGCTTGTTCTGACCCTGTGTCAGAGATGGCTGGAACAGAAGCTGATATGACACTGCTTAGAGTGCCTATGCAAGCGAGAATGCATCTTCTGCATGTGGCTGACTTCAAGCCGGGACCTTACGCTGCAGGACTGTGCGCTGCAATGCTTCCCGCGGCAGTGCTAGCGAGCATGAGAGGGAAATTCTCCATGAATGGGGGAGGGCGACGGCTCGCTCTACCATCCAATTTTAAAAGAAGAATTTGGAAATATTTGGAGAGCGCTTTCAGTGACTTAAGAGGGGATGAGTACTTGTCAATCGAGGCATTCATTGACGCGGTTTTTATGTAATGACAGTGTCCCAACGCCACATCTGTTACGCGCACAAAAGAAGACAGAAAAAAGGAGGACAGAACGTGTTTTCTTCCTGTACCCGCTAAGCTTTAGCTGATAGAATAGAAAGCACCGCAAGGCCAACTTACCGGAGCTGCCATCGGCTGATTCCTGGGAAGGCGTGCCTAGGGAATCCGTGGAGCTGGTCTCTGGAGGGGTGGCGAATAACTCCTGGCTCCCCATTTCAGTGGCTGCGTCGTCACCGTCCTCGTCCTCTTCCCCCTCTGCATCCTCGTCCAGGACAGCATCCTCGCCTTCAGCTCCCTTGTCATTTTCTGACGATGTCGCAGAGGTGTCAACGATCAAGGTCGGGGTGGTTGTGGGATCCCCTCCCAGGATCGCCTCCAACTCCTTGTAATAGCAGCATGTTGTTGGCACGGAGCCAGAGCGCCGGTTAGCCTCTCTGGCTCTGTGGAAGGTTATCCTCAGCTCCTTCACCTTGGCCCGGCATTGCAGAGTGTCTCTCTCGTAGCCCTTCTCAGTCATGGACTGAGATATTTGGCCGAAAATGTCGAAATTCCGCCGGCTGCCACGTAACTGTGACTGCACGGCGGACTCTCCCCAGATTCCTATCAAGTCCATCACCTCTGCTGTCGTCCAAGCCGGAGATCGTTTGCTGCGCCGCGAAGACATTGCGAACGGAGCACACAGAGGCAGCAACACCGAAAAGCAAGCCAGAAGGGAGAGTGTGGAATTCAAAAATTCGCGGGACAGAAGGGGAGGTCGGGAAAAATGACGTCACGGCAATAGAGTACTGACGGGGGTGCAGAAGGGATGGGATTGGAATTGTGGGCCATTTCCGGAATGTTCACATTGCGCGAGAAGCGTACACACACGGGCTGTCGCGCAATAGCTATTCCGCGTTAAGAGATACCACGCTCGTTTTGGTGGTTTACATCTTGCGCAACAAGACGGGTCTTAACGCGCAAAAACTGTAAGTACAGTGTGTACGCTCTGCTTCTTATTGCGCGATAAAGGGCTTTATCGCGCAATAACTTTGCAGTGTGTACAAGGCCTAAGAGTGTACCTAGAGGCTGGGTTAAGGAGCAGAGGTGGGGGTGGGGTGAGTAATTAGTGGCAGAGGAAGAGGGAAGAGTACAGCTGCAAGGGATTCAGCAAGAGGCACTGAAGCCCTGCAGGGTGAGGCTCAGAGCAGTCTTCAGGAGCCTGTAAGCTAAACACAGAGGAAGTTTAAGGAGAGGGGGAAACAGCAGCAGAGGACTTGGGGTGTTCGGGGAGAGATGAAGACACAGAGGCACTTATTTAACAACTTAACAGCAACTATACAACTTATGCTAAGAATGAACAACAGAAAGAAGGAAAAACAAAAAGGAGAGGAGTAATACAGTAAAACAATTATCTTTAATCTAGCTTAACTATGGCCACACAATATAACAGGTAATGGCAAACAAGTATCCCACTTACCACTAAACACAGACACAAAATACAATTCTAACAGGACTACAACTTATACAAGCTAATAAAATACAACTTAACAAAACTACTATGCTGGCCCTATTGACCAGGGGGAGCAGTCCCAGGGGCAGAGTGGTGTGAGCCCAGGATACAGCTCCTGAAGGGGTTAGGGGATGGTGGCTGCAGCAGTGGAAACAGCTGAAAGCAGGGAGTCCCAGGACAGAGCATAAAGAGGCAGAGCTTAGCAGCGGCACAGGCTTTTCTTTAAGCAGCAAGGGAACTGCGGAGTAGGAGGGGGTCTCTGTTACAGACCCCAAGGTAAATTTAGAGAGAGTTTGAGAGGGGGGAATCTTACCAATCTCCAGGAGAGCAGCAAGGACAGAAACTGAAGCAGCAGCAGCATAGATGAGTGCAGAGAGGACTCGGTTTTCGTAGTTTGTAGCTCGTGGTTCAGGAGATCTCCAGGAGAAGATTCGTTGTTCGTGGGATGGGGGTTGAAAACGGGGGTATGCTCAATTACATAGCCGGGAGCGGAGAAAGGTCCCCAAAGACCCCGGGCCAGGGGTCAGTGATCAGGCCAGGAGGCAGTGCAGGAACCTATTCTGGGGGCTGGCCCCAAAAAGGTCTGCTTTTATAAACAAATTTAAACAGTTCCCGCCAGTAACTCTGATAGGCTCCCTGAATTACAGGGGCGGAGAGAGGGCAGGGAAAACTGTGGTCAAGTCCAGGCAGAGTCTTGGGCTGCAGGTATGTGACTCATAGTCACAGGTATTGGTGTGTGACTCATGCCCTTTGTAAAAAACAAGCCATATTGGTCTTGCACTCCTGGGCATTGTCCACCCTACGCCGAGCCAGGGCTGAAACAATAGTTAAGGGGTCTCCTCCCTAGGCAGGGCCATGGCACAAAAGAAGCTGAAAGAAAAGGGCCATTCCCATGAGCAGCCTGGGAGGGGTGGCCACACAAACAAGGTAAACAGAAACTGGCACAGGGGAACATCTGTCAGGGACAGGGCTTAATGAAAACACTAGCTAATGGCCTTAATGGCAATATTGAATAGTCCACAGCAGATGGGAATAATGTACAGACTCTTGATTATCTGACGAAGTGGGATTTTCTTGCCCAAAAGCTCATGTGATAAATACATTTGTTAGCCTTTAAAAGTGCCACAGGATTTCTTGGCCCTTTAAATTGACTTAAAGTCGATTTAAGGCTAATCTGCATCTACAATGACTAAATCAACTTAATAAAGTCGACTTAGCCAGTAAAGTCAACTTTAAACAAGGTTTAATAAAGTTGACTTTAAATTTCCTTTAGTCAACTTAAGCAGCAGCTTAAGTCGATTTAAGGAAATTGTAGTGTAGACGCAGATTAAATTAAGTTGATTTAAGAAGGCTTAAATCAACTTAATTCACAAGTGTAGATGCACCCTGTGATACCAATTAATCCATAATTTGTTTATTTAGTAATATGTCCGTGCTTCCCATTTATTCCCCATACTCTTTGCACATCTTTGTGTATAGACATCTAAGATGCAGAGCAGATTTCCCCACTGATTTCTCTTTTATTACTCCAGGATACTATAGTAATTTTCCATGTTGCCCCCTCATTTCTAGACCTCTAATAAGGTTGCTTTAAAATAAAAATACCTGTGGAACATTGTCACCTGCCCCCTCTGAACCTTGCTTAAAGCTGTCCTAATGAGGTTGGTGAGTTCATGTGTGAAGTTGCTCTTCCCCTTCCTATTCAGGTAGACCTCCTCTCTCTTCCTAGGAAACTTTCTTCCTGGAACAGCATTTCATGTTTGAGGAAGCCAAAACCCTCTTCTCAACACAATCTGGGCAGCCATGCATTCATCTCCAGAATGTGCATGCCCCTGCCTGGGCCCTTGCCCTCAATCACGAGGATGAACAAGAACGTAACCTGGGCTCCAGATTCCTTCACCTTCACTCCTAGAGTGCTGTCATCTGTGCTCATCTGCTCAGGGTCATATCTGGCAGTATCATTAGTATTTAAATGTAAGAACAGCATGGGGTAATATTTAAAGGGATAGATTAGCCTTGGAAACCTTTCCATAACATCTTGGATATGTGCTCTAGTCATACAGCCTGCCTCCCAGATTGGAAGATAGATGACTCCCTCCCACTCAGAAGGGAGTCACTTGCTGACCACCAGCATCTTATGCCTCCTCCTCTTGGGTGCAGTCGTCAAGAGCCTCCAAGTTTCAGCGGCCGGTGGCTCCCTTTCCTCAGATACTGGGGACTGTGCCTCACCTCCTTTTGCTAGTACAGCATACCAATTCTGCACATCAATAGAGAAGAAACCCTGGGTAGAAAGTGGAACAATGTCTAGTGCCTGAGGGTGCCAGTAGCCAATCTCTTCCCTCTAGAGCAGCCAGTTCTCCTTCCTCCTCAGCTGCTGCTGTAGTTGTCTAGCATCCTCTGTCCTGAATGTTTCCCGGTGCATCTTGTCAATGAAATCCTCGTGCTCCTGGATGCATTGCCAATGAACCACCTACTAATAGGGCTCCCTGTTAAGGGGCGAGCTGGGGCACGGTGCATAGGCGTCAACCCCACTCTGCGGGCCCCTGCTTTCTTGCTTCTGGGCTGCCCGTGAAGCTCAGGACAGCCGGGCCTAGTGGCCACAAAGTCAATACATCACCCTTGGGTCAGGGCAATCAGGCCTAGCGGCCACAGAGTCTATACACTGCCCTTGGGTCAGGGCAAGCAGGCCTAATGGCCACAGAGTCCATACACCGCCCTTGGGTCAGGGCAATCAGGCCCACGGGCCTCCGAGGGCAGTGCCCGGGTAGGGGGGCTCAGGACCGCCCGCTCCACTGAGCCCCAGCCCAGGGCCCTATGGGTGTCCGGGGTTGCGACACTCTGCCAGCGGGGATCTGCCGAAACACACTGGCTCCGCCCCTGACCCCGCCATGCGGGCCCCTGGGCTACTTCCTACCCGGGTGACTGATGATCCTCCTGCGTGGTCCTGGTCCGAGGCTCTTTCGGGGCTTCCCGGGTTACCGTCCGCAGGTGGGTCTCTGGGCTCCAGTCACGAGATGGCCGCTCCTGGTATCGCCACGCCGCATCAGCATCAGCGTCTCCCTCTTGGGCTGCCTGGCGCTCCTCCCCTTCCTTAGCAGGAGCTTCGAGTGGAGGTCCTCCCTCCTTGCCGGTCAGCCCCAACTGAGCTGAGCTGCCCTCTTTTATGCAGGGAGAGCAGTCTGAGCATGCCCAGCAGGGCTCAAAGGGTGGGGCCTCCCCCACCCACAGTGTTTGTTGGGCTTCTTCAGTGCAGGGTGGAGCCACCCCGTCACACTCCCGTACCTGCTTCCTGAGAGACACCTACGGACACGTCCTGTGGTTCCTCCTGTCTGGCTTTTGTCAGAGGGAACATGCAGGCTACATTCCCTGACAGTCAAGACCCAGGGTCCAGGTGGAGTTCTCCAGGGTCAGAATGTCTGTCTTATGGGGGCCTCAATGACCCTCTCCAGGGTCAGAATGTCTGTCTTATGGGGGCCTTATGGGGGCACACAGAGGAAGAGCTAGCAGTGGTGTTGCTGACAAGTTGTTCTCCTCCCACTGTGTGTTCTTCCTTGTAGGGTACTTGTAACTTGTTTATGAAAAATATACTGAGTGTATAGCGCTGTGTTTCACTTGTAATTTGTATAATTTGAATACAATAGATTGGAGATCAAGGGATGCCACCACTATAAAAAATGTATTCCAAAAGCCAAAAAGTGGGATGCAAATCAGTTGTTCTTCAAAAATATTGAAAACTTCTGTGAGACCCAAAGATTAGTTATCTGAGACAGGCAGAATCCAGAAAAGAGACTAACTCTAATAGTAGCAGAGAAATTACTCATCATCCTTTCAGTTTGATGGAACCATTTAAACAAATTAAACAAGAGACTGTGTGGATTTACACCAGTGGCAGATCTAGCCCACCATACATGTTAGGATCCCAACAGCATGGACTTCTATTAAGGACCAAGCCCATCATGCATACTATACAGAGTGCAGAGCAGAGGAAAAAGAAAATTGGTTATTTGTCTTTTCAATGTTAATATTTGTCTCCACTTGTATTTTTCTTCAGGCTATTTTGAATGTTATAAGGAGTTAAAGATACAGCATGAACACAAGAAAACAAACTAAAAATAATGTTATATATTTTCTTACAGTCTGACTGAGGTTTATTCTTGCTTATATAAGATTATGAACAAAACCACGTAAATAAGGAATAATTTGGAATCAACTTATGCATGATCGCATCTGAGATAGAAAGTGATTCTGGCTTTTCAGCCAATGTTTCCATAAGAATAACTTTTTTCAAGAGAAATTGCTTAGTATACAGAACAAGGATTTCTAACTGCAGAGATTAGTTTAATCATGAAACATGCTAGATTTACTGTCCCCTTTACTATATGGAGCATCCAAGGGCAGATTGCTTGCAGTTGTACTTCGGTCCTGACATTTTTTTTGTCAGTTCTCTCTCCTATCCATCTGCATTTCTGCTCTAGTATATTTTCTTTTCCTTTTCTGTGTACTGCAGTTTTCTCTCCTTTGCTGAAGGCCTATAAGCTTCTGGCCACAAATTCAGTTCACTATACTTCTAGACACTAGAGCTCTGACTCCTACCTTGAGTTATCCCCAACAGAGATGACAAATTCTGTGCGATTGGTTTGACATTGAGGTGCTTGGGTGGGGGCTCTGTAATTTTATAAAGCACATTTTTTCCACAGAATTTGTTTAATAAGTACGCCCACCACCTCCAGCTTTCAAACATTTCACAGGTTTAAAATATCAAATCCCATTAACTGAGGATTGAAAGGCATCTTCCCCTTCATGTAACAGTTAGAAACAGGAGAGGGCAGATAGTTGATTCTTATTTTTATATATAGGGAAACTGAGGCACATAGCTTCAGTTAAGTGACATGCTTGAGGCTAAACAATCAAAAACAGATTCTGAAACAAATATCCCAAACTCCTTCGCTATCCACTAGGTCACATGACTTCTACACATTCAAATGTTACAGTAAGTGGGCCTCAAGGGCCATGTATAACATATTCTAGGAGTTAAAGGCACAGCTGAAAGTGACATAATGCTGCACAGTTGAAGGCGAAGACTCCAGCAAAAAGAATTCTGTGTTTTAAAGAGACATCAGTAAAATGCCTGGGGGGATGTAAACATATTGTATAGTCTGCACATGAAAAATTTACAGCACCAAGAGAGAGCAAGAGAAGGAAAGAAGTTATTTCCCCCCTTTTTTATCCTTGAATTTAACTGTTTTCTCAGCCTCTCCCTATTCCTGTTCAGAGCACCCAACATCACTGGTTGTACCTTGTTCTTCACTGGTATATTGTAAGCAAAAGGTTATAAGATTACTTAGGGACTTAACAGGCCCAGAGAGTCAAGTACCTCACTTCTAGTAAGGATGAGATCTTCGGACGCTTCTATGTGCAGGATCTACCGAGTTAACCTGAGGTGTAATTTTAAACTGGTTTAGAAAACCACAGCAAAAGTCTGTGTGAACTCCTAGGTCTTGCCTACACAGAAAGTTCATCTTCAGTTGTATTTTAAGCACATTCTGTTAAACTAGCACTTTACCCTTCATAGGCATTCTTATTTCAGTTTAAAGCAGGCTTACTGCAGTCTCACTTACACTGAGTGGGAATCTGTTTAAGCTAAAATGAAATAATCCACCGTTAAAGTGAAAAAAGAATGTCCACACAAGGGAAAACCTTGAGCTAATGAAATTTGTTTAAAATGTTGTTTAAGTTGAATTGACACAACACCGGTCCATGTTTCTATGTACAGAACTCTGAACTACAGAACTCTGAGACTGTGGTAGGAGAGTCCACATTGCCAGGTAATGTGCAGCAAGCTGGTATGCTGTGGATTCACACCTTTTTAGTAGACTAAGTCTCCATGTAGACAAGACTCAATTTTCTGTCCTCTGAGATAACACATTTGGGGAATGCACAACCTTAACTCGCACAAAGTTGCTTAGAAAATGCCAGAAACAGTTTTTGTTCCTGATCAACCCAGTCTTACGGGGAGCCCTGCCAAAGCACTTTGCATTGATGAGATCAATGCAGCTTTTCCACAATGGCCTCGGCCTCTACCTGGTGTATGTGCTTCACTGCCAGTTAATGACGTTAATGAGAAGCGGTATTAATATGGTACCTGTGACAGCAGCTAGGCAGACTGTCATGTTTATTAGCAGATCTTGAAAGCAATTCATGCAAATTAAATTCCAGCCTGTCATCTTTGGTAGCAGAGAACACTGAGGGAAAGGGAATCTAGTCTGTAACAATGGCAGTGACACATTAGAGAAGTAGGGAGATTTCTGTATAAGTCAAAATGGGCACAATGGAGAGAAGGTTAAAGGAGCAGGAAGTGCCTTGACACACAAATTAGTGCAGCTTGCAGCAATGGTTAATCGGGTAAGACAGTTTCCAGGATACTGAATACAGCAGATATGAGAAGTGCAGTCACACCTAAGCAATTAATAAGTAAAAACAGGACTTAGGAAACAAAGACATGTGATAGGCTATTAGTAAAGAAAATTACATCATAAGAGCAGTTTTTCCTGTTTGAATCTGAAAGATGATATTTAAAAGAGGAGTATGTGAATGAGTTAGCCATATTCCTGCAAAATCAAAAGTAAAATGGGATAACGCTGATTCAAACACATGGAATCAGACTCTTCTCTGCTTCTCTAAGGTGCAGGAAGGACCTCTTGAGCAATGGCAATTCTCTCCTTCCTTGGACCTCATGGAATGCAAGGAAACCCAAAAGAGCTGGAGCCATGTCCCTGGCTTCATAAGCACTGGCTAAGTGCATAGCTGAAGAAAGGAAAGTAAAATGCACTCTGAACGGATATAGCAGCAGGTGTGCTTTCCGCTCCCCAGTCAAATTCTTTATAGCATGAGGCTGAGCCATACTGGCTCAATATTATACAGTCAAATCATTTTGATGCTGTTGCCACAGGTTTCTGGTTCCATTCAGAACAAAAGTGAAAAGAGAGTAAATGTGAACATGCCTAAAAGAGTGAGCACAGCAGCCTTTCTGCTACAAAATCCAATGTCCAAGCACGCATTTCTAGCTCAAGAGAAAAAAGGCGAGTGTTGTAGGAAGATATGGTGTGTGTTTGTCTTAAACTTCCCCTTTCCCTTTGTGTACTTATTTTCTAGTTGACAATTTGTTCTCCAGGACAGCACTGATCCAGTGTCTCAACACACTGTTGCAGAGGCAAAGTGCTCTGGGACTACACTGAATGGGCAAGATGAAAACAGAAATTTGTACCACATAAGGGATGTTAAGGATCCTGTTGCACTTCAATAAAAAAAGGTCTGTTAGTTATTGGGTGACCATATGTTCTGATTTTACAGGGACAGTCCTGATATTTGGGATTTTGCCTTTTATAGGTTCCTATTACCCCCATTCCTAACCCTTGTCCCAATTTTTCACATTTGTGATCTGGTCAACATATATAATTATGATTTTGTGGCCAGATTGCAGCTGGATAATTACATTCTCTCCAAAATCACCCCTTTAATTTCAGTTGGATGCAACTTTGACTCCATCCTACACGTGCGTTACTATGCATTGGTAGCTGCTGGATTCCAGGCACACATATCTGCAGGTCTCTCATCTCATAGGAGATTTGTCTTTTCATTGTCGTCTCACTACTCTCCTGTTTTGACTGCTATTTATATATTGTGATAGGTGTCCATAGCACTACATAAAATTACTGGAAAAAAAGTTTCCTGATCCAAGGAATTTGCCAGACTCTACCAGCATTATGACTATCGTATAGTCCCTTACACCAGGAGTAGTTCCAATTAAATGAATGAGAGTACCTGAGGAATAAAATACTTTTAGCTATCAATAAGGATGGAAAAAAATCTGGTCCTACATTAGAATATGAAATGAATGATGACATCAGGGCCATGGGATGGTGGGATGGAGCGAAGAGGATGAACCTATGAAAACATATGTTTCATTCTGTGCCATAATGTTGGGTTGATTCATCTAACCCCATACTTATTAGCACAGAAGGTTTCTGTAGAAAATGGGGGGGGGGGGTATAGATACAGGTAGTATAGTATAGTAAGTGTAGC
>ML685780.1:1948777-2096863 GCA_007922175.1 Pelusios castaneus
TGGGTAAATATCACTCCTTCACGGATAAAGAAATTGAGGCAAAAGACAGGAGGTATGATTTGCCAAGATCATTCAGTAAAGTTTTTTGTTTGTTTGTTTTTTTAAGTAGGGAACAAAACCCTCTGCTCATCACTAAACTGCATAAACCATTTTGTTTCAATGTCAGTAAAACATTTCTACAAGATTTTCTTTCTATAATAAAATACCATTTTTCCGTCAGCTCTCAGGCAATATTCCATGAAAATAACTGATCATGTTACCATAAGGGCCATACCCTCACCCAGCAACTGTCACGGAAGTTCCATAAATGGAATGAAGGCAGGAAAAAGCTCTAAATATTTAAAAGCCACTTGAACACATTATTAGTGTCAAAAACCCACAAGAGACCTCTTTTTAATTCTCTTCCTTTAATTCTCTTCCTTTTTGCATTGTTAAGTTCTTCTTTGAAAATCAACAAAAATTTCACCAGAAAGCTAATGTAAATGTGTTTTTTTTCAATTCAAAAGTGTATTTAACCTCCTTTGTGTTATTAACATTTCTGTTAAGAATACATTGAGTTTAAACATTTCATGTGAGGTTTTTGGCATAGAAGCAGAAATTTATGTCTGAGGAAAAGAAATCCACAAGGATATAATGTCTATTCCAACAATCCAAAATCACAGATAGTTGTAATTAAGACACTATTCCACTCTCTCTGAGAGATATTAAACATAGCATGCAGTGTGTTTTTAAGGAACAACTCTTAAGGAACAACGAACAGGTAAACCTTTTAAAATGTGAGTTTCTTGGAATTTAGAACATTTTTAGGAACTTAATCAGCCTTCTCAAGGTACCATGTATACAACACAGAACTATTTGCTGCAGACTGGGGACTGACTGCCTAGGGAGCAGTTCTGCAACAAAAAGGACCTGCGGTTGCTATGGACAAGAAGTTTGATATGTGCCTTGTTGCCAAGAAGGCTAATGAAATGAATATCAGGCTGCATTAGTATGAGCATTACCAGCAGATTGAGGGAAGTGATTATTCCTCTCTATTAGGCACCGAGGAGGCCCCGTTTGTAATATTGTGTTCAGTTTTGGACTCCTGACTACGCGAAGCATGTGGACAAGTTGAAGAGAGTCCAGCGGAGGGCAACAAAAATGATTGGGGCTGGAGTATGTGACTTATGAAGAAGGAGCTGCTACCTCTGGTAAGTGCTAACCACCTCTGGTAAGTGCTAACCAATAGGCTATGGGATATTCTGATGTGGGGCTCCCTCAATCTCTGTTGTTGAAGTTGCTCCCCTAATTAAACAATGGAATATTTAAATATTAATTGGTGCAGTGAAAGTTAGAAGGACGTTATAACAAAATGGTGATGGTACTCAACTGATATATGGCAAATCCCTGTTCAAAACTTTCTCTACGTCAGGAGGAGGGGTGACAAACTGGGGTCTCCCCTCCCTCCTAACCACTAGGCTAACACCTAAAGGAGCTCCTTACCTCCCACACCTCTAGGTATCTTGTTTCAAGCCCTGCATTCAACTTGAGCACCTATCTTTTCTTCGTTCATGGATCACAAGCATAGCTAGGGGGCTCCTTGTAGCTCAGAAATAGATGTCTAATTCCAAGAGAAGAGATGGGTTTAGTACACACGTCTCTGGTTGGCGTCTCCAATTGGCTACCTTAGGCAGTTCCCCACTTAGTGTGCTGGCTCTGTGGATCACAGTGTAAGGGGCTTATCTCTGCCTGTGCAATGTATAAGGAGCCTAGATGCCTAACTGAGATTGTGTGGGTCACAGTGCTGTTCCAGTGATTTTCTAGGCCCTGTGATGCTCAGCATAGCAACATCTAAGTCTTTTCATGGATCCCACCCTAAGACACTGGCTTCAGAGAACAAGATAATCTCACAGGTTGCACACCTTGCTACTTGCAAGGTGATAAATACCCCCCCCCCCCCCGTCTTTTCATTCCCATAGATTATTTAGGACAATTTTAATATCTTGCTCCATCCATTCAGACGGTTATGCCTGAATTAGCCTTGGACTGATCTTCATCTCTGCAACAGTTACCCTAGAGTCAGCTGAGAGCTGAAGGGCTGCAGAGCTCAAAAGAGAAATGCTGTGGAAACATGTGCTATCCATTACAACAGGCAACTGGAAAGGGACTATGAGGGGTTAGTCCAGCAAGTTATTCATGATTAGAACATGAGGTGGTAGATGCGATTTTTGAAGTCAGAACTCTGTAAAAGTGACCCCTACCAAACAGCCAGTCATGACTTTTACAACCTTATACTAAAAGCAAATTATTTCAAGTAGCTAAATGGGTCTAAAAGTATTAGTTTATCAAGAAGTTAGTTTAAGGATACTCTTGGCTAGTAAGTGGGTAAACCTCATGTTCCCATTAGATTATGCAGAAGTCAAACAGTTAATACAAAATAGTTCCTTTGTCAGTTTTCATTAGCTATATAAAATTCTTTCCATTTAAGAGGTTCAAGAAAAGATACAAGAAAACAAAGAGAAAAATCTTAAGGATTTTCACCATCCCTCCCCTCTTAAATTGTGGTTGATGCTGTAAAAAATCTTGCAGAGATCCCAGTCAATAGGAGCATTCATTTTATTTCTAATCTGAATTCCATTGGATGTCAGTCAGAGCAACAGTGCCTTTTTGAAGCTGTTGCAAAGCTAGAGGAGAAATAAATATAAAAGAAAATTTCAAACAGACAACATTTTTCCCCTGCTTGCAGCAAAGTTTTGAAGACTTTCAAAGCTGGTTCCAATCAGGAGGGGAAAAAAAATGTTTGAAATTCTCTCCTTCAAGCAGCTTGGTTTCCTCCTGAGCTGTGGCAGTTTCAAAGGGAGGTGCTGATTCTGACTGACTGACAGCTGCTCTGACTCAAACTGAAAGTAAAATGAAAGTTTCCTACTGACAGAGTCCCAAGCCCCCTAGTGTTTCAGAAACATTTAAAAATAAACTAAGAAAAAGAAACTTAAAGAAAGAACAAGCCAGTAAATGAACATTCATAAAACATTGAAACATCATGAAAATGGTGTTGTTACAAAATATCCCTCAAGCTTTGGAAGAAATTAGTAGTTGAGTTCATTAAAAAAATTAAATATTTATTTCTACCATTTATCCCAGCCCGATCTCAAGGTTGGAAATGGCCAAACCAGTACTTAAGAATTAGAAACCTTTATTCTGCTTACAATTCACAGTCTAATCACAATTTTGAGAAGTCACTTGATATGTGCAATTATTCACTGAATAATTATTGGGAGTAATTTTCAGACTGGGTAATGTTCTCTAACATTGACCACATGTGCCTCATTATTTTTGATTGCTCAGTTAATACAGATGATATTGTTCCCTGATTGGACTGAAACTGTTACAAACAGGTAAATGGCAAACACATGACAATGAGCCAACAACCAACTAACAAAGAAAAGATTCATTCATCCAAAAGTATTCTTTTTCCACATTTTAATATTGGTTATCCTATGAAAACCAGCAACTGTCCAAATATTTGTGTAACTAAAAATTGTTCCTAGAATGTGTGCAAAACAAAACCAAAAACCGACAACAACCAAACATGTTCATGCAATAAATGGCATGAACAGAATCAAATTGATCTGGATCTTCATTCAGAAAGAACTAAATCTTTGTGAACACTTGATTTGCAATAATTCACCAGCTCTACTCACTACTAAGACCAGAAATTTGCTTACACTGACTCACCCTATAAAATAAATATACCCAATGTTAGTCACAACCCCAAGGAATTACAATTCCTCACATACGGCACGCAGACCATCTTCCAGCTCATCATCCTATTATAGGTGAGAGACATGTACACCATGGATGGACCAGGCAGTTAACCCTTCACACATTTTTATTTTCTTATTGTTGTCAACCTATCCCAATGCAGCACTTCATCCTCTAGACCGAATCCAGAAAAAGAATTATTTCCCCACGGTAACAGTTCATTAAAAAATTTCTCTCTCATCCTTGGCTTCCATTAGCTAACAACCTCACTATCCATATTGACTAGCTCCAAGTGAGAAAAAAAAATCTCAAGTTGCAACAGTTATGCTTACGGTCTTATATTTTGCGCATAGCCACTGTAACTAGATATTGTACATTAATTAAAATCACACAGAGCTCAAATTTCATGCAGTCCCAGCCCTTCATAATAGATCACTTTTCCAAGGGTAAGCAGCCAGAACAAAACACAGATATAAAAAGAATGTTTAAACAACTCATTGAACAAAAAAGCCTTGTGATGTGCTATGAAACTCACCAAACCGAGGTTCTGATGATCAATAAGGTGGGATAATTTTGAAAGATGGCTTCAGCTGAAGACACTGTATCTGCAGCATCTGACAAGCAAAACTAAGACACTGATAGCGTCAAAAGACCTCAACTTTTGTAGACCTTCCTGTGACTCATCCCCAAATCCAAACACCAAAATCTGTCCTAATCTAAATCTTCTTCTAAACACTGCTGCCTCAGATCACTTTGGCCCAATCTTCAGACATATTTAGGTGCCTATTTTCAATGGGAGTGAGGCACCTAAATATTTCAAGGATCAGGGCCACGTGAGGGATTTGGTTATGTGATGTTGTCACCAATGTTTGATTCCCCCTGCCCCATTCTTCCTGACACAGGTTCCAGACAAACTGTAAACCTCTACCAAGAGATTTCCTTAATCACTTTTTCATTTTATAGAGTTCATTAAATAAATTGAATTTAAAATTAAGTAGTTGAAAATATTTTCTTCTATGTTTTTGACTAGATCTCCAGGACACCGCTGAAAGAATTAAGTAGCTTTGAAAATCTTAGCCTTGAGGGATCTGGAAGTCATATTCTCATTCATTTTAATTAGAATTGAGTGTCCAAATCCCTCAGGCAAGTTTGAAAATCTCATTCTGAAAACACTGCACTATTCAGCTCTTCTGAAGTATAAAACTGCAAGAGACCCATGTTTGCTGTTGGTATACGGAGGTTTTCATGTTAGTTCTGAATGAGATTTTAATATCTGTAAAAGCAGATGGTGTAGTTCATGTTACTCAAACCAGCTCAAAAATATTCCCTGTTATTTTGGGGAGCACACAGTGCACTCTGAGGAACTGAATCTAGAAAGGACATGTCAGGAAAGCCAACAGGAGAGCTCTGCATTAATAGAAGCTGGTAAATCAGAAGGGATGCAGGGAAGAAAAAAATAATTTAAAACATATGGATGTATCTACTGGGGAATCTTTATAATATAATAAAATATAAGTATTTTATAATAGAACACTGGCTTTGTGATGTCTTGTAAATGCATAACAGAACGGGTCAACTGGAAATGAGAAGTAATAAAAATAAAAAGTTCATATGGAAAATAATCCAGATAGTCCTGAGTAGCTGACATAACCAGATGAAGATAATGACCATCTATGCCAAATAATCTTACGTAGTTTATTGCTTTCTCTTCAAATTTTGCCCTCTGCTTATCTATACTGCTGATTGGCTTCACCAGGTAGCTAAGGGTAACATTTAGCTATTAGAATTAACTCCATTAACTGAAAAAACTGAAGAGTGTAGAATCCTCATCTAGAAAGGTGGAGGGCATTGCACAGTGTTCTTTGTCAGTTAGAATAAGCCATTAGAAATTGAATCCCCAGTAGTTTATTTCTGCCACTCACTCACTATGTAGTTTTTCTCAGTTCACCTGTCTGTGATGTCAATTAGGACCCACATCCCACACACACCTCCTTCCCTGAGGGTATTCTGGCCCACCTTTCACCTTCTGTATGCCCCCACAGTGCCTTGCTGGGTGGTAACATGGCCAAGATCCTGTCAGGTCAGGGTGGGGTTCAGCCTCTGGTGATGGTAGGTCATTGTGATGTCTTAAGCCCACCTGGGCGTGGCAGGATTCCACCAGCAGCCATGTGGAGTCAGGGGAACATCTGGAGTCCACTCCAGGTGTGGCAGCACACCCCCAAGCAGCAGCAGCTCTGGTTGTGATGCAGTCCTGAAGTCCCTCTAGGAGTGGCCAGGCTCCCCCAGCAACAGTACTTGCATGCAATGCCCCCTGTAAGCCCCTTGCCTCGCTGCACCATAATCCTGTAAACATCCCCCCCACCCCACCTTGGGTGTGCCATGGCTCACCAAGCAGCAGTTCTGGATGCAATGCAGTCCTAAATCCCCTCCATTCAGGATTTGGGGCTGTAATCAGCAGGGCTGTTTTCCAAAGCCCTTCCAGGTTTTATATGTCTCCCAGACCAGCAATACCCTGCAGTACTGAACTCTTTCCAGTGGGATCTGAGAGCAAATCTCTCTCCCTTCTGATTCCCCTGACTCCCCTTTGTAAGTCCCTGACTGGGCTTTTAACTCTTTCTTCCTGACAGGGAGTGGGTGGCTTGTATGGCAGGCAGGGGCCTTTCTGGCTGCTGAGGCAGCTGCAGGCTCCCTTTTTGGTGAGAAGGCTTGGTACACCCCGTCACACTGTCTATGGCTGTGTCTACACTTGTTAATTTAAGTCAACTTAGCATGTCCACATTCAAAAATTAGGTCGACTTACAGGGGACCCTGCCAAATCGACCTAGAGCATCCACACTGGTACCATCTTGGTACAATGGGGTAAAGGGGGACAGGGACCCTGGCAGGACATAGGAGCAGGGTGGGCAGGGCTCTGCCCTGCCCTGTGGGGGGACATGCCAGGCTGGGGCTGTGCCAGCCCTCCTGGCAGGGAGGGCAGTGGGGAAGCCCTAAAGCCCCCTAAGTCAACTTAGGGCTACTCCACATCCACACTGGTTAAGTCGACTTTCTAAAGTCGACTTAGCCAGAAATGTCAACTTAAAAGGAGGTTTAAGAAAGTCGACTTTAATTTTCCATAAGTCAACTTAAGCAGCTGCTTAAGTCGACTTAAGGAAAATGTATTGTGGATGCAGATTAAATTAAGTTGATTTGAGCAAGCTTAAGTCGACTTAATTTCTAAGTGTAGACGCACCCTATGTTTCTCTTATACAATGGGTAAAATAGTTCTTATCTTTCCTAGCGAAATGTTGCAAGTTTTAACTGGTTAAAATTTGTAGAGGGCTTTGGGACTGCACAAAAAAAGTGAAACACCTGTTTCATTTGCTCTGACCATGTGGCTGAGTTGCTTCCAGCCTAACTACCCTCATTTTCTATTCCACTGGTGATCCGTCAACAACATTCCCAGAAGAGCTATGGGCCCTCTAATTCCAATTCCCCTGATCCAGCTATAATACTTAAGTACTGTTACCCTAGATTTTGCAGAATGTTAAAAGGGTAATTCAAATATTATGCTCCCAGATAGATCCCGCATACAATATTACCACTAAAGGCAACTCCTAAGGTAGACAAAATTTCTTGGATTGACGCTTGGTTGATCCATTCTGTAGTTAAGAACTGAAGAATGTTGTTACTGCTGCTAGTGGTTCAGTCAGCAGCAAAAGTCTTTGCAGTCCCTTCAACCACACAAAATATTAAGGCAAAGTATTCCAATATTTTGCTTAAATATTCAATGCCTGGTATGTTAGTAAAAGCTTTGCCGAGTTTATGTATCACACAATAAACCTGTAAATATATATTTTTAATACATGGCCTAATGGTAATTTACAGTCTTTGGTTTAGGCCTCAAATTTTGCACCAGACCCAGTGCTTCAGAGTCTTTCTCTACTACACTTTCAGTGTAATCCAGACTAGAATGGGAGAACATAAGTATGGAGTTTTCACTGACTGAATATCAGCACATTGTGCTGATTGTAGCTTTTTACAGATGCTCAAGGATTTTCAGCTTTTAATGTTTGATTTAAAACTGTAATTTTGTTGATTCGCAAGAGCTGACAATGAAACTTTCAGTCCATTATTGGTTGAGAATGTCATTGCCTCCCAGCTATGACTGATAAACCCATGTTCAACGAAAGAAAATCAAGTCATACCATTGACAGACTTCAACATCCAGTCTCTGAACTCTCTTATATGGGAGAAGATATATTAATATTTAGAATCTTCTCTGTTCCTCAAGATTATTAGGGATCTAGAAGAAGAGCATTTTCTGGCAAAGATCAAGCTTATTTTAGATTAGTCAGTTGCCCTTGATACTGGTGTTCACAGGGTGTTGCTATCATGACTACACCAAGGATAATGGAACTACAATGGACCAGCTCTAGGCTCTTACAAAGGCCTTAACCAGTAATATTAGACAATATTCCTTCCGCACTAAAAGCATAGCAGTTTACTATATTACATTATTCTTCTTCCCCACCGGTTCAATGTACATGTGAGGCAACTAAGGGAAGTAGCAACAGGTTTTAAGGTAAACATGAAATTTAGTAACGAGGACACAGAGATATGTCTCCATCTCAGATTCAGAATATGTCTACACTACAAACAGAGAGTAAGAATGTGTAGCTTGTGAAGATGTAGTTCAGCTAGCTTTAATCTATTTTGCTCACTGCTGGTAACAGTGAAGAAGTGGCAGCACATACTTCAGCACAGGCCATACAAGCTTGTCCAGAGTCCTGGGTAATTACCCATACAACTAGCCGGCTCTGCCATAGCTTCCCTGGCCTAATATGCATACATGCACTGCTAACACATCCTGTGCTTGCAGGGCAGACATATGTTCAGATAAAGTAGTCAGACAGTTTCTTTAGTGTCTGCCAGAGACTTCAGACTGGAGGACAGTTAGCTGGGTGAAAGTCAATCCATAACACACATAAGAGGAGGCAACAGGGATGACAAAGGAAGTAAGAGTATGGTGTTTGGCTATCTGTTTTTACTTGGGATATGTCTATATTGATGGCAGCGATATTAGCACTGCCAGATTGATTTTATGGAATCGATTGAGTGGCAGTGAAGACCCACTCAATCCATCTGAAATTTGATGCTGTTAATCCACCCCTGCAAAAACAGAGTAATACTGCACCGATGGGAGGGCATTTCTCATCAGTGTAGTGCCGTGGGGACACAGTGGTAAGTAGAAGTTAGGAAGTCAATGCTATTGACTCAATACTCAAGCTATTCTACCTACCTTGCATATCTCCCATCAACTCCCACTGAATTTCATCGGCAATGTAAACCAAGCCTAAGGTTAACACTGTGAAAATCATTTTAAAGTCCTGACTTTTTCTGGATTTTCAAGAAATTTTCTGGATTTTCAAAATGCTTCCTCTCCTCCCCCCATTATCTGGCTAAAAGTCTGTGATCATTCCTTAAAGATAAAGGACTCTCTGTAATCACCCAGTGCCTTTTACACTCCAAATTAGATCACCACAATCCACTTTGCCTGGATCTCTATTTGAAGACCATATGGTCCCTTTACTTACAGCAGCCGATCATCTAGTTCAACTTATTTCCAATTTGTTTAAGGACACAATTCAGGGTCTTGGTTTTGACCTTTAAAAATGAAAAAGAAAACCCTTTGAAATGCAAAACAATAGACTTTAAATGACTGGATAGTGTTGTACAGCCTTTCACCTGTCCAGTGAGGCATCCTAGGTAAAAATGTTACATATTATTTATTATAGATCAAACTCATCTGGGGTTCAAAATCCAAGTTATCCAGTTCAGTCATCTACAACAGTGGTTCTCAACCTTTTTTCTATCGCAACAGACCTGACAGATGATGTTCCCTTGCATGACACACTACAATCTGCCGGTGGCGGTGGTTCTTGGGTTGGGAACACTTGGGAGGCTGCGGCATTCTGGAGGATGCACTCCGGGACTTGGGGGTGGGCAGAGCAAGCCAGCACAGGCTGGTTCCCTGGTGATCTGGCTTGATGGGGCCGGGTTTATTTTTGTGGGCAGGTGATGCCCCTGCCAGCTGAGGTTCTCTGGGTTGCAGTCCCTAAGTCCCTTTACTCATCTGGCCCTGGCTGATGTCTGAGGGCAGCAGAGAGCAGCGGATGGCAGGAGCTCCAAGCTGAGCTGCCAACTTTCTGTGACACACCTCCCAGCTCTTTGTGACACACTTGTGCCCCAACACAGTGGTTGAAAACCGCTGATCTAGAACACAAAAGAAAAACCCACTCACCTTATACCCAAAAATGTAGAAACACACTTTCTTGAGACCAGCTACTACTAGAAGTCTCTTCAGGTAAAAGCTGAAATTATTACTTGCACAATAGATTAAATTCACTTGTTTTTGAATGCACCACACATACGCACGCAGATTATGTGAATAAATAAAGGATTTTACCTTCCAATATTGCTAATCGCTTGACCTTTGTGGTCATAAGCATTCAATCATGAGGGAACAGTAGAAAAGAAATATTATGAGCATTTTGAATAGTTCTGCTATGCTTCATCAGTGACACCAAAGTGTAACTCACGATGATTTATTTTTGATTTACTGTCATAAGCTTATGATCTGCAGCAAACGTTAGCCAACTGAAAGCCAGAGAATCAGAGACAACAGCAATTGTGCCTGCCATCTCTCACAAGAGAGAGATATATCTTTTATAGCCTGCACATGGCTTTGATTCAAGCAGTATCAGTTGAAATATAATGATATGCTGGAGCAGCAGAATGGCATTTTCAGTTCCATAACAAACAGAGCTACAGCTCAAAACATTCCAAGATTTGCTTATTCTTGAATGCTCTTCCAGTTTTTAATGTCTTCACACACTTTCAGAAGAATAGCCTGGCTAGAACCAAAGCAATAAACTTCGAATGAAAATACTTAGAGAGAGAAAATAAATGTACCTTCATACAAAGTGTATTAATGGCTACTCATAGGTAACACGGGTGCAGTGGGGAGTGCCCTCCAAACAGGCAGTGAAGGGTTTAGTGTGCCAATTACCTGGCTACACCTTAATTACAGATACAGTCCAACGTGAGGTGGGGGACATGGTTGAGATTATGAAGACAGGGTTTAGAGTAGAAGGGAGCTGGCTGTGCTGGCTCAGAGAGGCTGAAGCTGGGTCTTGGAACTCAAGGGTGGCTTGGAGTGGCAACTGACTGAACAGAGTAAGAAATACAGGAAAAGGTTGGCAGTTATGAAGGAAAATGAGGAAGAAGAAGAGTTTCCTGTGAAGAATAATAGCATCTTTATATGAATGTTTATACTCATGAAAAAAAAATTATACAAACAACCTAGAACTCAAAGAGTTACTTAAAATGTGTCAAAGGCCCCATATTATTTGTGGAGATTTTAATAACTTTAATGAATTACAGGAAAGCAGGAAAACTGATTTATTATGGTAAATGTCTGGAACACTTCACTGACATGCACAACCTGGTATTGCTCATCACTGTAGCACTTACTAAGTTTAATTCTGTAAGATGGAATTTTTTCGTGTTTAGATCTGGGAATTGTAACAAGCAATATAGCACGCCAATGCATCAGGAAAATCTATAAAGAAGATGGAATGGGCAGTGATCATTCCCTACAATAATTACATATCAAGGACAATTTTGGAAACACTGAAGGAATACCTTCCTGGAAACTTAGAAAAGCAAACTGGAGATATTAAGCATTACTGTGCTGAGTATCTAAGTACCAATTGCAAAAGTGATTATCTAGAGGAATATCATGATAATATAATCAAGGGAGTTGTAGCATCATCCAACCTAGTTACATGTAAGACACAGAATTGCCACAAACTCAGAAATACAGTTCCCTGATGGAATGCAGAAATTAAAGGAAGAAATAAGGCAGCAAAAAAGGAAAAAGTGCAATGAATAACAAGGATTTTGAACTATAGGAGATGTAAACCAGTGGCACAGCAAATTATTAAGATGACAAAGAAAAAGTTGGAGAAAGTACTGTGAGAAGTGGAACAAATATTCCACTGTTTCAGAAGCACATAAAAAGTTTTAAAATGAAATAAAACCATATTATATATATATATAATCAAGTCTTATAATAAATGATAAAACTGAAGGTTCTAATGTAGGAAAAGAGGACATGTTAGGAAAAGAAGATCTGAAAAGTTAATAGTGATACAAAATCAAAGGAAAGAATTTTTGTGAACAGAAAAGGAATGCTTCCTGAAGAAAATTCTGAACTCTTACATGACTGGGTGGACTATAAAGATAATGAAAATTTCAGCATATAGGAACTCAGAAAAAGATAGTGACATAAGTAAGCATACAGCCTCAGGTAAAGACAGCATACATAAGACAATGCTTAAGCACTTCCCTGAAGGGAGCTTAAGAGTTTTATTGAAGTTATATAATAAAATATAGGGGAAAGGAATGGAATCACGCAATGGTTATACTGATAGGAAAACCTGGCAAATTATGCACAAGGCCTGATGTGTATAGACATATTGCCTGCATAGTGTTTGGGTAAAATTATGGAAGAAATGGGAAATGACAGGTTAGTAGCCTACTTAGGGAAAAAAGAAATTATAAACTCTATAAAGTGGTTTCAGGAAAGCAAGAGGCACAGTTGATTATATTGTAAGATTAGAAACAGAAATACAAAAAAAGCATGAGGAAAAGAGAGTTTATGACAGCTATCTTTTTGAACATTGAAAAGGCATGTGACCTGCCATGGGGAAAAGGCTTGCTGTATAAATGAGCCACACTTGGAATAAGAGGGAGAAAGTTCTGGTGAATAAGAGCCTTCCTAAGTGACAGAACTATACCATTCATGGTGGGAGCGGCTTTGTTGAATATTTATGAATCTACAAAAGGCACTATAGAGAATGTTATCAGCTCAAATATGTTTAACATCATGATTAATGATCTCCCAGAGAGCATACAGGCAGGACTAGGTACTACCCTATTTGCCGATGACAGTGCTATATGTTCCAAACATAAAAGCTCTTCCAAATAAGTGCTTCAGCTGTCTTATAAGGATTCTATTGCTTGTGATTTTCTCACATGCCAGGTTTCTCGGGTTAGTTCATTTAGCGAGCTTTCTCCAGGCTTCGCATCTCCTGCATGCGATTTCACATCACCTACATGCTACTTCACTCCCTCTTTCTCCTTTTTCTCTCTCACATATCCTCCCAAGACTTCTTGAAAGGGCCTGTCAAGGTGCTCAATGTGTGGATCACCCATTTCCTGTGTCCTGGACAGAAAGTCTGCATTCTGCTGTTTCTTGCCGAGATGGTGCTGTACATGAAAACAAAAGGGCTGTAAGGCAAAGTACCAATGGGTAACCCAGGCGTTTGAATCTTTCATTGTCTGGAGCCATCAGAGAGCTGCATTGTCAGTAACGAGAAGAAAGGGGATCCCAAATAAATAATACCACAGGGCTTTCACTGCCCAGTGTATGGTTAGACATACCTTCTCAAGGATCATATACTGCATTTCATGGTCCAAGACTTTCCAACTCATATACATAGTATGCTGTTCCAGGCTGTGGAACACCTGGGAAGTACTGTTTTGATGGCTTAGTGTGAGATGGCCATGTATAAAATAAGTTCTTGTGAAAAATCAGGGCTATGCAGTTCAAGTTGCTTATAGACAATCCTTTTAATTTCTTGGAATGCTTGGTCACATCGGGGAGATCAAGTGACCTGACCAAGGACTGTTTTCTTAATTAGATCAGTATGAGGAGCTGCTAGAAGGGCAAATGTGGGCACAGATTGCCAGTATTAATCTGCTAGCCCAAGAAACGTCTATACCTGCTTCTCTGTTTCCATGATGGATGTGTTAGCTTGGGCATCCACTTTGCTGATGAAGGATTATAGTTTACCATTCCCCACCAGCTACCCTAAGTATGCAGTTTCCCACTTTCCTACTGGACGTTCCTTTGGCCTCATGGTTAAACTGACATCCCCTAGGGTCTGAAGGACTGCATCTACACCCCTAAGTGGATTGGCCAATACTGACTGTAGATTACCATCTTGTGACGTTGCCCTCCCAGAATATGGTCTGGGGTACCACTGAGACTCCCTGATCTCCACTCCTGAACCCCAAATCACCTTGCTTAGCTAGGTGCCCACCCATTCCTGAGTCAATTCACACCAGCCTCCTGCATGTAATTGGTCCCAGGCAGTGGAGGTGTGTTCTCCAGCCTCTTAAGGGATAGTCCCCCAGTGAGCACCTCTAGTCCCCAGATACCACACTGTGAAGTTCCATCCTGCAGGGATTAGGACCCTTCCCCAATCACTGTAGGCCTAAAGACTCCGATTTGCCCATTTATCAAAGAAATGGGAATGCCCAGCCTCACTCATTCACATGCTCTAAAGGTCATACAGCTTTAGATGAAACAAACACTAGTTTATTGATTAGAACATGATTTTAAGTGAGTGTATAGCAAATCAGTGCACAAGCATTTAATAAAGGAATCAGGAGTTACCACAAACAAATAAAAGACATAAAGTGCATTCTAACCTAACATCATAGTCTAACCTAACTTCACTGTCCAGGATTACTCACAAGGTTCAGCTGTGATGGTTTTATAACCAGTCTCTACCTATTCCTAGGCAGGGCCCAATCCTTCTTTGAGATGTTTCAAGGCGGAGTTTCCTGGCAAAAAAAGTCTCTTCCAATTCTAAGTGTCTGTATTTGTCTCCAAACCCTTCAGCCCCCGCACATCCCCCTTCCTGGGTTAAGGTGATTTTCTTTCTCCAGAAAGGGCGGAAGGCCTCCCCATCTCTGACTGAGGTGCTACAGGCATTTAACCAGCCCATTGTCATTATTATCTTCTCAGGATGTGCCCTTGCCATGCTGACTGTTTACATGCTGCTGGGAGGCCACTCAGATCATCTCCCTTTCCCCTAAGCCCTGTGACATACCTGGGAACAGGCTTCACATCAGTATACATACATGATGCTGCATGAAACATGATACCCAAGTATTAATGCAGAACATGTTATGACCATCCATAAAGGCCTTTGTATGGGCATATTTGGCAACAAACCATGCAATTACATTGCAAAAGTGAACAGTATAGTTACACAGATCATACTCTAGGAGAGCAGACATGTGCATCCTGTGACACATCATATCCAGGTAGGCCATTGCATGAGGTTTATATGGCCACAATACTTGATCCATTAGTCTTTAAAAGTGGCCAGGGTGCTATGTAAGCCAAAAGGCAAATTAGCAACCTGAAAAAGGACAATGGAGAGATCAAGACGACTATTTTGGCATGTGAATTGGGTAAGAGCAGGATCTTCCAATAGCCCTTAGAAAAGACTACTGTAGAGATCTACCGGGCCTGGCCAAGGCAATTGAGTGTGTTATTAATTCAGTTCCAAAGGGGTAGCCGTGTTAGTCTATTGCAGAAAAACAGAGTCCTGTGGCACTTTTAAAAACTAATAGATTTATTTATTGCATGAACTTTCATGGGAGAAAATCCCACTTCGTCAAATAAATCTGTTAGTCTTTAAAAGTGCCACAGGACTCTGTTTGTTTTTATTAATTCAGGGCATTGAATAGGCATCAAAGCCAGAGTTCTTATTGACTTGGCAGAAGTCTATGCAGAATCAAACCATTCTACATGGATTAGGGGCCAGGATCACTAGCCTACACCAGGGACATCAGAACTCCTCAATCATGCCTAGCATTAACATATCCTGGACCTCTTGTATTAATTGGGACTTCAGCCACTTCAGGGTGGGATAAGACTTCTGAATGTGCAGGGTTCCTTGTTTTACATAAAACTGGTGGGTCACAAGAGGGATTTGTCCTGAAATGGGGAAACTCCATCTTGGTATCTCTGCACCAGGGTGTCTAATTGCTTTCTCTGGTGAGTGGACAACTCAACCACAAGTGGGAATCCCTTAATACCTACCTCAATTGGGTCCAGGCAGAAAACCTCATAATTGACCAGACCTACCATCTGAAGGACTCCATAGGAATCCTACTATGTGTCTCAGAGTTTGCTCTCCAAGCTAGGGAGCAATAAGAAAAGTCAGCCACCTGACTGGAATATCCTCATCCTGACTCCCTTATTATACTGCTGGGCCTGGAACAGGTTGGCCCAGATGAAATGAGCAAGGCATTCCAGCCTCTCTCTTATTTGCAGGATACAGTGAAGGATAATCTATGCAAATGTAAGTCAAATCTCACTGTAACTGTTTCCTCTTCCTTTGTAGTGTAGAAAGAAATTACTGGAAGAATGTGCCAATAAGTGAGTAGCAGATTATGTCCTCTTATTCTTTCCAAGAGAGTAAATCGCATAAAAGTGTGTGCAGTTATGCAATCATTCCCAAACTACCTCAAATTTCAAAACAGATTAAAGATTAATAGGCATAAGTGCCAGCACATATGGATCATCAAGGATAGCAGGAAAAATGGAATGATGCTGCCACCATTTTGTGAAAAACAATGTGCAAATAGGCCGAGGTTCATCTGAATCCTTGCCAGTTTTACCCTGAAGAGATGCTCCATGCTGAGAAGTTTTGTAGCTGCCATCTGATATTGTTGTCAACAGTAGCAGTCATTTCTGGCCTCTACTTGTGTTGTACCCAGAGTAAATACCACAAGCTGCAACATTGTGACCTGCCCAGCAGTAGACAGCAGCATCTGACAACCTTCCAAGCTTTCCTACCAAATTTGTAGAGGTGTACAGATAAAGATGAATTTATACTATAGAATTGCTTCCAACAAGAATTTTTATCTGCAACAATGCCTATTATTCATTGACAAAAATACCATGCTCATTCATTCACTTGTTCCTTAACTTCATAACCAAAGTCTGATGTAACTCCATATTATAACTAAACCTCCATTTTCAATTGTTCACTTCATTTTGTATTGTCACTAAACCTCTATTTTGAATTATTTACTTCATTTTGTATTGTGCAGCCTAAGTTTTGCTGAAACTTCATTTAGATGTGTGAACTTAGTTTGGATGTGTGGATGGAGGGTGTGTGTGTGATGGGATCCGTCTCCAACTCCTGCTGGTTCTGATGATAAACTGCTGGCACCACCTTAATGACTGAAGAACAATGTAGACAAGCTCTGCAAAAGCAAGAAGAATCCACCCTCAAAAGAAAGGAACAAAAAGCCCCAACAAGAACAAAATCAAACTCATGTCTGTCATTAACTGATGACTCATGGTCATACAGAACCCTGAGGCAGTGTGGACACAGAAAGATCCATGGACTAAAAGATATAAAAGAGGGATGGCTGCAGAGTTTTGGGTAATGTTCTGCACAGCATCCAAGAGTGTTGGTGCACAGCTGTGTGCCCGACAGAGACCCCACTCTTCCTCATGCCCAGCTTCCCTGGCCAGGGAGCCGCCATAAGCTGCAAACACCAGCCACGAACTCAAGCTACAATCACAAACAACAATCAGGACTGGTAACTATACATGATGAACAGCAGAACATGTGTGTGTGTGTGTGTGTGTGTACTAGATATTAGCTATTAACATAATTGTGTTTTTCTCATAATAAACATGGCATATTGGCTTGTCCCCCTGAATAAAATCCTTCTAGTTATTTTCATTTTCTAAGTACCACAGAGTTAGTATGCTAATAGAGGATTGTGTGAATGGAGTGATAAGCGCCCCTTCCTTCCACTTCCTTCCTCAGTTAAGCAACTGTTGATTCAGCTAAAGTGTGCCTAGAGATTCCGGGACTCAGCCTTGGCAACCCCAGGCACAAATTAAACAGTGCCTGACGTGGTACACGGTTCAGTCCCCTAAACCCATGGATTGCAGAAAAACTCCACCACAGGTAATAACTAGCTGCAACTATGCCAACACCTCCTAGTCCCTCTAGGTCATATGGCAGGTAGTTCTTCAAGAATCCTTGTTCATATGAGCTCCCAGGCTAGTTTCAGTCCCTGAACTACCCATTGAGGAAAGATTTGCTTTGTGGAAGGACATGGGTGATGGGATGGTAGGTGAGGGAAACAGGATTTTCACATGGATTATTCTTCTCCTCTGCCCCACAATGTGAATCCTTTGCTTTTGCTTCCTGTACTTTCAAAACAGAAGAGGAGGAGTATTTGGCCATTTATGTGATGTATTTTTGGTAAGGAATAGAAAAGGATCATTTCAATGAATCTGGTGCTAAAAAGCATGGATTGGATGTGGCAGCTAAAAGAGGAAGCTGAATTTCAGTTTAGAGGACAGGGCTATATTTTAATTTAATATGCCAACGCTGACTGGGATCCATGCAAGTAATATGATTAATAATGAGAACTCAGACCAAACTGCTAAGGAAATTCTAAGGTGAACTTCAGGTAACCTCTCTACTCTTCTGTATAAAAGACAAATGGAATCTATTATGTTAAATTAGGCACATCTACAAGAAAAGACAAGCTTTGTCAGTGTAACAGATACTGCTGCATAGCACTTATACTTCACATCGTGGGTTTCAGAGTTACAAGTGAGGAACCTCCATCTAGCACACCAGTTAGAATCGCCAGCTTGACTGAAACCAAAATGTATTTCCTTAGAACCTTTCCCACACCAAGATTTTATGTGAGACTTTTTGATTTCATTTATTTTTTTGTCAGAAGTCTCAGATATCAGAACTTTAACAACCTGAACCATCTGGTAAAACAAGATAGGCAACTAGAACCTGGGATGCCGTACCACATTGACACTTAATAGTATGCAGTTTGATTGTTCCATTTCATTCTTCCACATTTAAGGGCAACATCTGCTCTGATTTGCTTGACTAATCTCAACCTCAGTATTCTGCTCTTCCTGCCTCCATAAACTACGTGTAGAGAAAGGAGTATATCAGAATCAAGATCTGGCCTGCAAATCTAAGGAGAAAACTAGAAAATAAAGCTGAGATCATTGAAATGAGCAAACAAAGTTCCAATGAATGAATAATGTTTCGAAGTTTCTTTAAAAATATATATAAGTAGCTGTCTGAGAAGAAAGTACAAAATAGAATAAAAGTACCTACATAACCAATAATACGGTTAAGGTTATACAGAAAAATAATGCAAATAGTACTTCTACGCCCTAGTCTACACTTACCGCTGTTTTTGGCGACAGTTGACGGGAGACATGCAAAGTATGTAAAATACCTTGCATATCTCCTGCTGACTTCTTAAATCCTCCCTACACATTACACTAAGCCAAGCGGAAATGGCATCCAGTTGGCATAGTGTAAGTATGGATACAGAGCTGGTGTTCCCGCTCCAGTTTGGTTATCGATTGAGCGCATTTACACAGGCACCTCAGTAGAAACCTGAAGATTGCACTGATTGTGGTGACTTTGCCGCTGTCAGTATCAACTTGCCCTAAGGCTATGTCTACACTTGCACTTTTAAGTCGACTTTAACTAAGTCGACTTAACTAAGTCGACTTTAAGTCGCCTTAGTTAAGTCAACTTAGTGTGTCTACACTTAAAATTAAAGTCGACTTAAAGAGGAACTTACAAAGTCGACCTAGAGCGTCCACACTGGATGCTCTAGGTCGACTTTGTGGGGCTAAGGGGACCTTGGGCAGATCCACGGTGTCGGGGGGGGGGGAGCACCCCCTGTGTACAATGGGGCAAAGGGAGACAGGGACCATGGCAGGGCAGAGCCCTGTGTGTGACACTGTCTGGATTTAGGGAAGCATTTATGATATTATTTTCTATGGATATCTCATAAATGCTATAATCCATAGGAACTATGGCCTTGTCTACACGATCACTCTATTGCGCCTTAAAAATCATTACCGCGCGATAACAAGCACAGTGTATATACGTGCAATGGTGATGTTGCACATCAAGTGCCTTCTTGAAGCGCAATCCCACAACCACTCCGACGAGAGTGGTAACAGCTGTTGCGGATCATCTGTTGCACGTTTGTGCTCGTGTGTATGCTTACCGCGCAATGATTGGCCTCCGGAAATGTCCCAGAGTGCCAATCAAGGCCACCCTGGGACATCGGAGCTGTCAAATATTTCAATTTCACTGCTCTAGCAGAGCAGTGAAATTGAGTATTTTGGGGATCTGTCCGATTTGGCAGCTCCCCTGGACTGTACTAGGGGGCTGTGTCGAACCAGCTGCCCATGCTGGTTCGAGCCGGCCCCCCAGCACAGTCCACGGGTTCGGATGACAGCGGGGGCTGGCAATGCAGCCCCCCCTGACACCGGAAGCCCTGCAGCTGGGCTAGGGGGCTGGCTGTGGGCAGTGCATGGTGGGACAGGTGCCCACCATGCACTGCTCTTCTTTTGCAAAGGAGCATTCCAAGGGTGAATGCTCCTTTGCTAAAGAAAGAGCACGTGTGTACACGGGAAAGCACTATACTTATAGCGCTTTACTTGTCCCGCAATAACTTCTTGCGGGACAAGTATTCTCGTATAGACAAGGCCTATGTCATGTTTGGTATCAATAGAAAGGTAGTGATTTGCTGGGAATGATTATATAGTTTATGTCTAGGAATTCTATTTTGATTAGAAGTTAAGAATTTGATGTTATATCCATACTTTAACTTGTGACATTCTGGATGGGAGGGTGTGAACAACCATTGTCTCCTTAATGTTTAGGAATTTTCCAGGTAGAATGGTCCCAGGGAGTATCCCTGATGAGCCATTGAGGACATAAAGAATACAATCATTGTATCCTTAATGGGTCATCAGGATACTCCCTGGGACCATTCTATCTGGAAAATTCCTAAACATTAAGGAGACAATGGTTGTTCACACCCTCCCGTCCAGAATGTCACAAGTTAAAGTATGGATATAACATCAAATTCTTAACTTCTAATCAAAATAGAATTCCTAGACATAAACTATATAATCATTCCCAGCAAATCACTACCTTTCTATTGATACCAAACATTACATAGTTCCTATGGATTATAGCATTTATGAGATATACATAGAAAATAATATCATAAATGCTTCCCTAAATCCAGACAGTGTCACACTGTGCCCAGATGCCCTGCCCTTTGGGGGGCATGCCAGGCTCCCCCTGTGACCCTCCCCCCGGCAGGGGGGCATTGGTGTAGTCCTGGGGTAGCCCTAAGTCGACTTATGGCTACCCCAGGGCTACACTGGCTTAATTCGACTTTCTAAAGTCGAATTAAGCCTTAGGTCGATTAGAAAGGTGGTTTAATAAAGTCGACTTAATTTTTATTAAGTCGACTTTATTTTCCTTAAGTCAACTTAAGCAAAGTGTAGTGTAGACGCAGGGCACATTAAGTCGACTTAAACCAAGCTTAAGTCGACTTAATTTACCAGTGTAGACGCAGCCTAAGAGTCCACAGGTATACCAATAAGAGAAAGTTCATCTGTTATTTGGTGCAATGTTTGGATGTTTTGAAATGTTTGGTGTTTTTCAGCGGGGAATGGATAAAATGGGGCCCCACCAGGGCTACTTCTCCCCTGGTCTCAGGACTATGCAGAGGAACCCCACCTCCAAACCACTGAGGGTACTGGGACCTAGGTGGTATTTCCACCACTTAGCTGAAGTGAGTCAGCCAGAGACGCCAGTCAGGAAGGAACAGAAATAACCAAAGCAGGGGCCTTTGGACATGGGGAACACTTTCTACAATGTTGACTGGATTGTCATTACTCTGTGCTGGTTGGCTATTCACTCCAACCCTCCTTCTCCCTCCCACAATATATTCTCAGCTTCACTCCCCACGTTCCACTATTATGAACTTCTCCCTGGCCTTGAAAACTCACCTACCACCACTTCAGTGTCCCCTCTCCCTTCCCTTTTCTTCCTTTGCACTTATTCCCTCCAAACTAAACCCAGACCACACAAAAATTGTAGAACATGACACTATTCACTCCTCTTGTGTGTCCACCCTCCCACTGTGTCTTGTCTATTTAGATTGTAAGTTGTTCAGGGCAATGACCATCTATTATGCTTGTATAATGTCTAGCACAGTGGGGCCTCATTCTTGGTTGTCCTTAGGCTCTAATATAATAAACATGATTAATAATGATTGGTGTGCTTATGTCATTACCATTGGAAAGTTAAATTCATTTTTGTGGTATAATTCCACTATTTACCACCCTTGCAATAAATTATATCAGCAATAAGAAACAGTACTCCTCCTTTTCTTTATCCTTTCACTGTTGCAGTCATGTGAGCATTCATATTGTAATCTCTTATACAGATTGATGCAGAGTAGTTGGCCAAAATACTGCAGCCAGAAATGATAGCTTTTTTTTGTTTTTTTGTTTTTTGTTTTTTTAATTAATTTCAGGGTTTTTTTGTTTGTTTTTTTTTTTTTTGGTGTAAAAACATCCATCACATTCCTGCTGTTGTAATTAGAAAACCAGACATTTGAAAAATGTGTATCTATTTTCCTACCCAACGTTTTGCTAAGTATTTCTGTGGTTGTGAGAATGAAATAAGCATGATGAACTTTGTCTGACTTGGTTTTCTTAGACAGAAGAACAGACTCCTGTGGAACCATTGTTGTTGAACCACAAATGTCAGCTTGACAGCTGCTCTGCAGTTCAGCTTTGGAGTCTAACTTTATAAGTTCAGGTCTTTTGGATGCCTCAGCTGCAGTCACTTTTGTAGGTCAGCCAATATAGAGCAAGATAATCTAACACTTGAGCAGGTCTGACCATACCATCCATCAGAGGGCAATGGTGACACTCACTTTTTCTTATAATATTCTGAGCCTTTCTATGATAATATTTTTGGATTGAACTTTAAAAACCTGTTCTCTTACAGTAATCCTGGAAATTTGACTAAGATTTGTTTTCTGCAGGTTAATAATTTATCCATAGTGGCGGAGATATAATTGACATTTTGAAGTACATTAAGGAAGTTTAAGTATAACAGTCATATTTTATTAGTGCTAGCTGGTATTTCCACAATGACTCTATTTTAGCTATTTTATAATAGTATATTTAGTCATTAATAACCACATTCTGCAAGACAAATGAGAGTACGGAAATATGACAAAAAAATCTGAGATTTTCCAGGGATTTTAAATGAAAAGAGGGATTTAAAATGACAGCTGTGCATAGACTAGCTCATGATTGCCATATTCTAGACAATTTTGACCTTGAAAAGATGCATGTTACTTTCTTCTAAAACAACAGGATTTGTGTGTTTATTTCAAAGCAGCATTCATTTTAAGTGGTGATTAGATTTAGAAACGAATCCCATTTCCTCATCCAGGACTGAATTCTCAAAGTGTATTATTTTCAAACCAAAATATTCCCAAAATAGACATGTCTATCTCTATCCCAATAAGCACTGGTAAATAACCAAAATTATTTGAGAAATAAAGACATTAATTAATTTTCTCTGTGGGGAAGGAAAAAAATCTCAATTAAAAAAAATAAACTCAAATATCATAATTTATTTTTAATAATAAATTAAACGGTATTTTGGAGCCAAAAGTCAGAGGTATGAATGCCAGCATGTTTACTTGATTAAATATATATTTATAAATAGAGATAAGTTTGAACCAAAACCATGGTACCAGAGAGCACTGAAATTTGTTAAAATTCATATCCTGCAGCATGGTTCAGATACATATCCAGCAGGTAAAGTTGGATTAGCTGAATTCTTCTGCCCCTCTTAGTTTCAAACATAATAGTAAATCTCCCAAGACTTTCTAGATGCAAAATTTCCAGTAACTCCTGATTTTAATCAGGATGGACACATTATGAGAACAATTTTCCTAGCAATATTCTGCTGTGCTTGTTTATAGTCTTTGCTAAGAACCAGGAAGTGCGGAGGCATGAAAATTAAATAGAAGTGTTTTGAACTTCTGGACCTTCATCTCAGCTTGAGATTTGGGTCAGATCTCATTTCATATGAATCACTACAGCCTACTCCAGAGTGTAGGTACATTGATTCCAATAGTGTTGCACCGAGCATTTAATAGGGGATTTCTAAGGGACTTCAGAGATATGAAGTCCCTCTTCAAGCTTCATTAACATAATTGTAACTAGTACTTATTAGCATTACTCAAGTTGTTTTCCTAGTGGCTTATTTTGTATTGTTCTCCTTGGAGCATTATTTCAGTTTGGCATTTTCTTTACATTTTAAGAGCACATAAAAATAAAAAGAACATGAACAGCTCTGCAGCTATAACATTGGCTATGCCACTGACCATGGAAACCACAGGCCACAGACACGCCCTTTCACTAAACGTAGGAAAGGACAAATGTGGCTGATTTGTCACAATAAAGTCTTAACTGAATGACTTCATTAGTCTCTGGAGACTTTTCTCCAACTTTACATCTAACCTTTCTAAACTGGTTTCTACCCCTGCCACTCTACTGATACTACTATCAACAAATTTCCAGTAGCCACTTCCTACCCAATCCTCAGCAACTACACTCCATTTTAGAGTACCTCTACACAGCATTTTGAAGTAACACTCCCACCACAGATCATGCAAGCCCCACTAGCCCAAACACTCTAAAAATAGCTGTGTAGATGGCACTTTGAAGTTACAGCTTAGATTTGAAAGCTGGCTAGATCATCAGGCTGGATGGGTAGTGGTTAATGGCTCAGTGTCTAATTGGCAGCTATTATAAAGTGGAGCATCCCAGAGGATGATCTCAAGCAGAGGCGTCGTTGCCGTTGGGCTGGCAGGGCGTCGGCCCCGAGTAGATTAGCCTGAGCCCGGAATCTATTTTCCCTAGCAGGCACATGTGCAGACAGCCTGTTTGCAGGGGAGCAGGAGTTAAAGTATGCTGGAATGCCCCGTAACGGGCATTCCAGGGCCCACAAATTTGCCAGGCCAGTGTTCCGGGGCCCAGAAAAGGAGAAAACTCCGGCAGAACACAGTTCCGCCCTGCCCTGCAGCTGGCCGGTCAGCTGGGAGCAGTGGTCAGGTGAGGCCAGGCTGGGGAGTTTCAAATCTCCCGCCCTGAGCATGCTCAGACAGAGCGTGCTCAGGGCGGGAGAGGCTAGGCCAAGAAACGACTGGACGCCCTTGCAGCTCCGGCTAGGTAAGGGGGGTAGTTTAGAAAGCTGGCGGGGAACGACAGGCCCTGGCAGGGTGAGGGGCCCAAGCGGGGAGCCCGAGCTGGGAGCCAGGCGGAGGGCCTGAGCAGGAGCCCGAGCTGGGAGGTGAGCGGGGGGCCGAGCTGGGAGGTAGGCGGGGAGCCCGGGCGGGGGGCCGAGCTGGATGCCGGGCAGGGGGACGGCAGGAACAGGAGAGCCGGGCAGGGAACAGGAAGGCCAGAGTGTGCCCAGGCCGGGACAGGACTCGGCTTCAGGGGCTCTCAGGTGGCCTGGGGGTGTGGGGAGAGTTCCTAAGGGGCCTCCCCTAGCTGAGCCTGCCTCCTGCCCTGTCCAGCAGGGGTGTGGGTTTGTTTAAGTGTGTATGGGGTTGTGAACTGTGGGAGGGGCCTAGTGCCTTGGCCAGGGGATGGGACCTATCTGGGGGTGTGGTCTAGTGGGGGGGGGCTAGCAGGGAGTGGGCTGGGGGTCCACAGCCCTGGATCTTTTTGATATCCAGCAACACCCCTGATCTCAGGATCGGTTTTCTTCAACGTGTTCAATAATGTTGTGGAGGATGGGGTAGATTGCACCCTCAACATGTTTGCAGACAACATTAAGCGGGGCGGTGGGGATAGCTATGCTGGAGGATAAGGATAAGATATAGAGTGACCTAGACAAATTAGAGGATTGGGCCAAATAAAACTTGATGAAGTTCAAGAAGAACAAATGCAGAGTCCTGCATCTAGTATAGAAGAATCCCATGTACTGCTATAGACTGGGGACTGACTGGGTAGGCATCACTTCTGCAGAAAAAGACCTGATGGTTCTAGTGGACAAGAAGCTGGATATGAGTGAACAATGTGCCCTCATTGCCAAGAAGGCTAACAGAATATAGGGCTGATTAGTTGGAGCATTGCCAGCAGATTGAGAGAAGTGACAATTCCCTTCTATTCAACCACTGGTGAGACCTCATTTGGAGTACTGTGTCCAGCTTTGGGACTCTCTCACCACAGAAAGGATGTGGATAAATTGGAAAGAGTCCAATAGAGGGCAACAAAAATGATTAGGGGACAGGGAATATAACTGTCAATGAGAGACTGAGGGAACTGGATTTATTTAGTCTGCAGAAGAGAAGAGTGAGAGGGTATTTGATAGCAATCTTCAACTACCTGAAAGGAAGTTTCAGGAAGGATTGAGCTAGGCTGTTCTCATTGGTAATAGATGACAGAACTAGGATGATCTGAAGTTGCAGTGGGGGAAGTCTAGGTTGGATATTAAGAAAAACTTTTTCATAGGAGGATGGTAAAGCACTGGCATGGGTTACCTACCAAGGTGGTGGAATCTCCATCCTTAGAGTTTTTAAGGCCCGGTTTGACAAAGCCCTGACTTGGATGATGTAGTTGGGGTTGGACCTGCATTGAGCAGGAGATTGCATTAGCTGACTTCCTGAGGTCTCTTCCAACCCTAATCTTCCACTAGTCTACACCTGTGCTGGGAAATTTGCTTCAAAATGCTGTGTAGATATATCTTTAGCCTCCTTGATCTCTCTGCTTCTTTAAACAGTGTGACTCTCTCTTCTGTTTGACATCTCATTTTCACTTAGCTTTTCTTGTATTCTGTTTGCCAAACTAATTCATCTTTCAGTATCTCTTGAGGACACCAGAGAAGAAGAATGAATTAAGGTCAGTGCCAATGTCAACATAAGAACAAATGGATATAAACTGGCCATCAGGAAGTTTAGACTTGAAATTAGATGTAGGTTTCTAACCAGCAGAGGAGTGAAGTTCTGGAATAGCCTTCCAAGGGGAGCTGTGGGGGCAAAAATCCTAGCTGGCTCCAAAATTGAGCTTAATACATTTATGGAGGGAATACTGTGATGGGACAACCTAGTTTGGCAATTGACTGATCTCTGACTTCTAGTGGTGGATATTGCCAGTGGCTTGAGATAGGACATTAGGGGTGGCTTCCAAGTTACTACAGAAAATTATTTCTTGAGTGTTGTCTGGTGAGACTTGCCCACATGCTCAGGGTTTAACTCAGGGGTTCTCAACTCCTGGACCGTGGGCCAAAAGTGGCCCGTGGAGCTTTTTGAAGTGGCTCGCCTGTGCCCCGCTGGTTGGGTGCCAGGCTGCAGCTGCCCGTTCCCGGCTTGCGTCATGGAGCCGGACTGCGGCTGCCCTCCTCCCTTCCCCAGCCAGTCAGCAGAGGTAGGAGCCTCTAGCGAGGAGGGAGGGAGATGTCGGCCGGCCAGGAGGAGCCAGGACAGCCAGCTGGGCCAGGGCCATGGCCAAGCAGATACTGTCCAGGTGAGGGCTGGCAGGGGTGCCCCGTCCTGATTCCCAAGCGGGATAGGACACCCTGGGCGGACGGACCCTGACCAGAGCAGGCCACGCTGCGCGGGGGCCCATTTGGACTGAGCGGGGCCCGGCACTGCCCCCACTCACCTGGAGGTGAGGAGCGGAGGGGATCATATCCACCTGCGGCTGGGTGTTTATGGGCATCCAGCCCTTTAAAACAAAAAACAAAAAGCCCACACCTTTAAAAAAACTTCTTGAAATGTTTAAAAACCTTTTTGGCTCAAGGGCAAAAAATATAATTTTTTACAAACCTGAAGGGCCTCCAGTCTATTTAATAAATTAATTTACATTTAATTAATTAATTATAATTAATATTTAATTTGCATCTAATTAATTATTTTTTTATTAATTAGACTGGTGGCCCTTCAGGGTTGTAAAAATTATATTTGTGGCCCTCAAGCCAAAAGGGTTAGGGACCACTGGTTTAAATGGAAGGAATTTTTCCCAGGACAGATTGACAGAGGCTTTGCAGGGTTTCACCTTCCTCTGTAGCATGGAGTATGGCTCACTTGCTGGTGGATTCTCTGAACTTTAAAGTCTTTAAACTATAATTTGAGGACGTGTATAATTCAGACATAGGTTAGAGGTTTATTAAAGGAGTGGGTGGGTGAGGTTCTATGACCTGCATTATGCAGGAGGTCAGATTAGATGATCATATTGGACCCTTCTGACCTTAGAGTCCGTGAGTCTATAAGCTCTCTTTTCTTCGCTCTGTGTGAGTCCTTCAGAGACTTCTTCTCCCGTCCCTATATATCCTGATGCAGACTCACTGCTCCTATTTACATGGATTCAGGTACCATTTTTATGCATATGCCTCCTCAATCTCCACCAATCTTATATCTCATCCCCTCCCCAAGATATTTCCAACAAATGAAACTTAACATGGCTGAAACAAAACTTCTCCACAAGATTTTGAAGATGTGACCTTTCCTATTTGTCCAATAGCAAAAACTCTTATGCCCCAGTCATTACTGTGCCCTGAAGCCTGGTTTCTGTTATGAATTTAACCCCTTATGGTTCATTCATATCCATCCACTAACATTATCTTCATAGCCTGTTCCTTTATCATATAAAAATGAACTTTTCTTTGCCTTCAATTCATAAATACAGCCTCCCCACACTTGCCTAGTCCCACAATCCTTTACTGGTGGTCTTGTGTCAGATGTAAAAGCTAAATGAAAATCTCTTTCGAGTGGGGACTATTTAGTCCTTTTGTGTCTTGTCAAGTACATTTTTGATCATTATACAATAACATATGTTTGGCTTTTATAAACAGGTCTTGTTTCAGAAAGGGAATTACCACTATTGTTTACTTTTGCTGACCTGAAATAACAATAGTTTCTCATGTAAAGGCCATTGAAAAGTACTAGGACTCCATTATATCAGGTGATCCATACTTTCTCATACCATGTCCACAGTGTTATGAATGCAAACAGGCAAGGCATTTCAGTAAAAATAAGACCCACATTGAACTGCTATCTATTCATAAAACCACACTCAAACTCATTAGAAGCTTAGAAAAATGGGGTGAAAGGAGTGTGAACCTCCTTATAGGAGATAGGGAGATTTTGGATCTTTCTTCCTCCAATTTATCCTTGTAATGCCAAATGTTGCAACAGATACAGTAAACGAACTGTGCAGCACATTCCTTTGTTTGCATGTGGACAGCTATGTAGTTACAGTCTTCTGGATGACTGGCTGATCTATTTCCTACATCTGACATAATGAGAATTTACTCATTCCTGCAAGATACCAGTCCTGACTTTTTGAAGCCTGAAAACTTCTGGAGCATGTGTTCCAGACATATCATGGGGTTTTAAGATTCCCAGTAATGCCACATTCCTCCCTACATCCTCCACCACCCCAGATAAAAAGGTTCCTGAAGGAATAAATAGAGCACTCTTATATGTGTTTTAATGAGCCCATCATTGGTTAGTTAGGTGAATATTATGTTTGCAGATGCTAATATCACCTCCCACACACAGACAGGGTAATTAGAAGATAAGATGTGAATTCAGATGAAGTACATACAATATAATTGTTATTAAAATTTTTTAAAAACACTGGCAAATCCCTATGAAATATTTAACATGCATTAAGATAGGGTTCTGCTGAAGGAACTATAGTAAGAGATTTCCTACCACCCGTTGATTTACTGCTGTTTGAGGTTATGATGACTCCTCTCTCACACTTTTCACCTCTCCTCATGCAACTCCACATATGTCCCAAATAGCAAACTATAGTTAAAGATAACGTGAAGAAATCACAGTAAGATAATATTCAGTCATGTTCTGATGAATCAGATGTTAAAGGAGTTCTAGTGGTTGTAATTGGGATCCCTCCCAGCCCTCAGGCAGGGCGGACCAGGCAGCACAAAAAGTCAATAATGCCATTAAGGTTGGGTAACGGGGTCAGGCAGGAGCAGGAACACCGTTCGCAAACCTCAGTGGCTATGGCAGGACGGTTCAAGAGCTCCAGGTAGCGATGGGGGTGCCTGGGCATGGGGCAGTGGGGATCCCACCGAAACACACGGCCCCGGTGGTCGGTTATGCAAGAGCTGGCTGAGTGGCCACTGGGACTCGGTTGCTCTCCCCTCTCCCCTGGCGTACCTGGCTCAGGGCTCCTCCAGGATGCCTGGGTAGTTGGCCATCAGGAAGTTCCCAAACCCATTGGCTTCATCTGGTGGTGGCAAGTCAGGCAGGCTCATCTTGGGGTCGTCTGGTGAGGGCAATTCCTCCAGGTTCTGCCAGCGGCTCTGGCCCCAAAGGCTGGTTGGCCCTTCAGGCTCCCCAGGATCCAGTCAGGGCACTGGTTGGTTGGCCCCCCAGCAGGGGGTTGCTTCCGCAGGTCACAGGGGCCTGGTGGCTCCTCTGACTCACTGGGCACTGGCCACTTGGGGTGGTCCTGCGGGCCCCAGGCAGTAGGGAGTTCCAGCCAGGCCTCCATGGAAGCTTGGCGGGGCTTAAGGCCCTGGAAAAGGGCAGAGTGGTTCTTCCTCTGCGCCCACTGGGGCCCAATTGCGGGGGAAGGGCTGCCCTTTTATACCTCCCTTTCCTGGCCTGCCCCCCTGCTTCCTGTCAGGTGGGTTGGAAGTTCTTGGTTCTGCCCTGTCGTGAGGGATTGGTCCGCCCATAGTGTCTGTCTCTGAGGGCGGCCATATTCCTTGCCCTTTACAGTGTTCTATTAATGTTCCCAATACTTCTTTATTTACTTGAATTCCTGAGATACCTTTTAGCCAGAAATCAATAACAACAACACAAAACAAAAATCAAAAAATCAAAACAGAAAAACAACAACAAAATCTTTAACCAAAAAGAGAGAAAATTGGCCAAATAATTTTCTTTCTGCTTTAGTCCTCATCTTCCACATGATCCCCCCGCTCATTCCGCTCCCAGAGTGCCGCACAGAGCATGCTCACATGCCGCATGCAGCCCAGGGGCCACAGGTTGTGCACCTCTGCTATGCAGGCATTCTCATTCTAGTTAGAAAAATTAAACAATTGGAAATTCATACTTATCTAGAAATCAGTCAGTACTGACCATTTCGAGAACTTCCCTGAACAGCCCTCTCCCATGCTGTATCTAAAAAAGTCTCTTTTTATTCCCTCCTGCGCACAGTTGACCTGCTTGTTGGATATGACCTTTTAAAGTTCATTATCATATCAGCATGAAGCTACATCAACATGCCTACAAAGAGTGTTTGATCAGCAGTAAACAGTGTCTCTATTTTCTTTTGCCATTAATTATAAATTAACAGTCCTCGAGTCCCCTGTCACAATGCTTTTCACAAGTTAGACCTCTGTATAGGGAGATCTTATGTTTAACTTTAATCACATGATCTTATGTTTAATTTTAATTGGATGAGGAGTTCTCACTGAACTCCATGGAACTGATAATATTCTTACAGTGTATTCTTGGAACAGGACCTGATTTAGGTCTAAGGGTTAATGTGAGTGAGAAGGCCATAGCGGAAAAAAAGGCACATAGGCTGTTGGGCCCTCACAATTTCAGTTAAAATGTGGAGAAGCTTCACGTAATGTCTTGTATCAAACTCAAACTGATACTTCTGAGGTTAGTCCATTGCCACCATTGATTTGATTTCTGGGTGTACTATTAGACCCTGGTTGCAGCAAATTAGTTGTATGATTATATAGTTGTCATAACAGAGCTTCTGTCTGGCCCAGGCATTTTGACAATTTTGTATCAAGGCTGCATTCCCGCCAAACCCTGGCAGTCCCCAGGGGGCTGTCCTTGGTCCTGTTTCCTACACCCAAGCTGACAGCACACCCTTCACCCTAGCAGGTCGAGGCACACTGCCCACGCTAAGTGCTTTTTTTCTTTGTCATGAGTTGAAATAAAATAAATATAATAGTTGTGAAGAGTGCAAGCTGCTGCACAAGAGACAACACTGTAGTACGGTTGCTATGAGACCAAACCTGATACCCATTGAAGCAACACAAGTTTTTCAATTAACTTCAATTACCACTGAATACAGCTCAAGAAATAACAAATTACATGGGACGAGACCTGACTGTTGAAACATTCTCCCACCATTCTACCTGAAGAACCCCCATCCAAATCAATGGGAGCTTAGTACAACAATTGATAAAGTACGTAAAAAAGTCTAGCATTATACATACATACTATTCCCTCATTGCACCACAGAGTCACATCACAATGAACATTATACAGATCACAGAGGAGTCATTGATCAGCAATCTTTCTTAATATTTTGCCCTCTTCACTCAGGTTTGAAGATGTGCAGCGTACCACATGCTGTCCAGCCAGTCATGTTATCAACTCACATTTGCCGCAGATGCCCCTCATTCCTGGCACCAATCCCTGTAATGTTCACAACCTTTCTCCACTCATCCAATCCTTATGTCCCAGAAGCTCAAGTTTTCTTTGTCTAATCACCCTGAAAATATTTGATATCAATCTAGTTGTGCTGTATATCTGGATGATTATCTCTTCTTTCGTTGTGAGCAATGTATAACACACACAGAGAGCATCAGTCACAACATGGGAGGTGAAAGAAAGGGTGAAAAAACTTACTTTTTTCCTTTTTAGTCAGCTTCTATTTCAAGCCCAATTAAAATATCAAACACTGGTCATGCATTCATGCATTTGTTAAGTTTGATGCTACACCTCACAGTCTATTTTCTATCTTGCTATCTTATTTAAAAACTGCTTGATTAATTTTGTACATAAACATTATTAAAACAATCCTTACAGTGGAACACCAAGTTTCATCCTTGCTTTTTTAACTCTCCCAGATATAACCCAGCATGATTAATGACTGTGAGAATTTGCATGCCATTTAATTGTTCACAGTTTGATAGATTTTGGATTTTAACAAACACATATTTTTGCTTCTGTCACTTGGAGCTCTGGCTAGTCAACCCAGCAGGGAGCTGGCTACTACAAATACTATGATCATATAAAATTGGGTAAATAGTTTGCCCATGAGATTTTACATCTTTGATAAATAGCAATTAAACCATATAGACAATTTCTTTTAAAAGTTTGCATTTTTGGAAATGCATCTTCACTGATTTTCACATCAATGTGGTTTTTCTTATGCTGTTAAAATTTCAGCATATGGAGGATTAGAGAAAAAAAAATAACTTTTTTTTTTTTTTTGCACAATGAAGAAACTTTTTGCTGTTGATGTGCACGAAAATTAAATGAATACTAAGGTTTTTACCATTCCCAATTCTATTTCCCAGGCTTTTCATATCTAAATTCCCTGCAGTCTTCTATTTTCCTCCTGTAAGGAGGAGGATTGATAGGTCAGCTATAGACTGATCACTTTGTGAATTCATTTGAGAGTGTAATGATTGTCTGGTTTCATCCACATAGTTGTTATCAAGACCTCATCCTCAAAGGAAATCTGCACAACACTTTCAAAAGACAAGCCTCTGTTTATCAGAGGATGGAGACGGATGGCAGGAGAGTGATCACTTGATCATTGCCTGTTAGGTTCACTCCCTCTGGGGCACCTGGGCACTGGCCACTGTCGGTAGACAGATACTGGGCTAGATGGACCTCTGGTCTGACCCAGTACGGCCTTTCTTATGTTCTTATGTTCTTATGTAAGCCTGGGAGCGTAAATTCATAACTCTGATAGATGCTAAAAATCATGAACAGAGACAGTGCATTTATAGCTTATTACCACAATTCATAACCCACTAACCCCCCTCTTTGTCTTATGACTGCCCATGTATGAATGAGCCATTTTACCTCTATTGTTGCCTTAGACAATGTGCTAACTATTTACTCTAAACAATCTGTTCCATATTGTATTTGATCCTCAGAGTACCTTTCCAAGACCTGAAGAACAGCTTTGTCTGGCTTGAAAGCTAGTTTCTCTCTTCGGCAGAAGTTCAGCCAATTAAAAAAAAAAACCCTTTTCTCTCCAGTATCTTGGGACCGACATAACTATATCTCCACTGCATACAGCGAGATAACTGGTAGAGTCGACTGCCAAAGTGACACTCCCTTTTAGTCACACTGATGAATATCTGCAGAGGGATTTTTAGAGAACAATAAATAAATCATTAGCATCATATTTGTCATGGGTGAAATTTATCACTCTGCAGAGGGCTAGCCCCAAACCTACCAAGACCTAGGGACGTATATGTGTTGGTACATGGCAGTAAACTTTACCCTAAATTTAAATGGAAAAATTTGACCAAATAGCATGTCCACAATAACTCTAGCTGTTCACCACTGATCATTGGACAAGCGTCATTACTCATTGATATTATCATAGTGTCTTAGGGTCTCACTTTCTTCTAAAGTCGGTTTGTGATTTCATGAATGAAGCATACAGTCTGTAGGATCATTTACTTCAGGTATTTTTACAGACTGATTGCATATAAGTGATCATAGTTATTCTATTTTATTGATTGAAATCCTATTTCATTCATTGGAATGAATTATATAGACTTCAGCCTCACAGTTTGTCAACACAGGAACTAGGATATTTTCTCGTAACAGTGCAACAGTGTTATCGCTTAAGTAAATGAAAATTGCCCCTAAATGGCTAGGTTTCCATAACTGATGATGTCTTTTCTCCCTTGCAGTTTAAAAACACAACAAAAAAAAAAACTCGTTAAGGATTTTTCAAGCTGGTGAGCCCTTCAAGAGGAGTATTCAATTCCCCTAGCTGTCTGCTTGTTTACAAGATAACTGTGTCAAAGCAATGGAGTAATACTAACTTATTCTGTTCTTTAAGTCAATAGAAATGAGGTTAACAAACACAAAACTGATTAAAATCAAAACAAAAGTAAGGAAACTAAAATATTTCATGTCATTACTTCAAGGGTTTCATTTTCTACTTGCTGCTTGCAAGTTTTACAGTCAAACAGAAGCAATCATTTCATACTGTACAAATAGGATTTTACAGGGTAAAAAACACTGCCATCTTCTCTGTCAATTGTGACAGATACAATTTCAAAGACAGACAGACACACATAGTAAGACTTGGAAGGAATTTTCACACAAGGCATTACTGTAATACAGCTAAACAATTCAGTAAGATCTTTGCACTAATGACAAATTTATGCTCCCAGATTCCATGGTTTCTGGTACTCCAGAAATACCACAATATTTCTGCATTCTCTTTTCTATAGGTCTACATGTTTCTGCATTAAGTGTTTTGGGAATACAAAAGTCACTTGAATTCTAGTTTTGTGAGACACACTTCCCAGTGTAATGTCTGATTTCTTTATTCATTTTTAGCTCTGCCACTTAAAAATAATTGACTTCATGCAATCTACAGGTTGTCATACTCTTTCCTATACAGTAATTTATTTATTATTCAATGGTAGATGATGGTTCTCCAAGTTTATTACATAATTTCCTCTGTTTTCATAAAATACCTTCCAAATTTCTTTCCATTATATGGCTTTTTCATTTAATTCTGGTTAAAGATAACATGCAATTTTCCAAACTATTTCTTGCCCTTAATCAGGACAACAAACTCTCTGCTCTCCTCAAAGGATTTCCCATGTTGCTGTGGTCTCAAACTTTTGAAATAAGCTGTGGCAGTCAGTGAAAGTACATCAGCATTTTATTTTTGGGTTGACAACACAGATTTTGGGTGGTTATCTTCACAGAGTCTCATGCGATACAGTCCTTCTCGGGGGGAAGAAAAAGGACAGTTTTATAGGGTCAGAGTCTCCCTGCCCTTGTTTAGATGCACAAGGAAGCAAAGCATGTAAGGGACCTTCCTCCTGTTGCTTGCTTAACTCAAGGACCATGAAGAATCTTGATTCTTGCCCTCCAAGCTGCACAGAGTTATTGCTGCCGCTGGTGGAGCTTAAACCTACCTTCCAAAGAGGAAGGAGGTGGTGGTGGACCATGATTCTTTGTCCTGCACACCTCCCAGAACCAGGGGCTCCCTGCACCATAGCTACAACCCCTGAGGCACAATATTTTCTGCAGTTCTTTCTAGGTTAGAGCTGTTGTGCACTGCCTTCTAACCTCCAACCAACATATTCTGGCTCTTAGCTCATTTGCAGCAGTTGCTAACACTATCAAAATATTTTTTTCTTTATATATAAAGAGCAATAAATCACTTAACTCTAGGCGTTCTTATGGAGCTTATAGAACTGTCCTGCATCCTCAGTGACTGCAGAGGAAATTAAGTAAAAATAGTTTTGGTACAGCAATTTTCTTCTCAGAAGAAATGCCAAAAAAAAAACAATTGCTAAAGCAAGCACTTCAAGTGGCTTATTAACAAATTCATTCTCCTAGACACACATGAATATAATCAGTTACACATAAAGAAGAAACTCAAATAATTGCCAGACAATTAAATATCAAGGATCAAGTATTCTTTTAAATTCAATCTTTAAAAATATAACTGCATGTCTCTATCTGACTTGTATGCATATTTTGGGGGCAAAAAGATAGATATCCAGGTCCAGCTATTTGAGCTATCACAAATACTGCTACTCTGAAACCTCCTGCACAGAAATAAGTCTAGCATATAGCAGAACATAACTGATTTTTATTGGATAGAAAATATAGTTAAGGAAAAGAGTCAGAAATAAAAGGCCAGATTTACTGAAACATTCTAGTCACTTTGCACTGTTCCAGAGCACACCAGCAAATCTAGCTCACAATATTATGCATTAGTTTTAGTGTGGTAGCAGCTAAAGACCTCAATTCAGATTGGAACCCACTGTGCTATTTACTATACCGTTAAACAAAAAGAGACAACCTCTGCCCCCAAGAGCTTACAATCTAAATAATCAAGTGACACAAAAGGATGGGAAAAGGGAATATTAACTTCATTTTATGGCTGGGTAACCGAGGCCTTGAGAGACAAAAGCACAAATTGATATAAACTGGCCATCAGGAAGTTTAGACTTGAAATTAGATGCAGGTTTCTAACCATCAGAGGAGAGAAGTTCTGGTATAGTCTTCCAGGGGGAGCTGTGAGGGGAAAAAAACTTAGCTAGCATCAAAACCGAGCTTGATTAAAGTATGGAAGGGATGGTAAAATAGGACAGACTAGTTTGGCAATTGAATGATTTTTGCCTTCTGGTGGTGGATATACCAATGGCCTGAAATAGGATGTTACTCTGGGTGGGTTCTGAGTTATTACAGAGAATTCTTTCTTAGGTGTCTGACTAGTGAGCTTTGCCCACATGCTCAGGGTTTAACTGACTGTCAATATTTGGAGTCAGGAAGGAATTTTCCCCCAGAGCAGATTGGCAGAGGCTGTAGGGGTTTTCACCTGCCTCTGTAGCATGGGGCATGGCTCACTTGCTGGTGAATTCTCTGTACCTTAAAGTCTTTAAATCATGATTTGAGGATTTCAATGACTCAAGCTAAGTCTACACTGACAGCAGCAAATTTGCCACTGTCAGTTCAATCTTCCAGGTTCGACTGAGCGGTCAGTCAAGACCCATTCAATCGATCTTGAGTTCAATTTAGTAACTCCAGCCCCGGTGAAGAGTAGCGCTGAGCTGAAGGGATGGCATTTCCCTTTGACTCAGTGCAGTTGAGACAGGGAAGTAAGTGAGCATTGGCGTGTCAAAGGGAGATACACAAGTTATCTTAGGTAGCTTGCATTTCTCCCTTCAACCACCTCCTAAAACAGCAGCAAGTGTAAAGAAGGCCTCAGTTATAGGTGGAAGTTTTATTACAAGAGGGGGTGGATGAGTTTTTGTGGCCTGCATTGTACAGGAGGTCAGATTAGATGATAATATTGGTCCCTTCTGACCTTAGAGTCTATGAATCTATACCTACACTGGAGCTAGAAAAGTAATTTCTAGCTTGCACAGACATTCCTGTGCTAGTTCTAATTGAGCTAGCAAGCTAGAATAGCAGCATAGCTCCAGCAAGGCAATAGCAGGACAGGATAATTGCCTCGATTAACATACCAGGTGAAACCCAGGTCCATACTCAGGTGGCTAGCCTGTCCTGATGCTCACACTGACACAGTTACACTGTTTCGTTTTGTTTTTCAAGTATGCTAGTTCAGTCAGAGTTAATGCAGGTATATCTACCCAGGCTGGAAATTACACTCCAGCTGCAGTGCAAATAAACCATATGTGGCTTGTCCAGGATCACATGGCAAGTCTGTGGCAGAGCAGGGAACAGTTTGAGTCCCACTTCAGTGCTTCAATCAAAAGACCATACTTGTCTGCAGTATGCATTCGGTATAATCTCTCTCGCTGCCGAGCTTTAGCTGTATAACACATTCATATGACAGGACAGTAAAAGTGGCTATATTAAATAACTGAGTAAAATGCCAATTGTCTGAAAACTGGATATTGTCGGCCTTATAATAATGTTTCTGGGTGGTATGGATACTACTAAGCTTGATGGGGTAAGATGTGAAAAGAAGAGACAGATAACAAAATGTTAACACTACTATTAAATCTTCATTTATGTATGTAATTATGGGACATTATCAGAACAGTCAAGTGACTTACTGCCCCTACTTTGCATATTGATGTGAATGCAATTATGCAAAATAGATACACAATGTTATGCAAAAATATAAACAGCCACTTCAAGTACAAGGCAGAAATGCATGGAATATATAAGACAATGAATAATAGGGTGTATGAGTTATATTCATTTGAAGCTAGTTGAGATATTGAAATGCTATGATTACAACTGGCTGAGCTATTGTTTGCTTTCCCATAAACATTTATGTGATTCTATTTGTTTGTATGGAGGTTTGGGAAGGAAATTTAGTATTGGGAATAGCACTGGTACATTTACATACATTTGCATGAGAAGTCCTTGCCGCTCCACCCTTAGCTATATATGAATTACACACACACTGTTGTGTTCCCCTCCCAAAATCTGTTTCAGTGTGCTGCTCAGACCCCAATCTCTACTCCTGAACCCTGACTTACCTCACCATGCCAGCTGATTACTCACTCCTGAGTCAGTTCACGCCAGCCTCCTGCTTGTAATCGGTCCCAGGAAGTGGGTGTGTGCTCTCTGGCCATTCAGGGGACAGTCCCCCAGTGAGCAGCCCAAGATACCACACCAGGAACCTCCATTCTACAGGGATCGGGACCCTTCCCCAATCACAGTAGACTCAGACACTTGTTCGCCCATTTATCCATCAAATGGGTATGCCCAGCCTCACTTATTCACACCCTTTAAAGTTCACACAGCTTTAGATAAAACAAATATTAGTTTATTGATTAGAACATTATTATAAGGGCCTAGCTGCGAAGATGATGTTACCAAGAGGCTTCCTCGCCGATGGGGTGCTGTTCCAGGAAGAAGGACTGCTAGGCAGAGATGGACTCCACCTATTGAGGAAGAACAGCAGCATATTTGGATGTAGACTGGCTAACCTAGTGAGGAGGGCTTTAAACTAGATTTGAAGGGGGAAGGTGACCAAAGCCCACAGGTAAGTCGCAATGAAGAAAACCTGGGGGAAGGGATGGAATTTGGGGGGAGCCAGGACTGAAACAGCAGGAATAAAAGAGAGTCTAGTCAGAACTGGTGGGGGGGGGGAGGATCAAATCATTGTCTTAGGTGTCCTAATAAAGCCCTAATACCTGAGGTGAGTGGGGAAGGATGACACCACGAGAAAATGCAAGGAGGAAGACTCAACAGGAGAGAATGGACAGGGGAAAGTAGGGATATCAGCCTGGTATTTTAGGTGCCTGTACACAAATGCAAGGAGCCTGGGAAACAAGCAGGAAGAATTCGTAGTACTGGCACCGACAAGGAACTATGATGTAATTGGAATAACAGAGACATGGTGGGATAGCTTGCATGCCTGGAGCACTGCCAGGGATGGGTATAAATTGTTCAGGAAGGACAGGCAGGGAAGAAGAGGTGGAGGAGTAGCACTATATGTAAAAGAACTGTATGACTGCTCAGAGCTCCACTATGAAAGTGGACACAAACCTGTTGAAAGTCTCTGGGTTAACTTTAGAGGAGAGTGCAACACGGGGGATGTCGAGGTGGGTGTCTGCTATAGACTGCCAGACCAGAAAGAGGAGGTGGATGAGGCATTCTATGAACAACTAGCACAAGTTTCCAGATCACAGGCCCTGGTTCTCATGGGGGACTTCAATTACCCTGACATCTGCTGAGAGGGCAATATAGCAGTGCACAGGCAATCCAGGAAACTTTTGGAGAGTGTTGAGGACAACTTCCTGGTACCAATGCTGGAAGAACCAACTAGTGGCCTTGCACCTCTTGACTTGCTGCTCACAAACAGAGAAGAATTGATCGGGGAAGTAGAAGTGAATGGCAACCTGGGCAGCAGTGACCATGAGATGGCAGAATTCAGAATCCTGATCAAAGGAAGAAAGGAAAGAAGCAGAACACACACCCTGGACTTCAGAAAAGCAGATTTTGGTTCCCTCAGGGAACTGATGGGCAGGATCCCTTGGGAGGTTAATCTGAAGTGGAAAGGTGTCCAAGACAGCTGGCTGTATTTTAAAGTAATCCTGCTAAGGGTACAAGAAGATACCATTCTGATGTGCAGAAAGAACAGCAAATATGGAAGGCACCCAGCGTGGCTTAGCAGACAACTCTGTGGTAAGCTGAAATATAAAAGGGAACCTTACAAGAAGTGGAAGCTTGGACAGATGACTAGGGAGGTGTATAAAGATATTGCTTGGGCCTGCAGGGATAAAATCAGAAAAGCCAAAGGGCAATTAGAGTTGCATCTAGCAAGAACAGGAAAGGTTTCTACAAATATGTCAGTAACAAGAAGAGGATCAGGGATGGTGTCGGTCCCTTATTGAATGAGGAAGGTATCATCATGGTGGATGATGTGGAAAAGGCTGAAGTACTCAATGCTTTTTTTACCTCAGTCTTCACAGGCAGGATCAGCTCCCAGGCTACTACACTGGGTAACACAGAATGGAGAGAAGGAGAGTGGCCCTCAGTGATTGAAGGTCAGGTTAGGGACTACTTTAAGAAGTTGGATGTGCACAAGTCTATGGGGCCGGATGAAGTGCATCCAAAGGTCCTGAGGGAGTTCGCTGATGTGATGTCAGAGCCGCTGACCATTATCTTTGAAGAGTCATGGTGACTGGAGAAGGCGCCAGAGGATTGGAAAAAGGCAAATATACTACCTATCTTCAAGAAAGGGAAAAAGGAGGATCTGGGGAACTACAGACCAATCAGCCTCACCTCAATCCCTGGAAAAATCATGGAGCAAGTCCTCAAAGAATCCATTCTGAAACACTTGGAAGAAAATAGAGTTATCATAAACAGTCAGCATGGATTCACCAAAGGCAAATCGTGCCTGACCCACCTGATTGCCTTCTATGATGAGTTGAATGGATTCGTGAATGCAGGAATAGCCGTCGACATGATAGACCTCAACTTTAGCAAAGCTTTTGATACAGTTTCCCACAGCATTCTTGTCAGCAAGTTAAGGAAGTAGGGTTGGATAAACGGACCATAAGGTGGATAGAAAACTGACTAGTCCATTGGGCTCAGTGGGTAGGAATCAATGGTTCAATGTCTAGTTGGCAACCAGTACCGAGTAGAGTGCCCCAGGGGTCAGTCCTGGGGCTAGCTCTGTCAACATCTTCATTAATGATCTGGATGATGGGATAGATTGCATGCTCAGTAAGTTCGTGGATGACACCAAGCTGGGGGTAATGGTAGACATGCTGGAGGGCAGGGAGCGGATTCAGGGAAACCTAGACAAATTGGAGCATTGCGCCAAAAAGAAATCTCATGAGGTTCAACAAGGACAAGTGCAAAGTCCTGCACTCAGGACGGAAAAATCCCATGCACTGCTACAATTGGCTAAGTAGCAGAACTGTGGAAAAGGACCCGGGGGTTATGGTGGACGGGAAGCTGGATATGAGTCAACAGTCTGATCTTTTTGCCAATAAGGCCAATGTCATATTGGGCTGCATCTGTAGGAGTACTGCGAATAGATTGAGGGACGTGATTATTCCCTTCTATTCGGCAATGGTGAGGCCACATCTGATACTGTGACCAATTTTGGGCTCCCCACTACAGAAAGGATGTGGACAAATTAGAAAGAATCCAGTGGAGGGCAACAAAAATGATTAGGGGGCTGGGGCACATGATTTATGAGGAGAGACTGAAGGAATTAGGCTTATTTAGTCTGCAGAAGAGAAGACTGAGGGGGGATTTGATAGCAACCTTCAACTACTTGAAGGGGTGCTCCAAAGAGGAGGGAGCTAGGCTGTTCTCGATGGTAACAGAGGACAGAACAAGGAGCAATGGTTTCAAGTTGCAGCTGTGGAGGTTGAGGTTGGATATTAGGAAAAAGCTTTCTCACTACGAGGGTGGTGAAGCATTAGAATGGGTTACCTAGGGAGGTGGTGGAATCTCCATCTTTGGAAATATTTAAGGCCCCGTTAGACAAAACCCTGTCTGGGATGGTTTAGTGGGAGTGGTCCTGCTTTTAGCAGGGTGTTGGACTAGATGACATCATAAGGTCACTTCCAGCCCTAAGATTCTATGATTCTATGATATAGCAAAGCAATGCACAAGCATTTAGTAAAGGAGTTAGGAGTTACCACAAGCAAATAAAACATATAAAATGCATGCTATCTAACAACACTATTCAGGATTACTCTCTATATTATTCTCCTCATTGTTACCTACAAGACTGGCTCCTGGTGTTCACCCAGTCTTGCCCCTCCTGGCCAGGTGGATAGGTTCAGTCTCAGAGTTATTTTCAAGATGGTATTTCTCTGTCAAAAGGCCCCTAGAGGTTCAAAGTGTCCCTCTTTGTTTCCCAAACCCCCTCAGCTCTTTTTTTCCTGGGCCGAGGTGATTTCCTTTGTTCCACCTGAGCCAGGAAGTTCAATTCGTGTTGTCTTTGTCATACACCTCTGCAGCCTCCATGCTGAGAGATAGCCCTGAGTCACGTAAAATACCTGGAAACATGCTTCACATCTTTGCACATACATGATGCTGCAGGAAACATGATACCATGGTAATTGTGCAAAATATGTTATGGGCATTCATAAAGAGACCTTGCACAGAATTTTTGGCATCAAGCTACACAATTACATTGCAAAAGTGAACAGAAAAGTTACACAGATCAGAGCCCACTGTGCTTCACATGACACACACACACAGACACACACAGTATCACAATTATATTAAAAGAACATTATGGTTCCAAAGTCAAACACTGAATAGTTACTAAACATTTGTATTAAAGATGCCTAAGCACCCTTAATTCACTCCTTTTGTGTGTATGGTAGAGTCTTTTAAACACATGATCACATACTAACTTTTGAGTGCTTAATTATGCAACATTAATTTTCTTTTAACTGAGTTTGTGTATAAAGTAGATAGTTGGAGAAATTGGAGTCTAGTAAATTTAATTATTGTTCTTAACAAACGTATAAAATGCTGCAGGTAGACTCAAGAGATATAACACAGGAGGTTCAAGAACACCCTATTGTACCAACAGACAACTGGCACAGAGATTGTCAATTAAGAGGTCAGTCATTCCTATCAGGCACTGAGCTGCATTAGGGTTGGTGCAGAGCTACATCATCCCAGTTCACTAACTTGTCCCCCTGACACACACTCTCTTTCTCCTCACAAACATTCTCAGCTGACTGAGAAGGCCAGCTCCTTTATGAGTTGTTCAAGCATTCCTCCTGTTTGTAAGTATATGAACTGAGACATTGAGGAGTTAAAGAACTTGCCCAGTGATACTGATCAGTGGCAGATCACAGAGTTGCACCTAGATCTCCCAAGTTGCAGGCCCACAGTTACCTGATCCCCTCGACCATCCTAATTGATCCATAATAATTTCTCTGTTTCTGCAGTAGTTTGTATGACCTTGCTTATGGTACACGCATATGATGTTATTCCTGCAAATGGAAATCGGAGACACATTTATTGCAGCACATTTAATGCTGCATGATGTGTCTTACCGAGTTCCAGCTAGATGGAAGTGGCTTAGCGACTGTCCCACTTGGCTGGCTAAAGGTATCTTCTGCCAGCAAATATGCCCTAGTTTTTATCTTCTACCATTTATTTTACATTAGAAAACATTTTATTTGTGTACTGTCTTTCAATCCGAGAAAGGCTGATGGCGTGGGTGGGTGGGGTAAGGGTTGGGATTTTTTGTTTTTGTTGGTTTTTTTAAGAGAAAACTGAATGATTTAAGAAAAAAAAAATCAAATATTAACAGACTTGTCTATGTGCTGTCCCTCAGTCAGTCATGTTCTAGTCACCTCTCAAAGACAAATTATTCAAAGCTGGAACATCTTAATTGCAGACATTACATAATATGTTTGAACACACACGCACGCACGCACGCACACACACACGCACACACCAGTGTGCTGATGTTCCTTGGTCCCTTTTGGTCTACTGTCTCTTATCCCAGTTGATCACTGCTGTTTTGTCCTGGACTACATAAATCATGCTTTCCAATTTTTTATCCCAGCTGAATGCCTTATTTGCAGATTTGGTACCCTGTTATTGAGGCAAAAATAAATTGTTAAATCCTAAATGCCACAGATTGGCAAGAATAAGGATATTGTCTGACTAAGAAATCAAAGGCAGTCAATTTATTACCCACCTATTCAAAAGTCCTCACTTTTTAAATTTGAATTTTAGAGCAGCAAGGTTCCAATAGAGCTTGACAAACTATTCTTTGAAAAAAAAAAAAAAAAAAAACCACCAACCCTAAAAACCTTGATGACATTTGTTTTTTTCTCCTACCTACAATAAGTCCACAGAGAGACTCATTTTCACAACATTTCTTTACTATTTGTTTAATTAACATTTCATAATAACTTTTAGTCTATGGATTGCTTTCACTTGCTACCTGTATTCATCATTATTATCACTATGTGATTAGTCACTCTACTCACATGGTTTTTTTTTTTTTTCTGTTCATTGACTGAACGTGTATAGCTAACAAATGAGAAAGCATTATCTGGCCACTGGACCTTTTGTAGTCAGAAGCCTGTCAAAAGGACCCTTTAATCAAGCCCCTGTCTGAAGCATTACTGCAGAAAATTTAGCGAATCCAATATTATTGGTTGGGCTAAAATTTAAAATTAAATTTCTCTAGGCAAGAAAGCAATTATCTATGCATGTATGGCATGTAGGCTTAGGCCTGTTGTGCTGAGTTGGGGCTTTAGGTGTTACTATAATACAGAAAATAAATATATCATTCACACATGATATTTTTGTCCAGCATCTTCAGATGATGTGTCAATTCCAAAGTGTGTAGTTTTATTGATCCGCGGCTGTGCTATTTCTCTGAAAAGGAGTCTGAACAACAATTGAATTATGTTGTCGCATACCTATATCAGTTTCATTAAATGGAACTGTGAAATGGCTATGTTCTGTGGCTTGGGGAAACACATGATCTGTTGGCTTTACTGATGTTACATCCTGTGTCTAGTCCCATAGACATATTACATCCAAAAGACTACAATAAAATAATAATGTATAAAACTCAAGCACCCAAAAGTTAGAAAATGCTAAAATTAAGGTTGCCTATATAACCTTAATTCAGCCCCTTATGCCTGTACATTCTGATACAGTCTTTAATTACATGGTCATATACTATCTCTTCCACAGGACCCGTGCCTCAGCCACCGAGAAGGTAGTTATTCAATATTCCTTGTTATTTTCCTCATTCAAGGTGTGACCCTATGCCTAATGTAATACACATCATCCAAACACTGTACTGATTACAAAATTATTAATTTCCTTCTGGATGTTTCTATAGGATTCTTGTCACATAATCCAAGCACTTCACACAAAAATTAATTTGTCTTCACAACACCCAGGTGAGGTGAGGGTCTATCATCATCCCAATTTTACACATGAAAAACTGAGGCCCAGAAGCCCAGATCTGTAAAGTTACCAAGGTTTTGCTGCATTCAGCATTGCAATGCTTAACTGATTTGGGAACACAAATCTCATTTTCAAAAGGGATTTAGACTTTTTGGCGCCTAAGTCTCATTAACAATCATTTAAGCTCCTAGGTGCCTAAATCTCTTTTGAAAATGAGATTTCGACTCCTAAATCAATCAAGCATTCCAATGTTAAACTCAGCAATATTCCCATACCTTCAAAAATCTGGGTTAAAGAGATTAAAGTCAAAGTTGTCAAAAGGGTCCACCAATTTTGGGTGCCCAATTTGAGATCCTTAGGTCCTGAGTTTCCAGGATATTAGCATTTTATAGCACTTCGTATGTCCAAAGCATAGCTCCCATCAACTTCAGCTGCAGCTGTGAGCAATTCTGTAAACTGTGTACCAGCATGGAAAGCAGAAAAGGGGCAGTCTCACTGCTTAAAGTTATAGTGTCTAGCAGCAAAATTGCCCCTTTTTGCCAGGATGAGCAATGACAGAGTACATTCTGTTGAGCTCCTGAAGTACAGGCTGGAGCACATCCAGTACCAAATCAATCTACCACAGATTTAGCTGTCAAATTCTACCAAGTCCCTACAGTGAATACGCAAATATTTTTCAGGGCTTATACATGGGCTGAATTTTCTTGGGAACAAGAAGCACATCCCTAGCAGCAAGGTCTTTAACTTGCCATATTTCAAATACTCACTCGCAAGCAGTGAAATGCTAGTGCATCTGAACAAAATAAGAATGTTTTAACCATAAGCAAAACACTGTATTTTCCATAATCTTGTTCTTGAAAAGTCCAAACTATTGTAGATGAAGAATTTAAAAAAACAAAAAAAACCCAACCAAACAAAATACCCCTTTCAATATGAGACAGACACTTAGCATGGAAGACTTCAGTCTGATTGGTTAGTTTGACAAATGTATAAAAACTGAAAAGCAGGCCTTATAATAGGAAGTTTAAAACAACTTTATAGGCAGGCTACTGACTACCAGGTTTATTTATAATATATCTACCAAGTGCGGTGGGTTTTTTTTGTTTTATGGGGTTTTTTTTTAGTTGACACATCTAGTTTTCTGTAATTTATCATCATAATCCATCACAAATAAATACTCAGCTCTAGTGGAGAAGGCACAAGTGAACACATTTAATATCCTCTGCTGAGAATTGAGTCTAGGGAGCATGTCCTCAAGTCTTGCTGAGTGTCAAATTAATTTAGTTTTGAACTAATTACAAGTGCCTATACCAGTCATCAGTTCACATAACAAATGAGATGAAGCAGTGGACGAAGAAAGGAATCTGCTCAAGAGATGTTTAGACCTTTTGCAGCCTCCAGAAATCAGTCCTAACAGAACCACCACCAATATAGCTTCTTGAATCTGAAGAGGGAGGAGTAGGAACGAGGAGAGTCTACACTTAGCACACAGCAGCAGCACAGAATTTGCATCATTTGTTCTTCAGTAAAGACGCTACAGGAGAGTTTCTCCCATCAGTGTAGTTAATCCATCTTCACGAGAGATGGTAGCTATGGAAATGGGAGAAGCCCTCCCATTGAGATAGCACTATCCACTCCAGGGGTTAGGTTGGCATAACTGCATCACTCAGGGTGTCAATTTTTCATACCTCGAGCAACATAATTATAAGTAAGTCTGTTGTAGACTCCTGCATCAGACTTTCAAGAATCTTACTCTCATCCACCATTCTCGATACTATAGCAGTGGGTTCTGCAGAACCGATAGTATCCCAGTCCCTTGGCAGGGTTCTATACTAGTCCTGTGCAGGGCTTCAATTTGTAGTGTAGACCTGGCTAAAGTCACTTTTCTGTCCTCCTTCACATAAATCCCAAGGCTATCTGGAAAATAACCCATCCCTTTAAACAAGTTCAGGCATCTCACTGGCTGTTTTAACCAACTTTTAATACCCCTTTGGGAACCATGGCTATGTCTACACTGGCAAGTTAGCTCGAATTAAGAAGGCTTAATTAGAACTAACTAAAGCCATGGCTACACTAGACTTTAGTTAGTTTGAATTAAGGGCTTCCTTAATTCGAACTAATAAGTTTGAATAGGGTATTGAGCTGTGCAGCTCAAGCAATGCTAGCATCTGGACTAGAGAGTCAGTGGGTGGGAAGAAAAAAAAATGGGGAAGGTGGCTTTTGTCCATGATTCAAAAGAGGCGCTTCATGTTAATTATGTAACCCTTTGCACGTGGGGTTGAAAAAAAAAGAGACAGGTTCAATATCTAGGGGTTCCTCTTAAGATTTATATAATATTACTATCTCAACACCTCAACCAGAAACTGCAGAAACTGACTTATGGAGGAAGGTAACATTGCATTGATGTGGGACAATAAATCAGCAACATATTTACACAAACAACAAATTGCTACCCCCACAGTAACTTTGCCAGTAGGCTTTCAGCTCAGATTCCCACTTATCAATGTCAGTGTCTGATGAGAAAATGTCCCTGTAATATGCCACTTTCTCTGGTCCCTCTCCTGCACCCAATTACACTTTCTTTGCTTTAGTTAGTGAAGTCCCAGAGTCCGTGGGTGCACTTAAGAGTTTTCTTGATGCTCTCTGCAGCTTCAGTGAACAGCCATGTATCTTGCTAGGCCATCACTTCTGCACCTCTCTGTGTCCAGTTCTGATGTTCCACCACCTAAATTAATTGTAGTGACTTCAGCTTTGTTTGATGCTGGGACAGGGTTGTCACTAGAGTTCACTAAGCTCTGTTGCTATCTTATGCAGCTTCCATGAAAAGCTTCTGCCACTGCTTCACAGCATTGGGGAAGATGTATTCATAACATAAAGACCTTTGAATAGATTCTCTTCCATTGTGAATTGCTCTTTGTCATACCCCCCATTTCTGTCTGGCTTGCATCCCAGCTCCATTACCGAATGGTACAAGACTAAGGCTTGGATTATGGTTAGGTGGCTCTTTCACTCAGAGCATGTTAAGTATAGTTACGTTGCCCTTTTGTCACAGACTAAGTATAACAATATTTCATTGCTCCCCCCATCACCAGTCTGTAGCAGTGCATGGGATTCTTCTGCCCTAAATGCAGGACTCTACATTTGTCCTAGCTGAGTCTCATCAGATTTTGGCCTAATCCCCCAATTGGCTAAGTCACTCTTTATCCTATCCCTACCCTCCAACATATCTAACACCTTCACCCTCACTTAGTGGCATCTGCAAACTTGCTGAGGGGGCAATCCGACCCCAAGATCAATCCTTGGGGCACACTGCTTTTTAGTAGTTGCCAACTTGATATCAAGTCATTGATCACTACTCATTGAGCCCAATGATTTAGCCAGCTTTCTATCCACTGTATAGTCCATTCATCCAACCCATACTTCTTTAATTTGCTGGCAAGAATAATGTATTAGACAGTATCAGAGCTGTGCTAAAGTCAAAATGTATCATGTCCACTGCTTTCCTCATATCCACAGAGCCAGTCATCTCATCATAGAAAGCAATCACGTTGGTCAGATATGACTTGCTCTGGTGAATTCATACTGACCGTTCCTGATCAACTTCCTCTCTTCAAAGTGCCTCCAAATGGGTTCCTTGAGGACCTACTCCATGATTTTTGGGGGGACTGAGGTGAGGCTGAATGATCTGTAGTTGCCTGGAACCTCCTTCCATTTTTTGAAGATGAGCACTATATTTGTGTTTTTCCAATTGTCCAGGACTTACTCCAATTGCCACAAGTTTTCAAATGGAATGGCCAATGGCTCTGCAATCTCATTAGCCAACTATCTCATCACCTTCAGATGCATTGCATCTGGCCACATGGATTTCTGCATGTCCAGCCATTGAGTATTTCAGCTCCCCTCCACCATCATCTGTTACTACGTGGCCTTCTCATTCCATAAGGAGCCCACATTTTCCTTGACCTTTTTCTTGTTTCTAACATATCTGTAGAAACCTTTCTTGTTACCTTACAATTCCCTTGCTACCTGCAATTCCAATTGTTCTTTGACCTCCTTGATTTTACTCCTTCACAGTTGAGGAGCATTTTTATACTGCTCCCTGGTCATCTGTCCAAGCTTCCAATTCTTGTAAGTTTCCTTTTTGTGTTTAAACTCATCCAAGACTTCTTTGTTAAGCCAGGCTGGTTGACTGCCATATTTTCTATTTTTTCTGCACATTGGGTTGTTTTTTTCCTGCACCCTCAATAAGGTTTCTTTAAAGTTCAGCCATCTCTCTTGGATTCCTTTCCTCCTTGTATTAAGCTCCCAGGGAATCCTGCCCATAAAGCTGCCTGAGGGAGTCAAGGTTCACTTTTCTGAGGTCTAAGGTCCATATTATGTTGATAAAACAACCAGGATAAGGAAAATATAATACAGCTAAACCTAGAGGCTGCTGTCTTCAAACTATATAGCATGGGTGTTTCCCATCTTAGCAATTAAAACTTAATCCCAAACATTTACTCTCCCTTGAATTCCCCTACCATTGCTCATTAGAAGGTGGATATCTGTTTGTAAAGTTCTCACAAAAGCCAGAATCCCAGGCGCTCTTCTGCTGCTCTGCTGACTCCTTAAGCACTTCTCACAAGTGACTAGTAATTTGGCAGGGAGCATTTCAGTAACAACCACATGGCATAAAATGTAAAATGTGTTTTTATTTTCTATACCAAATATAGAATGTCAACTTTCTTGACAACCGCTTCAGTTTGCCACTATTTTTTCTGATCTCCTCCAGCACCACTCATGTGGGCTATGTTGTTTCAGGGCTGACCTTAATTTTTTGCGGTGTCCTATGCAAAGTAAGACTGGAGACATGGGAAGAGGGATCATTTAAAGCAAATTCCTAAAACTCTGGCATCAGCACAGAATAACTCTGCTCCCTGAAGAAGGCAAGTTTAAAGATGTCTTGAAAGTTTGTTTGCAGTGTTATGATAGCCAGATTGGTCCCTGGATATTAGAGAGACAAGGTGGGTGAGGTAATATCTTTCATTAGACCCAACTTCTGTTGGTGAAAGACAAGCTCCAAGGAAGTTTGAAAACATGTCTCTTTCACCAGCAGAAGCTGGTCCAATTAAAGATATTACCTCATCCACCTTGTCTCTTTAAAGTTTGGCATCTGCCTGAGGGCAGATTTAAAGTTGTACTATTTTATCTATGAGAGTTATGCTATTAGTTAAATCTCTCTCTCTCTCTGGATGAAGAATAAGCAAGGAAAACAAGGAAAAAGCAAGCACAAAAAGCAAGGAAATGAAAAGGTTTAAACAGCCTTTTCATTTCCGTGCTTTTGTGGGTAGGTATGTGGTGTGTTGGCTCAATTAATATATAGTTTTCTCATGATGATTAGTGCCTGATGTGGAAGTGGGCAGAGAGCAACAATCCTAATAGAAATTCTAGTTATGTTTAGACCTCAGCTGGAATACTGTGTCCAATTGTGGACACCACTGTATAAAAGAGATATAGAGAAACTAGAAAGGATCCAGAGTGAGCAACAAAAATGATCAAAAGGATGGAATAAAAATCTATTTGAGTTAAGGCTGAAGGAATAGGTATGTTTAATTTGGAAAAATGGATATTAAGCGGGAACATGATAGTGATCTTCAAGTACTTGAAAGACTGCCAGAAAACGAATGGAGAAAAATTGTTCTCTCTTGCCACAGAGGACAGGACAAGAGGCAATGGGTTCAAACTACAGCACAGAAGTTTTAGGATAAACCTCAGAAAAACTTCCTAACTGTAAGAACAGTAGGACAATGGAACAACAAACTGCTTAGGAAAGGCATGGATGCTTCTTCACTGGAGGTGTTCCAGAAGAGGCTGAATAACCATGTGTCCTGGAAGGTTTAGACACAACAAATCTTGCATTTTGGTGAAGTGGTAAATTAGAGGACTCATGTGGTCCCTTCTAACCTTATGATTCCATAATTATATGGCTTTAAGAGCGATTATGGGATTTGCAAGTCGGAAGTGGAGGCATACCCATATGTGAGTTATGTTTGACACAAAAAAATATTTTAGACCTATATAACAAAACAGACAACTTGTCTTTAGAAAAGTAGGACAAATATGAAATTTACTGATGTGGTATTTTTTCTAGGGAAAACTCAGCATCCTTGGTTAATCCAATGGGTACCTTCCTCAACATCCTTCCCCTCTCCTTAGGCCTGTGTCATGAACCCAATACTTCGGGTGATAACACAGAACAAAATTCCCATCAAAGCCCATACTTCTCCTTAAGAATCTAATTCTGATCTCACCCACATATTAATTGGAAATAATTGTGTTTGGGTCTGAGTCTCCACTAAATTTCTCCAGTTGGTTTCAGTGGAGTTATATCAGCATAATTCTGAAAAGCAGCACAATGGAAAACTAGGTCTCATGACTTTAATGGAGTTCCATCCATTCAGAAACAGGAAGAGGTTAAAATCAATTCCTAACAGTCTAAAAGAGATTTTAACAAGCAATCTAAAGTACTCCTCCTCTTCCACAAATGGCTAAAGTGATATTTGTAGCCTAATTCTGGCACATTATTCAGGGGGAAAAATCCAGTAGCTCTACTCCAGGTTTATATCAGTGTATATGAGATCAGTCTGTCTTTTAAAGTCAGTTCCATATCTTCCACCTCTCCTAAATATACAATAAGAATAATCATTACTATTGAATTCATCAGGAAGCACTCTAGAGATATTTTATTCAAACATCTAGCAAACAAAGTAGAAAGACTACATTGAACAGTAGTCTGGAACATATATCCTAGGAAATGAAATTATATCACTGTACACACTTCAGAATGAAGTTTTTAAAAGGTCACCTTCTGTTTCACTACTCTGTGAAAATGCATGGAAATAATATGTATTCTTGAGCAGAGCTCAAAAGAGCAAGGTGGAGTACAAAGGCTACAGTGACAAAGTAAAATTAAGTCAAATCCAGGCTTGTTGAAAGCCTGCAATTTGAGGACATTTAACTTCCCTCTCAGCCACAACAAAGATGAGCGTAAAGATGAGATTAACCCAGGAGCAAAGCAATTAGGAGACAAGAGGATAATGATAAATAGGGTTAATGAAAAGTTTTCTACCAAACTATGTTCAACAAACAATTATGTTTACAACCAAACTAATTTTTCTGCAGAAAGTGTCTGCTTCCCATGGAAAATTCTAACTTAAAAAAAAAAAAAAAAAAAAAGATTAAAAAAAGGAACACTAGCAAACCAAAAGTCCCCCATTTTTTGGCCAAAATCTGAAAAATTCTATTTGGAAATATTGCCACAATGCCTTGTGGGACTTCTAGTATCTATGCCTCATAAGCCCATTTTCTTCTACTGACTGGTCTCCTTTGACAAACTACTTCATCCATACCTGTGGTGCTTCATAGGATTCAACAAGATACATCTGACGAAGTGGGTTATAGCCCACGAAAGCTTATGCTGAAGAAAATCTGTTAGTCTATAAAGTGCCACAGGACTCTCGTTGTTTTTGTTGTACAGAGACTATCACAGCTATCCCTCTGGAAACAAGATGCGAGATTACTGTGTATCATGGGAAATGCGGTTCAGCCAAGGAGCACAATCCACAGAAGTTAACAGGGATCTGAAACACCTAACTACAACTTCCATGAGGCAATGCAACAGCTAGAGTTAATACTTTTCAAAAGGTATAAACTCCTGCAATAACATACCTAGTTAGGCAACACAGTGCACCAACATATTGAAAAGCAACGGATTTACTACCAGTCACATCAGTTTTGTGCAGTCATTCTTGACATGAGAATTACAATTGAAACTAGAATGCAGTTGGATTTCACACTTCAGTTTTATTCTGTTCTCTTCTACCACCCAAGCTCCAGGGGTATGTCTACACCTAAAAACCCTAAGTCGACTTTGTTAAGTTGATTTAACAAGGTCGACTTAAGTAGACTTAAATTGACCTTGTTAAGTCGACCTAGAGCATCTATACTAGCTGCTCTAAGTTGACTGCCTGTGTCCACACAGGCAGTCATTGGGTCAACCCAGAGCCGCAGCTCCGGGGAAGGGAGCCTCCCGGGCTTCCTGGACAGGGGAGTCGCGGAAAAGCCAACCGCCAGGGCTCCCCGGACAGGGGAGCCTCAGAGAAGCCAGCCACTGGGGCTTCCCTGTCCGGTGAGCCCCTTCCCCAGACAGGGAAGCCCTGGCTGGAGAAACCGGCTACCGGCACTCCCCAGACAGGGGAGTCCCGGAGAAGCTGGCCGCTGGGGCTGCCCTGTCTGGGGAGTGCCAGGGAAGAGACGCTGGCACTCCCCAGACAGGGAAGTCCTGGAGAAGCCAGCTGCTGGGGCTTCCCTGTCTAGGGAGCCCCAGAGAAGACAGCCTGTGGAGGCTCCCAGGACAGGGATCCTCCAGGGCTCCCCTGTCCAGGGAGCCCCGGGGAAGAGAGCAGCTGGTGCTCCACGAACAGGGGTGCCTCCAGGGCTCCCGTGTCCAGGATCACCAGGGAAGATAGCCACCGGCACTCCCTGGACAGGGGAGCCCTGGAGCTTCCCCATCCAGGGAACATGAGCATCTTTCTTCCCTGGGGCTCCCATCTGTGGAGCCCCTGCAGCTCTCTTGTCCAGGGGAGCCCCGGGGAATCACTTGTGCTGGGGAGCCGGGGGCTCCCTTTCCTCGAGCCACGACTCCCTTCCCCCAGCCTTAGGTCTACTTAATAAGGTCGACTTAGACCTTAAGTCGACCTAACAAACAGTAGTTATAAGTTGACTTCAGGATGCCCCTAAGTCGACTTAATGAAAGCCTGGTGTGGATGTGGAGTAATTTAGGTCGACTTAAGCATCCTTAAGTAGACCTAAATTTCTACTGTAGACATGCTCCCCATACTACTCCCCCAGCCCACCATCCTTTTTAATCTCCTTTACTCTCTCATTTCATACTATCCCAATTTCTTCTCTCCTTTTCTTCTTCCCACCTACTTTCCCCCACTTTTTTTCTCCTACAGTCCCAGATCTCTAAGATTATCCTCAACCCACAGAGGATTTTCTGGGGTAATTCTACAGAAGTCAATGTCCCCCATCCTCACTGATTTCCCCCAGGGCCACTTGGTGATGTGGAAAGAGGTGCCATCAGGGGTCCTTGTGCTAACAGATTGGGGCATTTATGTCCATGACTGAGGGACTTAGGCACTACTCCGATAAGAACAAGAATAATGCACTTGGATACAGTGAGTACCCAATTAATTTCACACAAATTCTGAAAATTGAATGCAGAATTCCCCTGAAGAACCTCTCAGCTAACTAGTATTGAAACACTGCATTGTCATTCAAGGACAAGCATTTAGAGAGATAGCACGTATAATATTTAGCATAAAAATCTGTTTGGCCCATCTCTACGAGGTGATCTGCAAATTAATACACATAACAGAGATCAGTGTCCTTTCTTGCAGCTTTAGAATAATTTCAAGCTTTCTTCAGCCAGACTAAGGCTGGGAAGGAGAATTATTTTGCTGGTTGCTGTTTGGAATTTTGTTTTAATAAAAATAAACAGCCAAAATGAGGACTGTGAGTGGTTGGGTAAAACTCTAGAGAAGTTTTGTCTAAGGAGCCCTGAAGAATGGGAAAACAGGGACAGGACACTGGAAGGGGGTATTTGGGTGGTGGCCACTGTGTTACAACTTCCCTATGTTTTTTTTTGTTTCTTTGTTTTATTTGTATTAAAAGCATACGTAACTACAACTAACAACCTTTGGCAGAAACACTCACTTTGTAAAAGCTTTAATGTTCCCATACCTTCAAATGAGTCTTGCCAACTTCCATTCTTGTTTGCCTTCAAGATGTTCTCCAGTAAAGAGGTAGAAAATATGTGATAAAATAAAATAAAATAAAGATATGAAAGTCAAATCCCATTCATATCATGTTTACTCATCATAGAGCAGCAAAGGCAAACAATTAATTTTTTTTACTGGTCACCTTTCAACTCAGCAGGACAGATAGACGTTAGCTAAATTTGAGCTAAGGGAGCCAAAAAAGAAAGATGCACTTGCTATCAGCTTACTTCCCAGCCATCTGAATCTCTGCAGAAATTGGGTATTAAAGATTTTCAATTTTTAATGCATATAAAATATGAAGAGAAAGAGCAAAAGGTCTGTTTTGCATTTTTAATATTACAAATAGATTGTGCAAATACAGCAGATTAAATATGTCAGTCAATCAATTGTTTGCTTTTCACACAAGCTTCAGGGAATTGGCATATTTTTTTCTTGCCTAGCTTGAATTTGGAGGTTTTGATCAAAATTATATATTATATACAACTGAAAGGCAAGATCCAGAAGGCAAAAATACATTGTCAATACCCTATTAATAGCACACAAGAGCAAATTTATCAAAGATATTGATTTGGTAAGCAAACAATGCTGGACCTCTGTAAGTTAAAGGTGGAATTTTGAAAATTATATTCTGAAAAGACATCTTTGCTTATAGCTAGTTCTGTTTCATCTACAAGCTCACCTGCAGTTTGTAAATACTACAGAAAGAGAAATGTAAAGATAATATTTTATTACACTACTCAATTGTGCTTTAAACAAAACTTTATTGTGGTTTTAGTTTTATGTTCATAGTTACACCATTATATTAAATTATCAAGTGACAAGGATAATACGCTCTTTACTTAAAATGGGATCTTTTCCATTCCTTTCACCCCATCCAGATGCTGACAGCTTCAGCATCTGGGACTTTTCAGATTACCTTAAAACTCAGAATCTACCATAGACTAGGTATCACCATACAAAAGCTACATGACGGGGTCATTATAAAGCACAAAATAGCATTGGACTGCAAACAGGGGAGTTTGAGAGGAGGTGAAGGAGAAGCAGCAGCCTTGAGAAGGGGATGAAGGAGATCCCCTTGCTGAAGGAAGGAGCAAGGTAGAGAGCGAAACTTGGGGTGAGTGAATTGCTTGACTATGTGTTTATGTCTTTCAGGTGATTTCAGTTACTGTGTGAATTGGGGATTGTGTGTCTGGGGGCTGTTTGTACCATTGTTCCCTGCTCACCCTTGATCAGCCTCGTGATCACTCTTCCCCTGTGTGCTTAACGAGGGGGCAAGAGCTGACCTAGGAGGAGGAGGCCTTAAAAGCCAGAGGCTAAGCAACCAGGGGACTGCAAACAGAGGAGTTTGAGAGGCACTTTGAGAGAAGTTTGTGATTTGTGAAGCCGCAATGGTCAAGAAGAGCCGCACCGCTTGTGCCAGCACTGCATCTGTCTCCTCCACCAGCACCAGCATCCAGACAAACAACCTGACCATGGATATCTCTACCCAGATTCTGGTGTATTTACAGAGATTGTGGCCTGCATTTTCCACTCATAGACAACCAGGCTGGGGGGGAATCATCCAGTGTGAAAGATGCCTTCTGGTGGAATCTCTCAGGAAGCAGGTGGGAGAGCTCCAGGAGGAGGTGGCTAAGCTCAGAAGCATCCATGCCCATGAGGAATTCCTCTAGAGCATTCATGAAAAGATGTCGAAGGCTGAGGAAGCAATTCAACTATGGAGGACTGCTGCTGTCACACCATCGGGGAAGGAGCAGACGGCTCTGTCACAGGGAGGACACTGGCAGCTTGTTGCTTCTGGCAGCAGGCAGTGCTCCACCTCTGTTCCTGTCCCACCCACCATAATGATGAAGAACCACTATGCAGCCCTAGCAACAGGAGCTGAAGTGGATGAAGAGAAGTCATGCACTCCCGAGGCTGGGAGGATCACAACCACCACACCCAGGAGGAAACGTAGGGTAGTGGTGGTTGGGTACTTTCTTCTGAGGGGGATGGATGCACCCATCTGTCACCCTGACATGGTGTCCTGGGAGGTATGCTGCCTGCAGGGGGCCCATATCCAAGAAATTATGGAGAGATTGTTGAAAACAATCCGGCCCTCTGATTATTACCCGATGCTACTCATCCATGTGGGAACCAATGATACCGCAAGATGCGCTCCTCAGCAGATCAAGTGACTACAGGGCTCTGGGAGCACAGGTGAAGGAGTTTGGTGCACAAATAGTGTTCTCTTTGATCCTTCCGGTCAACTGTAGGGGCCTGAGCAGAGACAGATGCAACCTGGAGGTGAATGCCTGGCTGCGAAGATGGTGTTACCAGGAGGGCTTTGGCTTCCTCGACCATGGGGTGCTGTTCCAGGAAAAAGGACTGCTAGGCAGAGATGGACTCCACCTATCGAGGAAGGGGAAGCTCATATTTGGACATGGACTAGCTAACCTAGTGAGGAGGGCTTTAAACTAGGTTTGAAGGGGGGAGGTGACCAAAGCCCACAGGTAAGTCACAGTGAGGGAGACCTGGCAGAAGGGATTGAACTTGGGGGGTGCTGGGATTGTAACAGCAGGGATAAAAAAGAGACTAGTCAGAACTGGCAGGGTGGGGGAGGGGAAAATCAAATCATTCTCTTAGATGTTCTAATAAAGCGCTAATACCTGAGATGAGTGGGGAAGGAGGACACCAGGAAAAATGCAAGGAGGAAGATGCAACAAGAGAGATAATCGACAGGGGAAAGTACAGCAATCAGCCCAGTATCTTAGGTGCCTGTACACAAATGCAAAGAGCCTGGGAATCAAGCAGGAAGAATTGGTAGTACTGCAACTGTGGTGTAATTGGAATAACAGAGATGTGGTGGCATAGCTTGCATGACTGGAGCACTGCCATGGATGGGTATAAATTGCTCAGGAAGGACAAGCAGGGAAGAAGAGGTGGAGGGGTAGCGCTATATGTAAAAGAGCTGAATGACTGCTCAGAGCTCCACTATGAAAATGGAAACAAGCCTGTTGAATGTCTCTGGGTTAAGTTTAGAGGAGAGTGCAACAAGGGGATGTTGTGGTGAGTGTCTGCTATAGACTGCCAGACCAGAAAGAGGAGGTGGATGAGGCATTCTATAGAAAATTAAAACAAGTTTCCAGATCACAGGCCCTGGTTCTCATGGGGGACTTCAATTACCCTGGTATCTACTGGGAGGGCAATACAGCAGTGCACAGGCAATCCAGAAAGTTTTTGGAGAGTGTTGAGGAAACTTCCTGGTACAAATGTTGGAGGAACGAACTAGGGGCCTTGCACATCTCGACTTGCTGCTCGCAAACAGAGAAGAATTGATCGGGGAAGTAGAAGTGAATGGCAACCTGGGCAGCAGTGACCATGAGATGAACTGATGGGGAAAGGCGTTCAAGAGAGCTGGCTGTATTTTAAAGTAATCCTGCTAAGGGTACAGGAAGATACCATTCCGATGTGCAGAAAGAACAGCAAATGTGGAAGGCGCCCAGCGTGGCTTAGCAGAGAACTCTGTGGTGAGCTGAAGCATAAAAGGGAAGCTTACGAGAAGTGGAAGCTTGGACAGATGACTGGGGAGGTGTATAAAGATACTGTTCGGGCCTGCAGGGATAAAATCAGAAAGGCCAAAGGGCAAATAGAGTTGCAGCTAGCAAGGGAAGTGAAGGATAACTGGAAGGGGTCTACAAATATGTCAGTAACAAGAAGAGGATCAGGGATGGTGTAGGTCCCTTACTGAATGGGGCAGGTATCCTCGTGGCAGATGATGTGGAAAACGCTGAAGTATTCAATGCTTTTTTTATCTCAACCTTCACAGGCAGGGTCAGCTCCGAGGCTACTACACTGGGTAACACAAAATGGAGAGAAGGAAAGTGGCCCTTGGTGATGAAAGATCAGATTAGGGACTACTTAGAGAAGTTGAATGTGCACAAGTCTATGGGGCTGGATGAACTGCATCCGATGGTGCTGAGGGAGTTGGCTGATGTGATATCAGAGCCACTGACCATTACCTTTGAAAAATTGTGGCAAATGGAGGAGGTCCCAGAGGATTGGAAAAAGGCAAATATAATACCTCTCTTCAAGAAAGGGAGAAAGGAGGATCTGGGGAACTAATGACCAATCAGCCTCACCTCAATCCCTGGAAAAATCATGGAGCAGGTCCTCAAAGAATCTGTTCTGAAACACTTGGAGGAAAATAGAGTGATCAGGAACAGTCAGCATGGATTCACCAAGGGCAAATCGTGCCTGACCCACCTGATTGCCTTCTATGATGAGATGACTAGATTCGAGGATGCAGGAGTAGCCATCGATGTGATAGACCTCAACTTTAGCAAAGTTTTTGACACAGTTTCCCACAACATTCTTGTCAGCAAGATAAGGAAGTATGGGTTGGATGAACAGACCATAAAGTGGATAGAAAACTGGCTAGATCAACGGGCTCAGCGGGTAGGAATCAATGGCTCAATGTCTAGTTGGCAACCAGTAACGAGTGGAGTGCCAAAGGTGTCAGTCCTGGGGCCGGTTCTGTTCAACATCTCCATATATGATCTGGATGATGGGATAGATTGCACGCTCAGTAAGTTCGTGGATGACACCAAGATGGGGGGCAATGGTAGACATGCTGAAGAGCAGGGACAGGATTTAGGGAGACCTAGGCAAATTGGAGCATTGGGCCAAAAAGAAATCTCATTAGGTTCAACAAGGAAAAGTTCAAAGTCCTGCACTTAGAATGGAAAAATCCCATGTACTGATACAGGCAGAGGACCAATTGGCTAAGTAGCAGCACTGTAGAAAAGGACCTGGGGGTTATGGTGGATGGGAAGCTGGATATGAGTCAATAGTGTGCTCTTGTTGCCAAAAAGGCCAATGGCATATTGGGCTGCATCAGTAGGAGTTTTGCCAACAGATCGAGGGATGTGACTTATGAGGAGAGACTGAAGGAACTAGGCTTATTTAGTCTACAGAAGAGAAGACTGAGGGGGGATTTGATAGCAACCTTCAACTACTTGAAGGGGTGCTCCAAAGAGAGGGGAGTTAGGCTGTTCTCACTAGTAACAGAGGACAGAACAAGGAGCAATGGTTTCAAGTTGCAGCAGGGGTGGTCGAGGTTGGATATTAGGAAAATCTTTCTCATTAGGAGGGTGGTGAAGCATTAGAATGGGTTACCTAGGGAGGTGGTGGAATCTCCATCTTTGGAAACAGTAACAGCCCGGTTAGACAAAACCCTGGCTGGGATGATTTAGTGAGAATGGTCCTGCTTTTAGCAGAGGGTTGCACTAGATGACCTCATGAGGTTTCTTCAAACCCTAAGATTCTATGATTCTACATTTGTTAGGAGCTTTATGACATCATCAGTTAAAAATACTTTAAGAGTTATGTGATTTTTTTTCTTGAAGAAAATGTATAGTAAATTAATGGACAAATATGCAGAGTTTTTATAGAGTATGGGATCTCATTAGGCTTAATAACCCTTAGAAAAGATTAAGTAACTCTTTTTCTGATGGCAATATGTTTCTCTAGTGCAGTAGTTCTCAACCTTTTTTCCATGGCAACACACCTGACAGATGATGTTCCCCTGCATGACAGACTACAATCTGTTTCCATCATGGAGATTCAGTCATTTCCTTAAATCTTGGGCCAAAACTTAGTCATAATTCTTAAAGATGGATGTGAACTAAATTCTTAGATTGAAAACATCCAATCTTTGGAAAAGTTTCAATTGAGGCCCAAATTTGAACTATCTTAGAAGGGGCCATCCCTCGTGATTTCTTTGTTGTCAATTATTTGTTTAACTTTAGTCTTATTTAATTTTAATCCCTTTGCACCCCCACAACTATCAAAGATTTATAGATGATAAACTCAGTTCTGATATAGTTATATTTACTTCAGTGGAGATGCTCCTTATTTACATCTGTCTATGTGTAATATAGTATTACCCCATTTATAGACCTTTAAAAAGCATCTGTTTTTATGTTTATTTGTTTAAAAATCCAGTTCTAAGGTTATTCAAGTGTATAATACTTCTAAACCACGGAAAGAGAATGTATCTTGAGATACTTCTAATTTATTCTATAGGGATTTAAAGGCTAAAGATTCCTTTCATTATTTTGAAGTGTCTTTTGTCCAGGAATGCCCCTGTTAGTATTCTATCTGCTCCTTGAAGAAAGTAGATTTGCCCTCCAGTTATACAGATCTATTTCAAAATATATCTTCAATAGCTGATGCTTCCAGAGAACAGAAGCAGAAGTGAGAAGCACGTGTATCTCATCTCTGACCTTACTGCAAGAAGATCAATCTGATAAGAAAGCTGGTCTTGGAAAAAGTGTTCTGGCAATGAAATGTTTATCCATTAAAATTAAAGGTCCTACGAGTATCTAGAATAAAGTTAAAACTCACCCCATTAAAGCTCTTATTACCCACACAGAGAGTGTATATCTCTAATATTGGCCACCTGGGACAGGTTTATGAAGTATCATATTTTAAAGAAGATGTGTCCTCCCACAGATTAAACCAATTTTATTCTGATTTATATAGCCCTCTTCATTACTTTGTGTCCCTATTGCTATGCCCTTATCCAATATAATAGTTGCTCTTATTAATTGGGTTTTTATGATTGAACAAGTTATGGATCCTTAGGCTGTGATGCCATGGCAAACTGAGCATCCATAAGGAATCACCCTTGCTTTACCAGATCCATTACTTGAAGAATATAGCATGAAACTATGGGCTCAATAGCTCTTCAAGTTCTTCAGAAAAATTCATACTTCACCACTGTGTTCCAGAAACATTTTAGTCTCACATGCTTGTCCTCATTTAGGAACTTTCAGGGGTCTATGTAAAGATTTGGAGATTTAAGTAATACAGAATTTCATAGACTTTAATAAAGGTGGGAAAGGATCATTATGATCATCTCATCCGACATCCTAATCAATGTAAGTCACAGAACCTCATTTACCCACTCCTGTAATAAACCCCTAACATATGACTGAGTTACTGAACTCCTCAAATCATGGTTTAAAACAGGGGTGGACAACATTTTTCACTAGAGGGCCACATGGTGTTTATGGCCACTCAAAGCAGGCTGTGAAGGGGGGAGAGTGGAGGAGTGAGATTGGAGGGGGAGTGACCACAGCACTCATGTGGTGGGGGGGGGGGCTAGGATGGGGATTTTTGTGGGGATTAGCCACACCACCCATATGGCTGGGGGGGCGTGGGGTTAGAAGGGGGAATTTTGGGAAGAAAGGATGAAGCCAAGCGGAGGAGCAGTGGAGCTCTGCAGCACTAGAGGGCCCTGGACAGAGTGCAACAAAAGCTGGTAAGAGTTAATCAGCTGTTGCTGCACTCTGGCGGGGCCCTCTAGTCCTGTGGGGAAGGGGTGGAACCTGGAGGGGAAGCGGCACAGCACTGATCAGGTGAGCTCCAGAGCTCCGCTCATCAGTGCTGCAGCACACCTCCTCTGGGCTCCACCCCTTCCCTGCAGCACTAAAGGGCCCAGCCAGAGCCAGAAGTGCAGCAACAGCTGATCAGTTCCGATTAGCTCTTGCTGTACTCCGGACAGGAGAAGAGGTGGAACCCGGAGAGGGAGTGGCATTCTGCTGATCAGCTGAGCTCTGGAGCTCAGCTAATCATGATGTGGTGCGCCATCTCTAGGCTCCACCCCTTCCCTATGGCACTAGAGGACCCAGCTGGAGCCAGAAGGGGTGGAGCCCAGAGGGGAGAGTGGCACTTCACTCCATCCGGGCTCTGCTGGGCTCTTGTGGTGGGAAGGGGTGGGGCCAGGGCTCAGCTGGTGGGCCAGATTAAAGGCTCCCCCGAGGGCGGATCTGGCCTGTAGGCCATAGTTCGCCCACAGGCCATAGTTTGACCACTTCTGGTTTAAAGAATTCAAGGTACAGAGAATCCACCAGTAAGTGACCAGTGCACCATGCTGCAGATGGTGGTGTAAAACATCCAGGGCCTCTGCCAATCTACCCTCTTTCCTACCCCAGATATGGTAATCAGCTAAACCCTGAGCATGTAGGCAAGACTCACCAGTCTGGCACTTACTGAAGCCATCAGATCACAGGAGTACATAGGGAATAAATAGGGATTATGTCACAATTTTAATGATATGAGAAAGAGTGAAAAGATGACATTTGACAAGATAAAGCATCAGTGGCCGCTTGAATAACAATTTCAGGAAGCATAAGCTACTGAGGTAATAGCATTTACCCCCAATAGTGTTCAGACTGTGGAATATACAGGAGATGGATGCAAGGTTACTGGAAGGAGATAGGTTTGTGAATTAGGCTGGAATAAACTTGTGCAAATGAAAGACTGGAGCCCAAAGCCCTTTTTCTATCTACATACTGCTGTGGGCTCATCAATCTTTTCCTGGAGTTACTCCCAAAATATTCCAGGGGGAGGAGGAAAACAGGGTTCAATGTGCTCTGCAGTGCGTCACATGTCCACCCATAAAAATACGCAAATTTAGGAGATGCTTAATCAGCAAGGGAAATCAGCACAAACTCTCTTTCCTTCAACACTGTCTCTACCTTCTATTCATCCCTTTCAGTCCAGCTCCTTGGCAATGTAGCACCAATGGGATTTCTCCCCAGACCACAGTTGTCCCCAACCACCCATAAAAATGGGATTTTCATTAAAATGGGAATTATTGTAAGAAAAAGGCAAAATAAGCTTGCAGCTCCATTACAGTTTTATTAGTATTCTGCCTAATCTGATGAAGAGTCCTCTGGGCCCATTCTCTCTCAACTCAGTCCCAGCCTTTCTCCACTCAAGGGCTATGTCTACACTTGCTAAAATTAGTTCGAATTAGTTAGTTCAAACTAACTAATTTGAACTAATTTTAGTTAGTTTGAATTAGCTTAATTGGAACTAGCATGGCCACACCGGAATGATAGTTCGAACTAAGCAAACACTTGCTTAGTTCGAATTAGCGATCCCCATTCATTTCAATGGCCGGTTAATTTGAACTAAGAAATTAGTTCAAATTAACATGGCCACATTGGTTAATTTGAACTAGTTAGTTCGAATTAACCCCTTAGTTCAAATACCCTATTCGAACTTATTAGTTCGAATTAAGGAAGCCCTTAATTCGAACTAACTAAAGCCTAGTGTAGCCATGGCTTTAGTTAGTTCGAATTAAGCCTCCTTAATTCAAACTAACTTGCCACTGTAGACATAGCCAAGGTTTTTTAACCTCTTTCTCTCTCCCAGGGAATGCTTCATGGGGTCCCCAGAAGGGGAGAAATCATACATGGTGGTGGCTGACTGTTTCCCACCTCTTCCTTCCATTTGGGGCAAAGGAGACCCAGAGGAAGAAGAAGAGGAAGAAGGCCCTCTCAGTGTTTGGATCCTGGAGCCACAATCCAGCCCAACTGTATCCTGTCACTAACAGGGAGCCAGTGAAAGTTATGATATGCTTGTATTTTTATTATACAAGTAGAAGGACATCCTAGTATCTTGAGTGAGAATTACATTAGATGAAAATATTCTCCTTAAACATAACATTGTGTATCTGAGCATGTTCCAAGTAGTACAAAACCATCAACAATTGTACTGCACTATTTTTATTGCAAAATAGACTGGAAGCAAAACCTCAGATCTAAAACTGTCTGCAAATGTTTCATATTTCAGAATGTTTCCTGAACCATCTGTTCCCCTGACTGCATTAGATTTGCGTTTGTTTGTCATATGAAATTCAGTCCAAAAATTGTTTTATTTCACACTGACAATCTTTTGTATCTCTTCTCACAGTAACACTTCTGCCTAAAATAAATGTATAATTTTTAAAAACTTATTAAAATGGACCATGTGATTTAATAGTGGCCATAACCTCTCCAAAGGACTTTACTACCCTAAACTCTGTTTTACCACTGTATTGAAATAGTTTACCATTTGAGTTGGTTATTATTTATTATTCTCTATGAGGGAAAAAAAAAAGTCTTCTGATAAGATAAAACATTGTTTTACCCAAATAGACATTTTAAATTTGTTATTGTTATATGGGCATCACAGTCTGACAAAGAAACTACTTGCATAAGTAAACGTGATCAAAGGTGAATAAGTTCATATCTTGTATTTTCTATGCTAAAATAAAAAAAGAAAAGAGAGAAGAGAAGAGAAAGAAAGATTATCTATCTTCCATAACTGGAGTTCTTTGAGATGTGTGACCACTATCTATATTCATTCCACTGTGGATACACAGTTTCTATATGCTAGAAACTGGAAGTTTATTTTTAGTCGATTCCACTAGTGTACACGTACACACTCTTTCTCTCTCCCTCTTTCCTTATGCTTCAATCTGAAGGTAAAAAGAATGGTGCATACCAATCAACTCTCCAGTTCTTTCCCTACTTCAGATCAAGTCTTCATGGTCCAGAGCGAAGGGAAAGAAGGATGAGAGAAACAGACTAGAGATAGGGACCACACATCTCGAAGAATTCCAATTATGAAAGGTAGGTAATCTTTCTTCTTTAGGTGTTGGTCCTTATGTATACTCCACTGAGCAATATTCAAGATGGAGGAGGGTGAGAGGATTTCTATGATATTAATGATTGCAGGAACACTGACCCAAAGGGTACAAAGCTGAGGAGACTTGTGCTATGGCACAATGTCTTGTGAAAGTATGGCTAGAACTCCACTTGGCACTTTTATATGTCAGGCACTTCCTTGACCTAACAGGCCTTCCCTACTGAAGAGGCCTTTGCTTTGGAGAAGTGGATCCTCATTCCATAAAGGTAGGAGCAGCTGGTAACTGGTAGCCTCTGTGAAGATACTGGTTTCTCTTTCATGTGTTTCACTGCAGCCATAAACAGATTAGGAGATCATCCAAAAGATTTTGCTCTCTGAGATAGAATGCCAATGCCAGACATATCCAGGTAATGGAGTCTCTGATCCTCAGTGGTCACATGAGGCTTAAGTAAAAACATAGCTAAGTACACAGTATGGCTTATGTGGATATTCAAAATTACTGTGGGAATGAATTTAGGGTGCAGTCTTGACAAACCTTATCCTTATAGAATACAGAATATGGTGGCTTGGTCATCCCCAGTTTGCCTACCCTTCTAGTCTAAGTGATGGCTACTAGAAAGTCTACCTTCAGAGATAAGCAGTAAAGTGTGTTGCTAGTGGTTCAAACGGTGGGAGGACCAGCTTGAAATCCTATGTTGAAATAGGGTTGACTAACAGAGTGAAAGTTCTGAGCAGGCCTTTTTAAAGATCACATAGTCATTGAATGCATGAAGGTGGAGCAATTGTCAGTAGAAGAATGGCATATTCTAACTGCTGTCAAATGAACCCACAGGGAACAAAGAGATTTGTAACATGAGTAGCTAGTCTAAAATAGTAGAAATCTCCATTGCTTCTGACGACTTATGGCGACACTGAATTCAGAGAGATATTCTTTTCATTTCATTAAGTAACAGTTACAGGTGGATTCTTTCCTGCTGCTGCTAATGATGGCTTTAACTGCTGTTGAACATACCTGCTGTAGGTTCAACGTCCAGCCAAATACTCAGGATAGAGTTGCTCTAGTGAAATCTATGGTCTGAGTCAGACCTAAAATGGATGTTTCTACAATCATGCAGAATCCTAGTGATATTAGAAGATTGATGAAGGATGTGGTTAACATCATTACAACCCCTTCAGATTTTCCTGTCAAAAGTAAACAGTCTAGGTATGGAAAGACTGTCAAATCATTGCACCAGAAGTGAGCTGCCACTACTATTTTCATAAATACTCTGGTTTGCACCCATCATAAACCCCAGGAACCTTGTGTGGGAGGGAGAAGGTCTATGTGAAAACAGGTACCTTTTACATTAAGAGTACTGAACCAATTGTTTCTATTTAAGGATAAGATTCTAAGTGCCTGGGCAATTGTCTTGAATCTTAGGCCTTGTTTGCCCTGACGGCAGTATAAAGAGTATATATAGGTATTTGCTGCAGTGAAAAGCAGGCTCTGTTCACACTGTGGTATAGAGATGCATGTGGCAGAGAAATATTCTTATGGGGGGAGGCAATGGGGAAAGGTTCTGGCAGCAAAGAGATGCTAGACTAAGTTTTTCCCGTCTGTCAGATTCTTTCCTGTAGTGAGGACAGGCTCCAGCAGTGGGGAGGCAGCAGGACTTTATGCTTCTCAGAATAGCAATGTAGAAAAGGGAGGCACCATCTGGGTATGCAGAAGCCATGCAGGGTGTAATGCTGGCAGACCAGGTGTAAGCTTATGCCAAGGCCCAAGGTCTGAACTAAACATTGACCAATACATAGATGGAACTAGTCTGATTTACCAGTGTATTGGTATTGTTAAAATATGTATTAATATTGTAAAAACGTGCTTAGTGTTTAGACTTCGTAATATCCCTACTAGGGAAGCATGCAGTTTATGTACTCTAACAGGCTGCCATAAAAGTGTAGCCATAGTCTTAGTCTTCAGAGAAAGAGAGTGAGGTAGCAAAGGTCTGATTTGGGTCTTCTATTCTCCTTTCTTCTTGAGACTTTAGAATAAAATCATTTTCCCTGATGCTGAAGTGTTACTGGTTCTATGGGTCCTCATAGAAGCAAGGAGCACACCTCTTATAAGGATATCCTTCCTCAAGACTGGTCCCTGAAAAGGGATGGGGATTTTGGAGGCAGAGCAGAGAGGAACTCTGCCATATATCTGAAATAGACAGTATCAAGGACTTTCTGTCCATTGTTATTTTCTGCCATACATGAGAAAACTGGGATAAACAGCCAACAAATGAAATAAAAGAGATGGGAGGACATGGAATTCAGTAGGTTTGGGACTTTCAATAATCCTGTCAGAAAGTTCTTCTGACAGGCAGTTGCTGTTGGAAAGATGAAGAAGGAAGAACTCTGTGTTTGTTTAATTGCACCATCTAATGCTTTCATGACATTTTATATGCTTTCAGATGAAAGAAAGGATCCAATTTAACAAAGTCGACCTAACTTTTTGTAGTGTAGACATAGCTATAGATTTCAGGTACAGACCAATGGACACTATTAACAAAAATCTTCCAGGCTCAGGTACATGGAGCATATATGTATCCTCAGGTGCATGGAGCATATGTGTAAAACTCATAGGGACCAACCTCAAAGATCTCATTCTATCTTATTTTAATGGCTCTTTCTCTCACTCTAGAATTTGAGGCAAGTCCTGGCTATTAGACTATATCTAGGGAGTCCATCTTTCCCATTCCTTACAATGAATCAGTCACAGTAAACTATAAGTAGCTGACACATTAGTTTGGAGTTTTGTTTATTCCCAGGTCAGTTCTTTTTTGATCCAAACTGCTTTACCCATTCCATATAACTAGCAAGTAACGACTCAAGTATCAGTTTTATGGCTCCAAAGCACTTCCTTTCCTAGAGCTGTTTTTATTCATTACCTTTCACCAAAACCATAAAAACATAATGTAAAAAAACATATCTATAGAAATCTCAAGTTTTGTACAACTGAACACAGGGGTCAGATTTTGCTCTCTAGCAAGAGTAAATATAGATTGTGATAAATAAAGAGATTTCTAAGGGGGTCTACCTGAGACAGTGAAGCCAACTCCTGCAAAAAGTAAGAATTGTTACAAACCAAACCACTTTCTCCTCTAAGAGCAAGGCATAGTTCTTTGACCTTTGTTTTGCTAATGTTAACACATAGTGTACATATTAAATAAAATAGAAATAAAAGTCTCTCACAATATATACGCAAGGATATGAGACAGATAGTGTGTGAATGAGACGGGTAACAGGTGCTAGTCACATCACTTAATGAGCTTTGGGAAGGTGCTCATGTACTACAATGATGGGAGTATTACAGGAGCCTGAATACAACACTGTTTGTTTTCCTTTCTGGCAAACAGATGGTGAGCTGATTATTCTGTCAGTGTGAGGGAGCTTTTAGCTGACACAGATAGCACACACTGCCCCTGGGCCCTCCCCACCCCACTTGGCTCTGGTGTAAGGAAAGGGGAAAAGCCATGTCATGGAATAGCTCAGATGTGGCCAAAGCATCTCTCTCACCAGCTAATTAGAGTGCTGCACATTAAAGACAATTACATAGCATCTAAGCAGTCGTAGCTGGCACCAGGACTGTGGCTGACACAGCTGTCCACAAAAAAACATAGAGTTATAATGGACTCCCGTACAGTTTCCCTCGTGTCAAACCCATGAGGATTAGTGGACCTTGCACAGGGAAGAATCTGAGCTGGACTATTCAACAACTGAATTTATTGTCTAAATCATCGGTGTCAAACATGCGGCCTGTGGGCCATTTGCAGCCTGCGATCTCCTCTGCTGCAGCCTGCACTGGTTGTACCAGCCCAGGATTTTCGTTATGTAAATCTGTTATGAATAAGTTATATTTGATCATAACAAACAAGAGATACATAAAAATGTACCCAACTTCATTAGAGTAACTGTTTTTTCTTACCAACTTTTTAAAAGATAGACAGACAGATACACATATATAGATACACAGATAGATAGATACACACCCCATGTGTACAAGTAGTTGCTGTGAGGTTTATTTTTTCTTATATCATTTTGTGGCCCGCCAGACTGAGTTGCTGACAGAAGTAGCCCCCAAGGCTTAATGACTTTGATACCCCCAGTCTAAGAGTACTTGAGTGGGTGTACTAGAAGAGGGAAAAGGTTACCAGGTGCCCCTTTCCCTGTAGCGTACTCACAAAAGAGACCTTAACAACATCCCTCACCACTGTTTGAAGTCATTTAAGCCCCTTTGGACCCATGCGTTTAAACCTTCAATAATGCAACTTCAACCATGATGAAACTTGGAAAGCCGAATAGAGTTTATGAGAATTTATAAATAATCACCTTGTGAAGACCTGACATAGAAGATCACTGGCTTTGTTTCCCCATGAAGTTCATGGACAATCTTAAACTGCATCCACACAAACCATGGCAGATGTGGTTACTTGTTGCACAAATGGAAAATTAAAGACACTCCAGTGTGCGCTGGTCACCTAGAACAGACCATGGAACATGTAACAACTCAGTGCCCGATTCGCATAGCAATACACAGCTACTCCAGATGCAATTATCTGACAACCATCTGAATGTAAAATTATAGTTGTTACTCTTCATCTACTTCAGCCATACAAAGAAGATGACAAAGAAGACAGCCATAGACAGACTGGGGAGGTCTGTGCAAGAGAAGACCACTGGCCCTGATAGCAGGGACTATGGCTGGGTGAGGAAACAACAGACTGCACTCCTCGTACAGTTGCACTTGAAGGAGATCTGACTACATTCATTTAACAGATTGTGATGGGGTAGGCTTATCCTGCACTGCAGAGGCGCAGCAGGACTCTATGGGCAGCAGAAGCCCCACCACTTGAGCCCTGTTGGGCATGATCAGCTTGCTCTCTCATTATACAAGGAAGCTGCTCAGCTCAGTCTGGGCTGACCAGCAAAGAGGGAGGATATGTGCTGGAAGCTCTTGACCAGAAGCTGCATCAGCCCCAATCAGGGAACAAGAGTGACCCTGGAGAAAGCAGCCACTCCATGCTTACCACCCTGAGGCCCAGGTACTCACTGTGAGCAGTCGATCCCGGGAAACTTCAGGGGAGTAAGTGACAACCACCTCCACAGAAGGTGAGAGGATGTGGGTCGGATCGCCATGTGAGGACCTCTTCAGTGAATGGGTAGGAATTAGCTCAGGGAGCCTGGACAGTGGAACCAGAGGTGGGCCGGAGAAGTAGTCAGCGTGTTTTGGTCTAGATCCCCTCTGACTTGGTGCTATATTCCCCTGGCACAGATAGGGCCCTGGGTCGGGGCTCAGTGGAACAGGAGGTCCTGAGCCCCCCCTACCTGGGCACCATACCTTGTAGGGGATGCCTACCTGCTATTTACTCTGTAGCTACTAGGCCATACTGCCCTGACCCCCAGGGCCATGTACTGACTTACTATTGACTCTGTGGTTGCCAGGCCATACTGCCCTGACACCAGGGCCATGCGTTGACTTTAACATTAATGCTGTGGCTCCCAGGCCATCCTCTGTGGCTAATAAACCATACTGCTCTGACCCCAGGGCTGTGTAGCGACTTTGTTATTAACTGATCCAGCCTTGGCCTCAGCACCTGACAACCTCACAGAACCACCAGCCTCGCGTACGTCCCGTGGACATTCCCCACCAGGGGACAATGAAGCGGGCTCACCCTGCGACATAGCTGTAGGAAAAAGCGAATCCCAACACACCCCTCATATTATACCTTTCCAAGCATCCAGAGTTCCACCAGAGTACATCAGCTAAGCCATGGAAGAAGAGCCATCCCTGGTGGGGGTGCAGGGCCCAGGGCCAATTGGCCTGTGGGGGCCCCCAGCCCTCCCCCAGTAGGCCAGAACACCAGGGCAGCCACAGGCCCGGCACTGGAGGGGGCCCTGTTCAATGCTGCTGGGGGAGGGGCAGGGGGAGGCTGGGGCAAGAGGCTGCCTTCCCTGTGCTGCTCCTCCACAGCGTTCAGTGCCCGCCCCACCCCTGGATGGCCAGTCCATCCCAGGGGGTGGGCGGGCCAGGGTGTGGCCAAGGCTCTTCAGGGTCTGGGGGCAGGCCACCCTGCCCCCTGGGATGGACCAGCCAGCCAGGGGTAGGGTGGGGTGGCCATGGAACACTGCAGAGGAGCAGTGCAGGGAGGGCAGCCTCTGGCCCCCACTCAGGGCCGAACAGACAGTGAGGTGGCAGTGTGGGGCTCGCCAAACCATGGGGCCCGGGGCGGTGGCCCTGCTCTCCCTCCCCCAGGGATAGCTCTGCATGAAAGGCACATAATTGAGCCACTAATGTATTGCTTCACTTAAAGCACTCTGTTGTTACAGTTAAATCTTGATTTTTAAAATTAGTCTCAACTGATTAACACCAAAAATTTCAACTGATTTTTGGAATTAAATCAGAAAATAGGGAAATACTTACTGGCTCATTTTATGCATAAAAATTGTCACTCTCAAACTTAACACACTTATTTCTTCTAGGAAGATTTTGTTTCCAGTTGCACCCTGATTGAAATCAGTATCAAAATTCTCATTGTGGAATAGCACAACCACCAGGTTGAATAAATGTCAAATTTTCTTTTTAAAACAACAGAAGAAAATGATGACAATCAACAACTAATGTTGCTGTCCACTTTAGAATAATCTAGCTTGCCTTATTGAACAGTTGCCATCTTGTGAAATGGCTACACTGTGTATTATTTTGGCTTTATTTGTTATTGCCATGATTCCATGACTGCAGGGATCTTCAGAAAGTCAGCAATGACAGTCTTCTGCTTCAGTTACTCATGTTTTTATACTTGAGCTGAAGGACCGTCTTTTATGATACTATTGGAGTTTTATCTTCTATGAGCCAGCAACCTCCTGTTTTAGTTATCACAGTGTATTGCTGTCTTTTTTTGGATTACAACTGTGAATATTGCTATGGTCATAAAACTATTATGTGTTATTTCACATGGAGCATAAAATTAACAGTTTAACTTATTTGTACTTAAATACCCACTAAAATCAGAATATGCAGCAGGAATCTTTAAACAAAAGCATATACCATTAAGGCTCAAGAGAACAGACCCTTTGGGTTCGTCTACACTTACAAATTAAGTCGACTTAAGGAGGCTTAAGTTGACTTAATTTACTCCGTGTCTACACTGGGCTCTCCTTAAGTCGAATTAAGGAAAAGTTAGTTCGAAATAATAACACCTCGTTTTAATTCGAACTAGCGTTTCAGTCAACTTTATTAAGTTGATGTAAGCCAGTTGAGTTGCTGGGTAGTGCCTAGGTGGACCTTTTTAAGTCGACTTAATAAGGTCGAAAAGGGGCCACATCTACACTTGAAAAGTTAAGTCCACTTCTGTTAAGTCGACTTAATAAGGTCCACTTTAAGTCGACTTAAAGTTGACCTTATAAAGTCAACAACTTTTCAAGTGTAGACATAGCCTTTGAAACTGCTGATGTGAGTAGGGAGTAGAAGGTGAGTAAATAGTTTGCAGAACAAGTATCCATATAGATACAGCAACCTGAGCAATTCTAATGAAGTCAATGGGACCATGCACACAAGTGAAGAAGTTACAAGATTAGACTCATATCTCAAGCAGTCTCAGACAGAATTTCAATTCTCCACCATAAAATCTACTGCAACAGTGTTACACAGATCTACTACATTTGCACTGAATGTTAAGAACTAATTACCTTTTGAAGTTAATATTTTCCCAAAGGATTACACTCTAATTTAAATGCATTAATCTATAATAGAATTTTTTCAGTGTTCCTTGAGTGGGAATCACAGAGTATCTGTCCCTCTATACAGTGCATTATGAGGCAATGAAAGCAACTAACTGTAGGAATTGCAAAAAAAATCCTGCACGACAACAGGGATGAAAAAAGATGAAAGAACAAACCTGCACACCATTTTTTCCCTTTTGCTGTTTGATACTTCATTGTTGGAAACTGCCATAGGTAAAAAGAACTCTATTCATTTTTTGCTCAACAGAGATTAATTTTCACAGTAACCTCTCCATGGAATCACTCATCATTTTGATAAGTTACTAGATGGAACTGTTATTTACTCTATTCATACAGTCTATCTGCAAGGTTCATTCCTCACTTGCACATTACAATTTACATAGCAAATATTAATCAATAGCATTCTACCCAGCTTCATGGGTAGTATAAGATAAATTTTGCTGAATTATGATACACATTAATAATGTGGAACTCTGGGGAATTTTGATATATCACTTGCAGCATTCTGCTTTTTACTGATCATACATTAAATCATGTAAGGGTGGGCAATATCTCTTAAATAAGTAAAGGTTTATTTTGCTTCAATAATTTCAGTTTAGAAATTAGTGTTTTAACATGTTTTACTGTCTCCTACAGATCAAAGCTCTGATTTAGGACAAAAACATAGTACATTCTACATTCTGCTGCCCCCTGGCTGAAAAAATATGCTAACAACTATTAAGTACTATAAATATTCAGTGGACATATTTTTTTTATTTTATGGGTTTTTGCTAGTTAATTCATAGCCACAGGGAAAGTGTTAAAATTATAAGGACTTTCCAAACACTTAATCATTTAATTTTATCACACTTACTCATAATGATTAAGACCTTTTTCTGCAACTAGCCCCATTGATTTCAGTGTAACTTCTTAAAGTAAGATACTGGTTACCATGAGTTGGAAGGGCAGAATCAGGCACTTCAGTTTAAACACTGATGTTAAGAATGGGTAACCTCAGGGAATTCAAGGGTCTGAATAGCTTGAGCTTTGTTTGTTTGTTAGCTGGGGAGTAAGCTAATATTCACCAGAGTTTGCAAATACTTTTGTTTCCATAACTAAAACACTAATATAAACCTTCCTCCCTACAAGTGTTTCAGTTGATGAACAACAGTCTGACCCCCTCCGCTTCATAATTTGCTAACTAGGGCTATGTCTACACTGGCAAGTTAGTTCGAATTAAGGAGGCTTAATTTGAACTAACTAAAGCCATGGCTACACGAGGCTTTAGTTAGTTCGAATTAAGGGCTTCCTTAATTCGAACTAATAAGTTCGAATAGGGTATTCGAACTAAGGGGTTAATTCGAACTAACTAGTTCGAATTAACCAATGTGGCCATGTTAATTCGAACTAATTGGAATTAGTTGGAATTAACTGGCCATTGAAATGAATGGGGATCGCTAATTCAAACTAACAAGTGCTTGCTTAGTTCAAACTAACATTCCAGTGTGGCCATGCTAGTTCGAATTAAACTAATTTGAACTAACTAAAATTAGTTCGAATTAGTTAGTTCGAACTAACTAATTCGAACTAATTTTAGCAAGTGTAGACATAGCCTAAAAGGAAGAGTGCTACATATAAAAGATAGGGATCCTTGGGGAAAAAAAAAAAAAAGAAGAAAAAGAAAAAGAAAAAGAAATTCACCACTCCACTACAGTAGCTAGCTCATATATATAATTAACTTTCATTGAATTCAATGGAAGAAGGATATCAGGCCCCACACTGAACTTTTTCATGGCATTTTTTCTATCTTGATTTTTGCAGCTCACGCCTCACCAAGTGCTTTATTCAGGGTATGTGCGTGTGCATGTGTGTGCATGTGCACATGCATGGGCATTTGTGGCTTTTTCCTTTTTCCAAAGTTTGTTTAGTTCACATTCCTCTGTCTCTCCCAGTCATTTCAATTTTTGTATTCAGAAATGAAGTACTCACAGCAGCTAGTTGGAGATGCTGGTCATATAAGGTTTCATGCTGAAATATGGCTCTGGCCTGCAGCTTGGATGAATGAAGTCAGCCAGTCTAATCTATGTCTACTGCAAACAATATTGCCCATTCAGGAACAAAATTCTACAGGAGGTTAAAAAGATACAGCACTTCCACTTATACTCCTCTTGGTAGATGCAAAATACCCCAAAATTGATACAAGCAGGTGTTCAGACAACAGAAGGCAGTTCAGGACTTCAGTCTAACCTGCTCACTCTTCAACAATAAGAAGTGGGCATGGGAAGCCTTCTCTTTTTGGACTTATTTTTTTATTTATAAATATTTTTATTTTAAAAAATTAGATCAATACTGGATCAGAATACTATGTATAATGGCATCAAATAGAGTTAAAAACTGAGCAAAAATTCATGTTGTATTTGTGTGAGAAACAGATATTCATTAATTTTTATAACAATCCCCGATTTTGAAACAAATGTGTCAATCAGAACCAAGCAGTTTCAAACCATTTGATCACATTACTGACTTAATAATCTACTGACTGGTACCTTGTCAATTAACAGCTGTGTAAAGTTAATAATTTACACCCCCTTTTCACTTCAAGATGCTAGCTCATGGTTTTGTAGCCCTCACTGTCCAAGTTTATGATTCATTGTTACTACAAGGAGAGAATTTCATATTTGCAAAATCACTGTTCAGAGAAGTTCCAAAGGGGTAGCCGTGTTAGTCTAGTTCAGTAAATAAAACAAGAAGTCTTGTGGCACTTTTACAGACTAACAGATGTATTTATCGCATGAGCTTTCATGGGAGAAAATCCCATTTTGTCAGACGCTTGTGTCTGACAAAGTGGGGTCTCTCCCATGAAAGCTCATGTGATAAATAATTTTGTTAGTCTTTAAAAGTGCCACAAGACTCTTTCTTTGTTTTACTGTCCAGTGAGTTTCTACGTCTGTGTATTTGTAAATAATTCCTAGATGCAGTACCAAAAATTGTGCTTGAGAATATGTAGCATTTTTCATTATTTTTACAGCTCTCACAGCTGTAACTTCATAGAGCTTGATCAACTTTTAAAATACTGCATCGGTGACAAAAAATGTGATTATACCAGTTGTACATATGGATAAACAAAGCCAGAGAGACATTAGTTAATTTCTCAACGCCATAGCTCAAACCAGTGGAGAAATTAAACTCAGTAACTGAAAACAAGATACCCAGTTCCAGTCCTCCAATCAACAGACACATTATATAAAGGACATACATTCTTGTAGTTCCTTATCTTTGAGACAACACACCAAAAGGAACATGATCTGTGACATATTTCAAGAACCAATGTACTAGTGTGTTCATTGTTACAAGGAATTGGATAGACATTCCTCCATAAAAGTCAAATAAAATGGACAACTTGTTGTGATTAGTTTGTACCATTACTTCATTTACTTTATTAAGTGGCACTTGAACAGCTTGGATGGATGGATAAGATCCCCATTTTGTAATGTTTAAAGAAAGTTAAGTTATATTGTATGGATGGAGCAAAGAAAGCCACTCCACCCACAGAATTTCCTCTTAGGGAAATCCTTTAGTAGGACTTCTTATTTTAAATTTACATTAAAGTTGTGGTTAATTTGATTTAATTTTTTCAGACACCACAAAGAAGGGGTGAAAAGAGTGAAAGTCAATTCTAAGTTAAGTATTCATAGTGCAGTATGAATAGAAAGCAATCAAAATTTAAAACAATTTATTTTAATCTCTTTGGCAGTCAATCTATGCTAGTCACCTAGGGCTTATCTACACTGGGTGGGGGGCTGTAATTCAATCTTAGGCTGTCAAATTACAGAAGGTGAATGCGAGTGATCACAGCAAATTGCTTGCTCAGTGTCTCGAGTCCTTACCGCTCACATTACTTCCTGAAATGTATTGCACTGTGGGTAGTAGGTGCAGGGGTTTATGGGGAGGCAGTTGTCCTCTGCTCACTCCCTCACCCCATCTTGTCTAAGGGAAAATAAAAAAGCAGGAAAAACTCCTTGCTGTTTCTCTGCTGTAGGCACAACAGAAAGACACAGTGCTGCATTCAGATAGAGGAATTAATTGAAAACTTCCCAGGACTGCAGGCAGGGGAGGAGATACGTTGCTATAGTGAAACACACTGGAAAAACCAGAAAAGCTGCTCTCTCACTCGGCAGACCTAAATTCGAGTTGTAGATTTCAATCTCAGTGCTACACCACTTGCAGGGAAGGTGTCATCAGATCAAATTACAGCACCATTTAACTCTAACTTAATGCTCTGACAATGGAGACTGAGGCTGCAGAAAGTCAAGGCAAGCGGCATTAAGTCAAACTTCACTGTCAGTGTAGACCAGGGCCTGGCTGGGACTACAAATCACTACCACTGCTATTCCTTAAAATGCACAAGGTTAGAAACCTTACTCATTTTCACTAGAAGTGGAATGGGTATGTGTTATAGAAAGTGTTCACATTCAGATCCTGCAAATGTATTAAATAGTTAATCATTTATCCCCCCTCCCTCCCCACACAGACACATATGTATGTTTGAGTTTTAAATCATTCATAAGGAACATTAGAAACATTTTTTAAAAGTTGGTTTTGACACAACTTTGAAAAAAAAATATTTCCAAAGGAAGACAACTTATTTCTAAATGTTTCAAGAAAAACCTCTCATTTTACAAACAAGATGAAATATTTTGGGCAGACAGAAATTGTAACTGGCAATTAACTTTGCATATGGTGTATTTCTCTGTCAACATTTGGTGGAAGCCAATACGAAAATATGTGGCTTCTGACACTTAGGTAGTAAATCTTACATTTAAAATATACATCAGATTTTTATGATTCAAAAATGAGACCAACATAAAAAAATGAAATGTTGCAAACATTGCATATAGAAGAACCACTTACTCACAGAGGGTGGCAGCAAATAGATTTTACAAGACCAGCTGGATGATGACTCTGATTCCTCCCATGGTCCTGCTTTGAGGTCTGTTCCCAGCAGTTAAAACAATTTCCTCGTATTGTTTTTGACAAGCATAATACTCTGGTAACAGGTGTGAAATCTGCTTGGAAGGAGAGAAAGAGAAAGAAGATGCAACAAAAATCTGATAGGCTGGACAGAATCGCACCTTTTGTCACTTTGATTACATTTTTCTAGATACCAAATGTATTATAAAAATGAAGCTACATATTTTACAAAACAAATAGATATAGATAAAATCATGCTTATTTTTCAGTTTCCAAGAAGACAATCAGTACCCAAACGATTGAATTTATGACCTACTATCATGTATCAATGAAAGGGGTTGACAGGATTAAAATCACCATTAAGGGGGAAAAAAATCTATGTAGGTGTGGCATCTTAGTTTTTCAACTGCCTATACCACATATCCACCTAACAAACACTCTTCCTTGCACCACTGACAAAACAGATCTCTCATCACATTCCCCAGAATCCTGGTAAACAAAATAGATGCAAGCTTCTTAGGAAGCACAGTTGGAAAAAAAAAAAAAAATCAGCAAAAGCAATGGGTGACAGAGATCAGAATAGAGACTACTCACACAAAGTCAGAACTCATTTTGCTGGGATAATGTATTTTTAGGGATGGATGCATGTTTTAATAACAACAAAAAAACACCCTTCCAATTTGATGGTCACTTGAGAAAACAGAATTCAGGACTGTGCTTCCAAATGATGAGCCCTTTCCATGTGAGCCAAAGAAGAAGCTGCACCGTTTAGATTCTTAGGACTTATAGGAAGATCTTTTCCTATTAAAATAAGGAACTGTGCAATTTACTTCAATTAGAAATCCTCTAGAAGATACTCTCAAGTGAAAAATAAGATCTCACACATTCAAGCAGGTGACACATAATTTCTTATAGTGTTTAGTATTACATACCGACTGCTAGCCAATATTTTTGGAAAAAAACACGGATTTTATGTGGGAAATGGACCATATCCACTTGTGAACTTAAGTCAATGCCATCCATACTTTCACACAGGGCATCTTTCAAATACACACATGGGTTCTCAGCTACTGCCACTAACAGAGATCCTTTTATTTTGATCCCATCTACCATGCGGAGTCCTTGGAATTCCTTACTGATACTTTCTTCCCTAGTCACCTTTCGGTAAAAAGTAGATGGGAATTCATCAGGGGCTCCAGACCCATCACAGAAAAAGAGGGAATCACCAGAATCTGAGGTTGAGACAGAAAAGGGTGCTGCAGGCAAAAAGGAGACTTTGGGGATTTTTCTAAGTGGAAGAGCCTGACTGGAGATGTGGAGAGAAACCGGGTGAGCTCCGAAACTTACTTCACAGAGACTCAAAACACAGGCAGCACTTTGCTTGTGCTCATTGATCTCATCTGTAAATAATGTAACTTTGTCAACGCAATCTTTTAAAGAAACTAGTAATAAAGCAAGGCTTAATCAGACAGTGTACTCCGCTGAAAGGGTTCAGCTGAATTGTTCCAATTCTTTGGGCTAGTCTTCAGTGACAGGGACAAAATTGCCACCGTCAGATTGACCTTCCCAATTGACTGAGAGGGTCTGTTAAGACCATGCAGGCAACTGGAGTAGCTCTGAGTCAAAGGGAGGCCCCTACCTTCAACTCAGCACAGTAGATGTGCCGGGCATAGGGCAGTTGAACGGAGATATGCCAGTTTTATTTTAAGTAACTTGCATATCTCTGTTCGACTGTGCTGAAAACAGCAGGCAGTGTAGACCTGCCCTCAGTCTATGGCAGATGGTGAGTAAACATCTTTGTTTCAGTGGCAGCTCCTTGACACACACTTATTCAAAATTGGTACAGAAACCAAACACAAAAATCCTTTACCCAACATTTTGCTTTGTCTTCCAAAAATTAGGTCAACCTAATGACAATTCAAAAGGACCAATTCCTGCAGTAAACAGCACCTGTCAATGCCTGCATGCAGTGCCATGTGATGCAAGTCCTTTTTTCAATTAATATGCTATACACATTTGTGTTTTCAGTCTAGTTGTATGGGTTGCATGTCATAGATGTAAAGGGGGAAAATATGACAATGGTAGATTAGAACGATGTTCACTTTTAGCATTGAAGTAGAGGGAAAAGTGACTCCAACTTGAGGAGATGCAGGCCACTTATTAGAATATCACAGTTGATGTCAAATAGTGTGGCAAGCTGAGACTGATATTAATTGGCTTTGACTGTCTCATCATCATACTATTACCATTATTATTTGAAAGCACATGTTACAGTTTTAGGTCAGATTACTTCAACTGTCAGGGAGCTGATTCATAACCTCATTTCTCCAAGTAGTATCATTATTATTGGGTAGATTTTTCCCTAAGGAAAAGAAGATTGGCAAGTCTGTGAGTTGTACTTCTTATGCTAAATAATAAGTCATACAGGTAACGCTATAGTATTCCTCCTGTAGAAAATTGGATGATCCTTGTAGCCCTTTTCAATAGCTGCTCTATATACATACACCCTTCTCCTGTTGTACTAGGCATGCTGATTTTAACTGCAGCCAATATGCTAGATCAATTTAGTTAGAAATTCAGGCAAAACAAGAGGCTTCTGCTTCAAAACAGAAAATTTCATGTAATTTGTCAGGAAGTGTTTTTACAGTTATTTGGTGATGTCTCTTAGTGCACTAGCTGTACACGAGGAACAGTGTGTAGAAGTGAGTAAGTGCCCTGGAACCATGTCACTTCTTCAATCTTTCAGTGACCTCTTCGAGTACTTAAAGCAGTGAATGGATCCAAATGCATTAGCTTCAGAAGGTCTTGCTCTAATCAGTTTTCTAGTTGAATCTAATGTGGCACCATAGACGTTGGAAATGATATCACATTAGCATTAAAGGGGCAAATACAAGGTTTATGGGTTATAGTACATTTTCAGTCTGCAATAAGCTCCAGACTTTATTTAACATCCTTAAATATATATCAAATGCAAGTTCATGTCTTCTTGTGACCTAGTGAGTGGAACCTCAAAAGCAATATCAATAAAAATGGCTCAGCATCAGAAGAAGGGAAAAAAGTCAAAGAGTTTTTAAAAAGATAAAAGGGGGGGAAAAAAACTTGATACTTTATATCTCAAGACAACTACTTTGCAGTCACATCTGTGACCAGAAGAGATGCCACCAACAAAATAGTTAATCTTGTTTCACTGTGAAATTGGAACGAGAAAAGCCAGAAGAAATTTAAGGAGTGACGAGTTCTGTGTAAATCTCAAAAGATCACAGGTTTAGTGCTGTTTAGACTGAATAACATCTCAAAAGACCTCTAAAGTACACCAGGATACAATACCGGGCTAGAAATTCAATAGGAAGAGACTTACGTGAAACATTGCTTTTTATTCAGGCCAGAAGTACCTTTTCTTGCTGTATTTCAAGTCTTCTGCTTCTGCAAGCTCAAAGAAAGTGACAGACACACACAAACAGACAATAAGAAAATGGAACCTGAACCTTTCTGAATCTCAGTAGAGGTTTGTTTAACATACTGACTAAATTCCAAAGGGGTAGCCACATTAGTCTAGTTCAGCAATTATTAGTTCACTGAGTTATACTGAGTAAATATTACACTTGCCTTTCAGGTTATGTCTATACCACAGGGGTGCTATGATTTTTAAACCCCTAGCTAATTTATTGACTGTTTGCTCCAGGTACAAAAGGCTTGTCCAGACACTCCAGGATGGCTTACCTTAAGCTACAGACATTTGTAATTTACCCTTGGGATCAATCTAGGATACATGACAAATATGTGTTGCTTAGGGCAAAAGACTGGGTAGCATACAGATTCACATTTACAGAATTATTAGCTACCTTTAGTAAACTAGCAATCAATTCTGGGGAAACAAAAACCCTCTAGTGTAGCCATGTTCCTAGTGGTTTAGTCAGGGAGCAGGAACTAATCATTGCTACCACTGTTGGCCTTTCTTTGGTAGCTCTGTCCTGTCCTTTGATTTTGATGGTCCCTGGTTCCATCCCTTCATAGTAGTTGCTTCATTTGAAATATGCTAGAGCCTAGAAGTAGATCTCTGGAAAAACAGATTTAATGTAGAAAAGCTTATCAAAACCAAATGAGAAAATGAAGCATTCCATTGTTTTCTTGGTTCTAATATCACATTTCTTCAGCTTTGTCATTTTATTAGCCAGCAGCAATAAGTGAAGCTATGACAATTTCCTTTGCATCCCTATTGAAATATTATGTCTCAAGTCTTTTTAATGTGTCAACTAGCTATCCTAAGATTCAGTTCAGCCACTAGTTTTGGAACTGCTCATTCGTAACCCCTGAGCAACTACACCTGTAATTTTTAATTTTAATTTGCAGAGTAGCTGCTGATTATTGAGTCAGAGTCAGTCATCATTAATCAGTGAACTAGTGGCTTAAATGAAGGTTTTAAAAAAATCCAATTTTAAGTGCTTATATATTTTCTGAAACAGTTTGAAGAACTTCTTATACTTCCTGAGATGTATAGGATAGTTCCCCAAGGGGTCAGCCAAGGATTTCCCCTCATACAGGTGACTGGTCAGGTGTCAAATCCCTAGTCTACATGTACCGTGGTTTTCGGCAGCAGTCAAAGGGAGATGTACAATTTACTTAAAATAATTTGCATTATCTCCCTTCAACTTCCTAATACTTACTCACTGCATTGTCATTAGTGCTCTGAGTCGACGGAAAATGGCCTCCCGTCGACTCAACACTACTCCTTTTCAGTGGGTGGTCTTCACTGCCCTGTTCAATTGATCTTGAAAGATCGATTGACAGTGGAAAATTTGCCACCATAAGTGTAGATCTGCCCCAAGAGAAATGTGTTGAAGAAAAATGTTAAAAAGTATTCATGAAATAAGTTTACCAGTTTAAATAGATTCTCCATTATTTTGGATTCTTTTTTAATCATCTTCTAAGAATTATGAGTTTGCCTAATGCAGGTGTTTTGAATACAGAAAGAAGATAAGGCAAATTATGATAATCAATGCTTACATTCCTATAAAGGACACTACTTTTTATTTTTACAGAATAAAGCCTTCTTGGGCAATACATCTCAAAAACACGTGCCAGTCATTTACTTCATTTTTAAAACTATAACAATTTAGAAAGATAGAACATCTTCTACTCAGTTACAGCTTATATTTAACTGTGGTTAATGAGAAACTACCACCAATAATTTCCACCACTCAAATTAAAACTATTTAATTTACAGCTATTGGAAGAGAACAGCCTAGGAGGGTACAGTATGATTGCATCAAAACAGTTTTGCTATCCAAGCACCTTTAGTTGTCCCAGGCATTTAGTAAATAGATAACTACTGTATCTTTGTGAGAGCTGGCAAAGAAGTTCGTAAAGTTTGCCAGACTTATGATTCATCAATGAGACTAGTTTAAGCTAAAGTACCTGAAATATCATAACAAAGAATATAATAGATCAGAAGCCAAAAATCCTCTGACTTTATTTTCATTATCTAATGGATCCACTTAACTTATTCAGTGGAAATGATAGGCATGTAATGAGTTCTGCAGGTGAATCAGCTGTGTCACACATGCAGCTGTGTATACACTAGAAGTAGTTGGGAATTTCCCTCTTTTTTCTAGTGGAAAATGTGTTTTCCACTAAATAAGAGTTTTCTGTGGGGAAGCACTCTATTTTGCTGTAATTTTTCAATTTTCCATCAAGAAACAAGACAAATTTTTTTGTTTCAAACCAAATTGAAATATTTCATTTTGGGTCAGTTCCATCTTAACCTTCATACGCCTGAACCTTAACCTTCATACGAGCTGCTATAATCCGTTGTGTGACTTGCAGCTTTGGTAACTCATGCCCCCATTCTTCCCAATGGAAAGGCTTCCTGATCAAATTATAATCGCCCATGAAAAATTGTGATGCTCTTCCACCATAGTTACCTCTGTGCAACCTGGACGTACCATGAGTACTGAACATTTTTCTCAATTTGGTATTTGCCAATGAGTTTTAATAAGTTGACTTTTCCCAATTCAGGATGATTAAAATATCAGAAATTCCTACAGGATGGAAATTTCACTTTTTTGATCAGCTTTCACTTCTTGGCCTTTCTGGCTAAGATCAAGCATAGTACCTTGCAGCGAAGCTTCTGATATGGAGCTTGTTAACTAGCTGAATTTTGCAGAAGGAATGTATAAACAATTCTAGTACTAAGTGAAAATTCTCCTTTAGCATTAACATTCTGCCATCACCTACCCACACAAACACACTGTCAGTGAATGAAGGGCACTATAATAATGTCCCACCTCCTTTCCTCCTCCTCCTCCAGACACATTTCACACGACTTCATAATAGACCATTTTTATTTGGTAGTAAGACAACAGATCACTAGCATTACACATTAGCAATATTTATACTTTTCTCAGGTAAGGAGCCTCTCCCATAATATGTAGCTGCTATGTAAATAAGAAAGCCAGAAGTGAGGGAAGGCCAGGTTTTGAGTCCTAAAGACTCAGGGATAATGTATAGAAGGTGGAGAAGGAGAATAGGTAGAGTAGAATATTTGTACATTAAATGCCAAAATCTATAAATCTATTTTTAATATTATGATTCCAATTTTAAAAGTTAACTTTCAATGGCCTATCCTTTCATCCCTTTAAAAAAAAAAAGATGTATTTTGAACCTATGAAACTTGATTACACATGGAACAATCCAACTGAGAGTAAATCAGGACACTGCTATGATGCACAATTTCAATTAGGAATCAGTCACTGTGCTCTCCAAAGGCATAGAACTGATTAGTCCATGCCACTGCATGGAGTGTCAAATGTAGTTTGACTGTGGAGATGGGGAGAGAGAATGTTTTTCAGCTTTTCCCACTGCACACCTGTGCAAAGCTCAAGGCCAACCTGGCTCTGCCGAAGTTACCGAATAGATCATTTTAAAAATAGAAGTCAGCAGAGGTTTTGGAACAATTTTTATAATGGGGATGTTGAAAGTCTTTGAACAAACCTGTAAACCTTTTATTTGATGGAAACCACTTCAAGCTGGAGGGAGACCACTTCCAGCATCCATGGAAGTCAGGAATTGCTGTTGATAATAACAATACCAGAGCTTTTTATAAAAACAAGTCAAAACAAACATTTTCATCAGCTCTAAACAGGGAACTTGCACGCAGAAAGAGCAAAATGTTTCCTACTGAAAGGAAATAAAAGTTGGTGCTTGAGTGTTCTACAACACCAGAGTTGTACATAAAATATGTACTGATTTTCTTGCATTTTCAATATTTAAACAATTGAAACAATCTGCTATCCTATTTAGAGCTAATGCAACCAAACTACAGTAATAGCAATCTTTCAAAATAATCATCCCTTCCAGAGGTGGAAAATCACAGTAATAAGCCTGAGATAAGGCAGGTGAGGTAATATCTATTATTGGACCAACTTCTGCTGGTGAGAAAGACAAACTGTAATAAGCCTGTCAGTTGAAGTGTCACTTGAATGTCAGTTTGATGCTTTAAGGGACTTCTTGTGGCACATATGCAAGTTTAATTAAGATACAGTGGTGAAATGTTCATGATCACCACAGTGAATTTGACAGATCCCTACTGTAAGACCTCATTGTAAATTGTGTAGGAGGTGTCATTTTGCAGTGAACTTCAGAACCTGGCCCCAAAGACATTAGGACCATCTCATTGACTATACTATCCATAGACAATACACACCAGTAATTGAATCCATCTTGATGAACATTTTCCAAAAAGCTCACTAATACATCTTTTGAAATGTGGTAAATGTCAATGTATCAAAATTAGCAAGATTAGTTCTCAGTTATGTCATCCCCCAAAAGTATGTTTAAGATATGCACTGAACCACTTCCAGCTCAGAGAAGCCCAGAACAGCTTGGCTTGGCAGATATGTTGTTTACACACAAGTTTCCTGGTTTTGTTTCAACTATGGTAACATACAGGAGACAGACACAGAGCAAGTCCAGTCTAGCATTCGATACTCAGACACAACTGAACTGTCACAGTAAATTCTGGCTCACATTTTGTTACCATACTGTTTTTTCCTTAGTAACTGAAGTGGTATGGTGGAAATGCCATATACTCTCCCTCAGACTTTGAAGTAGCTAGGATTTGTTACCTTACAGCTCCATTGCCCCATCAGGACAAATAGGCCTCTTGCATCCAGTTTCAAGAGTCAGTGATTTGTCTATGATAAGCACACAAGACAACCTTTTTCCAGCTCTAATTTTACCTAAAACACCAGATTCAGAATATGGTCACTCCATGACATTTTATGATGAGTCAAGGCATCCCACAACATCATAGTGAGGAATTAGATTGGATGTACACACAGCTACATCTCCTTGCCTATATCCTTTTGGATCATACTGGATTCATACTGAGAAGGAACTAACTGTACCAAAGTTAAGCCCTGAAGTGTTACCCAGTGAGTTCTTGGTTATACATACCATGTCAGAGGCCTGGTATTTTCTTAGACCATGGATGATAGGTGTTTTGTTAATTGCAGACCTCACATATTACAACATGAACTGAAGACCAAGATCCTTATTTAATGTCCTCTCTTTCCAATAGATAAGACACAGACAATTACATCAAAGCTAAAACTCTACTTCCAGAGGTGTGCTTAAAGAGTATTTTTCCGCCTTGTGAAATGAATACAACCACTGGGATTGGGGAACACCTAACCCTTGCCAGCCACACACCAGAAGAGTTCTTATCTCCAGCATACATCAGTTTTATTCTGACCTCTCAGATACCCTAATGTAACCACTGAAATGATGTAGCTACCTCTCCTAGACACCCAAGTAATGAACCCCTATTCAGACTACTAAAACTAAAATTATAATATAATTATAATTTTATAATTCTCAATCACTACCACATAATCCCAGTTTAAACAAAATCTCACTATAAAAAAAGAAAACTCTCCTCAGTCGTATCCTAATTAACTCTAGGAGACAAGGTTGTTGATGAGAGTATCTTTTATTGGACCAACTTCCACTGGTGAGAGAGACAGCTGTAATAAGCCTGTCAGCTGAAGTGTCAAATGAGTGTCAGTTTGATGCTTTAGGGGACTTCTTATGACACAAGTTTATCTGAGCTAAAATGGTGTAGTGTTCACTCTCACCACAGTGAATATGACACATACCTACTGTACGACCTCACTGTATATCGTGAAGGATCTCATTATTTTGCAATGCACCTGAAGAACAGTTGCCCTGAAAAACATTGGGACAGTCTCATCACATATGCTATCCAAAGACAACATAAACTGATACGATACATTAATATCATCTCCAATTTCAAAACCTTCTTGACTGCTCGTTAGTATGCAGATGATTAAGTACTAGCCACTTTTCCTTTTTACAGACAGCCCCTCAATCTTAAATGGATACTCACCAGCAACTACAGACCAAACAACAGAAACATTAAAGCAGGAACATATCCCTCCAACAGAGCACGTTGCTAACTTTGCCCATATATCTACACAAAAGACACCATCACAGGACCTAACCAAGACAGTTACTCCATCAAGGGCTCATTCACCTGCTTATCCACCAATGTGATTTATGCCATCATGTACTGGAAATGCCCCCGCCTTATATATTGGATAAACAGGACAGTCTCTATGCAAAAGAATAAATGGACATAAGTCTGACATCAGAAATTACAACATTCAAAAACCAATAGGGGAACATCTCCCTGTTCACTCCATTGACAACTTGTTATTAGTAGTGCTGAAACAAATGAATAACAAATCACAGCTTCAAAGAGAAACTGTGGAATTGGAATGTATATACAAATTCGACTCTGTTGCCTCAGGGTTAAACAGGGACTACGGATTTTATTCTCATTACAACAGGTGATTTGACCACACCTTCCTCTATATGCTATTCCCCAGTGTTCGAATTCCACCTATTCTGATTTGCTGTTACAGCCTGACCTGATCCTGTGTCATACATTTCCCTGCATTTAATTTCCTCCCATTCTGTATGTTCCCCATCTTTAAAGCATCTGACGAAGTGGGATTTTCTCCCACGAAAGCTCATGTGATAAAATACATTTGTTAATCCTTAAAAGTTCTTAATCCTTAAAAGGACTCCTTGTTTGGTTGGCTTTTCCTTTTTAGGGTCATAAGTGATACTAACAGTCACATGAACAACTTTTGCATTTCCATGCTGTGATTTTCAAAGTTGCCTTAAGGTCACCCAGTTCCTATTAGGATTCATTAGAAGTTGGATGCTTGACTTCTTTAGGCACCTTTAAAAATCCCAGACCCAAATGATTACTTCTCACTTCCAAAAGGAGACATTTTTCTTCGATTCACTTTAGTGAAGTCATCATAAAATTACTATTGTGTTGCAAGAAACCACTACCACTACAGCTACCCAACCACAAAGATACAGATTCGGCTTTATACACAGATCTATAGAAGATAATGACTGAGATTATTGAACAATCATTTGGTGCAAACTGTGTGGATAAAGACTGTATAATTTTGTAACACAGAAGAACCTCACATAAACCCAATCCTGTTGAAACAAACAAACAAAAAAGCATGGGCAGAGCTAATGCTTTGTTGTATGTTGATATGACAATGTAATTTGTACAAGTAAAACAATCCCTTAGAGAAGAAATGGACACCATCATTTAAGCCCATTTGCATAATAAATTAGATAAGGGATTTGTACAACAGCAGATGAGCACCTCTGAATGTTGTAGTCTATTAAGGTCTTTTTTCTGAGACAATTATATTTGGCTTTTTTCCAAAGGTCATTTGTATACATTACCATAATGAAGCCAATTTTGTGGGATACTTCAACAAAGCATTTTTGCATGTGGAAAGCAGAAATGTTGATCTATCATTTTGTATAAATATGCATAAATGATGCTGTAATTTTCCCCTTATTGAAATTACACTATCACCATCTTCTTATCATTTTCAAATATTAATCAGTTGAGTTGTAGGATTTCTTTGTAACCAACACTATAAATCCACTACTCAATGTCATTAGTGTGTGGAGTTTAGTTTTTTTAATTTATTTTACATTTTATTTGTAATCCCAGATGCAGATTCAACAACTGCAGGACAACATGAATGTAACTCAGTCATTCTTCAACTACACCATAACACTATAAAATGACATAACTATTCTAGATGACCAACACCATGGTGAATTAATCTCATCTGCCTCCATTCAATTAAAGAGAGTTGAGTATTTCACTAGGAAAAATGTTTGTTATTTTGGACCCTGACAGTTTTCTGGTAGTCAGGAATCAGAGCTGTGTCAAAATCAGACAAACTGTCTTCTCTTTTATGCTTCAGTTACTGTGACTCGCAGAGGTTCTGGAGTAGCTTTAAGACACCTCCTGTGAGTTTGACTCATGGCTTGGAAGGCTGATGGGGGAAGAGAGAGAAGATTTACTGAGTCCATCATTGCTGAAATATGTCAACTTTTCTCTATGGGGCTAGTGGGCTACCTACTATTCTTTAAAAAGCTTTTTTTGTGGCAAAAAAATATATAATTTTTGAGTCTCAAAGGGGTAGCCATGTTAGTCTGTGTACAGCAAAAACAAGGAGAGTCCCATGGCACCTTAAAGACTAACACATTTCTTTGGGCATAAGCTTTCATGGACTCCAACCCACTTCATCAGATGCCTAATTTTTGAGTTTGACAATCTTGCTAACTTTAGCACTGATTGTTTGAATACACAGTGGTACTTGATTCAGGGAAAATTGGTTTCTGTGCAGAATATCTCCCTCTTACCACAAGATTTCTCTATAAAAAAGAAAGTGTCTCTAATAGAAAACTGATTCAAAGAAACCCTCTCTCTTTTTTCCTTCCTTTTAAAAGATATTTTTCAAGGAACAAAATGATGGTTAATACAGCCTCCTTATAGCCTACTGAATAAAATACAAGGAGTCTTGCTAAAAGAGGACAGTAGAGTTGGTGGGGAATTTTTCTATGTACCTGAAAATAGGTTGTTATGAAATTTCTCACAAAACAATCTAGTATTTCTTCTTAGAAAATCCCTTTACTTAAACTAAGCAAGAATTATATTGCAGCTTCAGTATATTCCAAGTTTAAAACACCATTCCTCAGACAATCCCAAATCCAATCAAATTAAAGAAAACAGTAATTCACAGAGTCTAATAACTTTAAACCTATTAAAAATGTCCTGACTCAAAGATAAAGAGGACCAGATGGCAGGCAAGGCTAAGCTTTCAGTAACCACATGTAATAAAGTAATTTGAAAAAGGAAGCATAATCTTTTCCCATTGGCACTCCTAAACTTTGGGGGATAAGGGAGTTAACAATATACAGCTATTTGAAGTCATTGGGCGTTCTGACACAGAGTTCAGGAGTTTGATATGGTCCTTGCTGAACTGTAGTAGACGTATAATGCGTTTTGCCAAACATACCTGGAATTACTTTGCAATAAATTTATCGCTCATTTTTAAATCAAATTAAGTAGTTTTATTGATGATAGACAATCTGGAATGAATTTTACAAAACTGATCCCAAATGCACTATTCTCATGAATCTTAGCATATTCACTTTATATTGTAGGTTGATTAAATGACTGGGATTGAACTACTTATGCTCAACTGTGTCTAATATAGGTAATCTCTTTTAGTTTGGCATCTTTCACTTGCTGTCTGCAAAACATACCCAAGCTATCCATTGCGGGTTGAATTTTATGGAACAGAGCTGGGCATATGCAGTCATATATCACTTTTATACTGCAACCACCTAGGGGCCAGTTTGGCTTCTGGTGCACCTTCTAGCACAACCTTTAAGGCAGTTTCAAGTTGTGACAAGTGGTGACAGACTCTATAAATCAATTACCTATCTGTAACTGTTGTTCTTTGAGATGTGATGAACTTGGGTATTCCATCAGTGGTTTTCTAACTTTTTTCTTCAGGGCCCAGTTGAAAAAAAAAATCATTTATGCCCATGACCCAACAATTACATCTTAGACCAATGCATTCCAGTCTTCTGGCGGCAGCAGCAGGGGCTGCTGCAACGCAGTACTTGAGGGTCTGCGACCCAGTACTGGGTCCTGACCCTACGTTTGAAAAACACTTTTCTATGTGAAAGATGCATACACCATGCACCAGAACCCAACAACTTTGCCTCGGGGTACCCATAGAGGTGCTCTTCATGCCACATGGGACCTTTTCCGTGCCCCATAGAGGAGGATAAACAATCCCTTTTCTACTTGGGGGAAATGCCAGAGCCTGAAAGCAGAGGGCATCATATGCCAAATCCAAAGGCAACTGTCGAGTGTGAAAGTGGGTCTCATTGCCTCTTCCAGAAGGTGGTGCTTCAATCACAAGTCTCTCACTACCCAGTTCCTCTGTGTGAATTGCTTTCCGATGGAGCACTATCTTTAGTGTATCCCTTGCTGAGACACAAAAAGCACATTGGCTGCATCTAGACTTGTAAATTAAGTCAGCTTAAGCTTGCTTAAGTTGACTTAATTTACCCTGCGTCTACACTACAGTTTCCTTAAGTCGACTTAAGCAACTTGCTTAAGTTGACTTAAGGAAAATAAAGTCAACTTAAGGTTGACTTAGATTTAGTTCAACTTAGGGCTTAAGTCGACTCCCTAGAGTCAACTTAAGCCAGTGTAGACATGAGGTAGCCCTAAGTCGACTTAGGGTTACCCTAGGACTGCACCAATGCCCTCCCTGCTGGGGGGGCACAGGGGGAGCCTAGCATGCCCCCCCAAAGGGCAGGGCAGAGCTCTGCCCACCCTGCCCCTATGTCCTGCCAGGGTCCCAGTCCCTCTTTGCCCCATTGTATCTATGTACAATAGGGCAAAGGCTGAGCCCTCTGGCACTGGGCAAGGGGTGCCCCCCCGACCCCATGGACCTACCCTAGGTCCCCCTAGCCCCTAGAAGTTGACCTAGGCATCCAGTGTGGATGCTCTATGTCGACTTTGTAGTTCCCCCCAAAATTGACTTAAATTTCCACGAGTAGACATAGCCATTGTCTGGAGGATCACTGTTGGGGTCATGATACTGACCAATAGTTAACTGTCCTTATATAGCCAGGGAACAGACCAAAGCTTCAGCATGTGAGCACCACACCTACAGGTATTGCTAGGCAAAGGTTGCTGGCTCCATCCCATGTAGAGTTCATTACTGCAGCTGTACAAAGAAGAAGAAATTGTTCCACCAGCTGCAGAGTACCTATACCAGAGAAATCTGCAAGCAGCAGTTAAAGATGGCTGTGTGCGCTGCTTTAGACACACAAAGCAATACTGCCAAAGCAAAGCAAAGGCAAAGATTAGGATGTGCTCCTCTATTTTCTATGGTTTCAGGTGAAAATTATATACCAGTTTATGCCACTATGGTTTGATCTACATTTACCTTGAAATTTGGCTGCAGTCAATGGCAGTTATGCAAGCTGGAGTAACTTCCATCAATTTTATAACTCCTCTTCTACACGGCATCTTCACTGCTCTGCACCAATGGGAAATGTGTTCCTGCAGATGCAGCACTATGCCATTTGAGGGGGTGGTTTTAATGCACCAACATCTGGCAACTTATGGGTTCAATTGAGCAGGTCTTCACTGATGCTCAATCAAATGTGAAAAATCAATCCTGCACTCTCATCAATGCCCCTGGCAGTGTAAACATAGCCTATGACAGTAATGATGTTTTAAATTCCAATTACAAAACAACCCTTTGCTTTAGACTTCTGAACAATTTCTTTGGCACATCCTCCCACTTTCCTCAATAGTGAGAATTGGAAAAACGGACAATAATGAGAACAGCTATTAGCCAGAAGAGATGGAACTAGAACAAAATGGCCACTTTAGAGCTGCAGATATTTGATTCTCCCAAATTTGAAGGATCAGCTCCAGAAAGTTAGGCTGAGGAAGAGCACTTCTAAGAAGGCAACCATGCTCTAAGGAGAGTTAGTAAGTTCCAGGAATTGTCAGGGAAGGGTTGCGTTCATGTTGTTTCTGTTACCACTATATCACAAAGAATTATCTAATTTCCTTTAAGTAATGCTGCATTGTGCTCCTGAAACCAACATAAACCACATTATTCTGCCATTAATACTATTACGGTTCAGGTGTCACAAAGTGGTGCTTTTACATTTAAGCTTCTGGTTTATTTTTTCCTAGCATGTGTGCAAATGATGAGTCTTGGAGAATACATACTGTATATTGCTAGTTTCATTATGCAAGGTTCTGAAGAGAGCAAACTGTACAAGCAGCAAGACCCTCTGGCAGAGTTGTTTTTGGAAAACAGGGGAAGGTCTTGGGCTGAGATTCCTTAAAGAAAGCATTTTCTCCATGCCATACAATCGCCTTTGTTCCAGGACCAGTATGTGTGGGCGTGTTTTTAATTAAAACAACTTACAGTTCAGAACATACCCAGGCTCTGTGCCAGTGATTTCTCCTACTCTGGGAAGCCAACACACAAAGGGTGCGTCTACACTGGCAAGTTAGGTCAACTTAAGGAGGCTTAAGTCGACCTAAACAAAGCCACGTCCGCACTGGGCTTTTATTAAGTCGACTTAAGCTCTTCCTTAAGTCGAAGTAAGGAAAGCTTAAATTGACTTAATAACACTTCGTTTTTGGTCAACTTCAGCCTTAAGTCGACTACTTAAATCAACTTAAAGCCAGTGTGGACGGGGATTAGTGCCTAAGTCAAATGTATTAAGTCGACTAAATAAGTTTGACAAGGGGCTGTGTCTACACTAGAAAAGTTAAGTCAACTTTGTTAAGTTGACTTAACTTTTCTAGTGTAGACACAGCCAAAGACACTTGATACCTGCTACCAGTCAGCAGAGTATTTACCCACAATATTTACCACTCTGTGTCTCTAAAGCAGTTGCTCTACAATACATAAACCTTTCAAGAGATCTACACCAGTGCCTTGCTATTCCCCAAACAAGTGAATACATGGCTTTAACTGCGTGCCTTGCTTTTGATTAATAATTAACCAAATCCTGGATAATTTCATAGGTAAATTTCACCCTACCTGTGATCAAGAACATGAACCATGGAGTAGAAGCCTGAGAAAATCCCACCTCATCAATGAAAAATTGATTACGCTTGGTCACTCACATGCATGAGTTCCCACATCAAGGTGTTGGTGCAAGCACAGAATTTAATTCCACACTAGCTTATATAGGAGTAGAAAAGAAAATTAATTGAGGTGAGAGGGAGCACAGACCTATGAAGACAGAGATTCCCTGAACCCAGTATCCTAACATTGTAGGCATGGTAGGGTTAGTCTACTCCATAGTAAGGAATAGTATGTGTGTGTGAATATCACAGCCAACTACTCAACCCACATAATACCAATACTGAGGCTTTATAATGGTAGACTGAAGTTCACCCCAAGTTCCTAGCCTGACAGAAAACCTCTGATTACTATTTTGATAAGGGTTATAAACCTGTCACAACAGAGGTTATACTACATTCACTGCTGTACTAATAACCAGAAGGCTAAGTTTCAAGTCAACAGATATTTGAGTTGCATATAGAATCCAAGAATGTGAATGTAACATATTTGAGAGAGATTGTTATTTTTTTACTTCATTATTATGTGGCTGAAAAGCTAATAATTAGGTATTAGATTAAGTTAAACAGAAGACTAAAAGAGCTTGATCATGACTATTTCTATGTAACTTTCCAAAGTTAAATCAGGTTTTTAAAGCACTTTTACTTTAATTAGATAGTCTTGTGTGGGTCAGCATCCTCCCTTTCCCTACAGAGAGAGAGCAAGACCTGTGCATCTTAGAGGTTCTGCAACAGCCTCTCTGGTATTATTTCTATGGATGGACAAACAGTTTCAGTACCAAGATCTGTCAACCTTATATCTTCTAAAAACAGTAAATTAGGTCTTAAATAAAATGAGACTTATTTTTATTACTGCCCATGTAGTATGGCTTTTTAGTTATAAAAATGTGGTCAATTTTATGTCAGCTTTTGAAGTGTAGATCAGCAAGCGATCAGACATGAATTTTTTTCTCTTGTAGTATTCAATTCCTCCCCCCCCCCCACCCCTGACACATATAGACACATTTTTAAAAACAGGAGCATTTTGCATAGTCAGCCCACGGAAACAGAACAATATGCAACAGAACAACAGGACATTAGAAGGACACAATGCCTCTTGGTTCTATAGTCTACTCATTAAATGCTGTCCTTGATCATAAGGAAATTATGTAGAAAGTTGTGAAATGAAACTCTTGTGTTAAAGGAAATGGGATTCCATTTGTACCATGCTGTATTAGCACACACTGATAGCTAGTGCTAGTGGACCTGAGGAGGAAGAGATATATGGAAAGTAAAGGGAGATCAGATCTTGTGTGATGATCCTTAAAACTGGAACTTCAAGTTAATCTATACTGGCAATCTGCTAGGTGATGTATCCTGAACACATTTCTTTTTCTACTTGCTGGCTCAGTCAAGTGTGTCTCTTTACTAAAAGCATCCAATCCCATGGTGTAGTGAAGTAGAAAGCTGAACTTATACTTTCAGCTACTTTGACGTTTGTGACTTATGCATAAATATGAAATGTAGTGAACTGTCAGAGAGTTTAGACTCCAGTGAACAGGGGTGGCTTTAAAAGCTTATTATGCAAACATTCTGAATTTGAATTTCTTTAACTGCTTGACTACTAATCAGCAGCAGTTTTCTTGTCTTTCTAAGGGTGACAAGGCTTTACTCCCCGATTACCTGCTTGTGATATATAGGGTATCAAAATATAACAGAACAGGTCACACATTGGAGTTGTACCATACGATGTCATGGGACCTTGTGCTGTGTCACAACAGCATAAATTCACAGTCTCACAACACCCTGTTCTCTTTCATATCCACTCAGACGTCAGAGTACACCAGATAAGATAATAGGTAATCCCTTAAGCATGCAATAATGTGAAGTATATTATAATATTAAGTGCCATGATGGTTTGGAACAGGATTGGCCTTTAAGTATTGTGAGCAGAGTTAAGAAAAACATCTTCATTATAAAATTTACTTGTGAGTAGTTTTAGTCCTACTTAGCAATGGAGGAACTAAAATCATTTCAGAGATTCAGCTCGGATAGGCCCCCAAAAGTTTGGATTCTTGCCTATATCTTATATGAGCTTGTGAAAGTTTTCATATATCACTTCAGTCCCTCTCTGTCCGCTTTCTATCATAATATTCTTCCCTTTGCTTTCAATTCCTCTCATTTCATACCCTCCTTTCCAACTACTAAGTATGAATAGCTGAACTCCTGGTCCGAATTTGAAGGCTACAATGCATGCCACACAATGCTCTCTCTTTTCAACTCACCTCTTCCCTCCTCCAAAGAGAATGACATAGGTTAGGAGGCGAGGAAAGGAATCTGATTGGTGTAAAACTATAAATCCAGTAGTGCAATTCTCTATTTACCCTTTTCGTTTCTTCTTCTTCCCTATTTTATTTATATGTCACTAACAAGACAATAAGCTATTGGCTTGTAACTGACTAATGAAGTACAAATCACACAAATATACACAATTCATGAACAAACTGCAGTATGACATTCTTCAGTGAATAACAAATTAATGAATAAATCTGATAATTTCTTTAACACTTCGTAAACTGAGAAAAAATACTGTCTGTAGTATAGATTAGAGTATGAGGTTCATTTCATTGTACACCATAAAAAAGTTAAATGGTAATATTTTAGAGCAGTGGTTCCCAAACTGGGGTGTGTGCCCCCCCTAGGGGGCATGAAGAAAATCCAAGGGGGGTGCACAAGGCTGTGAAAATTTCATAGCAAAAAATTTTTGCGTCAAGAAAACCTATTTGTGGTTATTTTTAATTGTACAATTACTAATTGAATTTTTGTTAAAAGGACTTTGGATGATGGTAAAGGAGAGGTGGAGAGGCATGAGGGTTTTTCAAAAATCAGAAAGGAGGCCTAATGCTGAAAAGTTTGGGAGCCTCTGTTTTAGAGAGAAAGCTCTTGGGAGTATATTCTCCTATGTTGCTATAGTTTCTAATAGAAGGATGAGATAAAATAAGAAGATAAATGGAAGTGTTCAGAAAGGCAATGTCAGTGGCTGAAGTGCACTCTCCTTCATTGTTTAAAAACCACCTACAGAATCTAAAGGTTTTTAATGTAATGGATGGAGGGATTAGCCTCTTGTTCTTGATCATCAGCACAGCTGTGCACAACTTCAAATTGCCACACAGATTTTAAGTCACTTAAAAAAAACTCAGGTAGCCATTCAGAACACTGCTTTGGACAATGTGTATCTTGCTAGTCTCTTAACAAAGATGGACTATTTCTGCAAAAACTGACATGCATGGGGTGAAGAGGAAAGGAACATTCCTTGGATGGACATGCATAAATTCTTTAAGTTTTGCTCTTGATCATAAAATTAGCTCACAAATATAACAAATAACTGATGCATATGCACTGATAGCAGTTCTCAGAAAAACTTGCCCTCTTTCCACTGCATATATCTTCATTTATATTCACAAGTACCACAGTGTTTAGAATCAGAGTCTGTTTTCTACTATTTGCTTCAGTCAGTGATAATGCATGAAACAAGCTGCTGAACCTGAAATACTGGGAAAAGCAACAGTATTTTCCCCTCCCACAGCCCAAGTAAATTGACTGTGCTTTTTCTCACTAAATGGATTTTCCCTAACATTTACAATATAGACCCTATTTTTGAATCATTTAATTTTTTTGTACTTGACAAGAAAGGTCAATATGTTCAACTTCCAAAGCAGATTGGAGGATTTATCATGAATTCCAGACTTTTCATTTGTAGAGTTGCCTTAAGGTAGCTGTCACTGTCTGTTGCAGCTTCTGTCTCTGATGCACCAGCCTTATTTAACTGTTCAAGCATATCAAGTATTTGTACAGCTTACGGGCTATCATGTACGTATTCTCCTAGATGCTTCCAAATTAATTCCTTTCACAGGATTTTCTTGTGGGTGCTGAAAGCTAAGGAAAACACAAGTGGTAGGTGGAAGGCAGATGTCTCTGGTGGCGAGAGCGCAGTGCTCTACTTTGTAAGAGATGAAAGATTAGCTTGTGCTTAAGGGTTGGGAACTGAACACAAACAATCTCAGATTTCCTGTATGACCTTTGACAAGTCAGGTATTGAATGATAAATAATCCTTTCTCTTAACCCTTTGTCTTGGTCTATTATCCAAGCCTTTCATGCCAGGCAGGGTTTGTTTTGTTTGTAGAGCACCTACCGAAACCAGAACCTTATTAAGTAGAGCCTATTGACACTACTAGAGGAGGAGTAGTTTGTAACTGGCTCTAGAACTATATTCTAGGATGAATTCTGAGATAAAAAATCTGCCTAACAGTAATTTCTCAGAGTGCACTTCAATAATTGGCAATATGGTTTCTGTCGGTACAGCGGTATGTCTGTCCTCAAGATGACAAGTTAGAAAGGATTAAGAAAAGATGTATAGGAATAGTTTAAGGGCTGGAAATTATGCTTTTCGGGAACAGACTAATGAAGCTCAATCTATTAAGGTTACTCCAACGAAAGTGAAGATGTGATTTGAGCACTGTCTATAAGTACCCACAAGAAGAGAAAATTTCTAATAGGAAGGAGTCCTTTAGTTTCAGCTTGCAGACTTTAGATCTCATTATGTCATTGTCTGCTAACTTGACAAAATGCAGAATAGAAATAAGGCTCAATATTGTTCCAGTGAACATGGTTATTGGACAAACTTAACCCCGGATATCATTGATTCTCTGTCACTTGAAGTCTTTACATTTAGAACAAAAAATATGGACTTAATGCAGAAAACACCTGAGGAAATTTTATAGCCAGTGTTATTCAAGAGGTCAGATTAGCTCATCATAACATTTCCCTCTGGCCTTAAGATCTGCAATATACTTCTTTAAAGACACTCCAGATACTTGAAGAAACATTCTCATAGTTTGTAAAATGTTTTGGGATCCTTTTGGATGAAAGCTGTTATGCCAATGTACTGTCGTTATCACAATATTTGCATTCATATGTGTTTCAATGCCTTTGGAGACAACAAAGTTAGTAGAATCAGATGCTTTTCCCTGCTTGTCTAGCTTCTGTGTCATGGGGATGCCAAAACTCCTTTTTAAGCTCCCATGATCCCTCAGATTTTAATTCCATAACTCTCTAACCTCTAAAGCTCCATAACATGAGGATATGCTGCAGGACACATGAGGACTAGACACCATTTCCTCTGCAACACAATAATGAAACAAACAAGGAGTCCTGTGGCACTTTTAAAGACTAACCAATTTATTTATCATGTTAGCTTTCATGGAAGAAAATCCCACTTCATCAGACACTTTGAAGATGAGGAACTTCCAGAATGGGAGGAAAATAAATGCAGGGAAATGTAAGACATAGGATCACTTCCCTGCATTTATTGTCCTCCCATTCTATAAGCTCCCCATCTTCAAAGCGTCTGACAAAGTGGGATTTTCTCCCACAAAAGCTCATGCGATAAATAAATTGGTTAGTCTTTAAAAGTGACACAGGACTCCTTGTTTGTTTTGTTGAACTAGACTAACATGGCTATCCCTTTGGTACTTGTCAACATATTAATGCTGTGCCCTTATCAATGAACAATCATCCTTTTTTTCAACTTGCACATACTGCATTCACAGTTCTACCATCTCCTTTGGTCTGAAAACAGAGACTGTCTACCCTCCTATAGTTTGAAGATTAAGACCTTGGAAAATCTTTTTGGGTTATGTTCCTTGGATTAAATACTTTAAAAACCCACCTTATTATTTGGTATAACCCAACACATTCTACAGCCCCAAAAATGTACTATTGAGGAATCTGTAAGCCAGTGACACACATTCTACCTGACATAGATGGTTTAACAATACACAGGAATGAAGGAGAAATCCCAGTGGGGTTGGGAAATCTCCCTCATCCTTCTTTTCATGTTTGTTGACATAGTTAAATCTCTCTTTGGAGCTTAACATGCTAACTGGAATGCTATCTCTGCAATATCTGCATGGAATCCAGGAAGTCTCCATAGCTTAAACACACCTATCCCACAACTAAAGCCATTTGGTTGTATGTCCCACCAGCACCACCTGATTTATTTGTTTTGAGGCTGGTAATTTTCCAGCTCTAGCCAACATCTTTGGTATACACCTATTGCCTGGTCAGAGTATAATCATTAAAAGTTAATTGCTCTCCATTGTATCTAGTCTGGGAGAGAGGCACGTACAGGTTTGTCAGATACCCAGACATAAAGCTATTCCATGAAAAGGTGAATTTCATGAGGACAACTTCACAATATCAACCAGAATTCCTAAAGTGTACAGACAGATTCCCTGAATTGTCACAAGGTCACATTGTCAAAAACCATAAGACAACTTGTAAGATCCACATTCCAATGGAATGCGCACAACGTCTTGTCTGTATGGAAGGATAAAAAGCTAACCTCGTCATTGCTATTACATGATTTTCTAATAGCAAGTGGGAGGTCAGCTGAACACCTACACTATGAACCTAATCAAACTCACTATCAGAGAGGATGACATATTTGTCTCACCATATTCTGCAGTCCTCCTCCCAAGCCATTCTCCTCCATGTTCCAGTTACCCCCAGACATGGACAAATACAGTAGACTATTTTGCTGGGTAGGATTGAATGCGAAAATAGAGTCATTATCATCCTACGGAAAATAGTTTGCAGATATTGGGCAAATCCCCCCTCATTTGCATCTTTTGTATACATTTACACCTGTAGAGAGTGAATATGGAAGTGCAGATTTCTCATTTAACTTCATATTATACCCCCTTAGAATAATGTAAATTATACAAGGTTCAAGGTGACAGTGAGTCAGTCTTCTACTTGGTTTTACCATTCCTTACTTATTGCAAGGAACAATACAATATAAGAAATTAAGAGTGATCACATATAAATTATTTTTGTAGCCCACACAGATATTGAAATACCAATGTAATTTCAATCAACATAGCAATATTTTCTTTGAGGGGTGTGATGCAAGAGAATAGGGAGGAAGAATAAAAGAAGTCAAATACATTTTTGAAAGAGTAAGTTTCCTGCCTTTCAAATAGGAAGTTACATTACCTCTTCTCACTTACTGTATGGTACAATGGAATTTCACACTCATTTTTCCTATTTAGAGGGTCTTTCAGTCATCAGAAATTTTTAGTGTCACTTCCTGGAAAGAAATATCTATTCTGAGAAAATTTCTCTTTCTCATTTTGAAAAGTCTTGAAGGCAAAAGATATTTTTATGGCTAAAGCCAACAGAACTTCTTCAGGTACATTCTGGCTGTCTGCTCCCTAAATTGCTTCTGAGTTATTTATCTTCAGTTTCACCTTCCCACTTTCAGATATCATCATTGTCCCCTACAAGTTCAAGCACAACTGTAGGACTCAGAAAATCTGATGAATTTTTCAACCTTTTCCACAGACTTCACATGTGACCTTGGGAAAATCTCACTTCTATATATTTAAAAACTCTAAAATAAAGGAGAAATATTTCCCTACCTCATGAGCATGAAATTCTAATTCATCTGCGTTTGCATTTGCATAGCCATTCTATGAGAGTTTCTAAAAGCATAATGGAGGAATTATTAATTTTATGTAATATGCTTACACTACTAATTCATATATGATCTTTTGGGGACGTGAGGTTTAATGCACATCTATCTTTCCATCCCTATTCCCCTCCCCAAAGAAGAAGAAAAAAAGAATCCTTAACAGCTTTTATTCAGCTTTCCTTTCCCTCAGTCTTGCGTTAACTGTGCACCAGGCTGTTATCCCACTTTGAAACTCAGAATAGCCAAAGTGCCACTCTAAATTTTTACCAACTGCTAATGGGCCAAAGGGATAATACGACACCTAGGGACTCTCTAGAACACAGTGAAGCCATAATTAATCCTTTTAAACTCAGTCACAGGGGAGGGAGACATGGTGTAGGAGCCACTGAACCAGCTCTCTGCCACCTGAGGGGGCCTCCATTCTGGGGCAGTGTGCTTGGGGTTGATTAAATTGCATTTATCACTGCTTTGCATAAAAAGAGCTACATAAAGTGGCTACCATGAAGCTGAAGTCTTTGTAAGATCTCGCTCTGCATTTCAGCACAGAGTCTTTGTGCAGGGTTTGCTGGATGCAATATGATGGCCTCTGAATATTCCCACAGTTGACTAAAATGAATATATCTCAGCATCTATTTGACACCCTTCCAGAACTCACTCAACCTCGGAGGTCTCTATTCAGTGTCTAGGCCTAGTGTGCATTTCCTTCACTAAAACTAATTTAGACAATTACACTTCATTCAAGGCTCAATTACAACCTTGTAGAGGCCTAAGAAAATTTTCATTTTATTGTCAGCTTGGCTTCTCAAGTAAAAAAAAATGTATCATTCAACTCAAACAAAACATGATATGTAACTATTTTCAGAAAGTGCACTTTTCTTAAATATTCAATGAAAAAATGTGTCTGTTCTCCATGGCTATTCAATCATTTCATTCATTTTGTTGTATAGGTCAGTCTAATTTTTGCTCTTCTGTTCTTCCAGTGGTAGAGCCTAGCCCCATCATTCGTCCTCTGTCCCAGAAGCGAACATTCTCCGGCTACCTGAGAGGAGCTTCTACAAGTGTCATCTTCACAGCATTTTTCAAAAACTGTTGGAAGAGGAGGGATGTGCTATGTGCATGTTTAGCCTTCTCCATCTACTCCTTACCGTGGCTCTCAGCTGTTTCCCAAACATTTTCAGCAGCTAAAAGTGCCAGGTTTAGTTTTCTAGGGGTTCCTTCTATAGACTGAACTTCAGATTGATCTCCTACCCAGAAACCTGGAAAGCTATATGCCATATGGACATCCTTGATGGGGTAATATTTCCTCACTTGCAGGCACCATGTCCAGAGGTTTAAAACAAGGAAAACTGTATTGGGGGTAAAGCAAGGGTTAGGGGACAACAACATAAATTTGAGAAAAGTAGCAATTAATAATTTAGCAACACTAGAAAGTTGTTCTGCAACACCAGCACCCAGAGTGTCTTAACAATAGTCCTAACCTCATTCCTTCTGGTAGCTGGGAGTGGATGGTGCGTTCCAGCCACTTCTCTCCATCCCAGCTCCCCACTCCCAGTAACTTATCCTGGGCTAGTGGAATACCAGAGATGCTGACTGGTCAGTGTGGCCCAGGTTGCTCCAGGGGTTTGGCACTTAGATTCATAGATTTTAAGGTCAGATAAAACCAATATGATCATCTAGTCTGACGTCCTGCACAATGCAGGCCACATAACTTGCTCTCCACTCTTGCAATAGACACCCAACCTATGACTGAGTCACTGAAGTCCCCAAATCATGGTTTAAAAAGACTTCAAACTACAGAGAAACAGCAAGCAATCCATGCTATAGGGGAAAGCAAAAACCTCTGAATGCCCCTGCCAATCTGCCCTAGGGGAAAATCCCCTCGGCTGCGTCTACACTTGTAAATTAAGTCGATTTAAGCTTGCTTAAGTCGACTTAATTTACCCTGCATCTACACTACAGTTTCTTTAAGTCGACTTAAGCAACTTGCTTAAGTCAACTTAAGGAAAATAAAATCGACTTAATGAAAATTAAGTAGACTTTATTAAACCTAGATTTAGGTTGACTTAGGGCTTAAAGTCGACTCCCTAGAGTCGACGTAAGCCAGTGTAGATGTGGGGTAGCCCTAAGTCAACTTAGGGCAACCCCAGGACTGCACCAATGCCCTCCCTGCCGGGGGCAAGGCACAGAGGGAGCTTGGCATGCCCCCCCCCAAAGGGCAGGGCAGAGCCCTGCCCACCCTGCCCCTATGCCCTGCCAGGGTCCCTGCCTCCTTTGCCCCATTGTACCTATGTACAATGGGGCAAAGGCTGAGCCCCCTGGCACTGGCAATGGTAGCCACTTTATGTGCCCCCCCCACCCCCGTGGACCTACCCTAGGTCCCCCTAGCCCCTAGAAGCTGACCTAGGTGTCCAGTATGGACACTCCAGGTCGACTTTTAAGTTCCCTCCAAAGTCGACTTAAAATTTAAGTGTAGACTCACTAAGTCAACTTAACTAAGTCGACTTAAATTTCCAAGTGTAGACATAGCCCTCCTGACCACAAATATGGCAATCAACTAATTCAAAAGCACATGAGCAAGACTTGCCAGCCAGACACCCAAAAAAGAATTCTTTGCACCAACACAGAATCCATGACATCTAAACATCTCATCAAAGGCTATTGACATATTTACCACTTGTAGTCAAAAAATCAGTTAACTGCCAAATTAAGCTGTCCCATCATACCATCCCCTCCATACATTTATCCAGCTCAATTTGAAGCCAGCTAAGTTTTTTGCACCCATTGCCCCCCTTGGAAGGCTATTCCAGAACTTCACACATCTAAAGGTTAGAAACCTACATCTAAAATCAAGTCTAAACTTCCTGATAGCCAATTTATACCCATTTCTCTTGTGTCCACATTGCCATTGAACTTAAATATTTCTCCTCCCTCACTGGTATTTATCCCTCTGGTGTATTTATAGAGAGCAATCATATCTCCCCTCAGCCTTCTTTTGATTAAACTAAACAAGCCAAGATCTTCGAATATCCTCTCATAAGATAGGTTTTTCATTCTAGTAGCCCTTCTCTGCATATGTTACAATTTGAAATTGTCTTTCTTAAACATGGGAGACCAGAATTCCGCCCAGTATTCCAGATGAAGTCTCATCAGTGCCTTGTATAATGGTACTAATGCCTCCTTGTTTCCACTGGAAATACCTCATCTGATGCATTCTAGTACTGCATTAGCTTTTTCACAGCCACATCACATTGGTGGCTCATAGTCCGACTATCTACAAGCTCATTATTAGCCTAATTAAAAACAGATGCAAATTATTTATTTAGAGATTCAACCATGCTTAGATTATCCTTAACTTCTATCCCATCTTCAGTGTTTAGCAGACCCACTTCTTCCTCCTTTGTTATCTTTCTAGTTATATGACTATAGAATCCTTTACTGTTGGTTTTAATTCCCTTTGCAAGACCTAACTCTGCTTGGCCTTTCTCACTTTATCTCTACATGTTCTGACCTCCAAGAGGTATCTTTCCTTGTTGATCCCTCCCATCTTCCATTCCTTGCAGACTTTCTTTCTCTTAATCACTTGTCTGAGATGTGTACTCATCCAGCTTGATCTACAACTTTTGCTATGAATTTTTATCTCTTCCTTGGGATGCAGGCTTCAGATAGTTTCTGCAAGTTTGACTTGAAGTGCTTCCAAGCATCCTCCATCTTTAGATCCAAGAGTTCTTCAGTCCAATTCACTTCCCCAACTAATTCCTTTAATTTTTTTTAAAGATAGCCTTTTTGAAGTTTAAGACCCTAGTCACAGATTTTACTTTGTTTATTCTTTCATTTAATTTGAACTTAATTAGCTCGTGGTCACTTGAACCAAAGTTGTCCCCTACAACCAGTTCCTCTATTACAGAGGTCAGCAACTCCCGGCACGCGTGCCAAGCCTGGCATGTGGGCCTATGCATCACAGTACACAGGGCTCCTGGCTCTGTGGTGGAATGACTGCTCCCCCCTGCTGGACACGTTCTCTAGAGTGCACAACTCCTGCCCCTTTCTGGCCCCACCCCTGGAATCTTTCTGGTCCAGCCCCCAGCACCTGCTGAGGACTCAGAGGGTGGGGCTGGCACAGAGGCCAGCAAACATTGCCAACCCCTGCTCTATGAGGTCCTCACTACTCATCAATACCAAATCCATTGGAAAGAGGGATTAAACCACTGCAAGCTTTGCACTATTTGAACAAAGGGTGCAGATAGAAGGGGAAAAAAAAAAGATTTGGGTGATGGACAAAATAAAATAAGATTAAAATAGGGAAGTGTAATCCCAACAAACTAGCTATTTATTATAAGAGAAGTCTGTTTAGGATTAGCAAAAGATGACCACGAACTCCATCTTGCAACCACCAACAGTAAGAAGGAATAGAGGATCAGATATAGCCATTCTGCCTTTTGTAACCACAGGTGGGGAAGATATGAGGACATGCATGGTGCAGATACAGCCCAGCAAGTGCTGTTACTCAAAATATTCCAATCTCATACCCCAGAGGTGCAGCGAGAATCCACACTGACAAGTGGAACTCTTTTTGTCAGTGGCATCCGACCACATATTTACAGCATTATTAGTACTGAGAAGCTTTTGCCGAGGAGGAACTTCTTTGAAATCTACCAATTCTCTTTGCCTGCCCATACGATTTCAGTTATAATCAATTCTTCTTTTAGTTTTAATCAAGTCTTTAAAAATTATTTCTCCACCTTCGTGACATATTTGTTAATGCACTTTGAGCACCAACAGAGTTACCTTGTATAGTACACTAACAAATATTTCCTAATGTAAGGAGTTGACAATTTACATGTAATTAGCTAAAATAAATCCAGCTATTCTTAACCCATGCTAATTCTTTCTTTCTTTTTGTTGCATTTGGTGACGTTAGAGTCATTTCTCAACATTTCCTAGATCTTTAAGGGAAATTAGGGCATAATTTTAGATGATCTTCCAGATTTATTTTAAACTTTAAAGCCTTTGTCATTTCAATTTTGAACGCTATATTATGTAACTATAGATATATATTATTTTACTAGAAAGAATCCTTCTAATACTACAAAATGATTTTTAGAGCTGCTGTGATGAAGAAAATGAGAATAATGAATAGATGGGAAAAATTCATGAATATAAACTCCTGCTAATGACTTTTTGAACTACATTAGATGTGGACACAAATTTCATAAAAATGAAAATGAATTGTAATTTATACTTAGAGATGTGAATATTCGTTATATGTATTGTTTGATTATAAAGAAGAGGGGGGAAGATTTCAATATGAGTTTTCCCTCTCTCCAATAACTCACCCCACTCCATTCAGCATATTCCTATTCCTCTTCAGTTTTAGTAGAAAAACTCAGGTCTTTAGAGAGAAACAGGATTAATTACCAAAGGGGTAGCCGTGTTAGTCTATTGCAGAAAAACAGAGTCCTGGGGGACTTTTAAAGAACAACAGATTTATTTATTGCATGAGCTTTCGTAGGAGAAAATCCCACTTCGTCAGACGCTTTGAAGACCTTTGAAATGGGATTTTCTCCCACAAAAGCTCATGCGATAAATAAATGTTAGTTTTTAAAAGTGCCACAGGACTCTGTTAGGATTAATTATAAAACTCTGAGTTAAGGAGGAAAAAGCATTGACAACAAATTCTATAAACCTGCTGTTGGGACAAAATAGGAAGCTAAATTGTGTTTTTTTTGTCACTAAAGGAGTGTACAAAAAAGTGTATCTTTGTCTGCCAATACCTTCCAGTTTTGTGTCATCCACATCAGAGCAAGGTACACTATTCACTCCACTGCTTTATGATACTGGCAATGTGGGAAGGAGAAAAGAACCAAAGACTTAAATCTTGGCAGATATGGAAAGTAAGGCAAGAACTGATGTGCAACTACCTTGATTAAACTGTATTTACTTGTACATGTTGGGTCAAATACAAAAATCACTTCTACAAATGTTTACTCATGTGATTGCTCTTTACTCATACCTCTAACTTCTCTGGCATTAGTAGTGAAATACACATTAAGTGAATGTTGCAAGAGAGACAAGGCGGGTGAGGTAATATCTTTTATTGGACCAACTTGTGAGATTTCAGGTTTTTAGCAGTGATGGCATCATCCTTTGAAGTGGTGAACACATTTATTTCCTGTTTAAATTACTGAGAATTAAAAACACTCTGCACATTCTTAGGGCCCAATAGTATGGATTTGAACTTCTTCCTTTGTCCCTTATTTGTTCACTACTCACATAATTTTTTTAATTAAAAGTCAAATCTCTTCACTTGAATAAGGATTGGTCTGTTGGCCCTTATTGCAAAATAAAAGACTGAGATCTGCTGTGTCCCTTTTCAGCTTCTTTGTTTCTTTTTCAGTTCTGACCTTCTCTTCCTCTCAGTTTAGTTGTTTGCTCAAAAGTTCTTGGCCCAGATTTAATTGTTTGTGTATCAGTGAAGCAGAAGAGAGAAAAGTGATGTAAAAGAAGCTAGTTATTCCACTTAATATTAGGGAAAATACTAAAGAAAACCACCATATATCAGCAAGTCATATTTTTTCAGCGTCAGGTTTTGATTCTTGACTGTTTGGAATAAGATGAGGATAAACCTGAGAATTAGAAGACTTGCAAAGCTCTCAAACTAGGTTTGCACATTTCCAAATTTATAATGTTTGAAAAAGTGCTCCTATAATATATATATGAATGTTTCCTTTATTTTTCAAAAGTGAGTCATTTTTTAAAATGAAATCATTGGCTTTCTTCCTCATCAATTGCACACCATCTTCAGCTAACTAAAACCAGACAAACTTTTGGGCAATTCTTTTTAAAAACAACCCTAATTTTGATCTGACCAGAAACTGCCTTTATTTTGCTTGTTTATTTGCCAGTTTAAACTTAATAATACAGATTTACCAATATATTGAACAGAAATTTGTATAATAATGACCACCTCTAGAATGTCAACTGGGTAAGACAACTGAGTTTCCTCATCACAAGGGGGGTGGGGGGAGGGAGGGAATCACTTAAAAAAACAAACAAACAAACAAACACTAACAAGCCTGCCTGAATGTGTTCAGTTGTAGTGTAATAAAAATGAGATCTGTTAACCATGCTAAATCCTGGTTTAATGAATCAAAGGGAAGGACTGTAATAGAGCAGGATTTATTCTTATGTTAGCCCTAGAATCTGGGCCTGTTGTGTATTAGTGATTAGTAAGTAAAAAAAGAATTAAGAGCAATACAATTCTCAACAAAAGAAAAACAGCTATTTTTCTCCATAATGATGTGTAATACTATTACTTTAAGTAGCTATAAAGTATTTCACAAGACACAAGGCTGATTCCGCATCTACCGAAGTTAATGGAAGATTTGTCTTTATTATTCCACCTTGTCATTTTATCAATGCTATTGTTTTGCATATAATTTCTTGCTTTGTCCAGATAGTGTTTAATTATTAACGCTCAAGTCTGAAAATGCACAGCAGTTTGAAAGCTTGGTTTCAACACCACCCTTCCTCACCACCTTGCCTTCCCCCTTTTCCTTCATGGCACAGTTCTTTTAGGACTTGTGCATCCATGTCTTCCTCCAACATCTTATTCAGTAGTTGGCCCTCAAAAGGTATGGAAGACTGGAGGAACAGGTTCTAGCATGTATAGTAGAACTCACATAGGCTGATGAATAAAATACTTGCAGTGTGTCATACAGCTTTGTTCCACGGGTCAAAGAGAGTACAGTACTGTGCCGTGTAGCACAGGATCTAGGGAATTTCAGGGAAATCCCACAAAGAGGGCATCAGCAAGATCAAGAGGATACAATGAGTATGTCAGAGAGTCCTAGTTAAGATCCACAGGTTCTAAAAGCTTTTCATTCAAGGAGCTGGAGAGGAGTATAAGGCCCTTTGCATTTATTTTCTCTCCTTCCATTTCTCATACTTTTATTTGGTTTCTTCTATCCACCTAAATGTAGACTGGCTCTTTGTATCTTGGATCCTAGAACAAATAACCACATTTTACTAACCCCCACCCTTTATCCTCACTCACTCTGAGTCTAGGATCAGAACTAGACTTTTTTTTTTTTTGAGTAACTTTTTGAGGCTTTTGTTAGCAAAGAAGCATGGCAATAGGCTGCTGCATGTTCTGGATGACGGAATGCACTTTTCCATCTACTCTAAGAAATATTAGGGTCATATGAGCAGCTTTCTGCTTTCAGAGTGAATTTTAAATGTATTAGTTAATACATTCACTAAAATGTCAGTATTAATAATAATTACTCATGTTTGCAAGTTTCCTGCTGTTTTTATCTATATTTAAAAACCAGAGTTTCATTTTATAAGGGCTTCGGGGTTCACATGCAACTTGTGTATTCTAAAGACAGCTAGGCAGTTGGGTGGAAAGCTTCAGCACAACTCTTACCTGCTGCATTTAACAAAACAAATTAGCCATGGGCATTCAAATAAATCCCATTGTGTGAACATGCATATTGATTTGCACTGTTTCCTTGATTCCTATTGCAGCCTCTCTGTGCAAAAGTTATATTAAAAAAACCCAGTAAGTTTCAAAAGAGTAAAAAATTAATATCTGGGTAATCCCCAAAATACATCATTTGAAGTTTAAAAATCTACACCTGTTAGAAAAACAAAATAGGTAGTCCCAGAGGTGGATCAAGTCAACTGTTACTCTTTATTGCCTGCTCATTCTTGTAGTAACCTTGGGAGGGAAAGGGTTAACACCGGGTCCTAGAGGAATCCCAGGAGAGTCAATAGGACCAGAGTGCAGGTTATTGAATTGGAGCAACAGCCCTGCCTGGTTCCTGTTTGGTGGGAGCAGAGCGCCTGGAAGGAGCAGGAGGAGGCCAGCCAGCCAGGCCTGGGGAGAATCCAAGGACATCCGTGCTTAAGAAAGGTCCAGATTGGTAACTGACCAAGTGTGAGTAGAACAGGGAATGTTTACCTAGACACATTCAGGTATTTTCTTGGTTTTGGTTCTTTTTTGGATTCCTCTGTGCTGAGCATATGTAACCTCCCCCTCCTCCCCATCCTTTAACTATCCAAGTTAAATCCCAGAGAAGCAACTCTCTGTGTTTCTTAGCTGTCCTTTTAATTAAACATTTACCTTTTAACATAAGCTTTGTGTCTGTGTCCTAAAAGGCAAGAGGTTTTGTGTACATGTGCCTGAGACTGCACAGCCAGCTACTAAAGAGGATTCAGTCCCATTTTCAACTTATACTCAGCTAGGGTTCAGTCGCTCTCTTGTTGGAGGAATAAGGGCGACAGAGTACCTCGCAGGAAGGAATTCCCAAGTGTGCCTTCCTGAGTTTCAAGGGGGTTTTGCATTTGGATGGTGGTAGCAATATCACTCCAAGGCCAGGAAATTGGTAGCCTTGGAGAGTTTTAGGACAAGGCTTTAGGCCCTGTGTTTTTAAGGCCTTTTGCAGGCCCCCACTTCTGCACTGGAAGTGCCAGAGTAGGGAAACAGCTGTGACAGTTCCACCTCGACACCATGAGTGAGCAAGGAGGAGGGGACATTACCATCCTTTTATGCTTAAAAAATATGCAAAAGCTGTCAACAACTCACTAGAGACCCTTATTTGGTTACACTAACACCTAAAAATGAATATTAAATAATTATGTGAAGAATATGATTATCTATGCCTCTATTTGTTGTTTATAGTTTAATAGATAATGCTCAGGCACTTTTTCCTTTAAACTCCTTTAAATTTTTTGCAACAGAAATTACTTAACAGTCCTTAACAAGCAGAGAGGAAAGAAGAAGATGATAAGCAATGTTCCTATGCAGGGGGAGAATATAGCCTACTTCATTCTGGGAAGAGAGGAGAGAAAAAGGAAAACAACTTATCTTTTAACTACAATCTCATTTACAAAACAGCAAGGCTTGCCCGTAGTGATCCCTTTACCATAGTAGCTATCATTCAGGCCAGGTGCTCAATTTAACTTTTCGATACAATATCATCAGTCACGAGGTGTTTATGCACAAAACATATGATTACATAAAACTGGTAAAAGGTAAAGGAGCGAAGGAGCAGAAGAGGACTATGGAAAACTTCTTTAATGGTGGCTCAGATGAAATCAGAGCTTCCATATGAGAGAAATCTCTTAAAACAGTACTGGAAGCTGTTCAGGCTGCTGCTTTGCATGTGAAGTCCAAAAGGTATTGAATGAAAGCCCAAAAGAGAAGGTCAGAGTCCTGGTATAAGGGCAGGTCCCTAGATTTGCTCACAGGTAGAAGGAAGGAGGAGGCAAGGACAAATATACCACAACTGGGTATATACCAAGAAATCCAAGTTACAAACCAGTGGCCCAGTATGAGACCCCATGAAAGTACTTTGTGTGCGACTCTATTGAGCACAGAGGTGTTGCCCCAAACTCAAGCTCCATCCTACACAAATGGGTTAATGTGAGCTGAGAATCTCAGCCCTAGCTCCTAATGTAGTCACAGCCTTAGATGGTATTAGAGATGAGGTCCTCTTCTTGGACCTTCTTAGTAGCGGACAAGGAGAGGGGTTTCCTTCCTGTTCCTTCTATGCAAGTGTTTTCTACCGTTCTTGTGTCCCTGGTTGGAAGAACCCTTAACTGTATGCCTGGATTGAGATCATAGTGCTCAGGGGTGCACTTCTCCATGCCTCTGCCTGACATACAGAGGTGTCTAGTGAGCTATTTTTGGAGTGTGGCCTCATTGCTCGTTCCATATGGAATCTTCATAATCTGTGTTCACATGCCTGACAATTTCATTTTGGAAAAGTTCAGCAACTTTGAGGCAACATGAGCTTACCTGAGGCAGGAGGGGGCCACTTGCCACTGAGCAGAAAAAGGCTGAGGGACAGAAAACAATTCTTGAAACCTAAGATCTTCAGCATAATAGTCACCACTTCACATGTGTGTGGGGGCAGATAATGGTCAGGGAAAGACCTCAGCCCCTGCAGACCAACCCAAACTCACTACAACTATAAAAGTTATAAAAACTACACCTATCTAGTATTTACAGGCAGATGGGGATGAAGCCAGCAGAAACTACAGGCATTTAGAAGTTTCTATCTCAGGCCACAAGCAGTCAGAAGGAATTGGAGTCAGTTCTCACTGCCCCTTATGCCCTCAGTTTAGAGCATGAGGAAGAGAATAGCACAGACGAAGACCAACAGATATTACTAGAAACCTATTTTCCAGTCTCAGACAAAAGGGTGTATATGTGCACCCCCAGTGGAACATGCATGGGGACAATCAATCACTTGAAGAACTCAAAAACCTCCTTATACCGAATTTCTCCCAAAATATATTGTGTATGCATACCAGTATCTTCTGAAAATCAACAATGAAGCATTGGTTTAAAAAGAAAAACACACAAAGAGCTTGCTTAGAAGTAGACATAAGGAAAAATGTATCTGTCAAATACTGATGGCACCAAACTTGACAGTTCCCCCCCGCACAGTCCCCCAAAAAACCTCACCAAAAACAAAGCAAGCAAGCAAGAAATCAGTTATTTCTTCTAACCAACTTATTCTTACCATTTCTGGCATTTTAAAAAATCCTTAATCCTTTCTCTTAGAGTGCTTTAATTAACACATTCACAATTCAATATGAAACTTCCTAATAAGCATGCCATTTTCTAAACAATAAGCCAAGAATTGTTTTTCATAACTGATACAATAAAAAGTAGGCAGTTGTTTCTGGAATGCAAAGAAAGGAAAAATAAGGATTTTGATTCTTCATTAGAAGTTAACAGTAAAACTTCCCATCACTTCAACAGGAGTTGAGGTATAAAAATACTTAGTATTTTTGAAAATCCTGTGTTGAATATCTGAATTAAGTAGTGAGTTTGGAAGATAGTAGGCCCAGTCTTCTCCTGATTTATTCTCTTTGGTAAGAAAAAATAATGATAGAACATTGCATGTTCATACATTCACCTTGTTCCAGAATTCTACTTTAAATTCTACGGAAAAGGACCAATTCTTCTTTACAAAAAAGTTCTTTAAAGTGAAAAAAATACACACCTAGACCAGGTGTTCAGCCTTTTTAGACTCCTTGTGTTTCCCATTGTCATTGATCTCATTAGATATTTTTACTTTAAGTCTTTCTTGATCAATTTTGTGCTTTCTTCCATAGTGTAAGGAGCAAAAGTTTTGGACAGAATACATATGACAAATCTGGTTCTTTGGAGAGTCTACCTAACTTAGTCCCTGTCCACACCAGGCTTTCATTAAGTCAACTTAAGAAATTCCTTAAGTCAACTTAATGAAAGTTTAGGTCGACTTAATAAGAACCACGGTTAGGTCGACCTAACCCTCAAGTCCACTTTATTAGGTCGACTTACTAAGTCCCCATTCAGGGAAACTACTTTGTTAAGTCGACCTAACTTTTTGTAGTGTAGACATAGCCGAAAACAGCTCTTTAAGCCTTCTTAACTGGTAGACTACTATTTTATCAGCTTTATTCCCTTTCTTATTAAAGGAACACTAAGCTCAGTTTCAGTTCCCTTATAGTTCTCATTAAATCCCAAGGTAGCCCCTTCCTCTCCAGCCTTTTACATGCATTTTACATGCATTTTAATGTATCAATTTGTGAGATTATGTATTTTATATAGTTTTCTTGTTTGGCTGCTGATGTAACAGATTCTGCCCCACAATACTACTTTGGACACTTCTCATAGTAGTGAATTGCCACTTACTTCAACATGCAATTTTTCAACTTAGAAGTTGCCCATATCTTGTAATATAATACTATTTATGGTCCAATGTGGATTAGCTCCTAAGCCTTTGGAATCTCAAGTCACATAAAAAAAAAATCAATGCACAATTAAATATTAATATTAAACTTCAATAGCCCACTGAGAGTTATATTTTTTGGGGAAAAACATTTTATGATAAAAAGCAAAGACTCTGAAAAGCTCTAAAATAATTATCTCAGATACTGTTAACATCCACCCATTATAGCTCCATGAAATTTTGTGACAGAATACAAGCTGAGTTATCTTAAAACCCCATTATCTGTCAATGTGTTATCTTTTTTAGAGTCAGGCACCAATTTAAGATGTCTTATTACATAAAGAGGCCCCCTTTAATATCCTCAGTCATGATTTTGGGTCATGATCAAGGATCAGAATCTTGTTTGGGTAAGAAACTGTTCTCATTTAGAGCATGAAGAATTTTTATACTAATCATTTTATCATAAAGCATACTGTAGAAGTATACATCATCTGCCTTCTCCAATTAATCTCATTGGGCCCCAAAATGGAGTCTTTTAATGAAAATATCAACTCTCATTCCTATTTTAAAGGGGTGCACAAACTCCCCAGCCACAATTTGTTATTTTAAAATTTCTTCCTTGGAAAATGAAGTCTTTTGCAACTATATCAAGGCCTGAGACATGCATTCTTACAAGCTGGAAAGGAAATCCTAGGAAAAGGGAGGTTTTAGACAAGCTCTAGACTAAAGTGAAGCCAAGAAAGACAGATGTGCACTTTAGGAACAATACTGTTTTTTTCTTTTCCTTTTCTTCCCCCCTTCCCCCATTCTATTGAAACTTCTTGTGTAGAATTAGCAAAATGTAACCAATCCTTTAATCGAGTCAGTGATGAGAAGAACTTAATTTTTTTCAGCTGGTTAAGTACTTGCTTTCTCTTATATGGATTATTCAGTCCATCTACTCTCCGTAATGCTTTATGAAATTCATCCATCATTAACTTAATGGAATCAGATCTTCCTGAGTCAAACTGAGAAATTAGGTGTTTGGCTGAAGCAGATAACCAAGATTTATTTAAAAAAAAAAAATTAGAATGCAGATATTAATGTGATAAACCATATGGCATAAGATACAGAGGAGCCATTAAAAATATCAGCATTTATCATCCATTCTCACCCACCACTGCAATTCTAACAGCATGTAGATCTGTGGTAATATTAATTTCTCATATATAGTAACTGTTGGCAAAGGTGGGCTCCTTTATGGTAAGCATTGTACAATAGCTGGCAGTGAAATTCTGATATTTAATGTTACAGGTGTTGACCATGCAAGATGCAAAAATGTTGAAAAAAAATCAGGGCCATTTCCTGTAGTTTGTGAAATTCTTGCAATATCTCAATAATTTTGATTACTTTTAAATGGTAACTGTCTTTTAAATGATGACCACTGAAATGTTTTACCAGGTGATCCAGTATAGAAAGAGTCTCCCTGCTTTCACAACTGTGGACCCCCAAAGAAATGAATTTTACACTGTTAGAGCTTTCTTAAATGAGTTTTTCATGGGTGGCCTGGTTCCTGAACTTCCCAGGTACTATGTCTACATCCTTCTTGTTCTTATCTAGGTGTCTAGTGGAATCAGCTCCTACAACTTACTGACTTCAATGACATGACTTGATCTTGTCCTTGTCTGCCATATACAAACCGTGAAACGTCTTTGAAGAGTTGTGTTCTAGAATGTGCTGTTTCTATAAATAACCCAGCACTGCCTAATAATGGGAGATGGAAAAGAGGAATGTGCTACAACACCTTTTCTGACACAATCAGTCCCTCTCTCCTTATCTATCACACTTGTACACAAATTACCTACAGTACCTGTTCATCTAGATTCTTATAGTGGCACCACCACAACAGGCTGTTGGGCATCTAAGCATGTTCCTTCTGGGGGAGTAGTCTGGCTGGCAGCTGAAAAAGGAGGAGGTGGTGCTGCCTGGTCCCAGAAAGTAGCAGCAGCTGCAGATGGTGAGCCCCAAAAGCATTCCATCACTGGTTGTACCAGTGACAGCACACATGCGTGGTACCATTCCCTGTGGTCAACTTTCCGCTTCATGAATCAGTTCATTATCCTGTCTAAGAGCATGATCCCCACTTCCCCTAAGGAACCTGAATTGTGCCTAACTCCTTCTCCATCTCCCTCTGCTCCTTCCCGACCAATGGAATGGTATCCCTGTCAGCATCAGAATGTCCTGGCAAGTCAAAGACAAGGCAAGCATTATATGACATTTTATCCTTGAAAGAATTTAAGAAATCCGCCCACATAATGAAGCTGTGCTGCCAAAGGCCATAATACTGTTACCTTTTAGCATCCTAGGCATGCAACTGTGACATCGTCCTTCCTTCCCACTCCTTTTGCAACCCACAAGGAAGGAGCTGAGGATAAAAATGGTAAGATCCCTGCAGTGCTATTCTTAAAATGTTGTCGAGTTTACAGTGCACCAAAGGATCAGGTGGAGTGAGTTTTGCTTCCTTTCAGGGATTATATAACTACTTAGCTATTTCTTCTTTAAAGGCTGGACATCACTTAGAGAACATAGCAGCATTCAAGGTGTGGGAATGAAAAAAAGAAGTGGCTTTCCAGTTCTGTGAAAGACACCAAGCCACAGAGAGATTACTGTTAATGGTCAGGCCTCTCTGTAATGCTGAGTGAAGGGATTTGGTATATGGAGTAAGCACCTTTGCTCTGCAGTCAAACCAGAAGAACCACTTTGGATTTTTGCTACACCAAAAGTATGCTGAATTATGCTTACAGGAGTAGGAGGAGATTCAAGAGAAAATTGACTGTTTAGGCTAGTAGATGAAGCTCCTATGAAAGAAGAACCCAGAACATGTTCACCTATTCAATGCCTCCTGTGTGGCCAGGATGTCTGGCCTCTGTATCCAGCAAATAGAATTTAAAAAGCAACAAGGAAAAAGCACACTTCAACCATATTTTCTTCTCAAAACTCTTGAATTGACACTACTAGCCAATCATCTCTCCACTAGCAAGCAACAGTGTGTGGTGTGCAATCACCAGAGTGGATGCTTCACCCACTCCTGCGTCTCTCAGCCTCTGGGGTGTCTCAGCATGGAGAAAGGCCCGAGACTGGGAACTGGGAACCGTAAAAAAAATGTGATGTGGTCACCAGGAGAATGGGCTGCTATTATGTCCCTCAGACAACCAAATAGCATGGCTACCATTTGTAAGGAGAAGGAAAGATGGGAGAGGGGGTCTTTGCACAAGAGTCAAAACTATTCTTTTCCCATCCACCAGGATCTTGCTTCAGGGTTTCATATGTGGACAATATAGGGCACCACAATGCCAATGTACTATCCCCAGCACTGACATAGCATATGATGCCCTATTCATAAGTCTAATGTTTCACAATGTATGCATGGTAAGATGATAAAAGGATTTAAATATAAAATGACTAGAATTTTCCAAGTACAATTTAGAGCCCCAGATCATATTCAGCAACTGTAGGGTCTTTTCTTTGTCAGATTTCAAATTTTAGAAAAAGACAATACTAGTTGATTATTGGGAAATCCCTAATTTTTCTTGTGCATGAGGGTGGGAACTATTCTCAGAAGCACTGTTAGGATCAAAAGTAATAAATAGTGGCTTTCTTACAAAAGGCTACTATTTCACCAGATTTCTGTTGAGAAGCACTCAATTATTTTGGTAGCAAATTCAAAAGAGTTCTGAATACAGAGCTTAGGAATCTGTCCTATGCTTGCCTGAGTAAAGGACAGTAAAGCATGATAATGCTCTGAACATAGTTAGCAAAAATGTTGTTCTGTGTTTGATGAATACTGTATCTCAGTAATACCATAGATGAACAACTTAGCATCTCATTCCGGAAGAGATTATACCTTTTTAGTTTTGATGAGGCCAATTATTTGGTGAATGCGAGAAGATGATGATTTACAGAACTTTATGATACAGAGCTCTAAATCTGAGTTATAGCTCCTTACTAAGTGAAAGACAAAAGTATGTTCCCATCATATATATATTTTTACTCCTATTGCCCTGGAGAGCCAAAAGAGCTTTAGAAATGCAAGTCAGATTATTTTCTGACTTATACATCAACAGAACTATGAATCAAAGCCATAAAAACAGCCATCCATTTCAATGGCAGTAAAATTGTTCCCTAAACTCAAATAGCAGATTTTTATTTCTAAAGAGGAGTCATGATCTAGAAAGAACACTGCTCGACTTCCAGATACCAAGCAAAAGATGCCAGTTGGCAGAAGGGAAAACACACTTGTAAACCATTTGGATTTATTGAGGCCTGGTCTACACTACATAGTTTATTTGACACAAAGCATCCTACCTTGAAGTAGCTGTGAAAGTGTCTTCACTTACACTTGATTCCCATGGGTGTAAAAATCCTGCTACATCATCTTAATAACATCACCTGCTGAGGCAGTGTAACCTTCGGGTGGGCTAAATTCATTTAATTGCCCCTCTCCAGTGCCCCACAGAAATCAATCCCAACCCCTATGGGGAAAGCAGCCGGAGACCCAGGATCCAGTCTGTACAGGACTCACAGCGAAGCTTGCTCAGAGCTACACTCACACATTAAAATACTACTAAAAACAAACATAACAATGAACTTTATTAACTACTAACTGAATGAACCTTATCCTAAGAAAACAAACTACAATTAACCAAGAACAATCCCTTGCATGAAAGATACCCAAGAGTCCCAAAGTCTGTGTGGAGTTCACCCAACTCTCAGCTACAGTCTCTGTTCCAGTGTGGAAGCTTGAGTGGCAAGAAATAGCTGTCCTCTTCTTTCTTTGCTGGGATCCTCTGTAGCATTACATGCAGGCTTTCTCTTCTCCTCTGCAACCAGCCCTCAGTCCCATATGCATGTCTGCAAGGTCTGTCGCGAATGACTCCTTTACATGGAGAAAACATCTTGTTCACTCATGGCTCAGCTCCTCTCCTGAACACTGAGCACATGGTCTCCCCTCAAGGCAGCTCCTGCCTGCTGTCTGCTCAGGCTGCTGCTCTCCAGTCATCTGACTGACAACATCACATCACACCAGCAGGGTACACTGTGGAGCATGCTCAAATTGCTACCACTCCCTGCTTCTGGAAGTTTCCAGTTGTGGGTCGCTAATCTGCCCAACAACAGTAACCCACCCTCAGCAGGTCTCTCAGAGATAGCCTTTTCAGGCATATGGGTTACAGCAGCGTAGGTTCAGGATTGACAAAGTTACATCTATTCACTGTCAGTGTAGACTGTTGCTAGCCTGCAGCAGCTGTTCCACAATCCGTCAATCTGGTCACCATTGTGAACGCTGCTGCCCATGGGTCAGGTAGACAGGAAGCAGCCCCTCTCCTTTAAAGCCTCGTTAATTTTTTAAAGGTCTTTTCCTAATTGCCCAGTTTGGTGAACAGACCTAACAGCTCTGCATTGTTGAGTGTAACTGCCCAGCTCACCATACCAGCTACACAATGCAGACATGGTCCTGCCTGGAGAAAATAGGGGTTATTGGATCATCTGGACCTACATTGCCATGGAATCACTTCATTTATTACATCGCTTAGGCATTTCATTCCCCGTGTCATCAGTGTCTGTGCTCTCCAGAAGCACTTGTATTGATAGAGGCTATGTCTACATTTGTTAATTTAGGTCAACTTAACAAAGTCAACTTAAGAAAGTCGACTTTAAGTCGACTTTAAGTCAACTTAGCATGTCCACACCTAAATTTTAAGTCGACTTTGGTGGGACCCTACAAAGTCGACCTAGAGCATCCACACTGGATGCCTAGGTTGACTTGCAGGGGGTAGGGGGACCTTGGACTGGTCCACGGTGGCAGGGGGGGCACCCCTTGCCAAGTGCCAGGGGGCTCAGCCTTTGCCCCATTGTACCTGGGTACAATGGGGCAAAGGGGGACAGGGACACTGGCAGGGCATAGGGGGGCATGCCAGGCTCTCCCTGTGCCAGCCACCCTGGCAGGGAGGGCAGTGGGGGAGTCCTGGAGAGCCGTAAGTCGACTTAGAGTTGACTTAGGGCTACTCCAGGTCTACACTGGTTTACGTCAACTTTAGAAAGTCGACTTAAGCCAACAGTCGACTTAAAACAAGGTTTAAAAAAGTCGACTTAATTTTCCTTAAGTCGACTTAAGCAGCTTGCTTAAGTTGACTTAAGGAAAGTGTAGTGTAGACGCAGAGTAAATTAAGTTGACTTAAGCAAGCTTAAATCGACTTAATTTACAAGTGTAGACACACCCAGAGAGAGCAATGCACTGTGCAACTTACCAACACCCAGCACAGGGTGTTTAGGGAAATTTTTGCAATGCCTCATGGGCAGAAACAAGTCACGCAGGGTGCCTGGGGTATGAGGCCAACTTTCCATAATGCAATGTTCTCCATCCCATAATTTCATCTGAATCTCATATTTCACACCATCATTTCAAAATCCCTGTATATCTGACTGTCCCTCCTTATTGCCCACCATTGCAAACAGAAGCATGGAACCTGCATAGCTCTGCACTATTGTCATGAGCATTAGAAGCAAAGGGTGACTGATTCTGCACTATTTTTAGAGTCATGGGGAACATGATGATTCTCAGGAGGCTAGATTGCTGAGGGACATAGAAAGAAACAACTAAAGGTTGTTGATGGATGGAACAACTGTAAATGATGGAATGCCAGCATGGGGGCTGAGAAATAAGCAGTGACTGATGGGATTGCAAGGTCATGCAGGTTTGGGGTGATGAACAATACCTGCAGAACTTTTAAATATATAAGGCCACATTCTTGGATCTGAGAGTCCTCCTGCATAGTGGCACCAAAATGAGAGCCACACGGACAGTTAAGGATCACATGGCAATTGCATTGTCGGAACTTGCAATGCCAGTTTACAACTGGTCAGTCGGGATTCAATTTAGAATCAGGTCATTGTCATGAAAATGTGCAGAGCAGTTAATCACCTCCTGATATGCAGGACTGTGACTCTGGACAATGTTTAGGGCGTACTGGACAGTTTTGAAGTAACGGGTTTCCTGAACTGCAGTGGAGCATTAGATTGCACACATATCCCCATTTTAGCACCAAACCACCATGCCACAGAGCACATCAACAAAAAGGACTACTTTTCTGTGGTTACGTAAGTGATGGTGGATCACCATGGATGCTTTACTGGCATCAGTCTGGACTATCAGGAAAGGTACATGACATGCACACCTTTAAGAACACGTCTGTTCAGAAAGTTACAAGCAGGGACTTTCTTTTGAATGGTTGATTACCACTGAAACTCTTACAATGCCTGTAGTAACATTACTGACAAACAGTAGTGACATGTCTACCTCTTGTTCCCAGGCTTATGAAGCCACCAGCCACCTTAACAGCACCAAGGAGTGCTTCAATCACAGGTTCCGCAGGTGTAGAATAACAGTTGAAAATGCCTTTGGTCAGTTGAAGGGCTGCTGGTGGTGTTTACTTATGAGATTGGATCTCAGTGAAGAACATATGCCAATGGTTATAACTGCCTGCTGGTCCTGCATAATATGTGTAAAGCAAACAGGGGGAGGGGAGTTTCTGCCTGGGTGGAGTGTGGAGGTTGAGCAGCTGTTTGTAAAATTTGAATACTCAAGATATCACAGCAATTAAAAGAACTCAATGCAGAGCTATACAACTCAAGGAGGCTTTGAATGACTATTTTAACAGTCAACCAGAATAGCCTATATTGCTGTAGTGTACACTACCTGATCCTGCTCATTTGCAGGCTGATATGAATCTTGTAGTGATTGAAGTGTGTGTAGGAAAACAACATTGCCAATGCACCTATTGATATCGTCTGTTAAGGATGTTACAGGTTCTGTGACAAAATGAAGTAACAGGTAACTGGTGCATGTCAGATCTGCTCAGCACCAGACAGCTTATGTTGTAAACTAATAAATATTAATTTTGAACCATAAGACCAGAATTTTCTTCAGTAAAATGAACCAGGCCAGTAGTTTTCAAACTTAGGGTCGGGACCCAGTACAGGGTCACAAACCCTCAGGCACTGGGTCATAACACCCCTCGCTGCCACCGCCAAAAGACTAGAATGCATTGCTCAAAGATGTAATTGTTGTGTTGTGGGCATAAATGATTTTTTTCAACTGGGTCCCAAGGAAAAAAGTTTGAAAACCACTAAAGTAGGCAACTAAGAAAAACCCAAACTTTTAAAACTTAATAAATTAAGGAAACATAACTTATGAATGGAAAAGGATACACATCCTCATTTCAGGTACATGTACAGCAACAATATCTTTCACAAGTCAGTGTATGTGATTGTCTTCAGTGTCCCCAGTGGTGGAGTGGTAGGGAGAGTACAGATGCCACATGGAATGCTGAGGAGGGAGCAGGATGGCTGTCCCCTTATTGAGTTCTCTAGAGAAGTGAGCACAGGTTTGTTGAGCCTACAGGTCTGCCAGAGTCTGCAGCAGTTCCATTTACTGGCTGAGAAGCCCCATTATGTCTTAGTGCATCTCCCTCTCCTTTTCCTGCTTAGATACCCAGGCCTTTCTCCTTTCTACTCTATCCTTCTCCATGCTGTCTGCAAAGGTCATCTTCCAGGGCCTGGTCTCTTTCTCTGATGCAGGACTGTCTTGCAGCATTTCTTTATCTTCCTTATCTGGTTCAGATGTTTTGTAGGTTTGGAAGGGTATTTAGTATATTGAACTTATTCCAAGAGATAAGCACTACATTCTCACTTCTCCTTGGGATTGATACAGCATAGCACCAGCCATGGCGAGCATGGCCCTCAGGCAGATATTAGGAAAATGAGGGGATAATACCTCACAGGCATGAGAATATTTGTATAGGGTAATGGAATTGAATACAAAACCCACTGTCCAAAGGTGGTGGTGATTTTTAGGTGGTCACTTACTCAGAGTAACAGTGACAGAGAGAAAACAGCTTATTTCTGCTGTCCCCTGATGCCACCTGGGCTTTTACGCTGCTCACCTGTGTACTACAGTAGAGCCTAATTCTATAAGCTGAGTTGCAGGGGAAAGTGCCCTACCTTGAAGGCAGAAATAAAGAAGTCCTTCCCAGAAATCTTTGGCAGAGGATGGAAGACTATCTCCAGGACATTTTAATCTAAATCTCTAATGGGAAATTTCACCAGACAGCTTGGTGCATATTTGAGGACTTCAGTAATTCAGTCTTGGGTTAGGGGTCTATTACAGGAATGGTTGGGTGAAGCTGGGTGGCCTACATTGTGCAGGAACTCAAACTAGATGATCATAATGGTTCTTTATGACCTTATAGTCTATGAGTCTATATAAACAAAGTGTTCCATGTGGCCCTCTCTAACTCTAGAGGGGAATGAAAAGCAGATAGCAACTCTTCCTCTTTGATTGTTCCACTACCTCTTATAGCATAAGAGTAAATCAACAAATGTGTCCAGCTACTTTGCGAGTTCAATTTATTAATACATTCATTTGTAGTGTATACATGGCCAGGATCACTGAAACAAACTCTACTCTGCCACTTTGTCAGAATTATTGTTCAAAACAAACTCATTTGTACTTCTGTCTGTAAAATGGGTTTTCTTAATTCTATCTCAAGTGTCTTGTGAAGATTATTGTCTGTAAAACACTATTATAATTAAAACATTACTTTTAGCTTCAGACGATTTATCTTTCTAGAGAAGAAAGGAGTCTAATCTAGGAAATTTAACTTTTTGAAGCCACATTATTTTTCCAAAAGATAAATTAAAACAAACAAGACCAAACACTCATGGTCTCTCTCAATCTAAATAACATTCCCTGCTTTCTGTGTGTCTGTCTTCTGGTGTGCATCAAATAACTGGCATCATCTGAATTTAAAAGGTATAATCACAACCAGAATGTTGTCAAACTGTTCGTGTAATGGGAGCCTGAAGGGCGGAAGTATCGTAAGCTTCTTGGTCAAGATATAGTGTCCGAAAGCCATTAACCTCTTCTTCACTAAAATAGTGATAGTTAGATTTTAGCTTGCCTTAGAAATCTCAGAAAGACACAGCACCCAATTATTTCCCAGCATTGAAAACCTTGTTACAGACAGATAAGGCACTGCAAGAAACATGGGTAATTCTATGGCTATCTTGACCTTCAGTTTTCATGTGGTTAGTTCAATTGAATCAAAATGTATTATTTGATTTTCTAGTGATAATTACATCTTGGAAAATATCCTATGTTTCTGGCATGAGCTCAGTTCTCTTAAAATATCGTTTGGATTCTAAGGTCGCTTTTAGAGTCAGCAGATACTTCAAGCAACAATGCACATCTCTTAACAAAGCAATTTAAGCTTACCTGCCACTGCACTTTAGAGGATCTTGCGGTCTGTATTGTATTTTCAGCCAAAAAATATTTCACATCCCAGAAAATTTTCCTTTTCTGTTATTGTATGGTTAGAGATGGTGCTGTATAAAGAACAATTTAAAATAATAAAGGAAAGCAGTAAGAGCTCCTAACCTATGAAACATCCATTGCCTTTTATCTCCAAGTGCAACTCCAACTGACATCAATCTACTGAGGATCAAACTCAGGAATATATCAGAGTGCCTCGGCAACCTCCCTTCTCAATAGCTCAATAGCATTTTCCTCCTGAGCTATTCCTGTCAACTGAGTTTAGTGTGATATGGAGCCTGTTCCACTTGTATTTAAAACTAAATTCCTTAAAGACAGCAGCATCCAGTTGCTTCCATCTCAACAGCAAACGAGCTGGCAGGGTTGTCAGATTAAATATAGTGGTTCACCATTACCATTTTGGAAGAACTGAAGACTGAAAAGCGAGAGTGTGCCCTTTCATATATTTTGCACATCTGAAAAGGCTTGAGTCTTGGACAGCAGTGATTCATCAGCCATTTTGAAATGATTAAACTAGTTCAAACTGATCCCCTGTGTTTCTCAGCACTAACCTTTTCCCTTTTCTTAAGAGCAGAGTGTGACACAGCTGTCAGGTCGTGGTCTAGTCAATACAGAAAGTCTGATTCTCCTGTAACCAGTGTCCTTACAAGCATCTTATATCTTCAGACTTCGTTTAGCCTTGTATTGATTGGTATTACTGCATCAGATAGCTGCAGAAAAACTGCTCTTTGAAGACCTGCTGGAAGGCTAAATAAAGCCCCACGTGATCAGTCATAGCAACTGCCAATATAAGAGCAAGTCAGAATCTTCAGATTGTCCATGCAAATCCTAAAATACATTGACAATTTCATTAAAACAAACAAGGAGTCTGGTGGCACTTTTAAAGACTAACAATGTCTTTATTGCATGATTTTTCATGGAAAAAAATCCCACTTCATCAGATGCTTCAAACACCTGATGAAGTACGATTTTTCTCCCACGAAAGCTCATGCAATAAAGACATTCGTTAGTCATTAAAAGTGCCACCAGACTCCTTGGGTTTTTTGCTGGACTAGACTAACACAGCTACCCCTTTGGAACTTGACAATTTCATTGGGTCACATCTTAGATCTTGAGTGCATGCTAAATGGTCGGAGTCAGGGATGTAGCTAGATAATTGTGGATCTGACATAAATGCCTATATTGCTAGGAGGGCACATTAGAGCATCTTTGGAATACATCTAAACATGCCCACTATATCCTATCTCTAAATTGTAACTTTATCACACAGTTCAGATCAGGAAATCACCAACTTACTTCTCTTCCTGGCAAACTCATGTAAGTCCTTTAAACCTCTGTGAATTGTGTGTGACCCATTATCACAAGTGTAAGCCAAAGGAGAAATCTGATTTAATAGAAATTTAAGCTCACTTTACATTCACTAAGACCAAATTCTAATCTCAACAACAATAGTGAAAATCATCATCAACTCCTATGAAATCAATAAAGTCAACAGGAAAAAAAGTGATGCAAGGGAACCCAACATCAGGACCACTTCGCTTTGTTGTAGATAACTAAATGGGGCACAAAGCAGTCAAGAATCGGACACTACAACTTCTTTATTGAAGGGAATCTGGTTACAGACTGAAGAGATGATCTTCAGTTGGTGTAAACAAGTAAATCGTACATATCTGTCCAGACTTTCCTCAGTCTTTAATTAAAATTTTGGATTTCCATTTATACATATAACACTAAATTGTTGCTTTTCCACGCATACAAGGGATAATTCAATGTTATTGACTGAAGTATGCCTGTGTGCCTCGCACTAGTTAAGACATATGGATAATGCAAAAATTGTATAAATTAATAAAATGTAATTGAGTACTTTAAAAAAAAAGTCTCAGCAAAACAAGTTACCTAATACGCTTCAAGAACTCTGTATGAGAATAAAAAGACAGTTCAGTTACCGAATTTCACCTACATTTTTAGTGACTTATTTATCATGCCTCATGAAGAACTAAATCTGAACACAACATACGAAGTACAGACTTCAAAAGAAGTTTCGACCAAGTTTTTACAGCAGCTACATTCCTCAAGGAATAAATAATTTACTAACTGTTAGTCTTGAAACTATGGTGCTTGACAGCAAAGAATATTTTTAAACCTCAGCCGAAACCAAAACAAGTTTTATACACCTAATCTTTCTGTTCATAAAATAGGTCTGACTATTATTAATTATTATTATTATTATTATTATTATTAAGAATCATTCTTTTTTTCTTTTGAAGATGTCTAATGCATTTAATTGATCAGTTTTTTCAGACTACAGTGGTCAACAAAAGTTCAGTCTGATTACTGGCCACAGCATCAGGAAGACCATCACCAATAGCACTAGAATGAGCACTGTGCTGTTCCCCTCCTGCAATCTGGATTGGTGGGCCACTGTGCCACCCCAATTCTCCACTCCTGCACCCTGATTTACCCCACTTTTCTGTGTGTACCCCTGCTCCTGGGTCAGCTCATGCCCAGCCTACTGTATGTAATTGGTCCCTGTGGAAGAGCATTCATGAGATAGACCTTCAGGAAACAACCCCAATCCTAAATGCAACCCTGAAAACTACTGTCTTGCAGGGTTCAGTGCTCCCTGCTGTCCCCTGCAAGCTCATTTACACTGCTCCATCAATTTATCAAATTTGTCACTCAGAATTCACACACACTGCTTCCAATAAAAGCAAATAAGCTTACTGACTACAATAAGATTTTTAAGTGATTCCAAGTCAAACTGAAATGAATCTAATAATTATTCTCTCAAATTGACAATCACAATCAAATAACAGAAAACTTGCATTGTAAATTAAGGTCACTGTTCCAGTCTATTCTCAGCTTAAGGTAGAGGTTGGATGCTGTATGTTTTGCAGCCTGCTCACCACCTCCCTGACCTGTGGTAGGTGCCAGTCCTTGCTATTGCTTAGAAGAGGGTTTCCGGAGGAGAACCCCCTCACAAACACCCCCTGGGAACAGGTGATCATCCAAATCTGGCAAGGGGTGTGATCTCTCCTTCTTGAGTAAAAGTGTTTAGGACAAGTTATTGTTCCTGTATTTACCCCTCCATGGAGCATTTAACCACAGCTCTATGTTTGTCTGCATCCCTTCAAGCTGTGAGACACACACATTTGGGGATAAGACATAACAGAGTTTCATATCTGTACACATGTACGATATTGCTGGATACATGGAACCATAATAATAATGTTCCGTAAGCCATGAGCATTCCAAAACCACGTTACATCACATATTTTTCCATCAGGCAATACACAGTGACACGGTAAGGGTGAACCTGAATTAGACACCTTTGTGGTGTGATCTGTGTATGTGGGGTGCATCATGTCACAAGCACACAAAAGGGCAGTGACACCACAGACACTCTCAAACATTTACAAGACTGTTTATTTTCTCCCACGAAAGCTCATGTGATAAATAGATCTGTAAGTCTTTAAAATTAATAATTTTGTTATGCAGACAAACAATTCCACAAACACTGAAGTATAACAGCAGAGATAGGGCTAAACAGTTTCCACTATGACTCTGGGTGATGCAAGGGAGCTTATGTCAACCTAGCTGTGGAAATGTCTTCCCCTAAACTTGGCGCCTGTCAACGTAAATGCCCCACTACACCAGCTTAATAACACCATATCCACAACTAGCATAGACTAGGTCAATATAGTTAAGTTGATACAATGTCAGTATAGACACTGCATTATTTACATCAACTGTTACTGGCCTCCAGGAGCTGTCCCACAATCCCACCTGCTGACCACTCTAGTCACTGTTGCAAACTATGCAGCCCAAGAAAGCAGCAGCCCCCCTTTAAAGCCTCATAATTTTTTAAAAATTCCTTTTCCTGGTTGCCTGGATTGGCCACTGCAGATGCAATCCTGCCTGGAGTACACAGTGGATCTCCCAGGCCTATGGACAGAAGAGGCTGTACAGGCACAGCTCAAATCCAGCTGTACAAACATTGATATCTATGAACAGAGAGAACATCTATGAACAGAGAGAGAGACTGGAAAACTTGTGTCTGGAAATTCCAGTGTGTGTAGTTCTAGCTTCAAACTCTCTGCATCTTGCACTTACAGAAGCAGATTTTAAAACCCCCTGCAAGAAAAGTTTGGGGTCCTATAAGTTTAATGAAAAGGGTGCTCACTTAGGAAAACAAAATTGCCATTTCACGGAACATTTTTTGACCTAGCCTAATCAATCTAGATTAGGGTTTGTCTACCTGGCAATTTACTGAGCACTGATTTTCAATAAGTCTTGGAGCACCAGGGAAGTTCCAGGACACTGGAAAAAATGTAATGTTATACCAGTATTTTAAAAGAGTCTGCCAGACTGACATCAATCTCAGAGAAGATAATGGGGCTCTAATTAATAAAGAATTAAAGAAGCGCAATATAATTAATGACCAGCACCATGAGTTTATAGAAAATAGATTGTCAGACTAGAACTACTTTAAATAAATCCCTGGTGACAGACAATTATATTACCCTCATTTAAATCTTTATTCATAAAAATCAAACATGATATAATCAATGCCCACCAGTATAGGGTTTATGAAAAATATATCTTGCCAAACAAATGACTTTTAAAAAAAAAATGAGATTACATGTTTGGTTGATAAAAGTAATAGTGTTGATGTAATACAGTTAAATTTCTCTAAGGCATTTGAGTTAGTACAACAAGACATTTTGATTAATAAATTAGAACAACATAAAATTAACATGACACATTAAATGGGTTAAAAGCCAACTAACTGATAGGTCTCAGTCTAATTGTTAAATAGGTAATCATCATCAAATGGGTATACAGATCAGTTCTTGGCTCAAAGCAATTTAACCTTTTTATCAATGACCTAAAAGAAATGATAATATCAGATGATAAAATTTTCAGATTACACAATTGGGAAAGTGGTAAATAATGAAGAGGATAGGACACTTAATAGAGCAATCTTGATCACTTGATAAGCAAAGTGCAAGGAAACATGTTTTAATATGGCTAAATGAAAATGCTGTTGGCTATCCCTCAGAGTTTATGTGGACTATCTTCCAGTAAAATGAGAGACGGTTATTACTGATGGAACCATAGGTGACTAATGAGACCTATTTGGAATCCACAGACATTTTCACAGTTGAGACAGACATTTCACAATGGAAGGGGTGGATCTGGATTAAATCAAATTGAGTTGTATCATTTTCTTTCCTCCTTTACCATTTCTCCATTTCCTGTTGTCTCCATTGGATCTCAAAATATTGGCATCCTTGCCGCAAAGTCGTTTTACATTTTAGTGGACCAAGGGCTTTGGTTTCCCATGACATGTCTTCATGTTGGCTTTGAAATACTTATTTGCCTGCCCCTCTCCCATTGACCATGGCTCAGTTGTGAGACTATGACCCGCTTTGGGAGTCAACTTTCTGGCATTCTAAAAACATGATCAGCCCAACAGAATTAGAGGTAAATGACCATAGCTTCAGCACTGAAGTTTTTGGCATAGGACAGACCATTGAAGCTCATGTACCAGTCATCCCACTTGATTCAGAAGATCTTTTGGATGCACTGTTCTTGGTATCTTACAAGAACCTCCAGGCATCTACTGTACATGACCCAGGTTTCAGCATTGTACAAAACAGCAGGATTAACAGTGACTTTGGTTGAGAACCAGAAGCTTGGTTTGATTCTTGATCTCATGATCTCCAAGTATACATTTTCTCAAGCATATGAAAGCTACACTGACACATTGAAGGCAGTGTTGAATTTCCTCATCAGTGACAACTTTCTTTCACAGACAGCTGCCAATGTAAAGGAAGTGCTCAATGTTTTCCAAGGTCTCTTTATTGATTTGAATTACAGGAGAAGGATTTTGGTAATCTGAAGCCTGTTGGTAGAGTACTTTAGATTTCTTGGTATTAAGTATGAGGGTGAGCTGGCTGTAGGCCTCAAAGAACATGTTTATTTTTTGAAGACCTTCTTCCAAGTGGGCGCCTAGGATACAATCATCCACATATTGGAGTTTAATGATTGATTTAATGAGAATCAATGTCTTGGATCAAAGGTGATTGAGACTGAAAAGTGTGCTGTCCATTCTGTATTGGATGTTAACTCTGGAGAGAAGCTTGTCAGCAAAGAGAGGAAGTTTGACAGCAAAGAAAAGAAAGTGGAGGAAAAAGTTATAGCGATGATGCAGTAAATTGCAACCTTGATGTGATGGGGTGGCTTGAGTGATCTGGACTTGGCACTGATGTAACTGCTGCTGGAATATTGTGTGCAGTTTTGGGATCCACAATTTAAGAAGGATGTTGATAAATTGGAGAGCATACAGAGAAGAGCCATGACAATGATAAGAAAGCACGCCTTATAACAACAGATCCAAGAGGGTGAAATATTTAAATTAAGGTGATCAACAAAAAAAGCAAAACAATTGGATTTGTATCCTGTTGATAAATTGTATAGTTGATCACAATTTGGTTCATTATGAAATAAATTCAAGAGGCCAAATAACCAGTGTAGGAAGTGTGGTTTTAAACAATATCAGTCCACAGTTATTAGAGACACCAAAAAACAAACAATGAGCCCTGTGGCCCATTTAAAGACTAAAATTTATTTATCGCATGAGCTCTCGTGGAAGAAAATCCTGCTTTGAAGATAGGAAACTTACAGAATGGAAGAAAATTAAATGCAAGGAAATATATGACCCAGGATTAGATCAGGCTGTAACGGAAAATCAAAATAGATGTCGAGATTCAAACACTGGGGAACAACATACAGAGGAAGGTAAGGTCAAATCACCTGTCGTAATGAGAAAAAAAATCCATAGGCCCTGTTTAAGCCTGAGGCAATGGAGTCAAATTTATATATAAATTCCAATTCTGCAGTTTCTCTTTGAAGCAGGGGTTTGTTATTCATTTGTTTGAGCACAGCTATTAACAAGTCATCAATGGAGTGAGTAGGGAGATTGAAGTGTTCCCCTATTGGTTTTTGAATGTTGTGATTTCTGATGTCAGATTTGTGTCCATTTATTCTTCTGCGTAGAGACCATCCGGTTTCTCCAATATATAAGGCGGGGGAAGTGGGGGGGGGGGGGGACTTCCAACACATGATGGCATAAATCACATTGGTGGATGAGCAGGTGAATGAGCCCTTGATAGAGTAACTGTCTTGATTAGGTCCTATAATGGTGTCTTTTGTGTAGCTATGTGGGCAAAGTTGGCAACGTGCTCTGTTGCAGGGATATGTTCCTGCTTTCATTTTTTCTGTTGTTTGGTCTGTAGGTGCTGGTGAGTATCTGTTTAAGGTTGAGGGGCTGTCTGTAAGCGAGAAGAGGTCTGTCTCCTAAGTCTTGAGAGAGAGTGAGAGATCATGTTGTACAATAGGTTGTAGATCCCGGATGATGTGCTGTAGAGGTTTGATTTGGGAGTTGTAGGTGATGACCAGTGGCGTTCTGTTTTCTTTCTTGAGCTTCTCCTATAGGAGTTGACATCTGGGTACCCATCTGTCTCTGTCAATCTGTTTCTTCACTTCTGCGGGTGGGTATTCTAGTTTTAAGAATGCTTGAAAGACAACCTGAAGGTGGGTGTCTGTCAGAAGGATCAGAGCAAATGTGGTTATATTTTAGGGCTTGACTATAGACAATGGATCATGTAATATGTCTTGGATGAAAACTCGAGGGATGTAAGTAACTATAGCAACTGTAGTGTCCAGAAAGTGGATCTCCTGTTGGGAGTGTTCCAGGCTAAATTTGATTGTGGAGTGGAAATTGTTGAAATCTCTGTGGAAATCTTCAAGGGCATTCTTACCGTGGGTCCAGATGATGAGGATGTTGTCAATGTAGCGTAAGTAAAGTAGAGGTACTTTGGGATGAGATGTGAGGTAGCATTGCTCTAAGTCGGCCATAAAAATGTTGGCATATTGTGAGGCTATGTGGGTATCCATAGCAGTGCCACTGACTTGAAGATATAAACTATCTTCAAATCTGAAGTGATTGTGGGTGAGTACAACGTCAAAAAGCTCAGCCACAAAGCTTGCTGTGGCATCATCCGGGATGGTTTTTCTAATGACTTGTAATCCATCTTTGTATGGGATGTTTGTGTAAAGAGTTTCTATATCCATAGTGGCCAGGATGGTGTTTTGTGGAAGTTCACCAATGGATTAGATTTTTCTCAGGAAGTCCATGGTGTCTTGAAGATAGTTAAGAGTGTTGATATCATAGGGTCTGAAGAGAGAGTCCCCACATAGCCAGAGAAGCCTGCTGTAAGCGTGCCAATGCCTAAGATGATGGGGCATCCGGGGTTTCCTTTTTTATGGATTTTTGGTACTAGATAGAATATTACTGGCTGAGGTTTTGGTGGTATGTCTGTTTTGATTTTTTCCTGTGCTGCTTCAGGGAGTTTTCTGAGTAGGTGGTGTAGTTCCTTTTGGTATTCCTCAGTGTTGTCAGAGACGAGTGGTTTGTAGAACGTTCTGTTGGACGGTTGTTTATAAGCCTCCTGATCATAATCAGATTTTTTCGTGATGATGACGACGACAACGCCTCCTTTGTCAGCCTCCTTAATAATAATGTCAGAGTTGTTTCTGAAGCTCTGGATGGCATTGCATTCTGCATGGCTGAGGTTATGGTGTAAGGGATGTTGTTTGTCCACAATTTCAGCCTTTGCACTGTGGCAGAAATAATATATGTAAAAGTTTAGACTGTTGTTCACAGCTGTCAGGAGGTGTCCATGTCGAATATTTTTTCTTAAAAGTGTTGGGAGGAAGGTATCTGTAGGTCATTGTTTTCTTCATTGGTAGCGTTGTAATATTCCTTGAGTCTGAGATGGCGACAGTAATTCTCCAGGTCACCGCAGAATTTTTATCAGAAAGTGGCGGGGCTGAGAATCTCTGTTTGTAATGAAAAACAAAGGAGGAGAAGACCTGTGGCACTTTTGAAGTCTAATGTTTGTAGTAGGAGAGCCAGTTCAAGTCCTTATTCAGTCCCAGGACACTTTATTTGCTATTCAGATCCAAGTTGATGGTGGCAAATTTGCATATGAATTCTAAATCTGAAGTCTCTCTTTGAAACCTTGATCTAGGGTAAATGGAACTAACTAATTCGAACTAATTTTAGTTGGTTCGAATTAACTTAATTTGAACTAACATGGCCCCACTAGAATGCTAGTTTGAACTAGCCATGTCCATGCAGGGCACTTGCTTAGTTCGAATTAGTCAGTTGCATGAAGGTCAATCTGCCGATTAGTTCGAACTAATATGGCCACATTGACTTAATTCGAACTATTTCGAATTAAGGGTTAGTGTGAACTAAGCAATCGAATTGATTAGTTCGAATTAAGGAAGCCCTTAATTCAAGCTAATGAAAGCCTAGTGTGGCCAAGGCTTAAGTTAGTTGGAATTAAGCTTCCTTAATTCCAACTAACTTGCAAGTGTAGACATAGCCAATGTGTTTGAGAATACTTGCAGGTAAGTCCATTACTGAATGTCCTGAGAGATTAAAGATATTTCCTATTGGTTTTTTAATGTTCTTATTTCAGATCTCAGATTTGTGTCCATTTATTCTTTTGCGCAGACAGTCCAGTTTGTTCAATGTACAAGGCGGAGGGGCATTGTTGGCATATGATGGCCTATATCTCACTGGTGGATTAGCAGGTGAATGAGTCCCTGATAGAGTAATTGTTTTTATTAGGTCCTATGATGGTGTCATTAAAGTTGACATGTGGGCAGAGCTGGCAGTGTACTTTGTTGCAAGGATATGGGCCTGCCTTACTGTTTCTGTTGTATGGTCTGTAGTTGCTGGTGAGTATCCATTTAAGGTTGGGGAGAGTCTGTAAGAAAGGAGAGGTCTGCCTCCCAAGGAGTCTGGGATCATCTTACAGGATTGGCTGTAGATCCTAGATGATGTGTTGCAGAGGTTTGAGTTGGTGGCTGTAGGTGATCACCAGTGGTGTTCTGTTGTTTTCTTTCTTGAATTTGTCCTGTAGAAGTTGACTTCTGGGTATCCATCTGGCTCTGTCAATCTGTTTCTTCACTTTCGCAGGTGGATATTATAGTTTTAGGAATGCTTGATGGAGATCCTTGAGGTGTCTGTCTCTATCTGAGGGATCAGAGCAAACGCAGTTGTATCTTAGGGTTTGGCTGTAGCCAATAAATCATGTAGTGTGCTTTGGAGGAAAGCTCAAGGAATGTAGGTAACTACAGTGGTCAGTACATTTTGTGGTATAAGGTGGTGGCTGTGTCCATCACTTATTTGAACTGTAGTGTACAGAAAGTGCATCTCCTATTTAGAATGATCTAGACTCAGTACAGCCTAGTCCTTGGAACCACTAGATTTGGAAAGGTTGAATAACAAGTCTATACAAGGATTCTCGTAGCCCACAATGCTTGTCAAAGTACAGTCCTTATCCCATTTTAGACAGCCTGAATGTTACCATTAACTTCAGTGTGACTGAAAAAAATCAGTCATTAAGCAGTGTTCAATGGTGCTAAGGACTTTGCTAATGACTGATTTCTTAATACAAAAGGAGTACATTATAATATTAAAACAGTGAAAAGCACACTACTATTCCAACCAAGGAATATAATTACAGCAATTTGGCAAGCACAAAGACTGACTGCACAGCTCAGCGGTCAACAACCCAAAAGATAAGACCCATTTTAAAAAATTCCTTCAATAACCAAGCCTTTTGAGAGCCGCAATGGGTGTAACCTCCCGGTGGGGGCTGGGGGTGGAGGGAACTGGGAGCTGGGCCAGAGTATCTGCCACAGGGTTCCTGGTGTGGGGAAGGGAGCCAGGAGCAGGCCACCCACAGGGTCCCCTGGTGGCAGTGGGAGTCCAGAGCTGGAAGGGGGGCAGTCAAAGAGCTGCATGCAGCTCCAGAGCTGCAGGTCACAGACCCCTGGCACAACCTAAACAAGATACCCAAAGAGTAAAAGCAGAATACAGAGAGAACACATTTTAAATTGGTAAATAAATAAGAAAGAGAAGACTACCAGCTAATATTTTAACTAGAAATCTTCTTGACAGCAGCTAGCACGTGTACAACAATTTAATCACAAGAAGTTAAGAGTATCCCTTCCCATTTCAGTTGGGAGTTTTATTAAGGCTATAAATTACAGATATGGGAAATTGCCCAGGAGTCTAAGTATAAGCAAACCCACCCATGTCATAAACTAACCATATCACTTTATTTTAGTCGAGTTCTGATAGGACAACTTGTTTATTTTACTATTTATTATTAAATTTGGTCCCTTAAATGTTACTGATCATATCACTGCTTGTCATTATTTAATGGCTCTAGGGAGATTAAGACAGGTCTGTTAAGGTCAAAGTGACACATTGCACCTTTCTCCTCAGCCGGGTATACAAGGGATGAGGGAGGGGGCAAGGATTCATGTAGCATTTTCCTCCTTCAACCCCACATTATTCACATCTATCTGAAGCAGTGAAGTATAATTGCAGTCCCTGAACTACTAACAAAAGGTTTGCATCTTCTTCCTCTCTGCAGAACTTCCCAGCTCACTTATGCTTTTTCCCCATGTCACTTTCTCTCAGTGAATGACTCACGTTTTATGAACCAATTCTTCCACAAGTAATTTTGAAGATTACCACCCTCTGGAATACCTGGCCTTAAAAAGGGGTCAATCCCATACAAAAGGGCTGCAGGGCCATTAAAGGAATGAAGTGGGCTGAGCAACAGATGAGAGAGTTTGGCCAGTTCAATGTAGAGAGACTAGAAAAGAGTCAAGTAGATATCAGGAAAGAAAAAAAAAAATCACAGAAGGATATTACAGTAATCCAGGCAGGAGATCTTCAAGGTCTAATGAGGATTTTGGTAGCATGATTACAATCTGAATATATTGGATATAAATTTTTAAAAAAACAGCAAGATTTAGCAAAAGCCTGAATATGGAAGGTGACAAGAAAAGAGAAAGCTATCAAAGCCAAAACCACACAGGCAAACATAAAAGAATTAGTTAATACTAAGGTGACAGGAAGACTTGAGAAAAATAAGAATTTTTGTTTTGCTATGTTAAACTGTAGTTTATGGCAGGATATCCAGAAACAATTGTCAAGGACAGAAGACTCTTCATACAAGGGGATAATGACTGAACTAGAAAGTCAGGTTTGAAAGTTATCAGCATAAAGATAGTTGCCAAAGCTATGGCAGCAGCAAAACCCACTCTGCAGTAAGGTGTAGAGGACAGGATGACACCCTAAAAGAAAATCCTATGAGACACCAATGAATAATAGGAGAGGGAAGAGCTGGAGTTGAAAATACATCTGAAAGAGAAGTCTGTTGAGAACTTGTCAAGAATCATGACAGGCCCCAGAAGAGCAATAGAGTCCTGGGCAATGGATTTGGATGATCATTCTAAGAGAAGCAAAAGAAGGATAAAAATTAAGAGCAAGCCCTTGGAAATAGTGAGGAAGATGGCACTAGTCAGCTATGAAGAGGATGATGACTCATTGGTCTCTATGTCCATAGATTTAGGTTAGATATTAGGGGGAAATTTTCTAATTGTCAGGGTAGTAAAGCCATGGAATAGGTTTGCAAGGGAGGTTGTAGGGTCCCCATCATTGTCCAACCTATTCTTAAAAGCCTCCAAACACCTGTCAAGGATGGTATAAGTTTAGTCTTGCCTCAGTGCCGTGAGCTGGGTTTGATGATTTCTTGAGGTCTCTTCCAGCCTTACATATCTATGAAAGGCCAGAACACAAATTAAAAATAAATGTATATATTATTTATTTTAAGGTCTCATGATATGGAACCATGGCCCCACTGAAGTCAATATCAAAACTCATCGACTTCAGTGAGGCCAGGATTTCATACCATTAATTTAAAGTCATACATGATTTCCGAGGCCTGCTTTGTTATTTTTAAATACTGAGAGTTGGCAATACTGTCCATTTTGCAGTACACACATTTGCCCTATTTTATCTGTTGGATTATCCAACTTCAGTAGAACAACTGAAGTTATACCAGTGAAAGGGTTAGCCACTGCTCCCACCTCCCCCAAAAAATTTACGCTAATAAAGTTGCTCACACACTGAAGCATTAGTAGAATTGTTCCTTAAAGAAGGATTTTTCCAGGGTAAAGGGCCAACATAAGGAACATGCCACCACTTAACCCTTTTGATAGTTTAAGACTTAAGTAGTGCATAGGCTTCATCCACTCCTTATGGACAAGGGATAAATTTGATCCAAGTTAAGGAGTAATTTTTCCTCTGTAGGTTATAGGTTTGAAAGCGACAAGCGCCTTCCAAGTCATCAATTCCAAAGCAGCATAATTACCTATTAAAACATGACTTTTGAAAAAAAATGCAAACACTGTTTCAGGTATCTATTAATACCTAGCTTACAGAACTATAAAATTATTATTTTGTTTCTAGTTGCTAAGATAACAATTACACATTATTATCCTACAACTTCAGCTATTGACTGAAGTTTTATTTCCATTTTAGTTAAAGCATGGGGAGTTGAGCTTTATTTTTGTTTCATTTTTTCCCGCATTTTTTAAAAAAATAAATAAAAGGACTGACAATTAATTGATGGACAAGAAAGTGTTTATTCACTGGGTTGCTCTGCTTTTTCTTTTTTTTTAAAAAAAAATCCTCCTTGTCAGTCCATAGTTGAGATTCTCTCACTCATTTTCATGAAGATAACCCTTTCTGAATATTAAAAATGGGTTATATACTAAGACTTCACTTCTTGTGTGTGATGTTTAATGATCACTTCTTTGTGAAGCCTAACTTTGTGACAGATAACTTTCCTTTTCTGTCATTGAGGAATTCCTCTGCATCTGCTTTACATCCTTTCTAAAGGATTTTAGACAAAACCCTGGCTGGGGTGATTTAGGAGGAGTGGTCCTGCTTTTTAGCAGGTGGTTGGACTAGATGACCTCGTGAGTACCCTTCCAACCCTATGATTCTAAAAAAGTCAACAAGCAGTCCAGCAGCCAATTCAATGTATTTTTGCTTATTTTCTTTTAATAATGATAATGCAGAATTTGTTTATGAACGGAGCATAACACATTTCAACTGAAGCCATCCCAAAAGTGCCTCTAAATCTTAAATTAAATTTAAAAGTAACACCTAGACCTTCATTATTTATTTAGAAATATAGAAATATTATCAAGACCAAGGTTGTTGCTGAATTAGATTTATTCAAAGGAATGATTTTATTGACAATATTCAGTTTTTCATAAATTCATACTTAATCCCCCTTTTTGGAGGATAGTATCCATTGGATTATGAATAGGTGTTTGTTAATTGCCCAGGAATAAATTTATCTTATAAATGTAATTCCTTAGTCTGGTTTTCTAAGTTCAATTATCTTTAAAAAAAATAGTGATAGCGTAAGAAGCTGGTTTACAGCAATTGCCTCAGATAAGTTGATGTTTCCCCCATTGTTAGACATCTTCAAAACCAGAAGGAAACTCTTCAGCAATCCACACCATTCCTGAGCTTTGCTTTACATTCATAGGTTTGGTGCTACACCATTGTAGCTAAACAAACAGAGTCCCGTGGCACTTTTAAAGACTTACAGATTTATTTATCGCATGAGCTTTCGTGGGAGAAATTTTCTCCCACGAAAGCTCATGCGATAAATAGATCTGTAAGTCTTTAAAAGTGCCACAGGACTCTGCTGGTTTCTCTGCAATAGGCTAACATGGCTACCCCTTTGGAACATTGTAGCTAAGTTTAAAAGGGTAGCCGTGTTAGTCTAGTTCAGCAAAACAAACAAGGAGCCCCGTGGCACATTTAAAGACTAACAAAAAACTCTTCCACAAAAGCTGATACGATAAATAAATTTGTTAGTCTTTAAAAGTGCCACAGGACCACTGTAGCTACTTATATCAGCAGAGTTACGTGAATATAATATTGACGGTGACAGTGGCCAATAGAGGGGGTTTTCCATTATACTCCTGTACAATGGGCCAGAAAGGGTAAACTGAATAAACAAACAGAACCTTTGAAAATACACTAAAAAGAAATACAAATGGTTATTAGGGCTTTCCATTATAAATAGCTAAAACTTTGAGATTAAATCTTGCATTGTTAAGAGTTTGGAAGTAAATACTATGTTTGTATTTACATATAATCTTGTTAGTGATTACCAGTGCAATCAAATAGTTCCTGTCTGTCACTATATTCTGTTAGTCAAAAATCAAAGGAAGATAGCATTTAGATGGAACTTGAATGTATTTCTCTTTGAAGTTTAAGTAGTAAATAGCTGTGAATGGTTATAGATTGCCAATTGCTTTATGCTAATGTAGCTAGTTACCAGAGTGCATAGAAAATAGGAGATGTTACTTCAAAGGCGCAAGTAATTGCTTTTTATGCACTCAAGGATTACCCTGCTGTGGTGTCTGCTGTCAAGTGACTGCCATAGCCTGCTGAAAAATTATATAAGAAAACTCAGACCTGATCCTTTTTTCTCTCTAATCTGTCCAAGTTTCACATAGGTGAAGTTTGGATTGCAAGACTGGGATCCTAGCAGCAACCTAGAATCATCCTGCTAATTCTCGTGGAAGAATTTGAACAAATTGTACATGGTTTATTATTTGGTCTTCATTTCCTACTTCATTTCGCTGGATTGGATTTCTAACAAAGAAGCTTTAAACAACAACTGATGATTCTCCCCCCGTCCCCTCCCGCCCCAAGCTTTTGGAGTAATTTCTAGAGACTTTACAAATTAAGAGCTTTCCAGCTCAGTTATCTCTACTCTGAAACTGATTTATGAACTTTTATTCTCATTTGTATATATATGAACTTTTAACCAATATTTTATTTTTTTTAAATAAATATGATTTTAGTTAATAAACATTGGCTTTAAGCATGTATTTGGGTAAGACCTGAAATATTCATTGACCTGTTTGGTAAGGTGTCTGATCCTTTGGGAATGGTAAAACAATTTTTAGAAACGATAGATGAAGATTTTCAGTAATCCCATCATATTTGACTTGGCTATCTAAGTGCTCGACAAAGAGTTGAATGGCTTTATGGGAACTGTATTTTTATTTCCTGAATAACCAGTGAGGTGAAAAGAAGCTGTTTGTCCTGGCTTGGTATATTGTGTGGAAGAAAAATACCAGCATTTAGGGTGCTTCCCTGCTTCATTCTTTGTAGTTCTGCCCTGTTTAAGCTATCTCAACCTGACTCCCCACTAAAGAACAAAATCACAACTCACCTATGCTTTTCAAGTATCACTCTACATTTAAAATACACACTACTGAAAGAATTCTATACTCACTTCCCAGATTCGCCCCTCTGCCCCACCCGTACACTAATGCCTTTATCCTCCAAAAGTTCCTAAATATTTACAAACTAGGGCTTCAATTCAGCAAAGCTTTTAAGTGTATGCTAAAGTCCCCTTCACATCAATGGGAAATAAAGAATGTATGTTGCTGAATCAGGACCTATATAAAATCCCACTTGTCCTCAAGCAAAGTAAGAGGGACTGAGTATTCTATGACTGGAATTACAATCAAGACCAGGAACCCGCTACAGGACAGGGGTATCTCTAGGCATTTTTTGAACATCGAGTTACTTCATAAGTCATCAAAATATAGCAGTCTTTCCCACGTGTGTAAAAACCTATTAATGTACACAAATAGTTTTCATTCAGCTGTCAGCTAAATAGCTATGGCTAGATTAGATCCTGCTAACTAGCATTACAATTAATTAACCATTTTAGCAAATCAACTCAATATGTATCAAACAAGTTTTCATACCATATTTATTAGTCAAATATTTCATTATACAAGTATAGTTATTAATGTGCATGCTGTCTCAACTCCAAAACACGTTACACACAGGAAATGCAAAATAGAAACATTTTAAAAGTTTAAAATTTGAGACTTTCATTTTCTTCCTCAAACAAACAAACAAACAAACTATTCTATTCTCCATCTTACTGTCAAACAATATCAAAGGCATGCTAATACTGTGAGGGATTAGTACATTTAATTCTTTATGTGCCACTAATTTAATTTAAAGGGTTTCCATGGCAAAAGCCTACACAATCCCTAAATAACAAAGTACCATTAATAGACAAATAGACTTGACTCCCTTAAATAACATTAGAATTTTCTGATGAGATCTGTATTGAAATAAAATTAAAATAGTTGTTGTGGGGAGGAGGTGTGCTCCATATCCATCTACATGTAAATAGCGGGCTACCAAATGATAGATCTGTAGATAGAACTCACATGAAGCTGTTCTTGGGTTTTGTGGCAACAAGAAATCTATGCTGCAAATGGTTTCCTCTGGCTGCTTTTTAAATTTTTTTTTTACTCAAGCACAGGTGTCGTATCAATTTAGTACCTAATACATCCTCCACAGGAAAAAACAGCCTCCCTTTGCAATGGGATGGACTTCATAGGCAGTGCAAGTAGCAACACCCACAATTAAGGTAATTTTTCCCATTTCAGCCTTTTTAAACGGCTTATGTCTTGCCAAACTTTCACCATGCCAGACTAAGTTTTCCACGCGGGGTGTCTTCCTGATGCTGATTCTTAAGAAAAAAAAGACTTCAGCTAAAGTGGCTCAATTGGATCTAAGAACAAGGGAAGACTCCCAGGGAAAGTGTGTATGTCCACCCTCTTACGGCCAGGCAGAATTCTGGCCCAATATTACTACTTGGTGCTTGGGGAATAGATGTTAGTGTGACCTAAGTAAAAGCCAAGAGCAAATCCAAGTTATTTCAAATACCAGAATAATAGAGGTTTCACTGAGTCATCTATCAACAGCTTCTTTCTATATTTTTACTTTCTAAGTACACAAAAGAATGTAGTCTTTTAAAAATCAAATCAGTTTTGACCTTTCAAATCGTACCTTAGAAATTCCATTGTCATGTTTGTGATATCAACTTCCTCCTCTCTTTTTGAGAAAAAGACAACTTTTTGTTTTGTTTATCCTTCTATATCATGATTTCTTCCTTTATTCCTCTGGCCAAAACATCCAAGGAATTGCAGCATCCCCCACATGTCTTAGAAGAATTCCTTTTTCATTTCTGGTTGTTCAGAATTTTTATGTGGGAGATAAGCTCATACTACTTATGCTCATTTTTCAAAATTCTTTTTCTTTTGTGGTGTCCTATGCAGAAAGTGTAAACGGTCTCAGACATCCCTTCCTACTTGAGCCTCCACTAAAAATACAAACATCTTAACTGGATTTTTTATTTGGTTCAATGTTTATTTCATATTTTTTCCCTTTGCATTTTCTCATGATGACTAAGAGCATCTGCATCTCCAGTTTCTTGCAATCACAAGAGACCAGATCCCATGCCTCTATGAAGTCAGTGAGTTTTTACAACCAACTACAATGGGAGTAAAATAAGACATTAGAAAGCCAAAGCCCTAAATAATTCAAGAAAAGATCCTATGATTATTCAACTCTGGTTAGAAGCCATCAACATCAGAAGTCTCATAAGAAAAATCTATTCTTACAAAACTTCTTTACAGATCCAAGTAATTTAAGCAATCTTATAAATGGCTGTACCTTATTAGTTACTGGATGAAATACATCAGAGTCTTGTGGCACTTTTAAAGACTAACAGATTTATTAATCGCATGAGCTTTCGTGGGAGAAAATCCCACTTCGTCAGACGCTTTGAAGATAGGAAAGTTACAGAGTGGGAGGAAATTAAATGCAGGGGAGTGTATGACATAGGATCAGGTCAGGCTGTAACAGCAAATCAAAATAGGTGTTAGGATTTAAACACTAGGGAACAGCACATGGAGGAGGGTGAGGTCAAATCACTTGTTGTAATGAGAGAAAAATCCAGTGTCCCTGTTTAACCCCAAGACAACTGAGTCAAATTTGCATATAAATTCGAGTTCTGGAGTTTCTCTTTGGAGCTGTGATTTGTTATTCATCTGTTTCAACACAGCTATTAACAAGTCGTGAAGGGAGTGAGCAGGGAGATTGAAGTGTTCCCCTATTGGTTTTGTAGTGTTGCAATTTCTGATGTCAGATTTGTGTCCATTTATTCTTTGGCGCAGAGACTGTCCTGTTTGTCCAATATATAAGGCAGAGGGACATTTGATTGATTTTGGTTTATCGCCTTGGTCTTGGTAGCACAGGACCTTAATTTGACTACATTCTTGGGATTTGGATATTCCAGGGTGCACCCCATTCTCACATTCACAGGGTATGTTTTTTCTCCTTCCTTTGTCTTCCCTGGCTTCTTGAAACCTGGGCTCTGTAACATGATCCATTGTCTAGCTAGGTGTGCCTCCCATGCTAACAACTCTGAGTCTGGGCAGATCTCCCCACCCCAGTCAATCAGGTAAATTTCATTAAGCCACACACTAGCTTGCTTAGTATTGTCCAAATTTTCAATTTTGGCTAATTTAAAGTTTGGAAACTGCCTCAAAGATATACCAAATATCCAAACTAAGATCTTACTAACAGGGATCTGATGTTTCATTCCCAAACTCTCACTCCACATGGCCTCAGATCTAATGGAGTCCTCCAAAAGATTCCAAGATATTTCCAAAGCACTCAGGGGCAAAAGCTTGTCTGCTTTCCATTGCATGTCCAAGATATCCACTACACAGCTGTCCTGCTCTGTAGCTCGAGCAGTCCAATTACTTCTCTGATTGTGAGACATTGTCTGTTCACTCACAAAGTTAGCCTCATGGAGAGAGTCAGGTTTTAACATCACTGTCTCTCCAATACGCTGATCAAGCACAGCCGCTTTGCTACAGGGCTGTTTAAGCTTCCCAGGAATTCCCACTCCCTCTGGAGCCTTTTCCAAGGTATCCACACTAGAACTTTCTAAAACCAAATCAGTGAATTCATCTACAGATGAAATACTCTGGTAGTCAGAATTTGAAACAAGTCTCTCAACATACAGACTGCTGGATATCACTGCAGAAAGGGATTCATCCTGATATAACCCAATCAGTTCACCTCCACACTCTCCTGTTGCAGCAGACTGCTGCTTGCAAAAGCCCTCAGGAGACCCCAGTACTCCTTTAGGAGAAGTCTCAAACATACCGTTCTCCTCCACAGAAATTCTGCCCTTTCCCGGATTAGAGAAAGGTTTCTGTAAAGGACTGTTACCTCGAATATGCACAGACTCCTTCTGGGTATCAGCTAAGTCTAGAACTAACTCTGAGACAATTGGCGGCACCCCCCCTCCCCCCATCAGCACAGATTAAAAGGCACATTCCGTCTGTCCTTCAGGTAGCAAACTGGAAAGAAAAACTCCTCCAGCAGTCAAACCTCCACTCTCCACATTCACAAAGCTTGAAATCCCCTCGTCATTGTCCCAGCACACAGGGCTGTTTCCAGACAAACTTTTGGAGGCTGGGGTGGCTTCCTCCCTGGGCAAGTCATCACCCCCAGCAGGCACAGGCTCAGGAAAATTACCTCCCTGAGTCTCAGCTGAAACCAGAACCATGTCTGGTACAACAGAGAAAAACAAATCTTGAGAAACAAACTCTCTAGCAGGCACATTCCTGCTTTTAGCAATCAACTCTCTTGAAACTGCCCCGTCCTCATTGCCCCAGCACACCTGGCTGTTCCTGGACAAACTTTTGGAGGTTGGGGTGCCTTCCTCCATGGGCAAGTCATCACCCCCAGTGGAAAATTCCCTTCCTGAGTCTCAGTTGAAACCAGAACCACCTCTGGCACAACAGACAAATCCTTAGAGACTAACTCTCTGCCAGCAGACACACTGCTGTTTTTTCCAGACACACCTTTAGAACCTCTCTGCTCCCTGTTATTCACAGACAGTATATTAGGGACACACTCTTTACTAGCAGATAATCTGCTGCCCTTTCCAGAAAAACCCTTTAAAGTTTTCTGCTCCCTGTTACACCATTCCTGGTTAAACACAGATAATTTAGAATCATGCATCCCCACTCCACAAATTTCCCCATTGACTTCAGGTAACACAGAAAATTTACATTCCTTTTCTTTTTGAGGTTTATCTAAGGCATTCATTTGGTTACAAATATTCACTTTATCAACATTAATCATACCAAAATTGCTAGAAATTGGAAAGAGATCTTCCCAGAATCTGTCAAGAGGAGATTGTTCCTTTTTCACTTGACTTTCATGATTAAGTTTGGCAAGTCTTGCCTCCATTTTCAGTTTCTCCTTTCTGCATTCCTGGGATCTCTTTTCAGCAGCTTCTATCATCTGCAGGTTCTCTATTTGCTTTAGACAAGCTCTCTGTCTATATGCCTCTTCCATCTCCTGCATTTTTTGTTGCTCATACAAACAAAGTTTTGCCATGTCTTTCTCAAAGTAAGAACTCCGTCTACCTCTCGGGTCTTTCGACTTGATTGCTTCATCTGACTGTGAATAACTCATTCTGACCAACTTTAACCTTTAACACTCTCAGTATCAAGTATTAAAATTTAGGAATAGTGTGGGGTCCTGATCCAACACCCAAATGCTCTGGGTCTATGGGTCCTGCCGACTACGCCAATGTGACCGGGGGCCTCCTGGGATACCCTCCTGGACGTGCAAAAATCAGGGCAAGCTGCAAAACTGGGAGCCAAACTCCCCACACACTGATGGGTGGTACTTAAACCAGTCTCCCTATCAGTCACAACCAGGCTTCTGGTTCCCCACAAATTACTACCTTTCTATTGACATCAAACATGGCATAGTTCCTATGGATTATAACAATTATAAAATATTAATACAAAATAATATCATAAATGGTTCCCTAAATCCAGACAGCATCACAGTAGGCACTCACAGTTTTGAGCCACACTAGATAGCGTGACAGCCCTCACTCAGTAGAAGCAATAGACATATACTGTGGACAAAGGAACAGAACTGGGGGACACAATAAAGGGGGTCTGCACCCTTTGAGCACTTCAGAGATTTCCTTTGTTGGGACTGTGGGAAAAGCCAGCGTTCAAAGTATACAGAGGTAAAGGCAGGCAACCAGCAATGTGTATCCACTGGACAATTCTTCCTGAAGCACTCTAGCAGTGGGGTTAACCACAGCTAAGTCTGTGGTAGATAACAGTAAAGAGCTACGCTACAACTCCAAATACCGTTTCTCTTCTCCCTCCTATCTCTTCCCCCTTACCTCACAGTAACTGACATGCCCCTGTGGGACATCCAGCTGCCGGCTTATTCTAAGTTTGGTTGCTAATGAACACGGATCTGTATTCTGTCTGAGCACCAAGTGTTCAGATGGACCATGAACAACTGAATTTACAAGTGTATAAGCTACCAGAATTGCAGCATGAGACATTCATTTCTGAATTGCCAACAACTAATTTAATAAATGATTAACACATTAGACACATTGAAACAGCCCACCCGCCCGAGTCTTTGACACTGAAAATTCACTGTGTCTCATTGCATCTTAAAACCCAGGTCACTTCATTGTAAGTGTATTTATAGTTCATTAAGTGCAATTACTGAAAACAGAATCATTGCATAGCAGTTAACACAATTTAACAGGGTGCCTATGGTACATATTACAAGAGGAAGCCTTCATCAAGGTCAAAATACTAAGTTACTGGGAGAGATCTGGCTTTAGATTTCTTCACACGTGACTAATTTTAAAACATAGTATAGAAATTTGAAGGGAATAACATTCCCTTGACAAGTATTGCAATTGCAATTCAACCACTTATTCCCACTGAGTATATGAAACAAACCTAACTGATTAATCTTATGTTTACTGGAGAATGCTTCTAAATTCATGGGGGAGTTATGAGAAATACATACGAATGTTCTTATGAGAAGAGTGGAACTAAAGGCCTAAAGCTCACCTTCACAGATTGTCTTCCTCTGTGCATTCCAAATAAAGGCTGTTATATGATTACTAGTAAGGACAGAAACCTGACAGTAACATTTTTACATTTTACCTCTCACATTACAGTTACCATCAGAAGCACAGATTCATATACAGCCATTTTCTAGTCTCATTAGAAGTTCAGTCATGAGAACGAAGTGCAAAGTTACAGTCTTACTGCCTGATATTTGGAGAAAAGCAACGTGGTCTACAGCACTGCTTTGACCTTTTCAGTATTCTGTAATTTGGTTGACCATTCC